>CM052442.1:84642415-84661788 GCA_028533085.1 Varecia variegata | reverse complement strand
ACCCATGTGATAGTCCCTAGTCTCCTGTAGTTTGACCAGTGGTGACCCAGAAGGTTCTATTCTTCAGCGTTTTAAACTGGTCCATGACTAGATATTGGAGGCTGTGTTTGTGAAAGTGTGGCGTTGTCTATTCTCCCAGGAACCAAATGTGCCCTCAGTCTTGAGAGAGTATGCTCAATATGAAATACCCTGCCTACCTTAGGAATAAATGCAACTTAAGGAAAAAAAAAATAGATCTGAAAAAGCTGGTGCCATTTGAAAAAAGGAAGGAATTAGATTTAACTGGTGCTCAAAGCTTCTCTGATACAAAATATTTGGTCATAATTTGCTTGACATTTCCAGCAAAGCGAAGATGCAATAACAAAAGAAACTTCTTACAAGAGAAGAGAAAGACATGGAGCTCTGGAGTTCTGTTGGAACAAGACTCTTCTGTTTGGTTATATACAGTTAAGTTCGTTTAGTGTCTGATCCAGTGTCTGATGTAAGCCCACATTCTCTTCTTTGGCCTGGGCAAGTTTTTCTGGCAAGGATTAAGAGTGGGAGGAAAATAAATTAATAAGCATCTTTGTTAAAGGAAAAATAAAAAAGGTTTCTAAACCTCAAGCTGCCAGAGTGAAAGTCACAGTAGAGAAAATACTTTGTATTTTAATTATAGCAGAACACCATGGACCAATAGGGACCACGCACCAAATTTGGGAGTCAGGGTTGTAAGATAAAATATAGGATGTCCAGTTAAATTGAATTTTAGATAAGCCACAAATAATATTTTAGTATAAGTATATCCCATATGTTGTGTGAGATATACTTATGCCAAAAAATTTATTCATCGCCTATCTGAAATTCAAATTTAACTTGGTATCCTGTATTTTCATTTGCTAAATCTGGCAACCCTAGAGTGAGAATACCCGAATTTAAGTCTCAGTTGTACGACTGAAGTAAGTCATTTAACCTTTCTAGGACTAAGTTTTACCGTCTGTCAAATGGACATAATACAATACCAGTGTGTGCTGTGGGGCTTATTATGAGGAGTAAATGAGAAATCCCCATAGGTTTCAGAACCTATGACTTGCTACACAAACATAAGATTTTAGTCCTAGACATGGGTGACTTAATACATTATCCCCCTAGTCCCAGTTTATTAGACCCTGAGCCTTTGGTAGGAAAATACAATCCTAAAACGCATCTTTCCTTTGGAGCTTCTGGGAATGGTTGTTTAAATTCCAAGCATATTGGTGTTATTGTGTCTGTGTATCCACAGCAATGAGGTCAAACCCCAGGTAAATGCAAAATGACTGAAATTTAAGCCAGACTGTAGGCACGTTATTAAGCAATTGAGCTGATGAAACCAAAAAGAAAAAGATGGCATTGAGAGCTATGCATGACAGCACGAGAGAACTGGTTTGCAGAGAGTGACGGCCGATAAGGGATAAGGCCAAAACTCATTAAAATACCAGAGGAAAGCAAAATGCCTCATAAAATGTGATGTGATCAGCCTGGAAATGTTCAGGAAGAAAAAAATGACTGCAGAAGATGGCAGCCTTTCTGCTGCAGCGACTGAACCTTTTATTTGACAAGGCACTTAAAAAAGAAATCAAGTGACTATATGACCTGGATCCGTCAGAAACAGAACAGTGACCTGGGCCTGTCTAGTCTGGGTGAATAAATGTTAACTGAATGCTGAATGTATGAGCCAATTTCTCCATCATCTCATTTAAGCCTCACAATAACTGAGGTCTCACCTCTATTTTGCAGGCAAGCTAAGCAGCTTGTTCAGGGTTGCACAGCTAAAGTAGAGTTAGGATTCATACCCTGGTCTCTCGACTATGAATCCTGACCACACTTTACCTTGTCACCTGGATTTTTTGGCATCTATTTTGTTATTAGGTCTGAGATAAAATTACTTTCCCTTGAGTATACAGGACCTGTACACCAGGGAGTGAGAATCTTGGGGACCACCTTACAATTCTACCTACCACAATTTCCTTAATGGATGGAAGAAACGGAAAACACATTGGTCTGAAAGTCAGAAGAACTGAAATCTCGTTGTTAGCTAGATGTTTGACTTTTGGAAAATCTCTCGACTTCTCTGAACAACTTTATTTTTCCCCATCTGTGTAGTATGATAATTGAACCTTATGTTTCAGTATTAAAGATCAGTCTGTGTTTTAATGTATTATAGTTAGGAGAATATGTTACTTTATGCATCTTAAATAAAATGAATCTTTAAAAAAAATTACTTTCCCTTAAAGTGTTAATTGTCCTTGAGAATTGTCATGAGGCTCACAGGCTATCAACAGGTAGAAGCAGAACTCCATAGCATTAATCTCTGAAACTCCACTTAGGTGCTTAGTTAGGTAGAATGACAGGATAGGCAGGCTGCATAGTCAATTCAAAGGGTGGAGGCTACGAATGTCCAGAAAAATCCCGGGAACAGATACAAAGAGAAAGCAAACAAAAAATAGCCCCCTACACAATCTGTAATCTTTCCAAGGGCATATGTAAGGCAATGTGTGAGGAGAATGGTTTTTATAAAAGCTCAGGATGAGTGGCAGTTAGGAACAGGGAGAGGCTCAGGTGGAAAGGTACAGGTGGTTTAGGGGAGATGTATTTTGGATTTTCTTGGAAAAATCTGTGTTTTTGATCACTAAAAGTATGACCTTTTAATACCCACAGGCCAACCCTATGAGTTGTTATGAAACTAAAGCAAGGTTCCTGGTTATAGTTAGGTATGAAGGGAGACAGCTGTCAGCATCTCAGGCAACTTTGTTTGGAACTCAGTAAAGAATCAGCCCACTTTTGTTTGACATCACAGCAGTTTCTATTCCCTTTCCCTGTCAGCAGGATGTTCTTTAATTCCTCGTACAGTTTCCTAAGGGCTGGGTGTGAAGGTGAACTTCACTGATGAACTTCCTCCCAGGACGGGGGAGCTGGATGAATGTTCCATGACCAGTGAAGATGTGGGAAACCCCAGTCACCATTCCAAGAGTGTAACACAGAGAACAAAAGAGAAAAGGAAGAAGGAGACCAAAATGCCACTGCCGCTATTTGAATTCGTAGCTCAAACCCCATTCAAGGGTAGCCTCATTTTAGACACAGGCTTGCTGGTCTTTGCAAGTTCTGCTGACTCTTAAGCTGCTAAGAGGTTGATAGGGATATAAGGATGAGCCTCCATTAAAACAATTTCTATTTAAGGAAAAACTCCTGGCACGCAGATGCAGTGAGCTAATGCCCATTCGAGAGCGCGTGCCAAACTGGCTTTTGATTTTGCCTCTTCAGAAAAGAATCACGTAAGCATAACTTTCTTTTCTGTAATGAGCTCTTCATCTGTGAGCGAGAGAAGGCTAACCAGCCACTTTTTGTTCTCCAGCCAGTCAAGGGCACACAGCTACGACTTAAAGGCGGCAAGTGGAGAAAATGAAAATGAGAGGGCATGAAGATGAGGACTGCCTGTCTTTATTGCGGTCACAGAGGTCACAGACACATCAGAAGAAAGCTTGAAAGATCAAACCAGGAGGCAGGCAACTGGAGCTCCTAGAAGCCCACGGGAGTGTGGGCACCACAGTGAGAAGGCAGACGTCAGTATTGCTAGGACAGAGGGCAGCACCCCGACCGCCCCTCAGAGAGAGGTCATGTCATTGAGAGCATGGTCCAGCTCCTGGCTGATAGCTTTGTACTTGAGCTTCTGAGCGTATAACTCATCTAGAGGGCGGAGGTCCCCAGGGAGAGAGTTCGGAAGAAGAGGTACAGGGGACAGAACACAAGGGTCAGGATGGAGTGTCACACATGAGCAATGAGGGGAAGAAAAAAACAAGTGAGAAAACAAAGCATGAGCTAGGAGAAAGTTGTGTCCTGTGTAAAACAAATGAAAAACCCAAAAGGTCTACGGAGTGATTTCTAAGTGGTCTGCGGTTCTGCAGGGGATTAGCCATAATGAACCTTTAGAGGAGTGGTGACTGGAAAAGGACAGAGCTCTCCCCCACCAGCCCCCACCCCGCAGGGTATTTCTGATTTCCAATGATGTCACCCAGTCCAAAGGTTACACTTTGGAATGGGGCATTTTTCCTTATATGGAAACCTCACTTCCCAAACCCAACATGGCACAGCACAGAACGTGGGGCTGAAGGAGTTTTTGCACCCTTTGGCGGGGGTGGGGCAGGACAGGCAGTTTGGGAGATTTCATGTGAACCTCAAGATCTGGAATTTCCAGGCTTTATCATAAAGAACACAGGACAGAATTTTCAAAATTGGACCTCTCCAAGGAATGCTGGGGTATGTGGGCACCAGGCTTGCAGACCAGAGTCTTTATTCTTTGTATTTCCGTTTTCTCATCTTGTGATAAGCTTTGAGCTTGCTGGGAGAAAGCTTGTGTAAAAATGTAAGGCATTTAAAAAAAATGCAAGGCATCTCTCAGAAATGAGCAAACCGAAGGAAATTCTAAAGACTTTTTTTTTTTTAAGTCAGAGAGAGCCGTATTGTATTTGGGTCTCTGTACTCACACGTGCAGCTAATTAAGCAGAGAGCTTGTACTTTCTGGAAATGGCAACTCAAGTCTGAATTTGATTTGCACTGTCCCATTCTAGTGCTCCAGATGTGACATCACTCTGCACTTCACTTTCCTAAGGCGAACAAACCCCAACTCAACGCCTCCGCAGACATCTCCCAGCTGTTGTTTGTGGACGTGTCACAGAGGGAGGGGACCCGCAAACATATTTAGATGGTGATTTCATACCTTCCAGGTCATCAATTGTCTTTTCCAGTTTTGCAACTGTCCTCTCTGCAAATTCAGCACGGGTCTCAGCCTAGAGAGGAAGAAAGGAGTCATCATCATCCTTTCACGGCCAGCCCCAGGAGGAACCTGCGTTTGGTAGGTGCGATCACACTCACCTCTTTCAGTTTATCAGAAAGAAGTTTAATTTCTTCTTCATATTTGTCCTCCTTTTCAGAATACTGTGGGAAAAACCAAAACATTGCTTTAAGAAAAGGAGGGGAGACGGAAAAAAAAAAAGCATAAAAGAAGGCAGGTTCTCTATTCCTTGGAGAAAAGCGTGTGCACGAGCACTATAAACATGCCTAAGAAGCAAAGTAGAGGCAGGGACCTTTCCAGGCAGAATTATGTGTGAAAGGCAGAGAATCCACAGCAGAGCCCTCCAGTGTGGTATTAATGTAAAGGCCTGAGCCGGTCACTTGAGAGAAAAAGATGAAGACGGGCCAGATCATTGGAAATACAAGCCCCACCCAAGGCCCTTCCCAGCGGTTGGCCCAGTGTTTCCAACCCCTTTCCCCAAGGTGCCAGCCACTCCCCAAACATGTTCTGGGCACTCCTACCCCAGCCCTTGTCTATGAATGTGGCCCGTCCCTCAGCACGGAATATTCCTCTCCCTAGGACTACCTGTCAGAAATTATAGTTGTCTTTCAAAGCTCAACTCAGATTCATAGTAACTAATATTTACTAACCGCGTGCCATGGTCCAGACAGTCAATGGCATCACAGCTAGATGCCCTTACTCTCATTTTATAGATGAGGAAAGAGTCACAGAAAGGTTATTTGTCTAGGGACACGTGGCTGTTAAGTGACAAAGCCATGACTGGAGCCTGACTCTGGAATCTGTGCTCCCAGCTATCATCGGTCACCTCTTCTTGGTAACCCCTTCCCAACTTTCTAAGATCCCTCTGTTGTTTTCCCAGAGCAATCTGTTACTTAGTCAATCTCTTCCACTAGATTAGACTCTGAGCTCTTTAAGAGCAAAAGCCAGACTATTAACAATAAATTAGGGTATACTTTAAAATAACTCTTGTTGGAATGTTCCTAACAGAAAGAAATGATAAATGCTCAAGGTGACAGATACCCCAGTCACCCTGATTTCATTCATATACATTGCATGCCTGTATCAAAACATCACACATGCCCTGTAAATATATATAACCATTATGTACCCATAATAATTAAAAATTTAAAATTAAAAAGAAAAAAAGAGCAGAAGCCATATTACCGCCGTAACACCTGTCCTTCTGGCCCAGGGCGGCGTTTGTTCTACACGTGGGCTGCACTTATTCCTTACCCATCCTAGCATCAGATACATGCCAGGCACAAGGCAAGTACCAGGGACACAGCTTTGAACAAGACAGATATGGTCCCTGTCCTTAAAAACTTGCAATCTAGCAAGAACGGCATGCAATTAATTGGGTAATTAAAATAAATGTGATAAACCACAATGATAGGAAAAGAAGCAGATGGGGCTACACAGCAGAAAAACACCCAACCGAGATGAGAGGTCAGGGAAGGGGTGATGCTTCAGCAGAGGCCTAAAGGACAAACTAGGAGTGAGGTTCCTCAAGCAAAGGGAAAAAGGAAGGTCGCGCCAGGCTGAGTGAACAGCAGTTTCAAAGAACTGTAGGTGACGGGCGATCCTGGAATGTCTGTGAAGCTTCAGTTCAGTGCCACTGCGGGGAAAGAGGAGGGGAGTGAGGAAGAGACGCGCTGGGGCAGTCAGTGGGTTGGCCGCGGAAGAGTGTGGACGTTGCTCCTGGTGCAGCTGTCACGTAACAGCGTGCTGGGTACCGTTTCAGCCTAAAAACCCCAATTTCACCTCCGGTATCTGCTGCTCCACCTCTGCGATGGTATTTCTGGGGAACCAGGGGATCCAGCTGGGAGGGAGGCTCTGTATTCATTTGATTATGCTCAGATCTCCCTAAGAGGAGATTCCATCTCGCTGCTAAGACCCCAGGGAAGAGGCCCAGAGACCCTGCAGGGGAAATCCAGCCACTGGACAGCTCTTTCTGTGGGGCAAAACACTGGCCGCTGGGCACCAAAGCTACTGGTCACGAATAAAGGTCAGATTCCTGATACCCTGGCGTGCTCCCGTGAACCCTGGCGAAAGGAAGGAACGAAGTCCAGCAAGCCACACGCCAACCACCAACCTTCTCAGATGCAGCCTCGAGCGATTTCAGATTGTTAGTGACATTCCTGAGTTCTTCTTCCAGGTCACCACATTTTCTGCACAAAGACAAAGGATTTTTTGTGTCTTACCTCCCTTTACAGCACACAATCCCCCTAAAAGCAGTTTTCAAAAGGAGAAACCTATGCTTCTCTGGGGGGCCCCAGAAGGAATGTGGGGAAAAATGTTAATGGGTTTTTCTGAGATGCGAGGCTGTGTGCTTATCAACACCCTATCATACCAGGCAGAGGCGAGGCAGGCCGAGGAGGATTTGGAAGGCCGTAAAGCACTCCTGGGCTTCTGCCAAGGGTGAGGCAACAGGGACTTGTGAAATCTATGATTGATGAGGCAGGCTCTGGAAGGTGTAGGAATGAGACGGAGGGCAGGAGGCTGGGAGATTGCGATCAGAGTTTACACCGGACATTCCAGCAAGCCAGCCCGGAGTGGATCTGTGAAACTAGATCTCTCTCTGCACCGCGGGATGCTCAGTGGGGTTGGATTCCTCATCTCTCAGACCAAGATGAGAGGCGTTCTGTTTTCTCGGAGTTTGCAGGATCCCGGTCAAGCGTCTCACCTTCCCCCCAGGAATGAGTCATGGCCAAACGCTGACACCAGGAACAAAGCATTCAAACACTGATGGGCAGCCTGCCTTCTTCAGGGCAGTGCTCTGTTAAGCAGGCACAGCCTCCTGAGGTCTCCTCCCTGGGGAATGGGAATTCTGGGCTTCTCTGCCACCACCTGCCTCACTCCTACTTCCCAATATCTTTGTGGGAACAGTCAACACATGGGCAACGCTTCCCAGGGCAGTAAGAACAAATAGTTGCCACCATCAGCTGTGAAAACAAAAATGAGGGAAGAGCCACGAGTCCCAGATGCCCCCGTCAGTGTCAGTTCCCAACACAACCAACTCCCGTACGCCATGCCCGGGGAGCCGAGCTGGCCCCACTCAGTCCCGTCCTGCCACTCACAGTTCAGACACCTCTGCACGCTCCTCTGCCCTCTCCAGCTCGCCTTCCAGGATGACCAACTTACGAGCTACCTGCAGAGACAGAAAGGCCCAACTGAGACTGGTCCCCACCGGCCGCCTCTAGTAGGATGCGCGGTGCAGACAGCCCTGCCACGCCACGCCCCTCTGTAGTGTGGACCTTTCTGCTGGTTTTTCAACTCAAATAGTCCTGGGGCCTGGAGGGAATGCTAATTCTCTTCCTTAGGCCCCAGGAGTGAGGCAGACAAGGAGGGGGAAGAAGAGCTGAGTCACAAAAGTGGGCGAAAGAGGGACCGAGTTTTCCTGCTCTGAGGATCCATAGCTGGAGACCATAATCCTCAATTTTTCGACAAACTGTACCAAAACACTCAGCTGAAGGACAAACGTGAGTGGATCAGTTGGTTTTCCCACCAAGTGACAAGTGTCCCCAGGACTTCTGGCATGGTGGAAGATACAGTTTCCTAGCCAAGCAGCTGTCTCTGCAGAAACATGTGCACGCAGAAGGACGGGGACCTAACCCAGGGCTTCCTTTGGGCGGCCCCCGGCATCCTCCCTATCAGCAGATCCACTTCCGCCCACATCCCGCCGCTGCCACCCGCCAGCGTCACTCACCTCCTCGTATTTGCGGTCGGCCTCTTCAGCTATGTGCTTGGCCTCTTTGAGCTGCATCTCCTGGATCTCCATCTTCTCCTCGTCTTTCATGGCCCGGTTTTCTATCACCTTCATTCCCCTGCAAGGAGCAGCCTCACTGTCACCACTGTCCACCCTAAAGCCCTCACCCACCTCTCATCTAAAGGCGTCTGAATCTACCACACTGCAAAGATGAAAACCCTGCAGGCCTTGCCATCACCAAGCTCACAGTGACTTCATCTTTTTTTTTTTTTTTTTTTTTGAGAAAGAATCTTGCTCTGTTGCCTGGGGTAGAGTGCCGTGGCGTCAGCCTAGCTCACAGCAACCTCAAACTCCTGGGCTTAAGCGATCCTCCCGCCTCAGCCTCCCAGAGTGCTGAGATTACGGGCATGTGCCACCATGCCCCGCCAAGTTCATCTTTACTGATCGCCAGGTGCTGATCTTCACGACTGCCTTTTGAAATAGGTATATTATCCCCATTTTACAGATGAAGAAACTGAGTTACAGAGAGAGGATAAGTAACTTGCTGAAGGTTACAGAGCTGGGACTCACACCCTGGCGGTCTGGCTCCAAAGTCTGTGCCCCCTTCCATGCTCCTCTCAATAACTCGTAACAAGGTGCACTTGTAAGCCAGCAGTTGCCACAACATGATTAGAGGTCTGTAGCAGCTGGCTGTGGACATATCGAGGAGCAGTGGGGGTTGGAGGGTAGGTCACAAAAGGCTTCCCAGAAGAGGTGACATTTATGCCAGGCATCCAAGGGTAGGGAAAGCATCCACAAATGAATAAGGAGGTATTTTGTGGGGAGGGGGAACTGCACATCTGGGAACTGGCAGGGGGTTCAGAGCTCAGGGTGGCTGGAACACGGGTTGGGTGCTGAGGGTTTTATGCCGGGGGAAAGGACCTGCTGGAAAGTTTCAAAAACAGGAGTGAGTAGAAACCAGCATGGTGGACAGACCACATGGGAAGACCAGGTAAGAGGCAGGTTCCAACAGGCAGGGGGTGAGGAGGGCCAGAACTAAAGTGGAAACATCCAATCTGGAAAGGACAGTGTCCTGGGGATAGCTGGACCCCTACTACACCTCAACTGGCTGACTGTGAAATGTGTCATGAGTCACCTTGGCCGGCCCTGCTTGGAATGGACGAGGTAAGATCAGAGACTTCCAGAGAGGCTGACCCGGGGCAACGTAGTGTGATGTGTGTCGTTCCTGCCCAGAGTAGAGGACTATATACTTCTTGCTGTCCAAGAAATACTTCCATGTGGGCTGTCACTCCCATTCTCAGCTAACTGTCAGAAACAGCCTCCACACCTGTACCAGGGCTTGCTCCTCAGCATGTGAATCAATGTCCGCTGGGATGTTTATTGTTGGAAAACACTTTGTAGCACTCAAAGAGTTCAAAGCGACTTGCCCAAGGCCACGTAATTGGTGGCAGTGGAAAGACTTGAGTCTAGATCGTCCAGGTCCAAGTGTAGAATTCTTTCTACTGAAACACAGCAGTCTCCAACAAGGGTGTCACCAGAGGCCTCTGGTGACATGATGCAAACAAGCTATTGGCCTTCCCAGGCTCTCTCGGTTTCCCATTAGGGAGGCCCTTGAAGTGAGCATCCCGCCAGGCTGGGACATGGGCAGCAGTGATCCAGGCTCCAGACACAGCCCCAAGCCCTTCACCACGGGCTCCTTCACACTTACCCATGGCCACCCTGGGCTGCCACCTCGCCCTCTGTCCAGTGGCTGAAGCAGAGCCTGCAGTGGGGTCTGTTCCCTCCACCCTGGCTGTTCCACTACATAGCAAGAAATTCCCACCTTGGGCAACAGGCAGTCTTTAAGATTCCCTAGTTGGTTTCTAATCTCTGGTTAACGGTTACAATAGCACAGTGAGAAACGAATCCTTTGGAGGCATTTCCACTGGAAAAGCACGGCGGATTCTCATGGGTCAAGTGAGAACCCTTGTGTGATGGTGTGGCAGATACACCACGACCACTGGCCCGGCCTGCATCGCTGCCGCACAAGGAACCCATTTACGGCCACACAGAGGCCGCCGCTCCTGTGGACCACACAATCTGCCCTCAGTCTTGCCGAGCCTGTGCCCAGGCGTGCCCGAGAATGACCCGCTGCCGGGGGCAGAGCGCTTTGCTGGAGGCCTGAACACACTGCAAACGCCACGCGGGTGAGGAGCACTGTCCACTGCAAGGACATTAATGGTGCTGGTTTGCACATGTCCCTAAAATACAGCTGTCACCATCCAAGAGGCAAAAGCTCGCCTGACAGCATTGCTAACTGCCACCTACGCAGACAGCCCGTCCCAACTTCTCGTTTCCCTTTCTCATATCACCCTGAAACTCGATGTCTTCAGAACACTGATGAGAAGCACCGTGGCTTTCAGAGAAAATAAGGGAAGCAACACTTTGCAAACTGACCACCATGGACAGTCACACTTGCAGTCTTGCGTCCGCCCATTTTTTGGCCTTTCTCTGCCTGTTGGAAGTTTTCCTTCGTGGCCACCATGAGGACAGACATCGCTACACGCAGTGTGATGGTTTGTAAAGCGTTTGTTTGCAGACACGTGCATGTCCACGTGATCCTGTCTGCTGTCACTCCAGCTCTGGGAGGTCAGTAATGCAATCCCCATTTTCCAGAAGTGGACACTGACGCCACCAGGTTAGAAGCGTCCTTACCTCTCGCTCTCATCCGCAGCCTTTTCCGCTTCCTCCAACTTCTGCAGGGCCGTGGCCAGCCGTTCCTGAGCCCTGTCCAGCTCCTCCTCCACGAGCTGGATGCGCCGATTCAGAGCTGCTACATCACCTTCAGCCTGGGGAGGTCAGAGGTGCAGCCAGGTTAAGAAGTATCAGGCCAGCCACCAGTGGGAACCTGCTCTGTGCCCTTCCCTCAGCTAACCCAATTCCCTGCCGAAGCCCACCAGGAATCCAGGCCATCGGCAATTCACACTCTCTTGTCTGGAGAATGTAAACTTTCAGTATGATCTTCCATGAAAATGTCAGGGAACATCCACCACTCCATGACGACAGGTGAGTGTTCCAGTCACGTCAACACAGAAGAGAGACAAGTACACCGTGTGCTCCAAGATGACAATGCTGGTCTCTCCAGCAGCTCATAATAGACCCAATGTTAGTATAACATGTAATGTAGGCTCTTCCCTGAAAAAGACACACAGTGCTACCACGTAGAGGGTTCTGGGGCTCACTGTGGGATTCCTAGAGAGTCATCAGTGGCCTAGCTCATCCTGTCCTATAAGATCTGCTCCCTCTCATCTGAATGGCAAGATACACGCAAGAATATAGAAGCCTCAGTTAAATGGTGACCATACGATTAGCAAGAAGGGTGGGGAGGAGGCAGCCTAGGCAGAACACCATCCTTAGCTAAGCCTGGCTGAGAGGTGATGGAACAAAAAGGTATGAGAAAGGAAAGAAAACTTGGTTACAGGCATGGAAGAGATATCCGAAGAGCACTATTGGCTTTTCAAGGTGTTTTCACCTACAAGGAAGGAGGTACGGTGGAGTGCATAAAAACAGGAACTCGGGGGTCAAAAACTGCTGGGTCAGAATCCCAGCCTGTAAACCCAGCACTCTTGGAGGCTGAGGCGGGTGGATCACTTGAGGCCAGGAGTTCGAGACCAGCCTGAGCAAGAGCGAGACCCCGTCTCTACAAAAAATAGAAAAATTAGCCGGCCATGGTGAGGCACTCCTGTAGTCCCAGCTATTCAAGAGGAGGCAGGAGGATTGCTTGAGCCCAGGAGTTCAAGGTTGTAGTGAGCTGTTAGGAGGCCACTCTACTCTAGCCTGGAGCAAGACTCTGTCTCAAAAGAAAAGAAAAAGAATCCCGGCTTTGCCTATTTATAGCCATGCGGAGTTGGCTTCGCTTTTCTATCCCAAAGCCTGGTTACTACTTGCTGCTGTGAGGGCCGTAGCCCAAGGTGTGACATTGCTTGCCCCTGGCAAGAAGGGCAGCTCTCTCTTCCTGCCACGGTTTCACCTCATTTAATCCTCACACCTCTCACCCACTTTACAGATGGGAAAACTGAGGGGCCCCGCTAGGTGAAGCAGTTTTGTTCAGGGACTCAGATCTGGTAATGAATTGCCTTTTGAGTCCCAATCCAGGGCTCTTCCCCTTCTGAACCTACTCCCCGAGTCCTACAGGGGCTTCGAGGCCAGGCAAGTTATCCAGGGACGCCCACCCTTAGGGAGAAATATTGAAAGTTGGGCAAATGGGGCTGCACCGAAGGTTGAGGGTGCAGGTAAAGCTACACTAGCTTCTTCCTATCAGGACAAATAAGGAATCTCTGAATTGGAGAGAGCTATAAAAATTAATGGGACACCGCTCCCTCCCCTGCTTCCTGAGTTAATACAGCAAAAAGAAAAAAAAGAGAGAGAGACTAGAGTGGCTAAAAAGCACAGGTAGAGAAGAGAGTCAGGAAGGCTTCTCAGTCCCAGAGTTCTAGAAGTGGACAGAGAAGACCCCCAAAGGTGTTTGTGATCGCAGTGTCCTCTGAAACACCAACGTGGAGAATCCTTTAAACCACTGGTGAGCTGTCTTAAGAAAATGTCCCCATCCAGTCCTTCCAATGAGTGGGGGCCTTTTTCATCCTTTTCAACTGCATAAATCCTAACTCCTCCTAACACTGCCAGCAACTGGGGCAGGAACTGCTTTTTATTTCTCTCTCAACAGTTTTTATACAGTTAAAAAATTCTCCAACCAACACCACTAATTCCAGAACATTTTCATCATCCCAAAAAGCCACATATCCGTTAGCAGTCAAAGAACTGATTTTTAAGATCATACCAAGGTGCTTGATTCATGAGTCTTAAAAAAAAGAAAGGTGAGTAGCCCTTATGTAGGAAATTCTGAATCCTGGCAACCACGATTTTGGCAGATTTTCAACCATCTGGAACCAAAAGAGCTCCGAGATACGCATATGTGCATACCTACAATATATATATGTATTTTTGAAAAACTGCTAGTCACTGCTAGTCATTTTGGGCTCCACCCCTTCCTGCAATCAAAGCCTTCCACACTCTACAAAGGATTTCCCTTATAAGGGAAAAGAGGCTTGCTAGATACATGTGGCAAAGGAACAGGAAGATGTCGGTTAATCACACAAAAATCTAAACGAAACCAGCTGTCGGGAGGCAGGCCCAGAAGTCTGCCACACGCCGCCGGGCTCTTGGCTTATTCCACAAGAGACCGAGAGAGGTTTTTTTTTCTTGGTCTCTGGTTTCAGTTCCTATGCCCTGGAACCATCTCTGGCTTTCCCTCTTCTGACTGAGAGAGGCATGCTTTGTAAAGTGAATGTTGTAAGAAGTCTTAAACTTTCCAAAAACAGCTTCCTTCCCAACTGAACCATCCCAGTCCCAAGTCTTGGCTTGCGGCTGAGGGCCATTTTGAAGCAGAAGTAATTGTCCTCCAGCGAGATGACTTGGGATGAGATCAGAGCGAGAGGGGGAGAGTTCCGTGGGTCACATGTGTGAAAGAGGCCAGACCAGCTACTGTTTGAGGCTTACACGGGGTTTCTGATGCCTCTTCACGCCAAAGGAGCCCTAATGCAGGATTAAATGCTCCAACCCGGGCCAGTGCTGAAGCAGCCTCGGGAAGAGGGAACAGCCATAGTCCGGGCTCTTCCCAGCCTTGTCGGTGCACACCCCCAACTCCATCTGACCCGGCATCTTTTACACTCTGGGGTCCCCACCTTGAGCCCCAGTACTCAGCTTCCCCAGCCCCTGGGCTTCAACCCCGTCTCCCCCCAAACACAACTGTCTTGCTCCTCTGACTCTCTGCTCACCCAGGTCTCTTGTCCCAGCAGAACTTATTTATTCTACAAGACCCTCCTTGCACAATCTCCATTTTAAAGCCTCCCCTGTCCTCAGCTGCTTGGCGGCCTTCCTCTGTCACATAACAGCACAAAAAACTCCTGGAACGCAAACCACACTTCATCAGCCTCATTTGTCTGCCCGCTCCCTTGCCTCCATTAGACTGTGAACCCTTCCCAGGATAGAGGGAGGGAAGAAAAACCACGAATTGAGCACCTACTGTGTGCTCCACGCTGGGAAATCCCACTCCTACTCCTAGGACCCTCCCAGCGACTCCAGGGGTTGGCATTATATCACCTCTTTTACAGATGGGGAAACACCCCCAGAGATGAAGTAGCCAGTCATACAGCTGGTAGGTGGTATGAAATGGGATTAGAATCCAGATCTGTCCCAGCCCCAGGCGCTGCCACCACCTGTCCCAAGAGACAGGGGATGGCAAGGGGGTGGTGAGACACCCCTCCTCTTTCAGACCTATTATCTATCTTAGGCACACAGCAGGCGCTCAAATGATCGTGGGTCTAGGGCTCCCCCTGTCCCCGTGGTAACATTCCAGGGGCCCTCTGGACGCAGGCGGGGTCCCGCGGCCCTAGTTCCCGCTGGGACCAGCTTGGGAGAGAAAGGGAGGCGGCTCCGGGCTGAACTTCCGCTGCCTCCCCAACCCCCGGCCCCGCCTGGAGCAGACACGTCGCCGCCGCGGCCCTGGGAACGGTTGGGAAAGTTCAGCCGGAGCCGGGAAGCCGCCAAAGAGGCGAGAAACTGCGACGTCCCCCGCCTGCCCCCCAACCCCACCGCCGAAACCCGCGTGGGCCGGTCAACTCCCAGACAATGGAAACTCAACGTTTTCATCCTTATTCCCGCCTCCAGGTCCAGTGGCGGGCGGGTCCCCCCAGCCCGGATCCCGGCGCCAGTCTCCAGGCGGAGCCGGCGCGGTGCACCCCCTCCCACCTCTCCACCGGGGATCGCGCCCCCCCTCGGCCCCATCCCCTCATTTCCCGCTCTGCCGGCCCCGCCTGGCCGAGATGCGGCGCCCCCTCCCGTGTGCCAGGCCCGGGAGGGAGGATGGCAGCGGAGAAAGGGGTGCCGGGTGCGGATCCGCGATTCGGGCGCGGCCGGGAGGGAGCGCGCGCAGGCGGGCGCGGATGGGGCGGCGGCGGCTCGCGGGAGGGGAGCGCGGGAAGCAGGCGGCGCCCAAAGAGGGGAAGAAAGGAGGGCGCGGGGCCGGGGGTGCGGGCGCCTGGCCGGGGGGTGCGGGCGCGGGGCCGGGCCGGGCGCTCACTTTCTCGCGCCGCTCGCGCTCGCCGTCTAGCTCCCGCTGCAGGCCCTGCGCGCGGTCCTCCGCCTCGTCCGCCTGCTGCTGCAGGGCCTGGATCTTGCGTTTCACCGCCTCCAGGGAGTTGAGGCCGGCCATGGCGCGGAGGCGCAGGCAGCGGCGCTCGGCTCGGTTCGGCTTGGCTCCGGCGAGAGCTGCAGCAGCCGCGCCCGGACCCCCGAGCCTTTGCCTGCGCCGGGGCCACCCCCGCCTCTCCCCGCCCCCGGCCCGGCTGCCGTCGGGGCGGTGAGGTCACCCGGCCCGGCCGCCGACGTCAGCACCGCTGGGGGAGGGCCTGACGTCGGCACCGCTGGCCGCAGCTGCTGGAAAGTGCCCCTTTCCTGGACTTATTTGGAGAAAGCGGCGGTAGGAACCGCCTTCTCCTCCTCCTCCTCTTCCTCCTCCGGCGCTTCCCGCCCGAGCCCGGGATCCTGCCCGTCCCTGCCGCGGGCGCCCCGGTGCTGCGCACGTACGTCGGAGGCCTTCTTCTCCGTCTGCTCCAGCTTCTCCTGCGCTTCCTTCAGGTCCTCGGAGTATTTCTCTAGCTCGTCCTCCGTCCCTTTCAGCTTCTTCTGGAGGTGCGTCAGCTCCTCCTCCACCTGGGGACAGACGGGGGGACGCATCAGCCCGGGGCCACGACCGCGAGGTGCGGAGTTGTCCCCCATAGTCACAAGAGTCCTCTGTCTCTCTCTCTCTCTCTGGGCTCAGTTTCTCCATCTGTAAAATAGGTTAACAGTAATATGCACCATTCAATAAATGCTACAGGATAATATGGCTTTCACATCTTCCTCCCTTGTCCTGGGGATCCGCTGTTCTTATCCTTATTAGAGTCTCCAGTGCGCTTGGGGACTCATTTACAGTTTTGGGAAATTGAAGTGCCTACACATTTGCCCCAAACACGTTCAATTTTGCATTCCAGTTTCAGGGGTGCAGGCTCCCCGCGATCCTGGATTAAGGGGAAGAAAGGGAGTCTCATTCTCTAGGCCTGGATCCCCACTACCCATCCTCAGCCTATCTCCCTCTAGTTCTGACCACCTCCCAGCAAGCAGAGAAACCTTCTAAGGAAAATGTCTGCCCTTCCCCCTGCCTAGAACCTGCTATGGCTCCCCATTGCCCAAGGCAGTGGTGCTCAGACTGCCTCACCAAAATACCCTGAAGCATTGAAGGGCTCAGACCTAGCCTCGCTTCTGGGTTTTGGGGGCTTGGCTAGAAGAGACCCATCCCTCAAGGATCACTTGCTTTGGAGACTCACGTTAAATCTTTTAAATGCTTGCCTATTTGGTGTGTTCATCATGATAAAAATGTCCCCAATTTTCAGTCCTTTCTGTTTTTCCCTGAAGTCTGCCCCCACCCTCCTGCCACCCCCAGTCTGAGAAGCTCAGGTCTGTGGGATATAAACCATAGCCCCCCTCTCCGGACTGGGGTGGTGTCATCCAGCTCATGCCTTGATCTGAGTTGCATCTCAGGTTGTTGGCCCCTGATCGTGTCCATTATCCCAGGGTGGCCAGGCAACCCCACTGGGCCCACCTTCATTCTCCTGCCTCCTCACAGCAGGAGGCCCAGAGAGGTGGAATGACTTTCCCCAGGTCACACAGTGCAGGATTTGAACCCACTTCTGAACATGAGCCTGTTACAGACTGAATGCTTGTGTCCCCACCCCCAAATTGATATCTTGAAGCCCTCATCTCCAGTGTGATGGTGATTGGAGGTGAGGGCTTTTGGGAGGTGGTTAGGTTTAGGCGAGGTCACGGGTGTGGACTACCCCCCATGATGAGTTTAGTGCCCTTGTAAGCAGAGGAAGAGACCAGAGCTCATTCATCCTGTTCCATGTAAGAACACAGCATGGTAGCAGCTGTCTGCAAGCCATCTAGAGAGCCTTCACCAGGCACCAAATCTGCCAGCACCTTGATCTTGGATGTCCAGTCTCCAGAACCGTGAGCAATAAATGTGTATTCTTTAGGCCAGCCAGTTTATAGTGTTTTGTTATAAATGCCTGAGCTGACTGGGACAATGCCCTTGGCCCTGTCCCTCACAGCAGTCTGGCTTTCCTTCCTCTGTAACTTGCTTCTCTTCTCTTTCTTCCCGAAGAAGAGGGTATGTTATAAAAGCTGCGCCTGCGGTTTCTAGACCAAGCTCTGGATCTGGTCTGGGATATGCGCTCACCCCAGAGACTATGTGCAAAGCATACCAGGTGCTCCGTGCGTGTCTGCACCCGCACACCAGCGCAAACTCTTAAAAGGGCCCCTGCCTCAAGGCAGTATCAATCATCTATGCTCCCTGCTGCTGAGCTGGGGGATGGGGGAGCAGTTGGGGGAGGGTGGCGGCAGAGGCTGGGGTTCCTGCTGAAGTCACTGGGGTGCTCTGCAAGGATCTCTAGCCGAGGTGCTACAGACAGCAGGGAGGGCTGGTCTTTCTGAAGTTCGCCAGGGCACCCCAACAATGTGCATGAACCGCCGGGGGCAGGTGACAGGGCCCAACCTAGGGCTGATAGGAGCTCCAGCCAAAGTCATGGTCTACAGGGCCTGAACTTGACCTCCAGGAGGTTTAGGGTAGCAAAGGGGGAGCCTGGAAGCTTGACTCCAAATCCCAGCCACATGACCCCTGTTTCCTATTCTGGCCTCGGTTTACCCATCTGCAGAATGGAAGCCTTGAGGTGGTAGTCTCTGAGCACCCTGGCAGCTGCTTCTGAACTTCTCCCTCCACTGAGAAAACGAGCCAGTTTCCTTAAAGATGTTTCACAGGTCAGCCCTGACCCAGTGTCCACCCGACTTTCTTCTAGATCTGTGGATCACAGCACTTACTGGGCACTAACTGTGTGCCTGGCACAGGACTCTCTTCACATATAAGAAGAGTGAGCACAAATTTGACAGCTCTGGACTCATCAGGGTTTAAAGATAGTTTGGAGTTTTGACAACTTTTTTGGCAACGTTTGGATAAGAGGGCTATCGGGTATTTAGAATGTGCCAGGCATGTTACAAATATTATGTCACTGAAGCCCTGTGCTACAGGAGGGCAAACTGAGAGCCTGGATTAAGGGGAAGGGGCTTGCCCAAGGCCACACAGATTGGGGGTTTGGATCTAAGCTGGTTTGCTTGGCTAGTGGGCCGTGCTGTACCCACCGCCCAACAGCCCTCCTCCCCGCTTTCTGCTGGGAGGACTCCAACTGGTCCTCCACACCCCATTGGTGGCCTGCCCTGCTTCCTTGAGGGGAGTCCTCACCACCCCGTGGGCTCTCCCAGCCTCTGTCCCACCCTCTGTCCCAGCCCTGCCCCCTGAGCTGGGGGCATCCGTGTGTGATATTCTGTCTCCCCCAGCCTGGGGGTCGTGGGGGTGAGGTCACTGTGGGCCCCAGCGTCGGAACACTGTGGGGAGTTTGCAGACTGGATCAATGACACTCTAAGCCCTTCAGTGGTAGGTAGTGGTTGTGAAAAATAAATAAGACCGACATGCATCAGCTTCCGTTCCTTCTGTCCGAGTTCCACGCACAAAGGAAGTGTGGGCATGTGCAGCCTTGGGCTGGCCAGTCATTGTCCTCCTGTGGGCCTCAGTTTCCCTGCCTGTAAGACGGCTAGGAGGATCATGGACTGCACACACCTTAGTCCCCGCGCATGGGGCCTTAGGGCATCACTGCAGCAGGACGTGGGGTCAAAGACCAGCTGTGGAGGATGTCACTGCCCTGGGAGGGGAGCGGG
>CM052442.1:84607029-84641915 GCA_028533085.1 Varecia variegata | reverse complement strand
CAATAAAGACACCTGCACCCGAATGTTTATAGCAGCACAATTCACAATTGCTAAGATGTGGAAACAACCCAAATGTCCATCAATTCATGAATGGATTAGTAAAATGTGGTATTTGTATACCATGGAGTATTACTCAGCTATAAGAAATAATGCTGATACGACACCTCTTTGGTTCTCCTGGATAGAGTTGGAACCCATTTATTAAGTGAAGCATCCCAAGAATGCAAAAATAAGCACCACATGTACTCACCAGAAAATTGGTTTCCCTGATCATCACCTGGGTTTATTGCTTAAAATTGCTCTTGCTAAACGGGGTCTTTTGGGACCCCGTTTGGGGTCCCATTTGGGAATAACACCAATTGTGTATTTGCCAGAGGTGGGGGGGTGGGGGAGGGGGATGGGTGTATACCTACATGATGAGTGCAATGTGCACTGTCTGGGGAATGGACATGCTTGAAGTTCTGACTTGGGGGGGACGGGGGTGGGGGAGGGGATGGGTGTATACCTACAGGAAGAGTGCGATGTGCACTGTCTGGGGAATGGACACTCTTGAGGCTCGGACTCGGGGGATTGGGAGGGACATGGGCAATATATCTAACCAGAACTTTTGTACCCCCATAATAAGCTGAAATAAAAAAAAAAAATTTCCCACTTTGATGATGTCAAATATACCTCATTTTCCACTAAATTAGGATATTACTCAGTAAGTCCCTAATACCAATCGAGATAGTGATATTAAAATCTCACTAAGTATATAAAATTTAATTGTAAGAAATAAAAGACTCTCTTCCATGTGGAATAGGCAATATAGAAATACAGTTCATTTTGTTCGTTAAACAGAGGGGACACTCACTGCCTCCTGAGACAATGTAAACATGTCAATTTAACCTAACATGCACATCTCTGAGACGCGGGTGGAAACTGGAAACCTGAGCACACGAAGAAAACCAATGCAGACATGGAAAGGACATGCAAAGTCCACATGAACGGCAGACCCAGCCCGGAATTGATTTTTTTTCTCATCATTATAATGAAACATTGAGCAAAATGACATTATTTAAGGACCTGTTATATACACGTATACAGTTTTAAGTATAGCTGTGAATTTTCATAGGTGTATAGTTATACCATCACCAAGT
The DNA here is from genome assembly GCA_028533085.1 of Varecia variegata. Taxonomy (NCBI): domain Eukaryota; kingdom Metazoa; phylum Chordata; class Mammalia; order Primates; family Lemuridae; genus Varecia; species Varecia variegata. Next base: position 84,640,776 of record CM052442.1, on the reverse strand, counting down.
TGGAAGACAATCAGGTGGAGAGGAGACACGTGCCACCCATTGTTTTTTATTTCAGCATATTACAGGGGTACAAATGTTTAGGTTACATATATTGCCTTTGGCCTGCCCAAGTCAGAGCTACAAGTGTGCCCATCCTCCTAACGGTGTGCACCACACCCATTAGGTGTGAATATGCCCATCCCTCCCCTCCACCTGCCCGACACCCGATGAATGTTACTACCATATGTGCACATAAGTGTTGATCAATCAAAACCAATTTGATGCTGAGTACATGGGAGCTTGTTACTGAATCCTAAACCTTTAACCACTGATGGGGGTTATATCCCCATCCCTTTGCCTTCGCTAGAAATTATACAAATAAAACACCATTTGCCTTATGAGTCCCTCTTATCAGATTTGATGCCACATTTGCAAAAGTGCCTAATTATATGAAACTAGCAGTATTCTTCTGAGTTTGACCCTTGGACAGTGCCCAGGACATGTGGTGACACATTCAGCCATCACACTGAGAGACTCTATTGTTATGAGGTATACGAGTTTGGGTAAGGCCCTGTGCTCCCTCTAAAATGGAAGGAATGATTTTGGGGAAATGGAGAAAGGATCAAATAAGATACTAATAACCAGGAAATTGCATAATCTCTAAAATGGGAAGAGAAATTAGAACTAAAAAAGAGACAATGACTGAATTTCCTCTGTTCTTTGATAACACGCTAAGCTGTTACTCCCCACCTTCCACGACCTGTGCTGAAGTCTAAGCGTGTGGAAATGGTACCTGTGAACAGAAAAGGGATCCTGGGGATTTGTGGATCACTGAAACACAATGTTTCCAGCTATTCCTCTTACAGAAAGACATTAAAAATTCCCCACTGTGCAGATGTCAAATATACTCCCCTTTTCACTAAATTATGATATTACTCCAATGATAAGCTCTGTTTGCAGCTCACCTCAACTATTCATTCCTTGGATAACTGCCTGCTAAGCATCCATAGCTCCTTTTGGTATTTCAACCCGGACATCACAGTGGACTTGCACAGACATCACTCTGCTCATAGGAAAACACCATGATGGGCCAGCACTGTGTAGATGACCAGTCCTTCCTCAAACTAGGAAAAACTCCATTTTTAAATGGTATACGCATTGCATCACTCACTCCGTACACCAGCAAAATGACACTACCAAATATCAAAGGCAGTTTAAAATCTTGAATGACATTGAACCACAAACACCTGTAGCCCAAAGTAAGGAGAAGTCTCAAGTCCTAGAATTGCATGTCCAAACTTAAGGTGACATTTTACATGCACTAAAACTTCTAACCAATGCAAAAATGAAGATGAACTATACCTGTATGTTTACCTTTAGGGGAATCATGACTGCTAATTCCCCAAATTCAGGACTGGTTATATTGCTCCCTAATGTCTACATTCACACTTGGGCAGTTCCTGAAAAGTGTTGAAGATGTATTAGATGTGGAAATAGAAATGATCGGTGATGATATCCTCACTGACGCTCCTACCCTCCATAGAGAAGACACACACACACACACACACACACACACACACGCTAGCTTTCTTATTAACTCACATGTCATCATTTATTACACTTTCCTTTAATCTCCATCCTGTGCTTTTCTTTAATCTCCATCCTAAATAGCAAAGCGTTACCATTCATTCACCACCTCTTTTTTTTCACAAAAATATAAGCACCACAATTGCAATGATTTGTTTTTTCACGCCTCTATATTCAGAGCCTGGAGGTCCTGGATTATTTGCATTTAATTCTGTATGTTTTTAGTCCACATCTAGCATAGGAAAAGTGTTGAAAAATTAGCATGAAGAGCACATTATCTGAGCAAGGCTTGACTGGAGTGACACTGTCTTTGTCCCTTCCTAGGCTTGTATTCTGACAATTTACCTAAACATTTCGACCTCTTTATACTTATAAAGGAGATTTAAAAAAAAAGCTTTATATAGCCTGCTAAGGAGTGAAATTATTTATTTTAACTGAGGTACAGACAATGCCTGATATACAATAGTTTGACTGACGATTTTTCAACTTCATGATGGTGTGAAAACAATTTGTGTTCAGTAGAAACTGTCCTTCAGATATTGAACGTTAACCTTTCCCCGGCTAGCAGTATGTGCTACGATGCTCTCTCATGACGCTGGGCAGCAGCAGTGAGCCACAGCTCCCAGCGGGCCACACGATCACGACGGTAAACGACCGATGCAGAACACCATGTTCCATAAATTATATGAGATGGTCAGCACTCTGTTATAAAATAGGCTTTGTGTTAGATGATTTTGCCCACTGTAGGCTAAGTGTTCTGAGCACGTTTAAGATAGCCTAGGCCAAGCTATGATATTTGGTAGGCTAGGTGTATTAAATGCATTCTCGACTTATATTTTCAACTTAAGACGGGTTTATTGGGACGTACCACACAGTTAGTGGAGGGCCACCTGTGCTTTGTGGAAAACAGTGTCCAATACATCACAGGAAATATTTCAGTGTTTGGATAATAAGAAAGGCAAAAACAGTTCCAGAAGACTAGAATCCAGTCTCACCTCATTGCAAATTCTTACACTGTTAAAAAAATACATCATATATCTCAAATATTAGACCGTGCTCCTCTGTAACCATGATGGACCAAGACAAAAACAAGGGCTTTCTGTGACCAAGTCTCTAAAACTAGTAAAAGAGAACATATTCCAAATCATACAAATGACAAAAATTCTCCTTTTCCTCACTACTGAGACTCCCTAATACAGGAAGTCCTCAGTTAACATAGTTGATGGGTTCTTGGAAACAGACTTCAGTGGAATGACATAGCGGATACTGTACTGTATCCCATTGGAACTTAACTCTTGTGCGTACCAATTAGCCAATGGTAAAACAGGTTTCATTATTTAGTAAGTCATTTCGCTTAAAGTTGCAGTTTCCAAGAACCTACTGAGGATATTACGTGAGGACTTACTGTTTTTATAAATTAGGTTTCCCTCCCCTCCATTCTTGCTGCCTTCTAGGTAAGAACTATTACGACTGCCAAGGATAGAATTAAGTTCACCCCCTCACTGCATCCAATAGAGTGAAACGTCTCACTTCCTTAAATAGCAATCGATCCACCAAAAACAAACACAGATTTGTAAGAAATTCTATTGAGAGGCCACTAACTGATAAATGACATAGTCATTTATGGTTTGAGGTCATATTTGTTACCAGAATTTATTACACCCTCTTTGACATAAGGTATGGTTCTGGTGGTCTTTGGCAAAAGATCACTACTACAGCATGATTTAACTTTTGGTATTATGAGTGAATGAGAAATTGCTATCAAAAAGTGTAACTATATAAGCATGAAAAGTAAAATTTATATGAGAAAAAAAAATGCCTGAAGTTGTATATTCCTGTAATACTGACTCACAATGTCGAACCAATAACTTGGCAGTTATAAATCTGATCTGATCCATAGTGCAATATTTTAATATATCTTCTCAGTAGATAAAAAAGATAATAACATTTGCTAGTATACAAGTTGTTTAAAAATAATAAACATCTAAGAAACATAAAGAAATTTTGTTTGAAAAAATACATACTGTGTTAAATCACATACAATCGAACATAACTGAAAATGAACTGAGGCAGCCCATCCTGCAGCGACAGGAAACACCTGCAATCTTCCTGCTATTAGTAAAAGGAAGGTGATTATCATCACATGAAAGTACAGGATGAGACCAGTCACAGCATAATGTGGCAGAGGAACAGGTGTGCATCTAGTTAGTTTTGATGGCACCACTGTATCTGTCATGCTGAATCAAGAATGCAGTCACTACCAGTATAAACAAAGATGTTTCCTGTGCAAATTAGATCTTATACCAGTTCAATCTCTACACCAGAGGACTGAAAGCATGAGACAATGTTCCCAACCATGACAGTCTGGATTACACACTGGGGCTTGCAGGAAAATCCAAACTGTGGATGGATCTTTGGTATGGAGCTTCTGGAGACATCTGTGGAAACCTCAACCTCTAAGAAAGTGGAATTTAAGTAGTTAGTGGTGGTTTTGAGGACACTCTTGATTGGCAAGACAAGGAAGCTGGAAAATAGGCTGGAAGCAGGTGTCTGAACATCCCGTATGAAACCGGCTGTCTCCCTGTTTGGTGCCTCTAAAACACCATATTAATTTTGTTTGAAAAAAATACATACTGTTTTTAATCACACACAATCGAACATAACTGAAAATGAACTGAGGCAGCCCATTCAGCAGTGACAGGAAACACCTGCAATCTTCCTGCTATTAATAAAAGGAAGGTGATTATCACCTTCTTCACTTCTGCCTCCCAAATCTCACCAAAGTTAGGCAACTGGTGAATTCTAACAAGGAAACATAAAGGGAATGGATTCTGGGAAATCTAGGTCCCAACATTACCAACACTGACATAACACAATCCAGAGATACATTTCCAACTCCAGATTTTATTGTCCTATCAAAGGTCTCTTTTCTTAACTCAAAGTCAAATAATCACATAACAGCCAGAAATAATGACAAAGACTAAAGGGCTAAAGATGAAAATAATAATTTACATAACATTATACTCTATGATAAACTTAGCACACTTATAAATTGATGTCATGTATTCGTTAGCAAGGGAGATGGAATAAACTTTGTGCCAAAAAAAAAAACAAACCAAAAATGTAGTTTTTCCCATAAGAAAGGTGGAATATAGACATAGGGTAAGGGATATTTAGAAACTGCCACGAGGCCGGTAAGAAAATCCCAACAGAAACTCATTTTAACAAAGACTCATTTTGCAATGGCTGATTAAGCACAGAACTATTTAAAAACTAAGTAAAAATTAAATCTACATGCATATCAGGAATAGATTTCAATTCACCCATGAATCTAACATGCTTCCAAATGCAAAGAGAAAAATATTATGAACTGACTTGAGTACAAAAGCACTATTACACTGATATACTATTGCTTAATAAGTTCTTACAGAATTCTCACCTCAGCATTTCTTTTTGAGTAAGAATCCATAGTCCAGAGGTCTACTTGAAGAATGAGCCACTGATTAAGGCAATATTTTTAGAACATTTCCTTCATGGTGTGTATTTTCTGGAGCATTCTACACCAGCTACTTTGCATCAGGCTCTTCAAATGACTAACATTTATAGGATTTCTCTACATGAGGAGTTTTCACATGAGTTTGAAAGTATCTGTTAAAACAGAAAGCTTTCTTGTATTTTTCACATTTCCAGGATTTTGATCCGGTGTGCATTGTTACATGTGAGCCAACTGAAAACTTCTGCACATGGCTGTATTCAAGAGGTTTCTCTCCACAGTGTGTTCTATTATGGCTTTGAATTAGACCAGGATAACTATGAAGGCTTTCCCACACACCACACACTTAGAGGTGTTCTCTCCGTATGCATTCCCAGGTGTGCCAGAAAACTTGTGCGAAAACGAGTTTTCCCACATTCTTTCTTTACAGTTTCTCCCCAGTATGAGTTCTTTCACGTATTCAAATGTAACTGGAATGACTGAAGGTTTTCCCCCATTCCTTACATTCATAGGGTTTCTCTCCAATGTGAGTTCTTTCATGTCTTTGAAAGGAACTGGACCAAATGAAGACTTTATTACACTGCTTACACTCATAAGGCTTCTCTCCAGTGTGCATTATTTCATGTATTCGAAAGGAACTGAAACTACGGAAGGCATTCCCACAATGCCTACAGGCATAGGGTTTCTCTCCACTGTGAGATATTTCATGTATTCTAAATGAACTGGGCCAGTCAAAGGCTTTCCCACACACCTTGCATTTATAAGGTCCATCTCCAGTATGCATTTTCACGTGTCTTCGAAGGTTTTGGGGACAAGTGAATGCTTTCTGACATTCTTTACATTCATGGGATTTCTCTCCACTATGAGTCCTTACATGGTATCGAAGGGAACTGGAACAACTGAAGGCTTTCCCACACTGCTTACAGTCATAGGGTTTCTCTCCAGTGTGTGTTCTTTCATGGGTTCGAAATGAACTTGGAAAATTAAAGCCTTTCCCACACACCTGACACTTATAGGCTCCATCTCCAATGTGCATTTTCAAGTGTCTTCGAAGGTTCTGGAGACAACTAAATGCTTTCTGTCATTCCTTACATTCATGGGGCTTCTCTCCAGTGTGTGTTCTTTCATGTATTCAAAATGAACAGGGAAAATTAAAGGCTTGACCACACACCTTACATTTATAAGGTTATCTCCACTGTGAATTTTCACATGTGTCTGAACATTTATGAGAGAAATGAAGGCTTTACCACATTCCTTACAATTATAGAGTTTCTCTCCAGTGTGAGTCCTTTCATGATTTCATAAGGAACTGGAATAACCAAGGGTTTTCCCACATTGCTTACAAGCATAGGGTTTCTCTCCAGTGTGTGTTCTTTCATGTATTCGAAGTGATCTGGGAAAATCAAAGGCTTTCCCACATACCTGACACTTATAAGGTCCATCTCCACTGTGCATTTTCATGTATGTCTGAACACTTATGAGAGAAGGGAAAGCTTCACCACATTCCTTACAATTATAACGTTTCTCTCTAGTGTGAATTCTTTCATGATTTTGTAAGGAACTGGAGCAACTGAAGGCTTTCCCACACTGCTGACATTCATAGGGTTTCTCTCCTGTGTGATTTCTTTCATGTCTTTGAAAGGAACTGGACCAAATGAAGACTTTATTACATTGCTCACATGCATAGGGTTTCTCTCCAGTGTGTGTTATTTCATGTACTCGAAAGGAATTGAAACTAAGGAAAGCTTTCCCACAATGCTTACACACATAGAGTTTCCCTCTAGAGTGAGACTTTTCATGTAGTCCAAAAGAGTGGCGATAACTGATGGCTTTCCCACGTGGCTTACATATATACAGTTTTTCTCCATATTCCTGACACACATATGGTTTGTGTCCAATCTCAGCCCTGATGTGCCTATTAAGGGATGAATGACTCATGCTGACTTCTCTGCACATATTGCTTTCATATGGTTTTACTCCAGGATAAGTTTTCTTGTTCTGAATGCAATCTGAACTCTGGCTGAAGGTGTCTCCACCTGGATTACCTTCTTTACTGTCACAGAGTCTCTCCAGAATCTGACTTTTGTGAAAAATGAAAAGCACATTACTAAAGGTTTATTTATAAATGATTTTACATTTATTAATAGGTATTACACTTACATTTTTAACATTATCAGGGAAAGCGTCAACTGTCCTGTCTGAATTGTTTGAACATGAATAGACTGAATGTTCACAAGAGGACTATTATTAAAACAATGATGTTCGTATGGGTTTCTTAATACTATTTCTAAGAGAACTATATTGCAAACATTTATTAATAATATCTATGACACATTTCAGCATATATTTTTGAAGAATATTTTCCAAGAATAAATAAATATGAACATGGGCTCATTTCTTTTGTTTGCTTGTTTTTACAATTTCCTGTCATTCCAAGATTCTCTCCAGGGACATTGCTTTCTCTTGTGAGTGTAAATTACCTTACATTTCTCCTGGGATTTTCATACTGATCTTCAGTATTCTGGTCTTCCCATTTTTTTCCTAAAATGTAGATCCAGAAAAATTATTATGAATTTTTACAAAATTATAGAAAAATTATTAGGCTCTAGGTTCATGGTACTCAGCAACCATAATGTCTGATCTAACACCAAAGTATTTCCTTTCCATGTTGGAAATCATGGAACAGCACTGATGAACAAAATTACTTGTTCTCTAATAGAGTAAGTGAAGGCACAATGTCATCCTCACCTAGACAGGTCAGGTTCCTGAAGGTTTCCCACATCACATCTCTGTAGAGATTCTTCTGGGCAGGATCCAGCAAAGCCCACTCCTCCAGTGTGAAGTTCACAGCCACATCCTCAAAGGTCACTGAGTCCTGAAACATCCCACATGCGCACAGGAGGATGGCTCAGATTCATATCATTGGCGACCTATACTGTATTCCTAAGATCATAGTATTCTGTAGTCTCCAAACATTTATTCCATGGACTTGGTCATCAGATTCTGACTCTGTCTACACTCACTTCCTCCCACACAGCAATTCTGATGCTAGAATTGAACTATCTGGTAAAGCAACAGCAGAAGAGAAACACACCTGTAGATGTTAGGTCCAGGGAGTAAGATTTGCAGCTAGGTCACCCCTAATTTTTACCTCTTTGCACAGTGTGTCTATAGTACCTGCAATAACAAAGTCCCACTAATTAGTGTACAGAAGGGAGTTTATGTGAGTAAGCAGACCTGAGACTGCATATTCACAGAAATGCTTGTTCACAAAGCTCGACCTTTGACAGCATCTGGGATCTGGATTTTGGGAGAGACTCCATCAACCTAACAGATAAGACAATAACTTACTGGATCAGAAACCCCAAAACTGAAACTTCCATGAGAAATAGTACAATAAAAACCTAAATTCAAATAAATGAACTGCTGAAGACTGAGTGTGGACAAGTTTGAGAAGTCAAAACTCCAGGGGACCCAGTCTAGGGGGTTCCACTAATTTGTGAAATTTATCTCCTGAAACTCTACTGGTAGTACTCACAGGGAAGATTAGAGAAAAATTGCTTCCTCCTTCTAGCAGGAGGAGGGAAAGAGTACTTATTTTGTAACATGTCCCAAGAATTCTGTTCTTAACACAGCTAAGTGATGAGAATGAGAAGTATAGCTGACCCATGAACACAGGTTTGAACTACGGGGGTCCACTTATACCCAAATTTATTTCAATAAATATACTGGAAAATTTTTTTGAAGATTTGTAATGATATTGAGATGGCCATAGTCCCCAAAATGATCTACAAATTCAATGCAGTTCCTATTAGAATCCCCAGTGACTTCATTGTAGAAATCAAAAAGCTGATTCTGAAATTCATAGAGAATTGCAAGGGACTCAGATTACCAGAACAATCTTCAAAGAGAGCAAAGTAGAAGCATTCACATGTGACAACTTCCAAACTTGATATAAAGCAAAAGTAATCAAGATAGTACAGTGATGATGCAGGGATAGTCACTTAGAACAGTGAAATACAACTGAGCATCTGGGGAGAATGAGATCAATAAGGTGGCAGAGTAAGCCAGTTCAAACACTCAATGCTCAACAAACAAGCATAACTGTCAGAAACAGACTTTGTCAAAATTCTCAGAAACCATCAAAAGTTAATAGCAACCATGAACACAGAATCCAAAAAAAAAAAAAAAGGCAAGTGAGAAATGGTAGGAAAGGTTTATGGGTATCTACTTCTCCTTGGCCCAACCCATCCCCCATTTGATGGCCATCTTGAAGACAGCCACCTGAGTTCCTAGTCTGGGACCCTGCTCCATGTCCAGAAGGAGCAGAGCAGATCTTATTTGCAAATTATTGTATTTGTATGTTCCAATCTGTCTGGGAACTACCTGAAGGTCTACCACAAGTCTCTCTTTCTTTTTGTCTAAGACAGAAGCAAATAAGGGTGCAAAATTGCCAGGAATTGCTTGAAAGTGTTGTAAACGAAAAGCCTGAAATTGCCTGGGACAAGAATGTGGTTGAGACTTAATAAGACCACTAAAAGCCCAGGAGGAAAACTAAGGAGAAAAATTTCTTTTGGAACTTATGGTACTCAAAGGCACCCAGGTCTCCTAGGGAATTCAGAAAACCCCATGCATGCCCAGGAAAGAACACATTTTCAGAAAAAACCTGAGGAGACCCTCATTTTCAGCACCAGCTAATCTCTGGGCTCAGTTCAGCAGGAAGTGAAGGCTGAAGCAGAGTTTTAAACAGACTGGCTAAGTGTTCAAGGAATGTCCCAGCACAGAGCCATACACAATAGCCATACACAAAGACTGCAAGAGGTGAGGTTTTGGTTGTTTCATCTTCTTCTTTTTCTTTCTTTCTTTTTTTTTTTTTTTTTTAGCTCCTGGCACTCAGGGAATCTGTGTCAAAACACTGGCTGAAGATAGCTACAGGAACAGAGACTTCAGTGACTACACACCACAAGGAATACAGTCTCTGAAAAAATACTTTGGAAAAGTTATGAAACAGCCAAGTACAGCCTTCAACAAACAAGAATAGCAAACACCACTGGAAAAGGGGGAGAATGTGATTTCCCAAGTTACCCCATTATAATATTCAAATGTCCAGTTTTCAACAACAACAAAAATCAGGAACAGTACAAGTACAGAGAAACAGGAAAATATGGTTCATCGATGGAAAAAGAAACTGAGATAAACTATCTCTGAGAATCCCCAGATACTGAAATTACTAGACAATGACTTTAAGCAAATTTCTTAACTATGTGCAGAGGTAAAGGCAACCATAGAAAATGAACAAAAGGAAACCAAGAAAAGGATGTATGAGTAAAATAATATCAATAAGGAAAATAGAAATTATAAAAATGGCCATATATAGAAATTAAGGAGCTGCAAAGTACATGTGAAATGAAAAACTCTCTAAAGGTTTTCAACAGTAGATTTGAACAAGCAGAATAAAGAATCTGTTAACATGAAGATAAAACAGCTGAAATTATCTACTCTGAAGAAAAAAGAGAAAAAGGTAAAATTAAGGGAATGGGTCTCCGGTATATGTGCCTTCCAAGAATTCTTATGAGAAGTTCTTCACAAAGAAGGAAAATGATGTAGGTTAGGAACTCGGTCACATATAGAAGAGTGTTAGAAAAAAATAAAATGGAGGCAAAACAAATGCTTTAGTATTCTTATTCCTATCTTATCTAATAGATAAATGTTTGCTCAAAATTATCATATAAACAATATATTGGGTGGTTATAGTTTCTGATGGGTAAAACAGATAACAGCAATTTCCTATGGCATAGGTGGGAGGAACTGGGAACACTCTGTTATACCTGCATACCACAAACTACTCTACAATAGTGTTATTTAAAAGTAGATTTAGATCAGTTGTAAATGGAGGGAAATAACTAAAAATAATTTAAGAAACAAGTACACTTGATATACTCATACAGGAAAGAAAACAGAATCATGTAGAATGCTCAATTAAAATAAGATAAAAAGAGGGGAAATTTTAAATAAAAAGAACTACAACAAATAGAAAACGGTTACCATATCTAACTATACCGAAATTCACTTTAAATGTAAATTATCTAAACACGCCAATTAAAAGACAGACTGACAGAATAGATTAAAAAGCAAGATTGAACTTTGTGTTGTCTACAAGAAAAACATTTTAAATATAAAGACATGGGGAAAGGGGCGATGTTGGTAAAAGGACACAAAATTTCAGTTAGAAAGAACAAGTTCAAGAGATCTATTTACAAGTTGGTGATCATAATAACAATATATTCTAATCTTGAAAATCACTAAGGGAATAGATCTTAAATAAAATAAAATTTTAAATAAAAAATAAAGAGACATTAAATATAAGGGTATGCAGAAATTTATACCATTCCTAACACTAATTCAAAGAAAGCAGGAATAGCTATATTAATTTCAGATGAATCAGGTTTTAGATCAGTTCTGGAGAGGACATAAAAATTCTTAATATGTATGTGTTTAAAAGTCTCTAATACATGAGGCAAAAATTTATAGAACTGCAAGGAAAATAGAGAAATCCACAATTTTATTTGGACACTTCAACACACCTCTATCAGTAACTGATCAAAAAGGCAGAATCAGTATATCAATAATGATATAGTTGAAGTCAACATCATCATCAAACAACTGGATTCAATTAACATGTATAGAACACTTCATCCAACAACTGCAGAGTACACGTTCTTCTCAAGATCCCATAGAATATTCACCAAGACAGACCATATTTTGGGCTCTAACACACCTAACAAACTTAAAAGAATAGAAAACGTACAATGTTCTCAGACCATATTGGAATTAAACTGGAAATTAATAACAGAAACAGCTGGAAAAACTCCAAATAATTGGATATTAAACCATAAACTTCTAAATTACACATGGGTTAAAAAGAATTCTCAAGAGAAATTCAAATACTTCAAAGGAAATGAAAACAAAAGTTCATCCAATCAAAATTTCTGGGATGCAGAGGAAAGCTTTGCTTGGGGGGAATTTAAAGAATTAAATGCACATACTTAGTAAAGATGATCTAAAATCAATCATCTATGCTTCCACTTTAGGGAACTAGACAAAGCAGAAGAAAATAATCCTAAATCAAACACAGGAAAATAACAACTAGAGAAGATATCAATGAAATTGCAAACAGGAAATCAATATAGGAAATCAACAAAACCAAAAGCTGGTCCTTTGAAAAGTTCGATAAAAGTGACGAAACTATAGCCAGGCTAACTACAAAAAAAGAGAGAGAAGACACCAATCACTGCTATCAGAAATGAAACATGGGATAAGACACCATCGCTACCAATCCTATGGATATTTAAAGACATTGTGCTAAGAAGTCTGCAATTCAGGAAGGTAAAGGGAAGAGAGGCACACAGGCTTTGGACAGCGGAGTGTCAGGTGGTCATGCTCTGCTTTCCTCTCCTGTGAAATGTTCACAAACAGAAAACAAACCTTTTATAATAATGGCCATTTACTCGTACGTGGGAAAACGACAATTTAAAATACTGAAGCTGAATAAAATGTAGCATGGGGAACAAACAGATAACGTCGTGGTGAATTTCAGAAGGGCAGCTGGCATTTGGGAATGCAGTTAAGGGTTTAATACCAGCCCTAGGACGAGCTGGGCTGTGGGGACAGGGTCGTAGATTTGAGACTCTGCTTCCCATATCTTTGGAAGACTCACGGGAAACGGGTAACACCCGGAGAGAAAGGAGGGGCTGGGGACCCCACAGACCGCAGCACCGCCCACGCACGACCCCCACACACCGAGTCGGGACCCTCCCCCGCGGTCACCGCACAATCTGGGGACCCGCGGAGCTGCCCAGAGAGGGCGCCGGGGTCGACGTCGCCGCGCAGGGACGGGACAGGACGCCCGGGGGCCCGGCTGCCGGCGCAGCCCCACTCCGCTGGCCGGAGGGACGGAGGGCCGAGCTGCAGCAGCGGCGACTCGGGTCCGCAGACTCCGGAGCGGACCGCGGGGAGGCCCGGGTCCCACCACAGCCGGTTCTGGCCGGTTCCAGCCAGCCCCTGCTCCGCGTCTGGGGACGCTCGGCCCCGCACACTCACCATTTCCCAGCTTCCGGGGTGTCCCGGCGTCCCCTCCACCGCTCCTGCGACCAGCGCTGTACACAGAGGGCCAGAGGATGCGGCATAAGCACCTCGGTCTCCAAACCAAAAGGAGACCAGGTGCGCGCAAGAGAGACGGGAAGACCCCCGCGGGTTTGTGAAGGTCGCCCCCTTCTCCCAACAACCCGACTGATTGGACAGTTCGCGCGTGGCCCCGCCCGACACCCCTGATTGGATGGTGCTGCTCCAGGCCCCGCCCCCATGAACTTGACCGACATTAGGCACAGACAGTCGCCGGGTTTTTAACCACCGCTCTGCCCAGGCCCGGTTTCCTTTTCGCGCGGGGGACCTGGCCTCACCGAGGGGATATTTGCATTTAAGCAGAACTTGCTCCTGGCTTTCCAGAATGGGCACTGGCTTCTTCGTGTACTTAGTGGGCGCTTCCTGCTTCTTCCTTCCAGACAAGGGGTCGCAAGTGTGCAAAGGAAATTCTAGCCTCGGTGTCCCGTGGAGCGACCCCTGGCCTCGTAGCGGAAGGGGCGCCCAAACCAAGCCAGGCCACACTGGATCAGGAAGGAGGGCCTACTGCCCTGCTGGGGTCAGTAATTTAGGATGAAGAGAGGCCAAGGCTTCCTCACACCTTATCTCTCAATCTACTCATTTTCAGCCAAGAAGATAACACACCCCCAAGGGTATACAATTATTAAATGCCTGGAAAAACTGGAGTTATATGGCAGCAATATTCTACAAAGGAATCAAAAGGGAAGAAAAGCAAACATTTGAACGAGCTCAAAGAAGCATCCTGGTGCACCCCAGTTCACAAGGAAAACCCATATTGGGAAGGTGAAACATATTCCTAAACTTCAGAGTCAGGCTTTGCTGACATGGAGACCCAGAGTGGATCACTCCCTGGTGATGAGACAGGAACATCTAAGGATTTAACTCTGGGAGCTCAACATGCCCTCCTATACCCTCTGCAGAGTGTGGGAACACTCCCTACTTCAACACTTTAATATTCATCAGCAGGAAACTCTCACCTGGGGTCAGTTTAAGGTTCTGGCCTAAATAAACTGTCAAATTCATGAATCCTTTCTCCAGGAGACCTCGTGAGTCTTTCTCTGAGCCTGACCTTTACAGATTTTCTTCATACACAGAAATTACAGGCTGACTCTAGTGACCTAATGCATGCCCAAACCAAAAACTGTCCAGAAAACGGGCCTGGCTCCTGACGTCCAATTACAAAAAGGACAAACAGCATCTGCACGTTTTGGGTTATTATAATATTCACTGCTTTCCTCTGTGTTGTCTACAAGAAAAGCATTTTAAAAATAAAGACATGGGGAAAGAAGCAATGTTGGTCAAAGGATACAAAATTTCAGTTAGAAGGAACAAGTTCAAGAGATCTATTGTACAACTTGGTGATCATAATAACAATATATTCTAATCTTGAAAATCACTAAGAGAATAGATCTTAAATAAAATAAAATTTTAAGTAAAAAAATAAAGAGACAGTAAATATAAAGGTATGCAGAAATTTATACCATTCTTAACACTAATCCAAAGAAAGCAGGAATAGCAGGAATACCTGCTGTCTGGTGCTCTGGGGCTTCTCAGAATCCACACTCCCTCTGTGTCTGTCCTGAGCAGACAGAGGCCCTTGCAGGAAGCTGCCTGAGAACCCCCAGGGGAACCCCATGTCCCTCCCTTTGCAGCCTCCACACTGGCCTCAGCTTGGAGCCACTGGCCTCAGACTCTGCTGCCTGTAAGGTTTTTTGGATTGGCCGGCACCAGAGAAAGAAAGACAAGCAGAGTTGAAAGAGATAAGTCAAAGAGGTTTTACTGGAGTGCTCCTGGGTGAGGGTAATGGGTCCCAAGAGAGGGGGACCTGGGCGAGGTTCTCGGGTCCCAGGAGAGAGAGAGACCTGAGAAGTCGCGCCGCCCAGAAGTTTTGTGTGGGCTTATATATGTTTTAGAGCTGGGGGATGGGGGTTTCTTTGCCGGGAAGATTTTTGGCATGAAGAGTTAGGAATTTTCCATTAAGGTTTTAGGGTGGGTACTGAGAACTAGGAGGGGCTGGTGGTATGTACAGATTCCAGGAACCAAGACCCTTATCAGGGTGACCATCCAGGTGTGGCTATGCTTTAACTTAGCTGGGCCTTGCAGGCATTGTTTTTGGCAGGTCTCGTGGGCTTCTTCTTTTTTTTCATTAGGGAGGGAAGAGGTGCTCGCCACCAGCCTTACACTGCCCATTGGAGGATGTTCACCTGCTTCTCACCAACATGGATCAGTTAAATGGGACAAAGAGCTTCAATCCCAGTGTTTGAATAAAATACCAGCAGAGTCTCTGTTTTCCTCCTGTGTTTATGTATACAGTAGAGGAAGAAAATTCTAAGATGATTTATATGGATTTAAAAAACTGGCAGTTATTCCTTTGAGAAAACAAAGATGCTAGCAAAACTGTGATTTTCATGTTAACAAATTTCTCTGTAAAACAACTAATCAAACAGGAATGTTCTTTTCTTCTTCTTCATCAGGTCACGTTGTCACCAGGTGCTCTGTGCCTGGGGATATACATGGCCAGTTCTTTCCATTTGAAACCCTCTCTCAACCCTACCTCCACTACCATTAACCCACCCAACTACTTCTGTAGCTAAATCCCAAGTATTGTGTAAGTAGATTTCCCTTTCAAGCAGTCTAACTGGCTTCAGGTTAAATCCAGCCATGGCTCTCTCTCTTATGTCCCTTGACTTATTCATTTGAAATTGTCTTCCAGGATAGACTGTGATATCCTAGGTGAGTACTTCATCCATTTTATTTACTTCTGTTCTTTCTAATCGGTCACCCCACCTGCTCATTGAGAGCACACACAGGATATTACAATATTGGGTCTTAATCCTGCGTTTCTAACTCAAGGGCTTCTAGGAACCTTGGACTCTCTGCAGTGATATGACTGTCTTTTGTATGTTAATGAGATTACTCTTGGCTGAGGACATCTAGATAGCTTCAGGATAGGGGCTGGGCTGGCCACCAGAAAGACCAAGGCATGATGAGAAGGTTGGAACTTTAAAAAGTTGTTTAAGTTTATTTTTAATTAACAAAGAGAGTTGGAACTTTGAACCACACCCTCTAGACATCTGGGGAGGGGAGAGGGGATAGAGCTTGAGTCAGTCACCAATGGCCAATGATCTAATCAATCATGCCTACATAAGAAAACTCAACCCCCATAAAAACCCTTAAACAAAGGGGTTGGGAGAGCTTCTAGGTTGGGGAATACATAGAGATTCTGGGAGGCTGATGCACCCAGACAAGGAATGGAAGCTCTGAGCACTTCCTTCCCCTATACCTTGCCCTGTGCACCAATTCCATTTGTATGTTGCTGGGTTGTATCTTTCATGATAAACTGGTCAGAGTAAGTAAAGTGTTTTCCCGAGTTTGTGAGTCATTATAGCAAATTATCAAATGTGAAGGGAGGGGGAGATTGTTTAAAACTGATTTTGTAGCCAAGTCAGACAAAAGTGTGGGTAACCTTGTTATGGAGCAAAGGGCTCACTCCCCAACCTGCATAGAACCCAATACTATGGCACCGGCTTTTGAGACAACAAAAGGCTTTATTGTGAGTCAACTTGCAAGGAGACAGAAGATGATACTCAAATCTGTCTCTTCGACCTGGGGGTGTGTCAAGATTTTATGGCATTTCTAACTAGCCCCAGGTGATGCCAATGCAGCAGATCTGCTAGGCTGGTAGGGTTAACGATTAGGAAGTTAAAAGCCTTTTCCTCATTGCACATGCTGGGGCTACATAACTTGCAATTTTGGCTCTGAAACATCTGTAACAAAAGCAATGCTTAATTATTTTGAGCTGTTTCCACAGTTACACTGTGGGCAGCTAATTCTTGTGACTGGTTTCTGAAGTGAGGGCAGTCTTGTAGGACTGAGCCCTTAAACAGGTGAAGTCTGACGCTAACTCCAGGTACTGTCAGAATTGAATTGAATTGTTAGACAACCAGTTGGTGTCTAGAGAGCCGGAGAACTGGTTGTTGATGTGGAAAGAGCCCACACATTTGGTGTCAGACGTATTGTGGGTAAAAACAGTTCATTCCCTTTCTCCCTTTGTTCAATGAGAAACATTTTCCATTCCATACCTGAAATCAGTCTCAAATCTGCCCACACATGTCATTTCACAATACCCTCACCCAGCCCTCCCAGTATCTTCCTGGGTCTCCCCAAGCCCACCTTTGTGTTCTACATCCTGTTCTCCTTACAGCATCCAGAAAGAATTTTCTAGAAACAAGTGATCATGTATGCCACTGTACTTAAAACCAACCAACTGGTGCAACCACTTTAGAAAACTGTTTGCCAGTATCTATTCAAGCTGATATAGGCTTCTCTTATGACTTAGCAATTACATTCCTAGAAACAGCCCTTCTATTATCCACTAAAGGACATAGACTAGACATTCATAGGAACATCATTTATAGGAACTCCAAACTGGAAACAACACAAATGTCCATGAATATGTTCACATAATGGAATATCATACAGCTATTTTCTGTATGTATTAAAAAACATGCAGAGTTCCCCATTACCCTTGGAACAAACTCTTCAAGTGAACGTCATGGTTTTTCATGCTCTTGTCCTCCCACCTGTCTGCCTTCATGTCCCAGAAACCCTCCAGCCACATCCATCTCTACAGGGCTCACTGGACATAACATTGTCCCTGAATGCACATGGTTTTGTTACCCCGAGCCTTGCACTTGCTGTCCCCACTACCTGGAAACCCCTCCTCCACCTGGCCATCTCATCTGGATAACACCGACTCACCTTTCAGGGAACTCACTTTAGACCACCTCCAGAAGCCTTCTGTAAGTCTCTGACTGAGTCTTTGACTTAGCTCCTACACTTAGCTCCCCCAGACCCCTGGGCTTCCCTTATCACACCTCTGACCACTCTTTCCTGGTCACATGACAGCATGCCCCCACTGGACCATGAGAAACTGAGGGAAGAGACCACTCTGTCTCTGGTCATTGGTGTATGTCAGCACCTAGAATATTTCAGAGGCAACACATCTGGAGAATTTGTCCTCCCAAGCCCATCAGTCATTGGTTAAAAACGGTGCCCAAGAGAATGCAAATTCCTAAGCACTCCTGGCCTGAAGGAGCCAAGAAAAGTGGGTTCTAGTAGCCTCAATTCCTAAAGGTCAGTGAGAGCTCACCAGGTACTTCTGAATTAAGACACCTCCCACCACAACTCTCTCAGAAGTGAGCCCTTCCCAGGGGTTCCCTGCCCTTCACAACCATAGCACAACTCTCCCTGGCTCTAGAATGGGGTGTATGACCCCACTGGACACTTCCCATTATGGGTCTCTGCACTCCAGATTCCCAGCTCTGACCTCCACACCCTTTCTATTGTTTAAGGGCAAAGAAGGCCACTGACTGTGCCTTTAAAAAGGACCAATGGACTATGTCCAACTGCTGTTCATGCGAAAGCCTTCGCCACGTCAGCAGTTCATTTGAATATTTGCTGCTGTGACCAAGGTTTGCTACTTGCACCTGCCAAGGTACAGGGCACATGGAAGACACTCTGGTTTACAGGTGTAGGCTGAGCTGTGGGAAGCGTGGACAAGAGAACAGTTTACGGTCTTAGATGATATGATCTGTTAGGATAAAGATGTCAATTCGTTCCCAAATTACATCTGCAACGCAATTGTACTTAAATCCCAGTGAATCCACTGTTAATTTGATAAAAACAATTCCAAGATTCCTTCAGAAAAATAAAAGACAGTACAAAACCATACTAATCTTATAAATATGGAGCAAAGAGGAAAGTTATCCCTTTCCAGGTTCTGAGACACACTATAGAGTCATAGTCGTTTTATGTTTTTTAATTTTTGAAAATACTTTTCTTCCAGATTTATTGAGGGCTAATTGAAAAATAAAAATTGTATATATTTAAGGTGTACTATGGAATGTTGTGATATGTGAAATGATTGCTACGATCAAGCTAGTTAGCATATCCATCTCCTCACATAGTTACCTTTTCTGCCACGAGGAGAAAACACTAAAAATCTACCCTTTTAGCAAACTTCACGTATTATGTCATAGGCTACATTATTAACTATATTGACCATGCTGTACATTAGAACTTCAGGACTTAATCATTCTGCATGATTGGAACTTTGTACCCTTTGACCAATATCTCCCCATGTCTCTCCCCTCTGACACACATGCAACCACTATTCTACTCTCTGCTTCTATGAGTTTGACTATTTTAGATTCTACATATAAGTTAGATCATGTGGCATTTGTCTTTCTGTGCCGGGCTTATTTTTCTTAGCATAATGTTCTTCACGTTCATTCATGTTGTCATAAGTGGCAGGATGTCCTTCTTTTTTAAGGCTAAAGAATATTCCATTATAGTTACTATGTAGACTACATTTTCTTTATCCATTCATTCAATGATGGACCCTTAGTTTGACTCCATATCTTGGCTATTATGAATAATGCTGCAATGAACATGGGAGTTGAGATAGCTCTTCAAGATCCTGAAGAGCTATTTCTTTTGGAAATATTCAGAAGTGGGATTGCTGGATCACATGGAAGTTCTATCTTCAATTTTATGAAGAACCTCCACACTGCTTCCTTTAGCAGCTGCACCCTTTTACACGCTCACCCACAGTGTACAAGTGTTCCACTTTCTCCACATCCTTGTCATAACGTGTTATCTTTTTATAAACCATTCTGCAATAGCCATTCTAACAGACGTGAAGCGATATCTCATTGTGGTTTTGATTTGCATTTCCCTGATGAATATGGATGTTGTACCCTTTTCATGTAACCTGTTGGTTATTTAGGGAAATGTCTATCTAGGTGCTTTGCCCATTTTAAGTCGAGTTATTTGGTTTTTTTCCTAAGAGGTTGTTTTAACTGTATATTTTGGCTATTGACTCCTTATCAGAGGTATGGTTTGAAAATATTTTCTCCCCTTCCACGGGTCACCTTTCATTTTACTGATTGTTTCCTTTGCTGTGCAAACACTGTTTCATTTGATGTAGCCCCATTTGTTCATTTTTTCTTTTGTTACCTGTGCTTTTGGGGTGGTATTCCAAAAATTATTGCTAAGACCACTGTCAGGGAGATTTTTCCCTATCTTTTTTTCTAGGAGTTTTATGGTTTCAGGTGTTATATTTAAGTCTTTCATCCATTTGGGTGGGGAACCTGAGGCCTTCTATTTTAATAAAATCTTTTTATTTTTATTAATACATTTTTGTTCATCTTTTATATTTTTATTTTATTTTTAAAACCAATCTAGGATTTGTTCTGTAAAATTTGAATTCAGTTGGAAGGCTGTGCTTAAGGACCTGGAAGGCCACGGTTTTTTTGGTGGTTCTCTATTCTATTCCATTGGTCTAAATATCTGTTTTTATGTCAGTACCATACCGTTTTGATTACTATAGCTTCTTAATATTAATATATTTTGAAATCAAGACTCTCTGATGTGTCCTCAAGGAAGGATGCCCCAGGGCTTTGAGTGATGGGCACTGAGAGCTTTGGAGCGGGCTGGAGGTGGTGGGTTCAGACAAATTCTACTTATTGCCTGATTTGGGGACCCTATGATATTATTTCAGTTGAGTTCTCTGGGGGCTTGTTGTTTTCTTCTTTAAACATAGACCAGCTGGTTATCAGTTGAATTTTTTGTTTGTCCTCCACGTTTTAATCACATATTAATAGGGAAGAGGAGATTTGTATAGTAGCCTGAATGGCTTCATGGTTCAGGATGCTGACTCACATCAGACAGAGACTAGCGTCCCAATTCTGGCCCAGCCACTTCCTGGCTGTGTTGCCTTGGTGAAGTGAATTGATCTCTCTGAGCCTCTGTCTGCAAATGGGGAAGCTAATAATGATAACACCTGCTTTATGGCATAGTACATGTAAACTTGCTGGCACTTAGTAAATGCTCAATAAACGCTAGATAGTATTATGTTCTTTCATCATTCAGTGGGAGTCTGCAAAGGCAGGTGGGCGGGGTCAGAGTGGATCTAAAGCTTGCAGCGCTGAGTCACTGCGCGCCCGCGCTCAGGGGCTCCACCCGCAGCCAGAGGCCGCCCTCGGCTCGAAGGATGATTTCTGGCTTCCTGAGCGGCTCCGTGTCCGGCAGGACGCGGAAGCGCAGCAGCGTGAGCGCCAGGGCCACCTTCATCTCGGTCATGGCGAAGTTCTTCCCGATGCAGTTCCTGGGGGCGGGGGTGGGGTTGGGGGTGGGGACTCTGACTGCACCCAGGACCCCCATCCGGGCCCCATCACACCTGGAACCTGGCCCGGGAGCCCCACCCTCACCCTGATCAGCCTGAAGGGCAGAGGGAGTTATAACCGTGCCTGGGACCCCCATGTGGGCTCTTGTATCCCCTGAACCTGGCCCAGTTCCAGCCCCCAGCTCAGACCAGCAGACAGTGGAGGGGGTTCTGAGCACACCGCTTTTCCAAGGATCTTGTTCAAATCTCTGTCCCCCTGAAACAGCTGCCCCACAAGTCAGACACTGGTGGCTGGCGGATATGACTAAATTGCCTCCTATACTCTCAACACCCTCATCCGGTCTCCGCCTCAGACCCCCGCTGGCCTCACCTGGGCCCTGCCGAGAAGGGAATAAACGCCAGAGGTGACCTCTCCTGGGAATTTTCAGGGGCGAAGCGGAAGGGGTCATAGACCTGGGGCAGGGCAAGATAGAGCTGCTGAGTGGGGTCTCTCAGGAATCACAGCCACCCCCAGAAAAGACAGATGTGGGCACAGCAGAGGGAGTGTCTGATTTCACCAGTCAGGACCCCTCCCCCTCACCAGGTCCCAGGATGGAGAAGGGGGGAAGGGCAGCACCTCAGGGTCCGACCAGACTGACGGGTTGTGATGAATCCCAAAGATGCTGATGGTACAGACGTTCCCTGTCGGGAGGAGGGGACAGTCAGGACAAGGTCCAAGCTGCCTGATGGGACCACCACCCCACCCAGGAGCCGCCTCCCCCTGCCAGTGTGGGCACCTTTGGGGATGACCCGGCCATCTGGGAGCACAACGTCTTGGGCACAGTAGCGGGAGATGGTCGGGGATGGAGGATGTAGCCGCAGACTTTCCTTGATGCACATGGTGAGGAAGGGCAGCTGGGCCAGGTCCTCCCTAAGGAGCATCCCCAACGATTATCCAGGGAGCAAACACAGTCCTACTGATGCCCTGTGACTCCCTCTTACCATCTTTCTTTGACCCTTAGACCTATAACAAAATAAATTCCAGATGAATCCAAGATTTAAGCACTAGAAAATCAGTCAAAGTGTTAGAAGAAAACTTGGCCTTTAGTTTCAGAAGCATCTGTGAGCAAAATGTAACACTCAGGGGGTAGCCTTAAAAATGTGAATACATTTGCATGAAAAGGTTTTTAAAATTATATAATGAGCTAACAAAGCAGGGGGAAAAAATCTCCACAAAGGATCTATAAGGTTATTTGAATAAACAAGATCCCACTTCACACTGTACAGCAAGATGATGTAATATAAAGGTGTCAATTCTTTCTAAATTAACCAATATATTCAATGCAATCTAATAAAAAATCTAACTGGATTTTTTTTTTGGAAGTTGACAATCATATTGTAATTGGAAGAGTTGATGTCCATCAAGAGGTAGGTCAATTTAGAAAGGAAAGATAGAAGAAAGAAACCCAACCTACCTGGTATTAAGACTTATTACAAAGGCATAGTGATACTAATGAAATAAAATAATTTTTAATACCGGGGTTCTGCTGCAAGAACAGGAAAACAGACACATGAAACAGAGAGCTTAAAGTCAGGCACATAAATAGGTGAATAGTTGGCATCTGGTAAAGGAGTGTCCACACAACCCTGGGCAATGGATAGATACTTTGGTAAAAGGTATTCAAACAAGTGGTAATGTGGAAATAGAACCAGATCCTCATCTACACCATATACAGAATGGAATCTCTTCCTATAAGAGAAAGGCAAAACTATACGGTTAAAAGTTGATAACAGAAGAGATATTTTTGTGATCTCAGAGTAGGAATTCTTAAAACCCCAAAAGCACAAAATGGGAGTTGAAAAAAGGAGAAATAAATATGTATAAAATGAGAATTTCTGTGTAATAAAAGACACCATGGATGGAATCAACACTCCAACAAGAGATCTGGAGAAGATGTCCACAATAAATATATAGACCTAAAACAATATCTAAATCTAGAACAATGTCTTGAATAGGTAAGGTATTCCTGAAAATCATCAAGAGAAAGGACAAGTCACCAGAGGGAAAAGTAGCCAAAGGGTAAGATCTAAGAATTCAAGGAAGCTCAAACACAGAAGATTTAAGAAGCGATGCTCAAGGTCACTGGTTATCAGAGAAGATGAAAGTATCTAACCATGAGATGCCACTTCACATCTATTTGAGACAAGAATTAACAAGGTAGGTAATGCTAGGGGTTGGCTAAGGTTTGGGGTAGAGTGGCCTCATGCCCTGATAATGGTGTGGACAGGGGCTGCCATTCTGAGTGACAACTGCCAGTATATGGTCAAGGAAACACGATGCATGTTTTACCACCCAGCAAGTATATATCCCAGAGAGATTCTCCGACAAGCAGATAAAGAGACATGTACAAAGATGTTCATTGTACTAGAGGGATGGAAGCAGCCTGGGTATCTAGCACTAAGGGATGAGAGAGGAAAGGACTATATGATGGTTAAAAGCAACAAACTAAGTGTACTTAGAAGCATGGATGGCTAATAAAACCACAGTGCTCCATTTCTGAAAAAGTAAGAACCAGCACAAGATCTGGGATATAAGAACAATTTTAAAATACATCCACCCCAACAACAAATTTTATGAATCCCATAAAATTCTAGAGAGACCCATCTCTCTAGAATCATATTGGTGGAGGGCTTTGAAGTGGAGAATGGGGGTAAATGGGAAGAAATAAGTACTGCATGGAAAAAGCAGGAGAACTGGCCATGAATTGAAGAACATGGTTAACTCAACTGAGGTCCCAAAAAGTAATTAATTAAAATTTCCGAGAGTATTTTTCAAACTAGCTAACCTGAGCATAAAGTTTAAATGGAAAAATAAGAACTCAAAAAAAATTATAAAACAAAGTAATGAGACAGAACCAACTTTATCAAATATGAAAGTATTTTAAAAGTATGATAATGAAGACTTCTTTGTGTTTATATATGGCTAATAAATAAATGAAAAAGAACAGAGTCCAGAAATAAAGCCAAATGTATAAGTAATTTTAGCTTGTTGTGAAGCTGCTATTATTTAAAATCATAAGACAAGTACAAAATATTCATTAGATTCTGTTGGAACAATTAGCCATTTGAAGGAAAAAAAAGATACTCCTACCTCAGTATTTATACAAAAAAGGATTTTATAGAGAAAAAAGTATTAAATATTTAAAATATTAATAAACTTTAAATACATAAAATATTTGTAAATAAATAAATAAACCCTCTATATTTAGGGGAAAAATAAACCTGAACTATATTTTAATATCAGAGTGTGAAAAGTTTTCCATGCATAATTTTAATAAAATAAAAACAGAAGCTTTAAAAGAAAGAATTAATAAAATTGCCTACAAATAAATGAACTAAACTAACGTAAATAAACCAAAATAAAAAATAAAGTCAAAGACAATTGGAGGAAGAATTTTGCATAACACAAAAACTAAACTCATTTTGGTGATATATAAAGAGTTCCTACAAAATCAATAAGAAAAAACTAGAAGAACTCAAAGAAGGAAGGACAAATTATGCAAACTGACACTTCACAGAGAAAGAAATATGTATAGGTGATCAACAGGTGACCACAATGCTTAACTTTACTCATACTTACAGTGATCTTCAATAAAATAATGAAGAATTTCATGGCACCTATCAGATTGGCAAACATTTTACCGTTTCATTTATGGGCAAACATTTTCCAGTTCGTGAGGATAAGAGAAAATTGGCACTCTCAAAATCTGAGTGTAGGAGTGATTTTTCCAATAGCTATAAAATTGTAAAACTCAAATGGTCTTTGGTTTGGCAACCATGCTTCTAGGAATTTGTCTTGCAAAGATGCTCACATGTGTAAGTGTACAGTGATGTTCACTACACCGCATTTGTTACAGCAAAAGGCTGGAGACTACACAAATGTCCACTAGCAGGGGAATGTTTTGATAAATTATGGCACTGGCACATCCATATAACGGAATCCTATACGGCTATTAAAAAGGAGGAATAGGTATCACTCATCCTCTCGTACTCTGGAGAGTAAATAACCACAGAGATGCTAGCAGGAAATTTGGCAATATCTACTATAATTGAAAATGTTTACATAAATGTCTCCAACAGAGGGGAGAGTCAAATAAACTCTGGAATGCTACACAGCACTCAGAAAAAGCTCCACGATACATTGGTGAGGAAAAAGAATAAGTGACTATTTTTTATGACAAACTGATAGCTCTAGAGACCTCTCAGAAGATGGAAGAGAGGATTAGGCTTAAGGACAACGGTGACAAAAGTGAACCTAATTTTTCCTCCAGTGTTTTGTTTTGTAAAACAAAAGTGGGGGGACTTGTTCCGATGATTCATTTTACCATTCAAAATTAGTGTTTCAAAACTTTATTTTGAAAACAAGGAAAAGATCTTGAAACTGTATTGTCAACACGCCTGCCTGAGTGCCCTGCCTGTACTCCCAGTTGTACTGAGACAGAGAATGAAAATGGACAAGAGGACAGAGAATGTGAACAGATGAATGTGGGCATAGACTGAACACTGTCTGGAAGGACACAGGAAGAGGAAAAGAATTAGGATGCTGGTATGAGAAGGAAGCCTATATTCATTGTAACCCTTTAGTACTGTTAGAATTTTTACCAAGTGCATAATTATTTTGAAGTTAGGGGAAGCACAAAAATGTCTCCCTACTTCACAGGATTGCTATACTAAGCGAAGCCTTGAAGTTGATGGCATCACCCCATAACGTGTGTCCAGTCCAGCAGCTCCTCCCAATCCCTCAGCCACTGACCCAGAAACTGTTCTCTGGACCTGCAACCCCTATCTCATCCCCTCCAGTTTTCCCCCATAGCCACAGAGAGATATTTCTAATACCCAGATCTGACCTGTATCTCTCCTGCTCAAACATCTCCCATGGCTCCCCATTGCCCTCCAATGCTAGTCATGGAACTCTATTCAAGAAAGAGTTTGCCATCCAACTGTAAGGATTTCGGTGAGCTGCTAGCCTCCAACTATAGGATCTTCAGACTCTGCACCATTCAAGCCAAGACCACACTGTCTTGAGCAGCCCCCAACCAATGACTGAGCATGGTCATTCACTAGTGTCTCACCATTTCTTCCCAGTGTCTGACTTCCCTAACAATAGCATCCCTGCCCACTTTTAGCTGTTATCTAACATCAGCTTCCCAAAGGACTTGAACTGACACACATCAGGTTAAAGTCCAATCTCTTTACATGGTTTCCATGGCATCCCAAGAAGGGCTTCCATTACCAGCTCCAGCCTTATCGGGAGCCCCTCCCTGTTCCTCACAAGGATTCAGACACCTTTACTGCTCCTCACCCTCCAAACACACCAGGCTCCCTGGTGAATGCCTCCATCCTGGCCTTTGCACGGCTGTCCCCTTGAGTGGAAGCGCTGTCCTGTCCCCACGCCCAATGTGGTGAATTTGCATTCACTGTTTCCCTCCCCCGCCTCTCCTCCTTTTCCTTCTGCCCCAGCTTTGACCTTGTAGGATGGACCCCAATTTAGAAGAGGTAAGGCAGTGTGGAAGTGTTTACTGAACGAAGAGACAGATGACTTTTACTCACTAAGATTTTTGTAAATCAGTGGAATAGATGATAAGGTGTGAATTAGAAGGAAGGGCAAAAAATAAGGAGGGTGAAGGTCTCGCAAAAATGCAACTTTAGCCAGAAAAGCAAGTGGGTGGAGGAGAAGCTTGTTGACTGAATACATGCAGTGAGGCATCTGCTGTACATACATTGTCACTAATTCTCCAAGCAGCCCTGCGGGGTAGAAATTCATCCACATTTACAGAGCAGAAAATAGTTCAGAAGAGAATATTGCTTTACTGATGTCACACAGCAAGTTATTGGGACAATAAATATGGACTCCCTGATCTTTCTGCCCCAAAGCCTGCAAGTTTTCCTTTGCTGGCCAGGCTGGGTACCAGGCCCTGCTTCTAGGTTCTGCTCCTACTGCCACTAGGCAATAATGGCCCAACCAGGATAGAGATCTTCCCCTTCCCACCTGGGCAGCCAATGGGAGGGGCTCAGGAACAGGCCATGAGGATGCACTCACCATTCAATCTCTTTAGGCTCACGGTCCCCCAAGAGCTCTTGCACCTCCTGCCGGCAGCGCTCCTGGTATTCTGGGTGCTTTGCAAGGTTGTACAGGACCCAGGAGAGGCCACTGGCTGTGGTGTCATGGCCTGAGGGGCAGCCAGGCAGGCTTGAGTCTCTGGGCTGCTCCAGCACCAGGGTGTGGACAGCGCCCACACATCGAGGCTCTCAGGGAGGAGGGGAGGAGGGAGAAGATGGACAGAATGGAGTGATCCAGGGTCCACCCACCACATCCCTGGGATGGAGAGACCCTTGCCCTCATGGCAGTGCTACACTGGGACCCACACCTGCAACCATGAAGGTATCAGCCTCTGCTCGTATGTCCTCATCTGACAACTCCTTCCCATTTTCATCCTGGAAACAAGGCAAAACCCCCGAATCACACCAGCTCTGAGAGCACCTGAGTCCAACTTGAAAAATCCCTGAAGACCCATCGTCCAAGCAGGATGCCACTGTTGTCTTCTCCAGAACTTTCCCACAGGCTTCTTCCCTGGTCTCCTGCCTCCTGATTGCTCTCCCCAAGCACCAAACAGGAGTCACCTCAAAAACTTATCTCTGATTTGTCCCTCCCTTCTTCAAGTGCCTTCCATAGCTTCCCAGTGCCCTCTGAATCAAGTTAAAATTATTTGAGCTGACATTTGACATCACTGTCTATTCTGCCTCATGAATTCAAATCCAAGAGAAGCCCACCTTGGCCAGCAGGAGCACATCAATGAAGTCCAAAGTCTTGGACTTGGTCTTGATCTTGAGGAAGTCATCAACACCCTGGGTGGCAAGAGTGCAGCGCCGTTCCTGGATAATGGGAATCGTGAAGTTGCGCACCAGGTTGCAGACCCTGCGGAAGCGCTTTCCACTGGGAGTGAGGTAGTACAGGAAGTCTATGTGCAAGAAGATCTTCTTGTACCGTTTTAATATGAGAGCACTGAGCTCCAAGACAGCAGCAATATATTCACTGGGACTCCTGCAGGACCAGATCAGAGAGAGGAAGCAGCTCATTAACATCCACAAAACCCTGGGATCACTTCCCAATTAGAATCCCAGAACCACATTCCATCCAGAAAAAAAGTGCCCTTGGCGCCCACTTCTCTCTCCGCCTCCCACTCTCTGTGAGCTGCCTCATGTCCAGGTCCCCCGGGCAGAGCTTGGGCATCATGCTCATTTTCTCTCTTTCTTACTCAACACATGATCCTGCCCATTCCTCCCTGGTTTCTCCCAAATGTGTCCCATTTTCTCCACCAAGCTCAGACCTCCTCCTGTCCAGGTCTCTCTCCATTCTGTCTCTGTGTAACAGTCAGTTCTCTACAGAGTCAAATGTCCAAGCTCAGCTCTGACCATGACTGTCATCTGCTCCATGGCTCCTTGGAAAACTTGAATATAGTTTATACTCTTTTGCCTGGCTTTTCAATGTCCTTGAGATATAGCCATTGCCTACACCCCCCACTACAAACTCATTTCCAAGGTATCTCCTTAATGCCTGTTGCACATGCTCTGCTTGGCCTAGCCTCCTTACCTTCACACACACAATTCCGCCTACCTGAAAGAACTGCTCATTCTCTCTCTTATTCAGGGCCCTTCAATGCCCAGTTCTGCCTCACCTCCTCCAGGAAGGTTCTTTTGGTTGCTCTGACCAGTCCTCTTTCCTCCACCTACTCTCAAGTTTCCAGGACCTGGGCAAGGACTCACTCCTGACAATTGCTGTCGAAGCTGAAGATGCATTTCTGCAGACTGTCCAAGGTCATGAGGCTGATGTGCTCAAACATGTCCAGATGGGCACTGCCCTCTGAGGCCAGGCGCTGCCACTTGACCTGGCCAGAGGAGGGGACAAAGCTGGAGCTAGGCCCTGGATCACCTAAGCCCCTCCCGAACTCCCACCAGCAGGATAGACTCCCCAGAACCAGACTCCTGGTTCTCTGCCCGAGGCACCCACCCCCAGGGAGGACCAGAAGTGGGTGGGAAAGGAAGCTGTTACTATTATGAGATGAAGACCCCAAGGCTGGGAGTCAGGAGACCTGAGTTCAAGTTCCAGCTCTGCTTCTTATGCTCTGAGTGCCCTTGGTCAACCCATTGCCCTACCCTAGGTCCCACCTACTCACATCTTCTGTACAAGTTAGCTTGACCTGCTTTGCTGCCAGATAAACCAGATTGGGACCCCTGCCCCTCCACTCCTAGCTCACTTACTAGCTGGTTGAACTTGGGCAAGCTCCCTGACCTTTCTGACCCTCAGTTTCATCATCCATCATGTGGCCATCACAGTCATCTCTACCTCATAGGGTTGTGAAAATTAAATCAGTCAACATGTATCATGGAATCGGCATGTTTTTCTGGTATGCAGTAAGTGCTCGGTAAATGTTAGCTCTCATTATCAACTTCCACTTTAGCATAGCAGCAGGTGATGACAGAAATGTCCCCAGTTTTTCATCTCTCCCTATATCATCAGCCTTTTTCAATGACACTTTGCATCTCCTTCCATTGGGAGGCAGAACCTATTTCTTCACCTCTTGAATCCCAGCTGGCCTTGGGACTTGCTCCAGCCAATAAAGGAAGGTGACATCATGATGTGCCCTTTCTGAATGTCTCTGCACACTCTCTGGAACCCAGGCTCCAGCCCATGAGCAAGCTACTGGAGTATGGAGAACAAATGCAGGGGTCCAGTTGGCCCACCAAAGCCATCCTAGACCAGCCTACAGCCAGCCCCACACATGAGACAGAGCTAAGCTTGGATCTGCAGAGTGTTCTACCAGACCCACTCATGATCACAGACATAGGAGGGAGCCCAGCCGGGATGAGAAGAATGGCCCCTACCTACCTGTCCTTTCGTGATCAATAACAAATACTAATTCTTTCAAGCCAGTGACTTTTAAAGTGTTTTAAGAGTTTTAAAGTTATGCAGAAAGAGTTACTTTATAAGTTTCATTATTGTCATCCATACTCAACAGCCCGCAGGGCTTCTGTGAGAAATACTGAAAACTAATGCCTTCTGAGCACCTACTATGTGCCAGGGACATGACTCCACTAAGTCATCTTAGCTACCCTTCAAAGGGAGAATTGCTATTTCCATTTTACCTATGGGGAAACTGAGGCTGGGGGAGGACGAGCAATGGCTCCAAAATCACCCATCACATTCAGGATTCTAGATCAGGTCTCTCTGAGGTCCCTTCTCCCCCAAGGCTCCAGCTGGGACTCTGGGTTTAAGGAACTCACATGCATTATGTTCACGCTTTTGTTGAAAATTGTAACATAGGGCTTCAGGATCTTGAAATGGAAGGCGGGTGTCAGCATGATACGGCGGTGTTTCCATTTGTCACCAATGCTCAGCAGGAGCCCCTCCCCTAGTAGGACAGCCAAAGGCAGTGGGCAAAGACAGCACCTTCTCCTGGCCCCACAAGTTTGTCCCCAGCCCTATTCACCTGCAGGTACTCACCCAGCCAGGGCTTCAGGAACTTGCTGAAGACCATGTCCTTGGGCCTGATGGTGTCTGACAGGAGAAATAGACCCTCAGAAGCCATGGAAAGGAGCAGGTGGGAACTTCAGAAGTGAGGGGTGGGCTCCCAACCAGGGATTTCCCTTCCTCATCCTGCCTGGCATAGAAAGAATGAGGCCAGTGGTGTCCAGAACACAGGTGACACTGAGGTGGGGGCTGGTGAGTACGTGCAGAGAAGAGGAAGGTGGCTGAGGGAGAAGAAGGAGGGAGGGACCTGGGTACTCCAGGGGCCACACAGCAGCTTGGGGCAGGAGGGGCTGGAAGCCCTCAGATGTGCCGCGGCGCCACCACCACTAGCTCTGCATGGTACCTGAGGCATTGAGGACAGACCGGACAAAGTCGGGGTGGCACAAAGTGACGACGGGGAGGGTGGGGCCCAGCCACTTCATAAAGCCCTGGGGGTAGGTGGCCACCAGCTGAGTCACTTCCCGCATCCCCTGCTCCGTGTTCATGACCTGAAAGCAAGGCAGGGCCGTCACCTCCTGTGATGAATAATTTCAGGTGCCAACATGACTGGGCTAAGGGATGCCCAGACAGCTGGTAAACATTTTTCTGGGTGTGTCTGTGAGGGTGTTTCCACAGAGATTAGCATTTGAATCGGTAAACTGTGGAAGGAAGATCTGCCCTCCCCAGTGTGGGCAGGCACCATCCAGTCCATTGAGGGCCCAGAGAGAATAAAAAGGTGGGGGAGGGGACTTGGCTCTGTCTTCTGGAGCTGGGACATCCACCTTCTTGGAGATCAGAACTCCAGCTGCTCTGTCTTTCCGACTCTGGGACTTATGCCAGCAGCCTCCAAGTTCTCAGACCTTCGGACTCAGAGTGAATCGGTTCCTTGGTTTTCCAGTTTGCACACAGTGTACTATAGGACTTCTCAACCTTCATAATCACCTGAGCCAATTTCCACAATAAATTCCCTCTTATCTCTCTGTACCTGTATCTATATTTATGTATCTCATTGATTCTGGAGGACTGTGACTAATATATTGCCCCAAGAGGAGCCACAGCAGGGCCCCCCTGCAGCCTCTGGACATGGCGCAGGCTCTGCAGTGACCGGCGTGTCCAGTTTCTGCACAGGTGGAGGGAATCTCTGCTTCCTCCTGCTCCTTCCCTGTCGGGACTGTCTCAAAGTCCCAAGCGTTCATCCCAGGGCCCACAAAGAGGCCCACCTTGGATGGAGAAGATGGATTTTCTCATCTTGGGAGTGGTTCCAACCCTGGGGGCAGCCACAGAGTGAGGTCCCCAAAGGGCAGCAGTGTGACCTCAGGACTTCAGCATCAGGGCTGGTTTCCTACATTCTCCCAGGTCACAGCCAATGGGTTCCCAGTTCCTCCAACCAAGAAGAAAGAGTTTGCAGACCTGGGATCTTTTTCATGCCAGCCTCAGGGAGCGTGCAAAAATGTGGGCTCAGCGTAAGCCTGGCCTCAGCCAATCCCATAGGCAGCTCAAGGATGCAACTCAGTTGGAAACTGTCTTCAGCCTGAGGTCACAGGGAGTCCAGACCATGACTAGTACAACAAGGATGTGGGCTCAGCTAATGTCTGGCTGCTGCCTGAGCCCCTGGGGATCCCCCAAGGGTGCATTGCATCACAGAGTTGCACCACTCAGAAGCAGGGAGAACTGGGCGTTTGCATACCCCTAGCAGGCAGTTACTGGCAGCAGGGTCCCACCCCACCCTGGGAGTGAGGGATTCAGCCTCCCAGATGTCTCTGAGCAAGCCCCCATCTCTGGAAGTTCCCATGAGCTGAGGGTGATTCTCAGAATTAGGGGACAGCGTGAATAGTGGGGACCACACTCACAGCAGGTGGCAGAGGATGCCCTGGCCTGGGGAGGACTCTGGGCAGGACACCAACAGCATCTACCACAGACACATGGAGAGAGATAGAAAGAGGGACAGATGGAGGCAGACACAGACAACTGAAGGAGGATGCCGCAGCTGACAAGGCTCTTCTAGACACTTTCCTCCTGGCTTCCAGGGCAGCTCCGTCTCCTGGTTTCCCTCCCACTTTTCTGGCAGCTTCTTCTCTGATATCTCACTTCTTCTCCTCCACCTGACCTCCAATGATGTTGGGGCTCCTGGGTTCAGCCCTGAGCCCTCCTCTCTCTCGGGGCTCTCTCATTCTCCCAGAACCCAGTTTCAGTTCCCTTCTCAGCCCTGGCACCCCAAAGCCCCCATTGCCTGCTACTTTCTGGGCAGCCCCTGGACAGCCCAGACCTCTGGACTCAGGGTGGCTCAAACAGAGCTCTGTCATTTTCCTGCAAACCGCTGACACACCCTCCACGGCTCCCCACCACCATCTGTATTTTAACCCAAATCCCCACCTCCCCAACCCCTTTTCTCTGCCCTGATCACTCTGGTGGCACTGATTCTCTTTTGTTGCTGAAAAGTCAGGTGCTCACTCACCAGCCTCCAGGCCGGGGGACGGGCTACCCCGCCGTAGGGAACACACTTTCTCTGCTTTGCTTAAAAAATTTCTACTCATCCTTCCAGACCCACTTACAACAACCCCTCCTCCAGGAAGCCCACGTGCCTGCCCCAATGCCAGAAACCTTGATTCCCCTCTGGGCTCCCCCAGCCCCTGTCTCTCCCTGGAACCAGCCCTGACCACACAAGATTTGGGGGGGGTCTCAGTCGCTGTAGCTCTGGGTCCCCAAGATTGGGCGTGCCTCCAGGGCAGAGCCTGGTCTGAGTCTCCCCAGAGATCCCCACAGCGGGGCTTGGCAAGTCAATGAGAGAAAGGA
>CM052442.1:84576385-84606529 GCA_028533085.1 Varecia variegata | reverse complement strand
AGAGAGAGAGAGAGAGAGAGGAGAGAGAGAGAAAGAGAGAGAGAAAGAGAGAGAGAAAGAAAGAAAGAAAAGAAAGAAAGAAAGAAAAGAAAGAAAAGAAAGAAAGAAAAATTAGCCAGGTATGGTGGTGTGCACTCGGGAGGCTGAGGCAGGAAGATCACTTAAACCCAGGAGTTTGAGGTTGCAGTGAGCTATAATGATGCACTGAACTCTACTCAGGATGACAGAGCAAGACTCTGTCTTTAAAAAAAAAAAAAAAAAAAGTCAGGGAAGTAGGACCCTTCCGTGGTCTATAATTAGGGAGTGTACACCAGGTTTCTTGGGTCAGATCTTTGAAATTCTGAAATATAAAGATACTCCTCAATGATGAAGAGGATGTTAACATAGCAGAAAAAGTGTGCATAGATGACATCATGAAAATATGTGACAGGCTTATTGAAGGACTGGAGCAGCGTGCGCTCATACTTCCGTGTGAGTAAGCATTAGAAGTGATTGCTTGTCAGTAGAGTCAGGAGTGATGGTGACGCCAAACAACCACAGCTTGTCCACATGTGCGGCTGAGACAGTGACACTTTTGCTTTCTTATGATTCAACGTACAAACTTTGTTTCACACACAAAATCACTTAAAATAATGTATAAAATTACTTTCCGGCTAAGTGTATAAGGTGTACATGAAACCTATATGAATTTTGTGTTTAGACTTGGGTCCCATGTCCAAGTTATGTACATGCAAATATCCCAAAATCCACCCACCCAAAAAATCATCTGAAACTTGAAACACTTCTGTTCCCAGGATTTCAGATAAGGGATACTTAGCCTGTACTTGTCTACAAAGTACCGGATATTTTTGGATGTTCTAGCCAGGGTAATTAGGCAAGAAAAAGAAAAGGCATACAAACTGGACAAGAAGGAATAAAAGTATCCATGTTCACGTACGGATTTTTTTTTTGAGACAGAGTCTTGCTCTGTTGCCTGGGCTAGAGTGCTGTGGCGTCATCCTAGCTCAAGCTCCTGAGCTCAAGCAATCCTTCTGCCTCAGCCTCCTGAGTAGCTGGGACTACAGGCAGGTGCCACCATGCCCGGCTAATTTTTCTACTTTTAGTAGAGTCGGGGTCTCACTCTTGTTCAGGCTGTTCTTGAACTCCTAAGGTCAAAAGATCCACCCGCCTCCTGACTTTTGTTTTCAGGGGAGTGCCTCTACTAAGAACTTACGAGGGTTAAAAATATTATATTTTGTCCCCTTTGCTTTCTATGTGCATGTGATTTTTTAATTTAATTTTTTACTTTTTAAATTCATGGACTTTATTAAGGCAGTTTTAGGTTTATAGAAAAATAGATCAGAAATTGTGGAGAGTTTCTACATATCCCCTCCTGCATGTATTTTTCCCTATTATTTATTTATTGCATGTGTTACAATTGATGAGCCAGTATTAATACATCATTATTATTCATTAAAGTCCATAGTTAGGGTTCACTCTTTGTGTGCTTCATTCTATGGATTTTGACAAATAAACGTGTCCACCATTACTGGGTCATACGGAATATTTTCATGTGCATGTATTTTTAATGTGCCCAAATGGAATGATGCTAGAGACCTACTTCATTTTGTTTTTTGGGATATTAAGGATTCATTTACTCTGCTAAGTGTCCATGTAAATCTTGCCCGAGGCTCTGTTGTTTGTATCCACTGCATCTTACCTGCCTCCTCCCCAGTTACAGATGTGTGGGCTTGTCCAATTCCCCCACTAAAAACAATGCCTTGGGGAACATTCTCTTACATGCTCCCCTATAAATAGATTTGAGAAACCGGGAGAGATACCCAGGAGTGAATTTTTGGGTGTACAGGGTGTGGATATTCTTAATCTCCATGATTCTATTGTCCTAATAGCAGTGTGCGAGGGTTCCTTTCACCCCATAGTCCAACCGACACTAACGATGTTTGAATTTGGGGAATTGCATAGGTATGCAGTGAAATTCCATTGCTTTTTTATTTTCCTTCCTGCTTTCCTCTAAACATGCCTCCTGCCTCCCTTCCCTCCTTCCTTCCCTTCCTCCCTCCCTTCTCTTCCTCTCTTCCCTCCTCCCCTCCTTCCTTCCCTCTCTCCTTCCCTCCCTTTCTTCCTTCTTCCTTTTCCTTTATTTGAGCATGTTTTCATCTGCCTGGGTAACCCCTTCTGTGAATCATCTGCTCATATCCTTTGCTCATTTTTGCGTTGAGGTTCCTACTTCTAGCTATAACTGGTTTCTTGTTTGTCCTGGATATTATTCCTGTGTCAGTTTTAGACAACGCAAACATCTTTCCTCAATTTTCCGTCTGCCTGTTAACTTCAGGATATCCTTTTTTGAACAGAAATCCTCAATGTTCATGTTTTTGTATCACTTTAAAAATCACCTTAATGTTTGTGCTTTTGAAATTTTAAGAAGTCTTTCCCCACGCCTGGATCACATATTCCCCTACGCTCCCTTCTATTAACTATATAGTTTTATATTTCAGGTTTATGTCTTGAATCCACGTGGATTCTACCTTTGCATGTGGTGTTAGGGAGAAATTCAGATTTACTTTGCTTCTGACAATGAACAGTTTTCAAGCCACAAACTAGTGAACAATCCACTTGTTCCCCTTGATCTGTGCTGCCGTCTTTATCATATATTAAGGTTTGAATAGTACAGAGATAATTTCTGAAATTTTCAGTCAATTTAATCAGTCTCCATATCTGTTCCAGGTTCACACTTTTAAAAATGACTGTGACTCTCCCGGGCGTCTCGGGCCCTGGGAGAGGATAGTTCTTTTCTTTGCTACATTTATTTATTTATTATTTCAACATGTTATGGGGATACAAAAGTTTAGGTTATGTATATTGCCCATGCCCCTCCAACCACCCCCCCCTGCCCGCCCCCCACCCCCGAGTCAGAGCTTTAAGCGTTTCCATTCCCCAGACGGTGAGGATCGCACTCATTATGTAGGTATACACCCATCCCCTCCCCCCCACCTCTGCCCAACACCCAATTCTCTAATCATCCAGGAAATGCAAATCAAAACCACAATGAGATATCACTTAACTCCAGTGAGAATGGCCTTTATCAAAAACTCCCAAAACAGGATGTGAGGGCGATCTGGCTGCGACATCTGTCACCCCATTGATCGCCAGGGTTGATTCGGCTGATCTGGCTGGCTAGGTGGGTGTCCCCTTCCTCCCTCACCGCTCCATGTGCGTCCCTCCCGAAGCTGCTGCACACTCGGTCGAAGAGGACGACCTTCCCCAATAGAGGAGGACCGTTCTTTGGCATACAAGGGTATACAAGTAGCTGCGCTCCCCTGCTAGAACCTCCAAACAAGCTCTCAAAAACTCCCAAAACAATAAATGTTGGCGTGGAGGCAGAGAGACAGGAACACTCATACACTGCTGGTGGGCCTGCGAACTGTGCAACCTCTGTGGAAAGCAATATGGAGATCTTTGTTACATTTTTATAAGATTAAGATAAGTTTTGCACTGACTTTTATTTTTCTGAAGGAAATATAGGATAATTTTTAGCAAATTTACAGTGGATTCACTGGAATTGTGAATACGGTTGCATTGAAGATACAATGTGGGTGAGAATTGGCGTCTTGCTCATATCAGGTCATCTCATCCAGGACTGTAAACTGTTCCTCATGGATTCAGATCATCTACATTTTTATGTATTTCTACCTTGATTGAAATGATCACATGATTTTTCTTTCTTAGTTGATTCATGTGATGAATCACTTGATGGTGTTTCCGATGTTGAACTACCCTTGTCATTCATGAGACATCCAACACCACTTGACCATGATAAACTATTTTTAATATACCATTTAATTTGACTAAGTTATAATTTA
Organism: Varecia variegata; assembly: GCA_028533085.1. Taxonomy (NCBI): domain Eukaryota; kingdom Metazoa; phylum Chordata; class Mammalia; order Primates; family Lemuridae; genus Varecia; species Varecia variegata. Next base: position 84,602,669 of record CM052442.1, on the reverse strand, counting down.
TCCTGGATTTAAAACTCTACATGGATGGGTGAAGTGGGCCTATAATTATCTTTTCTTGTAAACATTCTTTTCTGGTTTTAGACCAAGATTGTATTAACCTGACGAACTGAGCTGGGCAGATTTCATAGCTCTTTTCTATTTTATTTTACTTTATTTTTGAAGACCATGTCATAGACACTAACTTAAAAGTTTCTTAAAAGCTTTAAAGTTCCTTAAAAGTTTAGTAGAACTCATTTGTAAGTTATTTGTAAATTGGTGATGATTTGGGGGAAGGGCAGAAGGTCTTCAAGTACCGTCTCAATTTCTTTAAAACTTACTTGAGTATCCAGAGCCCCTCTTTTTCTTGTACCAGCTTTGGAACATTTTTTTCCTAAAAATTTATTTATTTCACCTACAGTTTAAAATGGATTAACTTTATATTTTTATTATTTTCAAATATTCATTGTCTTTATAAGCACTTTCCACGTTTAATGTTGGATCTTGTTCTTAGCACCTTCTCCTTGTTTCTCTTCATCTTGTTAATATTTTCTGGTAGCTTGATTTTGGTTTTATTAAGTAGGACCTGAGCGAACATAGTGTTCGTGGAGGAGAGAAATGCAAATCCATTTCCTGTAATTGAGGTAGCAGATTCCCAAGAGTGTGCTTCTTTAACAAGAAGGCAGAAAAACGCTAATTTAGGGAGGGCACCAGTTGCCTTCCGTAAAGGGTTGCACCAGTTTACACTCCCACTCTCAGTGCCCGAGCACCCTTGCTTCCCCACACACGTGCCAGCACTGACAGCTGTGTGTGTTGTGCATTTCTGCAAGTTTTCCAGGCCCTAAGTTATATTTTCTTGTTCTTATTGGTATTTCCCCCAAAATAAGAAAAATTATACACTTTTTTGTGTGTGTTGAGGTGAAATTCACATAACATAAAACTAACCATTTAAAGTGAGCAATTTAGAGGCATTTAGTACATTTACAATGTTACACAACCATCACTTGTATCTAGTTCCAACACATTTTTATCATCCCCCCAAAAGGCCCCATACCCATTAAATAGTCATTCCCCATTTCCCTCTCGCCCCACCACTCCCGGGCTCCTGGCATCCACGAATCTACTTTCTGTCTCTGTGGATTTGCCTATTCTGGGAATGTCATATAAAGGAAATCATACAATATGTGACCTTTTGTGTCTGACTGCTTTCATTTGCTGTGATGTTTTTGAGATTCATTTCAGCCCATAAAAAAGATGCTCAACCTCAGCCAGGCGGGGTGGCTCACACCTGTAATCCTAGCATTCTGAGAGGCTGAGGTGGGCAGATTGCTTGAGGCCGTGAGTTTGAGACCAGCCTGAGCAAGAGGGAGACCCTGTCTCTACTGAAAATAGAAAAAATTAGCTGGATGTGGTGGTGCGTGCCTGTAGTCCCAGCTACTTGGGAGGCTGAGGCAGTAGGATTGCTTGAGCCCAGGAGTTTGAGGTTGCTATGAGCTAGGCTCACGCCATAGCACTCTAGCCTGGGCAACAGAACGAGACCCTCAATTAAAAAAAAAAAAAGATACTCAACTTCATTTGTCATTAGGGAAACACAAATCAAAACCACAATGAGATAATACTTCACACCCACTACAATGTCTATAATTCCAACACACCCAAGAGAGAGAGAAAGAGAGAGAGAGAGAGAGAACAGCAAGTGTTGGCAAATCCATGGAGAAATCAGAATGCCCATGCATTGCTGATAGGAATGTAAAAGGGTTAGCAACTATGGAAACCAATTTGTCAGTTCTTCAAAAGTGACATATAGAATTGTCACATGACCCAACAATTCCACTCCTAAATAGAATTGAAAACAGAGACTCAAACAAATACTTGTGCATGAGTGTTCACAGCAGTGCTATTCACAGTAGCCAAAACGTGGAAACAACCCAAAAATGTCCATCCACAGATGAGTGGATAAACAAACTGGTATATCCATACAATTGAATTTGGAGGCATTTAGTACACTCACAGTGTTATGCAACCAGCACCTATATTCCAACACACTTTCGTCACCCCCCACAAAAGACCCCACACCGAAAGGAGTGATTTGCCTTTTGATGTGTGGTCCAGACCATCTGTATTCATTAGTTTAGTCTGGAGTCAGGCTACCTAGATGTGAATGCTAAATCTGCCACTTCCAGTTGCGTGGTAATGATCACATGAGAGTCTCAGTTTCCTTCCTCATTGGGCTTTCGTAGGAATTATAAGACATTGCATGCTTAGCACAGCTCCAGCCACGTAACAAATGCTGACACCATTATAAACACGATTACTAATAATGTATTTATAAGCTAATTCATAGCAAAAAATGGGTACTGTGCTAACCGTTGGTGAGCCAAGACAGACGGGTCTGAATAAAGCTAGTGCTCAGGCCGGGCGAGGTGCCTCACGCCTGTAATCCCAGCACTCTGGGAGGCCAGGCAGAGGATGGCTTGAGGCCAGGAGTTTGAGACCAGCCTGGGAAATGCAGCAAGACCCCATCTCTAAAACAATTAAAATAAAAAATTAGCCAGGTGTGGTGGCGCACAATTTGGGAGATTGAGGTGAGAAGATCGCTTGAGCCCAGGAGTTCAAGGTTACAGTGATCTGTGATTGGGCCACTGCACTCTAGCCTGGGTTACAGAGCAAGACCCTGTATCCAAAAAAAAAAAAAAAAAAAGCCAATACTCTTGGAACAAAATTCTTTTTCACAAAGGTAGTAGGTTCCCAGTCTCCACCAGGGAAGACAAGCTAATTGTGTTTGCTCTAACAAGGGTCTCTGGGGACTGTGCCCCAACGGCCACGGAGTCAGGCATAAACCTGCCAGTAATGGAGTAATGGTTCCGTTGCACACTCCCTGAGAAAACATGCTTCTCTCCTCCATAGTTCCAGGACAAAGGTGAGGCGGTAGGCAGCCCAAGACCCCAAAAAACGTGACCCAGGAGCGGACAGGCCCTGGGATCTGATGGAAGCCCAGTTGCCACCAATCAAGTAAGTGTATCAGGAAGGAAAGATCTCCTGGGACTGCCCCCCTCAGAGGCTGGGGGCCTCTCTGTTCAGTTTAGCCCACACAGGCCATGGGTACCCAGCATCACGGCCTCTTGGGTGGGTAGCGTATCATGAACTGGTCAAGAGAGTGGGCGCTGGAAAAGAGCTTGAGCTGAATCCCAGTTCCCAGTGGGAGTTAGGTTTGGAGCCTTAGCTGCCTGCCTCATAGGCTTGTTAAGGGTTCAGTGAGGAGATGCCTGGCAAATGCTTGGCTCCAGGGCTGGTATGTGGTTTGCATCAGATCAATGTCATTGCCCTACTCAAAGTTGGAGGATTCAGGTGCAGGGGCTGAGGGTGGGAGAGAGGAGGGGAATTTAACGTAGATCAATGATTCTCAAATAGGGGCAATTTCAACACCCCAACCAGGGTTTCAAGATATTTCTGTTTGTCCCAGCTGGTACAGGAAGGTTACCACTGGCATCTCCAGTGGGTGGAGGCCAGGAATGCTCAACCTACGATGCACAAGACAGTCACCAGCACAGGAAAAAAAAAAGGATCCGGTCCCAAATGTCAGGGGTGCCATGGTTGAGAATCCCTAGCCAGACCCCATAGCGGGGAAGCCAGGACGCGCATCCCTGCAGACGCAAAGCCCACCTGAGGGGGAGGTGCAGCTGGGGGCAGAGAGACTTCCAGGCAGAAAGAACAGCAGATTCAAAGGTCCTAAAGCAGGGTGGGGGCGGGGGGGATCCCAGGAGGCTGCAGCCAAGTGCACAAAGCGGGAGGGAAAACAGAAACTAAAGATGTCTGGGGATTAGAGGAGCAGTGGCGAGTGGCGAAAGGATTATGTTGAACAAGAGCCCATCTGCATTTTCGCGAGATCACTCTGGCTGCAATGTGAAGAATGGACATCAGGGGGCGAGAGCGGACACGGGGAACCACAACCACTGTCGGGGTCCTGATTCCAGGGTTGAATTTTCTACTTCTGTCCAACGGATGAAGTTGAGTTTTTAAATCCACACAGTAGGAATGAGTGGGAGGTGAGAAGTGAGAGAGGAGTTGGGGTTGATGCCCACTCTGAGACTTGGTTGTGCTGGTTACCATGGTGCAGGTTATAATCTATGTGAACAGATCCCTGTGGAATTGTGCAGTGCATGACCCAGGTGACCAAACCCAGTAGCTTCTGGCAGGGGAGATTCCATCTGTAGCTCGTGGGACTGGAGTGTCTGTCTGAAGGATGTCTAGTAAGAAAAAGCAAAAGCAAATGTGAGTTTGGAGAGAGGTGGGTGCTGTCAGAAATTCAGAGCTGTTAAATGAAAAGTGCAAGAGAGTATGGATTCTTTCTCACTGTCATGGGAAAAAAGAAAGAAATAAAAAAAAATTAAACAAACAAAAAAAAAAGAGGGTATGGAAGAAGATGTCCCCCTCCCCCATCAAGACATTCCACCTGTATTATGAATATTTTTGTGCCTCAGTGTACCCTGAGCATACCATGGCATGCCCCAGGTGTACTGCAAAGTAAATAGCACTCCTAGGTTGTAAGCAGGGTGCTCCAGAGGTACAAGAAATTTAGAGGTTGCCTCCTAGAGAGATACATGCACTCTTCTCTTCCCAGACTTCAGTAGGAGTGGAAGGAGGCTGGAAACCTTCAGAAAGTGTATTATTGTTCATAAATATTTACTGCTGCTCTCTGGGAGAGGTAGCTCCTACTCCACTTCCTTGACACCACTCTTGGCTACTGAAATGTGAGTGTAGGTAACATGTCATTTTCTGGCAGAGGCCCTTAGGAGCCAACATACATGTCATTATTCTGGCTGGTGCATTAATTGGCAAAATTTTCCCAAAAAAGACTCATTCACCAGTCTGGGTTCTGGAGTAAATTAAATATGCAGTAAAGCCTTGGCAGCCTGTGATGAACATGTGCCTGGAGGTATAAATGTGCCTTTCTTCTTACCAGCCACTAAGAATCAGGGGATGTATGTTATGCAGCATAATTTAGCCTGAACTGACTGAGACAGCGTCACTGGCCCAGTGGATACTAGGCTCAAGGTGATGTGAGTCCCACGTGGGCTATGGGGCCATGATTTATGGACAAATTGAGGTTGTCTGCCTCTAACATTGATGTTACGAAGCATAAAATGAGTGAAATTAGCTCCCTTTGAGATAACCTACCCCAAGATATAATTACATAATCTGTACAAGGAAACTGATATGGAAGATACACTGTAATAGATGAGTTGTAACATTTCAGAATGATGCCTTAAAAAGAAAAAAAGCTTCCTTATAAAGAACTCTGTAAGCATTGCCTCATTAAATCCTCCCAGGAAGCTGAGAGGACCTATCACTTGTTCACATGACTAATGTGGCAGGGCTGGCATTTAAACAAGGTTTGTTTGAACCCATAATTAGTGATTATTAAATCACCAAGAGATCCCAACCCTCAGAAATACACACGAGGTCAGCACTTTACATATTCACCCCTCACATCTTTATAACAACTCTACGGGACAGGTGCTATTACCCCCATGAAGCAGGTACCATTATTATCCTCATTTTAAAGATGAGAAAACAGAGACACAGAGAGGTTAAGTAAGTTGCCCAAAGTCACACAACTAGCAAGTGGCAGAATTGGGATTTGAACCCAGGCTTGTCTCTGTGGAGAAAGACAAGAAACCCTTAATCATTCTTTGTTCTGATGGTATCACTAAGGATTCTCACCCTAGCTAATAAAAATAGTTGTTGTATTATTACAAGGCAAGTATAGATTAATACCCCTTTTATATATTTTTCTCACTTAATCCTTATGCCAACCCTGAGAGGTTGGAATTATTCATTTCCCTTGTAAGAGATGAGAGGACACAGACTCAGAGAGGTAAGGTGAGCTGTCTTTTTTTTTTTTTTTTTTTTAATAGAGACAGGGTCTCTCACTCAGTTGCCCAGGCTGGAGCTGGAGTGCAGTGGGGTGATCACAGCTCACCGCAGCCTTGAACTCTGGGCTCAAGTGGTCCTTCCACCTCAGCCTCCCAAAGTGCTGGGATTACAGGCATGAGCCAACATGACTGTCCAATTTCTTAACATTTTTTTTTAAGAGATGGGGTCTCACTATGTTGCCCAGGCTGGTGAGCTGAGTCTTGATGGGAGGAAAGGACAGAAATAAGGTGTCTCATTTGCTCCATGGGGAATCCACCCACTGCTGATGCCCTTGTGTCTGTCTTTAGAACCACCTGGACATGGACAAGGGGACCAGAGTCTCTGAATTCATCCTCCTCAGCCTCTCTAAGCAGCCCTGGCAGCAGCAGGTGTTCTTTGTCCTGTCTTTCAGCCTGTATCTGATTGGGTGCCTGGGGAACCTGCTCACCATGCTGGCCATCGTCTGGGACCCTCACCTGCACAGACCCATGTACTACTTCTTCAGCAACTTGTCTGTTTTGGACATGTGCTTCCCCTCCACCACCATCCCCAACATGCTGGCAAACCACCTGTGCGGGCGCACCACCATCTCCTCCTTGGCTTGCCTAGCTCAGACGTATTTTTTCATCACCTTTGGGGGAGCAGACAGCATCCTCTTGTCAGCCATGGCTTACGACCACTACGTGGCCATCTACCATCCGCTGCGCTACATGACAGTCATGAGCATCCTTCGTTGGACCTGGCTGGTGACGGTGCCATGGATCTCAGCCAACCTCATCTCCTTGGTCCACACTCTCCTGGTGACCCGCCTGTCTTTTTGCCCAATAGGATCCCGCACTTCTTCTGTGACCTTAACGCTTTGATCAAACTCTCCTGCTCTGACAAGCAAGTCAATGAGATGCTGGTGTTGGTCCTCGGGGGCTTGGTGGTTTTGGTCCCTTTTGTGTATGTAGTGGCCTCTTACACACCTGTCGCTGTGGCTATGTGGAAGGCGCCCTCAGCCCAGGGGAAGCGGAAAGCATTCTCCACCTGCAGCTCCCACCTCTGTGCTGTCTTTCTCTTCTACGGGATGGTCATCGGGGTCTACTTCAACCCTGCATCCACGCACACCACCCAGAGGGCCGTGGCAGCCACGGTGATGTACACCCTGCTCGCTCCCATGCTGAACCCCTTCATCTAGAGCCTGCAGAACCGAGAGCTGAGGGGCACCCTCAGCAAGCTCCTCAGCTGGAACCCACTTAGCTGAGTCTCTCTAACTGCTCGTTTTCTTACTTTCTTTCTTTTTTAAATGGATACGTGATAGTCCCACATATTTTTGGAGTACACGTGATATTTTGATACATGCATACAATTTGCAATGATCAAATCAGGGTGGCTAGAATATTCATCACCTCAAACATTTATCTTTTTTTTATGTTGGGAACATGTGAATGCTTCTCTTCAAGCTATTTTGAAATAATCAGTCAAGGATTGTTAGCTATAGTGGTGCTGACACACTGAACTGTCAAACTCTCGATCTTATTCTTCCCATTAGTACATATTTGTACATACTTATGGGATATGTGGGGTATTTTGTTACAGAGATAGAATTGACCACTTTTTATTTCATTTCATTTCATTTTATCTTATTTTATTTTATTTCCTTTTTTCTTTTTTTATTATTTCAGCATATTGTGGGGGTACAAAAGTTTAGGTTATGTATATTGCCCTTGTCCCCCACCCCCCTGAGTCAGATCTTCAAACGTGTCCATCCCCAGACAGTGCGCATCGCACTCATTATGTATGTATAGAGACAGAGTCTCCCTCTGTTGCCCAGGCTGGAGTACAGTAGCATAATCATAGTTCACTGCAACCTTGAACTCCTGGGCTCAAGCGATCCTCCCACCTCAGCCTCCCAAGTAGCTGGGACTATAAGTGTGCACCACCACACCCAGATAAGTTTTTTATTTTTTCTTTTTTTAGTAAAGATGGGATTTCACTATATTGCCCAGGCTGGTCTCAAACTCCTGGCCTAAAGTGATCCTCCCATCTCATCCTCCCAGAGTGCTGGGATTACAGGCGTGAGCCACCGTGCCTGTCCTGACCACTCCTTTTAGATCCAATTGCTTTGGAATCAACTAATGCTTCCCAAGGTCAGAACTCAGGTGGTATTTCTTGGTTCACAGATACAACATTAAGCAGCTCTAAAATGGTATTGCCTTTTTAATTCTTTCCATCCTTCTGATGACACTCCGAGAAGACCTCTCACCTTGGTGCTGCTACATCTTTAGCGTTTTTCTCATCACAGCCCTTTAGGGAACCAGAAGGTGGGTCTTGGGCTCAGAGCCTTCAGCAGGCAACAGTAGCTATCTAGACTTCAAACAACGTTCTTTTATTTTCATGATATTCTCTTTTTACTCTTATCTTCCGTATCAGTTGGTGTTTGGGTGGGAAAATGGAAAACAAATTTTGCCTGGCACACTCACCATGTCAAGTGGTTCTGGTTTTTTATTTATGGTAGTGACCTATTCATTTATACTAAAAAATGTTATAGGCTTAAAAACATGAGTTGATGTTGAGTTGAGTAAATGATAGCCTTGTTGGTACTCAGGCCAAACATTGCCTCATATGACTGAGAAACGAGTGATACTGAATCAAACAGGTTGCCTGGGCCAAGTAGGGCAGAAGGACTAGAATTTTGCAATAGTTTTGAGACACTGGCTTTAAAATTTGACAGGCTTGGGTTCAAATTCTCCCTTTGCCTACTATTAATAACAGGGTGTGTGTCTCTTATCTACTCACTTTCCCTTTGGGTGTGAGTCTTTTACTTCTTCATAAAGTAGGAACTGTTCGGTCTCTCTAGCCTGTTGTTGCAAGTAAATTAACTTCACCCTTCAGTGATAACTCATCTCTGAACTGGATTGAGTAGTGGTATTAATCCCCCCAGGTGGCTAACCCCTTATCAAAGGGATTATTACATAGTAAGCACTTGAAACCTCACACTTCTGTGTTCAAAAAAAATAGACACCCCAAGTTCAAAAACCTAAAGACGTATTTTAAATGAAATTTGTACCCTTGATTGTCCTTAACGTAGCATTTTTTTCAAAACAAGAGATGCAAAGTTATTTGTTTAACTAATTTTAAAATATTTTCATGTCTCTCCCTGCTCTCCCCTACGCCCATCGACAAATGTAGCCACAAGACACTGAAAAGAGCCCCCAGCATTTGAGGATTTTTCAACCCATGAGAAGTAGCAGGATTTGGGGCAGAACAAAACCTCTGCATTGCAGAAACAAACATCGTAGTGTACTTCCGAGGACTCAGGCCAGCCTTTGAGCCAAGCAGAGATATAAAGTGCTTGTTGTACCCCCTTAATATTTTGAAATAAATACATAAATAGAGAGAGAGATGAGAAAATAAATAAATAACAAAGAAAGCCCAAACTCATTGAATGTAACTTTTGCTATTAGACACTTTGTCTGTTTTTGCATTTGAGGCAGTCTTGTCAACAGGTTCTACTGTGCTGATATTTTGTATTCATCATCTTCCTAGACTTTGGAAAACATAAAAGGTTTGTCTGGACTGAACTTAGGTGATTAAATTCTGTTCTGTTTACTTCCTAGATCTCTCTAGAGTAATAATTTCCCTTCTCTCCATACCTATTCTCTCTCTCTGACAGAGCCTCCTCCCTAGCCTCCCTGCCTCTAGACTCAACTCCATCATTGTGCTACCATTTGCCAATTTCCATGGTGTAAATATCTACCCATGGCTGAAGTAACTAAAGTGGTGTGCAGTAGCGCACCATTAAAGAGTGTTTCCATCATACACATGCAATAATCATAAATAATTTCATAGACAATGGCAAATATATATAAAATAATTGGGAAGTGATGAACTTTGAGCATTTATTATGATTTTAAGGTTCTAGATGATTACTTTCTTACTTGCTTCATCTTCAAGCAAATTATTTGCCTCTAAGAACTTACTCCAGAGACTCTCAGATGAAAAAAATCAATCTCCTTATAATCTTTATTTGTGCAAGACCTAGGTGTGAAGTGCTGATGTTGGCACCTGGATGGGTACTGAGAATGACAGATTTTAACCTTCTCAGTTGTGACAGAAGTGAGAAGAGAGGGCTCAGTCCTAGATTCCTCTAGTTTATTTTATTGTAATTTTATACAGTGTACTTTTAGTAACAGCTGTGTTTTACAGCCAGCTTGCAAAGTTTTTGAAAATTTGACTGGTTCTTGTGAGTTGGTTGGAGCTGGTAAGTCATCAGCTCCCTCTAACACATCATCCCTCAGGTCATGACAGAGCTCATTGCCTTACCCCCTTCACATATTTGCTCGAATTTCTCCCCCTCTGAGTGACTGCTTGGACTCCCCATCGACAATTGCAACCACACTCCCACCCTGCCACATTCAATCCTTTGTAACTGGCTTTATTTCCCCCACCCCAGCACATATCACATAAATAGTTCAACAATTTAGCTTGTGATTTTTGTTTTTTGTCTGTCTCTACCTACTAAAGCATCAGCTCCATGGGGGCAGAGGTCTTTGGTTTGTTCACTGCAATATCTCTGGCACCTAGAATAGGGACTTACAACAGGATAGACAATTGATAAATAAATTGAATGAATTAAAATTTATGACCATCTGTCACCCTAATTTCAATCCCTGCCTCTTGATGCTGTCGGAGGGAGTTTCAGTCTGCTTAGGAGGGAACAGAGGGCATCAAAAAGTGAGACCTACACACACAAATGTAGAGAACTGAAAGAAACAAGCATTATATCTAACGGTGAAACACAGAAACAGTCCCACTAACATCAGAAATGGATCAGAAACATTGTCGATAAAATCAGGAATGTATCAGAAATGTTCCTAATAAAATCAGGAATGTTGGCTCATTGCATCTCCTCTGCATTTTACTGGAGACCCTAGACAATGCACTAAGACAAGAAAACACAAGAGAGGTGTGAGGACTAAACAAGAAGAGGTGATGCTGTCAATAATTCCAGATAATGACTGTATCTAGGACAGCTTTGAGGATCAACTGACAATATGGATTTCCTCTATAATTATCCTCATGAACAGAACATAATTGGAAAAATGTCACACTGATAAAAGCAACAGAAACTTACGAGGCATTTAAGTATAATACTAGCAAGAAATATGCAAGACGTTTATGAAGGACAACTATGACATTGTCCTGATGGACATAAAAGCATTTCTAAATAAATGGAGAGAGATTACTGTATTCCTGGATACAAAGATATGAAAATGTAAACAAAAAAGAGTTCTCCCTAAATTAAATTATAAATTGTATGTGTGTGTGTGTGTGTGTATATATATATATATATATACACACACATACATACACACACTCTTAGAATAGTTCCAAGAACAGAGTAAGTGCTAGATAAATCTCACTTGTTATTAACTACTACAACTATTATTACTCTTATAATATAAATAGCATACTATAGATATATTATTGGCACCAAAATTATCTTGGAAAACTAAAATAATTTTTCAAAAATAGCATTTGATTGTACAGGAATAGATATATAAAACAAAACGTATTACATTTTTTAAAAGAAAGCATGTATTTTATTTTGAGATGGGGTCTCACTATGTTGCCCTAGCAGGAGTGCAGTGGCTATTCACAAGCACAATCATAGCTCACTGCAGCCTCGGACTCCTGGCCTCAAGAAATCCTCCCACCTAAGCCTTCCAAGTAGCTGAGACTACAGGCATGTGCCTGGCTTAAAAAAGGTAGCATTTTAAGTCAATGGGGAAAGTTTGGAATATTTACTAAATGATTTTGGGAAAATAGCCATTTAAAAATAAGTTAAAATTTAATCTGAAAGGTTCACACAATGTCTAGATTAAAGTTTGAGAGGTTGGCAACCTTTTTCCGTACATGGCAAGATAACAAATATTTTTGCCTTTGCAAGAAACCACTCAACTCTGCCACTGTTGCACAAAAGCAGCTAGAGACAATATGCCAACAAATGCTCATGGCTGTGTTCCAAAAATCTTTTATTTATAAAATCAGCAGCAGACCCATCATGCTGTGGTTTTGACCCCTAAACTTATAGTATAAAGGTATTGGAAGAAACCAAGCAGAATGTTTCTGACAGAAACAGTATTAAGGCACAAGAAGCAGAAAGAAAAAAATGATTGGTAGACAAAATTAGTATTTAGAATCCCTAAAAAAATGCCTGCAAATCAACAAAAACAAGACAATCTAATAGAAAAATGAGTAAAGGCTTTGAACAGGCATTTTGCAACAAGGGAACCCATATATTAATAGCTAATAAACAAAGAGGATTTCCAACCCCCACTAGTAATTAGAGAAAAACAAATTAAAGCAACAACTGGAGACCATCTGGCAACCACATTGCCAAAATTAGTTTCACACTGATACGCATTAGTGAGGTGAGGAAACAGATCCTCTGATACATAGATGCTGGGAGTGTGGATTCCCACAGCCACTTGGAAGTTAATTCGGCGATTCTTCTTAAATTGAAGAATCACATCCCCTATAATCTGACCACCTCGCTACTTAATTTGTGTTTGATCAGATATTGCCTGTGTGCAGCAAAAGACATGAAAGGATACATATTGCATTATTCCCAATAACGGTGAAAATTTTGAAGCAATGGAGGTGTGTCTATTTGTAAAAGAACAGCTAAATATACACTAAGTATATTCATAATATTGAATATCAAGCTGACTTTATAAAAATGAGGTAGCTCTATGGCAGTGGTCCTCACCCAGGGTGGTTTTGTCACCCAGGGTGATTTTGTCCCCCAGGGAGCATTTGGCAATATCTGGAGACATTTTTGTCATGACTTGGTAGAGAGACTGCTATAAGCACCTAGTCCGTAAAGACCAGGGATTCGGCTGTTAGACATCCTACTATGCACAACCTGGCCCCCCCACAAAGAATGATGAGGCCCCCAAATGTCAACACTGCCCAAGCTGAGAAACCTTGGTCTATTGAAACTAACATAGAATTTACTCCAAGATGTTGAGTGAAAAACCAAGTTACAGAAAGATACCTACAGGAGAATCAGATCTGTGTTAAACACAGAAAATAATTGGACAGTTTGTCAAAAAGTTAATGCAGAATTACCATCTGATCCAACCATTTCACTCCTAGGCATATACCCAAAAGAACTGCAAAGAATTCAAGCAAATCTTTGTATGAACTGGTCAATGTTTGTAGCAGCACCATTCACAATAGCCAAAAAATAAAAAGGACCCAAATGTCTGTCAATAGATGAATGGATAAAGTGTGGTGTCTCCACATGATGGATATTATTCAGCCACAGAAAGGAACGAAGTCCTAACCCAGGCTACACCACAGATGAACCTTGAAAACGTGCTGAGTGAACGCGGCCAGACTTTCACACAACATAGGATTCCATTTATGTGAAATGTCCAGAACAGGTGAAATCCACAGAGCCAGAAAGCAAATTGGTGGTTGCCAGGGGGTAGGGGGAGGGAAAAATGAGGAGTGACTGCTCATGGGGACGCGGTCTCCTTTTGGGGCGATGAAAATGTTTTGGAATTAGGGATGGTGGTTGCACAACCTTGTAAATGCGTTAAATCCCACTGAATTGGATACTTCAAAGTGCTTAATTATCTTATATGAATTTCACCTCCAAAACAAGGCAAAAAACAACAATAACACACAACAGAACTTGGGTATTTAAAGGTTTGCATTTGTCCACATGCCACATGCATAAGGATCTGAAAGGGTGCCCATCAAACTCACCATTACGGCATGCCTAGCTCTAGCCTTATTGTAGTCATTTCAGTTACTTATGAAGAAGGAACAAATATATGTGTGTTCTTTGATTTAAAAAAAAAATCTTTAAAAAGACAATGAATTGGGCAAATGACTGAGGTGGAGAAGGATGAGGGTGGGGGGATATGTCAGGGCAGCCTCCCCAGGGCCGTGGCAGGGCTGCTCCTCTGCCAATTTCAGGGCCCCAGATCCCAGCGCTGTAGAGCATTAGCCTCTGCTCATGCCCTTGAGAAGCTCAGGTGATTGACTCGCCTCTGGCAGGCATGGAGGGAGGGAGAGTGAGGACACATTCCCTGAGGTCGCCTCCTTTCTGGCAGGGTCCCAGGGGGCCCAGCATCCCTGTGGCAGAGACAAAGGGAGTAGGACCACAGCAAGAGAGAAGGCAGGGAGCTGAGGAGGGATAAGTGGCCAGGCTCAGTGGAGCCCCCGGCCCAGCCCACACCTGTGCAGCCCACACCTGCACCTGCACCTGCAGGGAACCTCCCAACAAGAGCCTCCCCATTGGGGTGAGGCAGAAACAGGTGCAGGGCCTGGAGCCCCAGGCGAGTCACCTCCCCTCCTATTCACCTGGCCAGGAGAGACCTGGGGAACCAGCAACTGCCAGTGACTCAGAGAAACCATCTGTTTATACAAGTCTTTGGGTAAATCGAGTCTTTAGGGCAGGGGGCAACAGGCAGGCCCCACTTCCTACCTCCAGGACAGTGTGATGACTACTTTGCAGGCTTGTTTGTTTGTTTATTTGTTTGTTTATTTTGGGAGCTACCGCTGCCTTACAAGGTAGGTTCCTTGGACAGGTGAGGAAAAAAAGAACAGGTGCAGAGAGAGGAGAACTATTGCTCAGAGTTACTCAGTATGTCGATGTGATTTTAACTTCTTTTCTCAGTCTTTACAGGCCAGAAGCCAATGGAAAAAGGATTGGGAAGGGGCAGAAAAAAGAGAGAGGCAAGGAGGATTCAGGATCGAGAGGCTCCGGCCACCTCCCCAGGGCAGAGAGCCAGAGAGCCCTTGAGTCTCCGGATGGGGAGCTGTGACCTCACTGTGGGTTTCCCTGAGTGCCAGTCAGCTCTCTCTCCTGCTCTCTCATTCTCTCTGTTTGGTTTACCCACAGAGGAACCCACTAGGTGTTCTGCTGATAGATCAGATGCTCAGATCACTATTCTGGTCCCATGCACACCATGAGTTTTGTTTTACTTCTGAAATGAAATTGATAGACTTTATTTTTAAGAGCTATTTTAGGTTTACAGAAAATTGATCAGATACTACAGAGAATCTGTTAAAGTGGAGATGCTGGTGCACGTGGGTTTTGAGAAAGATTTCTCCAGACAAAGGTTAGGATAGAAAAGACGTTTGTGTACTTTTCCCTGGGGGGAAGGGAAAGGACCAGCACGGAGGTAGAAAAGGAAGAATGTGCTGGCTCCAAAAACCAGCTACTGGGGCTTTTTAAAGGGATTGTACAGGTAGGTACAGTGGAGAAGTTGCTGCATCCGCTCCTTCCTTTCCTCTTGGCAGCAGGTAGATAACAAAAACTGCATGGGTATCAAAGTCCAAGAGTTGGTTTCCTGCCTTTCCTTGGAGACGGGATTATCACAGGAGATGTGACTCTGACCTCCAGATATGGTTCAGGCTTGGAGCTCCTACCCTGCTGTTCGCTCAGGAACTCTTTAGGTTGTAAAAAGCAGATTCTCAAAAAAACAAACAACAACAAAAAAACAATTTTGTAAGAGAGAGAATCTCTCTCTTTTCCATTAATTCAGCTCTTTTCAGAAGTTGTGCAAAACAGAACTCCTGCCCGGTGCCTGTGAGTGAGAGAACTCATAGGGTTGATATTTAACTGTTACTGGGGAAATTGTGGGATTAGGTATTTTCCTGTTATTTTGGCAACGCCACTCCTTTCATTCCCCTCCCTGGGTCTTTCTGTCTTAATCTTCAGAATCATGGCAGCTTGGGCAAGTGATGTGTCCTCTGTGGGACTCAGTTTCCCCATCTGTAAAATGGGGATCATAGCAGATGACTTCTAATGTGGGGGTAAGGGTTCAGTAGGAATGTCAGGAGGGATGCTGAGCACAGTGCCTGGTCCACAGGACACATCAAACACAGGCTAACGATGCCCATCACTGTCGTTGTTGCTGAGTGCACAGTGCTGGTGCTATCAACAAAACAGTCTCTGCCTCCAAGAACTCATGATCCTGGCACAGCTCCAACATGACACAGGCACAAGCAAGGAGTTTTAGGGTCATTTAGGAATCATTATTTTGGAAGCACCCAGGGATGAGTGACTGAATCTGCTTTGGGAAGAAGATGTCTAGGAGGGCTGCATGGAGGAGGTGACATTTAAGCTGAATCTTAAACAGGGGTCTTGCCAGGTGGAGAAGGGGAGGAATGGGTAGCGTGCAAAGGGAGTGTGCCAAGGAGTTGCAACTGCATTCTCTGGATCAGAGGTTCTCAACTGTGGGGGTGACTTTGTTGCCCACGGGGACATTGACATTGTCTGGAGACATTTTTTGTTTGTCATGACTGAGCAGTGGCTAACTGGCATTTAGCTGATAGAGACCAGGGATGCTATAGAACAACTTACAAGGCACAGCACAGCCCTCCACAGAAATAATGATCTGGCCCCAAATGTCAATAGTCCTGAGGTTGAGAAACCCTGCCCTAGACACTGGGGAGCCATGGGAGGCTTGTGAGCACAGCCCACATGACATTAATCTAACTCATTCGACCTCTCCTCGGAGGCTCTTGTTTCCAAACCATTCACCTCTCTAAGAGCTCAGGGTGGTAGGACAGGGTGTGGCTGTTCGGGACCACCACCCTGGGGAGCTATACAGGCAGGTGCTGACCCAGAAGTGGGGAAAAGATGCAAGTGATTCCAGGGAGACACTAGAAACTGGTGATGTTTGGGGAATGTGGTCTCCTCTCACCGAAGTACGTGGTTCCCTCTTTGCTTCTCATTAGAAACCTGTCAGGGCTGGCCCAAGGACCTGAGCCCACTTACAAGAGTATTTATTACCTTTTTTAATTGAACTTTTTAAAATTTTTAATTTTGTTTATTTTTTTAAGAGTATCATGGGGGTACAAACGCTTTGGTTACATAAATTGCCTTTGCACCGCCTGACCCATCCCTCAGACGGCATGCACCGCATCGATTAGGTGTGGATTTACTCCTCCGCTCCTCCCACTCCCACCTGCCCAACACCCGATGAATGTTACTTCTCATATGTGCACATCGTGTTGATTGATTAGTACCAATTTAATGGTGAGTACATGTGGTATTTGGTTTTCCATTCTTGCGATACTTCATTTAGTAGAATGGGCTCCAGCTCTATCCATGATAATGCAAGCAGTGTTAGATCACCATTGTTTTTGTGGCTGAGTAGAACTCCATGGTATGCATATACCACATTTTATTAATCCACTCTTGTATTGATGGGCACTTGGGTTGTTTCCACATCTTTGCAATTGTGATTTGTGCTGCTATAAACATTCAAGTGCAGATGTCTTTTTTATAGAATGTCTTTTTTTCCTTTGGATAGATACCTAGTAGTGGGACTGCTGGATCAAATGGTAGGTCTACCTTTAGTTCTTTGAGCTATGTCCATTATCACTTTCCATAGAGATTGTACTAGTTTGCAGTGCCACCAGCAGTGTATGAGTTTGCCTACCTCTCTGCATCCACACCAACATTTGTTGTGTTGGGACTTTTTGATAAAAAGCCGTTCTCACTGGAGTCAGGTGATATCTCATTGTGGTTTTGATTTACCTTTCTCTGCTGAGTAGAGATGTTGAGCATTTTTTCATATATTTCTTGGCCATTAGTCTACCTTCTTTTGAAAAGTTTCTGTTCATGTCCTTTGCCCACTTTTTAATTGGGTTGATTTTTTTCTTGATGATTTTCCTGAGTTCTATATAGATTCTAGTTACAAACCCTTTTTTATTGTGATAAAATACACATAACATGAAATTTACCATTTAACCATTTTGAAGTATACAATTCAATGGCATTAAGTACATTTACGATGTTGTGCAAACACCACTTCTATCTAGTTCCAGAAATTTTTTCATCACCCCAAAAGGAAACCCTGTATCCATTAGCAGTCACTCCCCACCCTCACCCCCGACCCCAGCCCATAGCAACCACTGATACGCTTTAACTCTTACAAGCCTGTTCATCGCAGCACTGTTCACAAAGGCCAAATGGTGCGCACAACCCAAACTTCCACACGCTGAGGAAGTACATCCATATGATGGAATAGTGTTTGGTCACAGAAAGGAATGAAGTTCTGACGCATGCTGCAACGTAGATGAGCCTTGCCACTATGCTCGGTGAAAGAAATCACACACAAACGTTCACATCTTGTGGGATTCCATTTATGTGAAATGTCCAGAACAGGCAAATCCATAGAAACAGAAAGCAGAGTAGTGGTTTTACTCTTTTAAACTTTACATCACTTGCCTAATTTTTTTTTTTTAAGATAATTATAGTTAAGTGATTCATAAAGACACCTTGAAATCTCTTGAAATTAAAGTTATGTACTGAGCACACACTGTACATTTGCTCGCTCATTGTATCGATTTAATCATCCTAAGTAGCACCTGTTCTGTGTTAGATCATCACCTTCCAAGAATAACTCCCTTATTTCTTACAACAACTCTTCGAGGTAGAGAGAGGGAAACGGAAGTGCAGAGAGATGCAGACACTTGCTCAGTTGCACAGCAGGCAGAGCCGGAATTCAGACGTAGGTCTGTTGGCTTCCCCTCCCTCTGTCTGTCTGACGGCTGCGGCTGCGCTGCATTTCCTCACAACGTACATGCCTCATGGGAGCCAGAAAACAATAAGGACTTTATCTGTGGCTCCTTTTTTTTTAAGAGCCACAGCATAATCTCTGATCCTGCATGGAAAACCCCAGAGGAAGAATCTGATGGGTTCAAGTAAGTTAGAGATACACTGTGGTCTAAGGAGTTGTAGTCAGGAATAGGGACATCTAGTGGTACTGGAAGCTGTCAGAAAAACAATTTATCAGAAGGATTCGGGCAGAGGGAGCAGAGAAGCAATGGTTGGAAGCTCCAGTGAAGGAACATTTTCATTTGGGGAGGCAGCATAGAGCAGGGGTCCCCAACCTATGGTGAGTTGTATAATTATTTCATTATATATTACAATGTAATGATAATAGAAATAAAGTGCACAATAAATGGAATGTGCTTGAATCATCCCAAAATCATGCCCACCTCCCACCCCCAGCTTGTGGAAACATTGTCTTCCATGAAAACTGTCCCTGGTGCCAAAAAGTTTGGGGACCACTGGCATAGGCAGATGAGGAAGGGTATAGTCTCCAGGGTCAGCCCAACTGTGGGTTCAGGTGTCGGATCTGTCATTTCAACAGCTTTACCCTGAACAAGTTGCTCATCCTCTTTACACCCCAAGATTCTCAGTGACTATGCCCAAGGTACTTTAAATGGGGGATGCAAAAATGGTCCCTTCCTCACTAGGTTAAGGAGAGGACTAAGTTGTAGGAAGCACAGAGCGGGAACTGAACCAATGCCAGCTGTTACCATTTACCGGGAGTGGCCCCTTGGGCACATCCAGGTAGGGCAGCGTGTGATGACCTTTCTTTCTACATCCAGTAGCTGACGTCTCCCTGTCACACCTCACCTTATGCACAGCCTCCATGCAGGGAACCAATCACTCAGCGGTGACTGAATTCATCCTCATCGGCTTCTCCACCTTCCCTCACCTGCAGCTGATGTTCTTCCTGCTGTTCCTGCTGATGTACCTGTTTACGCTGCTGGGAAACCTGCTCATCATGGCCACCGTCTGGAGCGAGCGCAGCCTCCACACGCCCATGTACCTCTTCCTGTGCGCCCTGTCCATCTCTGAGGTCCTGTACACCGTGGCCATCATCCCACGCATGCTGGCCGACCTGCTGTCCACCCACCGCTCCATCACCCTCCTGGCCTGTGCTGGCCAGATGCTCTCCTCCTTCACGTTCGGCTTCACCCACTCCTTCCTGCTCACCGTCATGGGCTACGACCGCTACGTGGCCATCTGCCACCCCCTGCGCTACCACGTGCTCATGAGCCCCCGTGGCTGTGCCTGCCTGGTGGGCTGGTCCTGGGCTGGTGGCTCGGTCATGGGGTTGGTGGTGACCTTGGCCATTTTCCAACTCACCTTCTGTGGACCCAATGAGATCCACCACTTTGCTTGCCATGTGCCACCACTGTTGAAGTTGGCCTGTGGAGATGACGTACCATGGGTGGCCAAGGGTGTGGGCTTAGTGTGCATCACAGCTCTGCTGGGCTGCTTCCTCCTCATCCTCCTCTCCTACGCCTTCATCGTGGCCACCATCTTGAGGATCCCATCCGCTGAAGGTCGGCACAAGGCCTTCTCCACCTGTGCGTCCCACCTCACTGTGGTGGTCGTGCACTACGGGTTTGCCTCTGTCATCTACCTCAAGCCCAAGGGTCCCCACTCTCTGGAAGGAGACACCCTGATGGGAACCACCTACACAGTCCTCACACCCTTCCTCAGCCCCATCATCTTCAGCCTCAGGAACAAGGAGCTGAAGGTCGCCCTGAAGAAGACCTTCCTCAGAAAACTCTACCCACAGAAAAATGTAATGATATGAGAGAAATTCCTTGGAAACAATGACATTTGATTACCAAACGCTACTATTAAAAATGACACTCCATGAACCTGTATTCATCTGATGCATTAAGGTTTACAGGACCCTTGTAGACAGCATACGAATGTATACACAAGGGCTAATCAGCACCAGGGAGGTATTTGGGGTGGAAGGATGTGGGAGATAATAACTCAGAGAAAATCAGATTGGTTTGAGTCCTACCTGCTGTAGGAAACTTTGTCAGTTAGCAACACACCTGAAATCTGTTCTCTTCCTGCCAAAACCCAGGGTCATCCTAAAGACACAACTTGGCAGTGCAGAGAAAAATGGAAGTCTTCATGCACCAGGCTCTGTTAGGCAGCACTGGGTAGCTACAACTCAGATTTGTTAAGGCTACCCCAGATTACAGCAGAGGAGGGCAAAGCACCCTAAATTTCAGCATCACACAGATCCGTGTAATAGAAGTTAGGAACAGCAATAAGCAGATTCCCAGAAAAAGCTGAGGAAACCTTGGCCTTTCAAGTGTGAATCTTGAATAGTTGCGGAGAGACAGAGATGTCTTCGTGGTTGGTTCAAGGAAAAAAGTTCCGCTGTGAGGTATGGGCTGCTGTGTTAGCATGTGGGAGAGTGGGAAATTCACTATTAAACCAGAACAATGAATGCAGACCCAAGGGTGAAAGTTTATCTCGTGGTCCTATGGGCACCACGCTCACCCATTTGTCGATAAGAAGGGATTTAAGGTTGACCCTGCTACATAGTATTGACAATTTGTTGAAAATAGGTGTTTTCAGGTTTAAGTTGAATAGTAAACTATACATCATTTGTCCTAAAGTGTGAATTCAGTCTTTCTCTATCACTTGAGCAGTAAAAAGAATCCCAGATTCACATGAAGTAGGAGGATGTAGGAAACAATTTAAGTCAAACCCAGGAAACACAGAGAAGCCCCTTTGCAGAAAACATGTTGCATTTCATGCTTCTTGTTACTTCTCTCACTCATTGTGTCATTACAGCCTCACAAGGTGGGATGAGAACAAAGGCTCTTTCATTTCCCCTCCATTTGACATAGGGGAAACTGAGGCTCAAAAGGTGCATGGCTCATCAGAGATCACAAAACTTGGAAAAGCCAGGCTTCCAATGTAGGTTATTTTTATTCCAAGTCCTCTTCATTCAACACTTCATGCATTGTCTTCCTACAGTGGGTTTTGTGGCTCCTAATTCCAGGGGGACTTGTTCTTCTCCAAACCAAACATCCCAACATCCATAGTCTTTTATAGCAACTGCAACCTGCCATGCACTGATGGGTATGCATCCTTGGAATGCTGATGGAATGTTTCTATAAAATCAGGAGTCCTTTATGATTTTAAAATAAGTTTAGGTCTTAGACATCATCGTTCTCATGACTGCTCTATTTTGTTGTATCATAATCCCTATCACCTTCTAATTTACCATATATAGTTTACTTATTTTATCATATTTATTGTCATGTATCCTTCCTCTAGAGTATAAGCACAAAGAAGACAGGGATTTTGTATGTTTTTAATCAATGCAACATATTCCCAGCACCTAAAATAGTGCCTGGCACATAGGAAAGACTCGGTAAGCACTTATTGAATAAAGTGGATCTCCTACACTAAAAAAAAAAAAAAAAAAAAAAAAAAAGTTTTAGTCTTGGAGGGATTTCCGAGTAAGTTCCACACATTGAGCTAAGAAGATGCTTTGTCAAAGATTAGATGAAAATATGCAGATGGTTTCATTTCTGGGTTCTCAGTCCTGTTCCAAAGGTCTGTATCTCTGTTCTTGTGCCAGTACCCTGCTGTTTTAGTTACTATAGCCTTGTAGTACAGCTTGAAGTCTGGTAGACTAATACCTCCCAGTTTGCTCTTTTTGCTTAAGATTGCTTTGGCCATAAGAGATCTTCTCTGGTTCCATACAAAGTGTAAAATTATTTTTTCTAGATCTGTAAAGAATGATGATGGTACTTTGATAGGGATTGCATGAGCAAGGTAGATTTTTCCATCTGTTTATATCTTCTACAATTTCTTTTCTTAGTGTTTCGTAGTTCTCCCTGTATATGTCTCTCGCTTCTTTCGTTAAATATATTCCTAGACATTTAATTTTCTTTGAGGCTATTGTAAAACATGCTGCATTTTTTATTTGATTTTCGGCTTGACTGTTATTGGCATATATGAATGCCTCTGATTTGTGTGCACTGATTTTGTATCCTGAGACTTTACTGAATTCATTTATCAATTCTAGGAGTCTCTTGGTTGAATCCTTGGGGTTTTCTAGATATAACATCATGTCATCATCAGAGAGTGAGAGTTTGATCTCTTCTGTCCCCATTTGGACACCCTTAATTCCCCTCTCTTGTCTAATTGCTCTGGCAAGGACTTCCAGCACTGTGTTGAATAGAAATGGAGATAGTGGGCAACCTTGTCTGGTTCCAGTTCTAAGTGGAAATGGTTTCAATTTTTCCACATTCTTTCTCAGCATCATACCAAGTACCAGCATGATACTTAGAAGATATCATCAATTCTTAACAAATATTTCTATGGTGGACTAATTTAATCCCCATATCATCGAACAAACCAGAATGTTGGCTTTATGGATTCACTGTGAGAAAGAAACCTAGTTGCCCTCTAGAGCAGGGGGTGAGGGTGTGTGGGGAGCCGTGTTTGAGTCAGACGGACCTGGGTTCAAGTCCTGCCTCCTACTTCCCACTGATAGATCGACACCTTGTAGACATACTCCACATTTGCGTAAACAAAAGGATTTTGAGAGCAGTGACATTTATGATTAGAAATTATTAGACATATATACTAATAAAGGGCCGTTAAACAAATGTTGGCTTGTTCCTACCATGGAATGTAAGGCAGCCTTGAAACCCATTAGGACATTGTACTTCATCTCATCCTTCCCTCCTTAGGAGTCCCATCCAGTATCATGGATTTATATGCCATCTGCACAGAGATGTTTCCCAAATCCCGATCTTTATGTCTTTCCAGCTGCCTACTCAACATCTCCACATGGCTATGAGGCATGCATCTCAAAAGTTAATGTGTCCAGATCTCTAACTCATGCATATCCTCATCATTAAAGTTCTCTCTCTCTCTCTCTCTCTCTCTCTCTCATATTTCTTCCTCTCAAAGTCTTTCCTATCTCAGAAACCAGCATCTCAAACTCAGTAATACCTTGGAGACATTTTCTACTTCTCTTTCCCACCCCTGCCACGTCCAATTCATTAGCAAATCAGTGGGGACTCTCCCTGTAAAATGTATCCAGAACCTACCCCCTTCTCACCCCCTCTGTGGCTACCTCCCTAGTCTAGACCACCATCCTCTCTCATCTGGATGGTTTCCATATCTTTCAAGCTTACCTGCCTGCCTCCACCCTTCCACCTGTACACTACATTCTCAATAAGGTGGGAGATTGAGCCTTTCAGATATACATTGTATAATATCTCCTCTACTCAGAGCCCTCCCATGGCTTCCTGTCTCCCTCAGAGGGAAATTCAAAGTTCTTACAGTGCACACAGAGCCCTACATACCTGGGCTCTGCTGCTTCTCTGACCACACCTTCCCCATCTCTTTCCCTGAATCACTCAGCTCCAGCCCCCTCACTGTATCTCAAACACACCAGACATGTTCCTGCCTCAGGATCTTTGCATGAACTGTACCCTCTACCAGGAACACTCTTTCCCCAGATGTCTACATACCTCATCTGTCACTGCCCAAAGCTTTCTGCTGGAATATCAACGATTCCTTCCCTAACTACACTGCACAAAACAACAACATTCCTGGGCATACCCTGTGTCTCTTGATTTGCTTTACTTGTCTATATGTGCTTACAAACACCTGGCATCTCTCCTGCTTGTTGAATGTGACTGTCTCTCACCACTATAATGTTGCTTTGAGGAGGTCAGGTACTTGGTCTATTTTGTCCACTGATATATGCCTAGATGGCAAATGGTAAGCTCTCTGTTTGTTGAATAAATTAATTTAGAAGAATGAAGACAAAGGAAGGTAATTAAAATATACATTTTTTGTGCATCCAATTGGAAAAAAATTTCAAGATGTTAAAGCACTGTTGCAGCGAATGTGAGGAAACTGGCTTTTATCGTACATTGCAGTGTGTCCTTAGGCAGGTCACATCCCTTCTCTAAACTTGTAAGAATGTAAAAGCACCTGCCTTCCAAGGCAGCTGCCAGACTAAAGTGAGACAATGTTTGCGAATGGCTTAGTACACTATCCAACACTTGATACTCTTGAGTAACCCTAGTTAGGATGGTATCAGAGTTTCAAGCTTGGCTTGATGTGCTGGAGATCAGAGGGGGAGGTGTGAGTTGGAGAAAGGCTCAGCTGAGTCCATCAACCTTTGATGCATACGTCCTGGTAGTCAGTGAGGCGGCAGGTGTGGAATCACAGCAGAAGGCTGTGGCCCAGCATGGGATGCCACCGGGAGAAGTGCTGCTCCAATTCAGCTCTCGACTTGCTTCTCCCGGAATCTTCTCCAAGAACAGCCTCCTCCCTGTGGCTCCCAGAATCCATGAATGGTCCTAGACTCATCACCATGGCAACAGCTGACAGCAAGGAAGACAGGCAACCCCTTGCTCTCCCAAGAGATAAAGAAAGAGAGAAGTTCTGGCCTGCCGGGAGGGCTGTGCACTGATTAAGTGATGAAGCAAATTGGCCTTGGATAAATCAGATCCCATCTCTTAAGCTCAGTTTCCCATCATTCAAGTGGGTTTAATAATAATAATAATAATGATATGTCCACCTCTTAGGATGGTTCTGAGAATTAAATAGCATCATCTATATAGGGCAGTTGACAGCGACTGGCACACAAAAAGCACTTGGTAATTGCCAGATTTTTAAAGATGAATTTAATAATTATTTGTGGCCTTCTGTGTATCAAAACTTATGTTAGTTTTCAGAGTGAAGAGAGGGGTCCATTGCTGTTCCCTGCCTTTGAGGTATTCCCATGATGTTTGGTGGAATGACACACAGAAATGTCAGAGATTTAACCAAGATATGGACTGGCCAGGCACGGTGGCTCACACCTGTAATCCTAGCACTTTGGGAGGCCAAGGCAGGAGGATTGCTTGAGCTTAGTAGTTTAAGACCAGCCTGAGCAAGAGCGAGACCCTGTTTCTACTAAAAAGAGAAAAAATTGGCCAGGTGTGGTGACATCTGCCTGTAGTCCCAGCTACTCGGGAGGCTGAGGCGGGAGGATCGTGTGAGCCCAGGAGCTGGAGGCTGCAGTGAGCTATGATGATGCCACTGCACTCCACCAAGGGTGATAGAGTGAGACCATCTCAAAAGAAAAAAAAAGATATGGCTATGTTAGTCAGGGTTTTCCATAGAAATGGAACTAATAGGCTATAGATAGATAGATAGATGATAAATATATAGATAAAATATAGATAGATATTTATTACAAGGTATTGGCTCACACACTTATGGAGGCTGAGAAGTCCCACGATGTGCCATCTGCACACCGGAGACCTGGGAAAACCAGTAATGTATCACAGTTCAAAGGCCCGAGAATTCAAGATTCCAATCCAGGTCTGAAGGCCTGAGAACCAGGAGTACCAAGACCAGCAGATCAATGTCCCTGCTCAGGCACTCAGGCAGAGGGAGTGTGAATCCAACACTCTCTCCTTTCTTATTCTATTCTTGCCCTCAACAGGTGAGACGAGGCCCACCTGCCTTGGGGAGGGCCGTCTGCTTTACTCGGTCCACCAATTCAAACGTTGATCTCTTCCAGAAACACCCTCACAGACACAACCGGAAACAATGTTAAATCAGATATCCAAGCATCCCATGACCTAGTCAAGTTAATACATAAAATTAACCATCAGATGGACCACGTTCTAAGGGTACCAACAGGGGAAGACTGCTACAGCCTGAGATACCTCAGCCAGGTCCTCCCTCATTCCTGTATTCCAGTGGTTCTCAGCCAAGGGTGATTTTTACCCC
>CM052442.1:84559294-84575885 GCA_028533085.1 Varecia variegata | reverse complement strand
GTCCCGTCCTGCTGCCACACTCACCAGGCCCAGGTGACCCCAGAACCAGCTCCGCTTCGGGGGCTGCGGGAAACAGCGGAGGCGGCTGCAGGTGTCATAGAAGGCGTAGGTCCAGGCCAGGACGCGGGCCAGGAGCCAGGAGGACCCGACCAGCAGCAGCAGCAGCCACGGGGAGGTGGCCACCAGCCCCAGGCCCAGCCAGGACAGGCTCAGCTGTGACATCCTGCAGGGCAGACGGGTGCAGGGGGAGTTCCTGAGGCCCAGGAGAGGGAAGGGGGCTCCAGGGCCAGTGCAGAGGAGCAGGGGTGGGAGGGGTCACAGATGGGGACGCAGGGGTTGAGAGCACGTAAGGAGACCCAGGGACCCCAGAGGAAGAGGCAGATGAGAAGGTGAAGAAAAGGAAGAGGAGGAGGAGGAGGAGGGGGAGGAGGAAGTGGAGGGGGAAGAGGAGAAGAGAGAGGCTGATTACAGTTTAGAAAGGCCCAGTCTGAATCGCAGGGAGGCTGCCAGGGGCTCGGTTTCCAGGAAACCACCATTCCCAGGAGCCGCCCCAGCTTGGGCAGCCCCCTCCCTACCCAGGCCAGGACCCCCCAGGCCCACCACCCCCCAGGCCCACCACCCCCAGACTGGCACCTTCTCTGAGGAGCAGCTTGTCCACACAACTTCCTCTTCCCTTTGCTGGGCGATCTTTGTCCCTTGGCCCTGATAATGGTGGGTGTAGCAGGGCTGGGCTGGGCCAGCCAGGGCAGGCGTCCAAAACATGGTGCAGAGGAATCAGCTCGGGAGGACACAGCACCTCCCACATTGAGGTGTGGGGGTGAGTCAGGGGCCATGAAAGGTGACTCAGAGCCCCCAGGTTTACATACCAGGGTGTGGCAGACAGAAGCATGAACTGGAGAGTTCAGGTGCCAGGCGGGCAGGGCCAAGCCAACCCTTGTCCCGATCATCTCCTGAGCTCCTGTCCCAGTGAGGGCCTGGAGGAGAACATGCACTATTTCTCGAGGCAGAATTAAGAGGCTTAGAAATGAAAGCCCATGGGCCCAGGCTGGGCAGTCTGGCAGGAGTTCAAATCCTTCCTGGAGGCAGCCCAGGCCCTGGGTTGAGACATGACTGCTAGGAACAGAAACAAACAATCCAGTTTGCGATTATTCCAGTCAGATTCTAGGGATAAAGAGCCCAGCTGCTGGCCAGTCACGGTGGCTCACGCCTGTAATTGTAGCACTTTGGGAAGCCGAGGCAGGAGGATCATTTGAGGTCAGGAGTCGGAGACCAGCCTGAGCGAGAGTGAGATTCTGTCTCTACTAAAAGTAGAAAACATTAGCTGAGCACTGTGGCTCACCCCTGTAGTTCCAGCTACTTGGGACACTGAGGCAGGAGGATCATTTGAGCCCAGGAGTTTGAAGTTGCAGTGAGCTAGACTGATGCCACTGCACTCCAGCCTGCACTACAGAGAGAGAGACACTGTCTTAAAAAAAAAAAAAAAAGAGCCCACCTGCAAGGGCAAACCTAGAGGCTGGGCTCAGTGTCCAAGGATAGAGGGGAGGAACTGGGGGCGAGGCTGAGAGAGCCCGTAAGCACACAGGGTCCAGGCAGTGAGGGCAGAGCCAGGGGACCCTGAGTGGAGTCCTCGTGCTGACCTGCCCTTGCTCTGAGTTTGGACAGTGGCAGCCATCAGGGGCTCAATCTTCCCATCTGGGAAATTGGATATCACATGAGGTCCTCAGTGGGGGACAGAAGATGAGTCTACAGAGTTGGGAGCCCCAAAAAGAGACAGTGAAGGGAACGCTGGCAAGTGGTCCAGGGCTCTGCTCTGTGCAAGAGACTGTAAAGTCTTTCTGTATGTTCTACATAAAATGTACCCACTATGTGCTCTACGTAAAGTGCACCCACTGTGTGCTCTACATAAAGTGCACCCACTGTATGCCGGGTACTCTACAGAAAGCAAACTTACTCTGAGCACAGTACTTTATATAACATGTACCTACTGTGTGCTGGAAGTTCTATGTAAAGCATGCCTACTGTGTGTTGGATGCTCTACATACAGCATGTCTACTCTGTGTCTTGTGACCCACATAAAGTGCACCCACCGTGTGCCAAAGACTCTACATAAATCCTGTTTGCTGTGTCAGGTGCTTTACATAAAACATGCCTACTATGTGTGCTGGCTGCTCTACATAAAGCCCACTGCGTGCCAGGTACTCTACAGAAAGTGTGCTTCTTTGTGTCAGATGCTCACCTGCATCACAATGCACAGTGCATTTCCACCCCAATCCTGGACATTGATAGAGAGACCCAAGCGATGGCCTCCAGAGGAGGGAAGATGCCCATTTAACAGAAGAGCAAACTGAGGCTCAGAGAGGGTGAGTCTCTAGCCCAAGTTGCAGAGCTCATAGGAACCCAGGTCTGTCAGACTCTGAAGCCTACACCCTTTCCCTCTGCCAAGCTACTCTGCTCCCATTCATTGGGTACAATGCCATATGAATCCAGGGACATCTATAATAGTGGAACATCAGTCAATGTGGTGCCCCAGAGGGGAAATATCTTGAGGTCCTTGTATCACCACCTGCCTCCTCCTCCCAAACCCAGGATGCTCCACCCAGCAGACCCAGTGCAATCCCCACCCTTGGCTCTCCCTGAATTCTGGTCAGAATTGCCCCAGGGGTGGTCTCAGGTGAGGGAGGGCCTGAAGCGTGGGGCTCCTAGCAGAGCTGCCAAGCAGGAGGGCGGGAAAAGACAGTCCTGAGACTGGCAGCGTGTCAGGGAGACTCCAAACCTCCCTCTGTTCCCGTCCAGCTCAATCAGCCAGAGGATTTGGGCAGCTGGTCCCTGAGCCCCCTACTCAGGTGATGGGGTATGCCCCCTTCTGAATCTCCTCCTCCTGCAGCCGTGAAGACCTCACCTGCTGGCAGCTCCATCCACTTCAGGGTCTGGGGTCAAATCCAGAGTATGACAAACCAGGCAGTCCTAGAGATACAGAAGAAAGAGCCCCGAGTGGCCAGAGGGGCTCAGCTCACTGCAAGACCTACTATGTGCCTGGGGTGGGCAGGCAGCCTACAGCAGGAATGGTGGCCACCACCCTTCGCCAACACAAGTCACTGAGCCTGGTTTAAGCCCTTTAATTATATTCACCATTGTTATTTCCATTTTACGAATGAGGAATAAAGTATGGAAGATATTTATGTGACTACCCACAGTCACAAAGCTGGTGGAGCCAGGCTGTGCCCCAGACCACCCGGCCTCACCTTGGCACCCTTCACCACTGGGCTGCGCTCATTTGTGTCTGTAAATGGCCATTTCAGCAGAACTCACCGCTCAGGACTGTGGTGATGATTAAAAGAGACAAAGCATGTAAAATGCATAAGACACAGCAAGGGCCTAGTAAATGCTACTCATTGTTATTGATGTTGCTACTCTGGCTGTGTAAGCTGGATATGGGGCTTGGACTGGACCCTGCGGGGGTCAGAGGTGTCGACCTTGCACTGTCTTGAAGAAGGGCCCTGCAGGTCCAGCCTGTTCTCACCATCTGGTCCCTTTGGCCGTCGATAATGACTTGGGGAGCAGCCTCCTGGGCATGGGGAGCCTTGGCCTGAATCCAGAAGAGTTTTCCATGGAGAAGTAGCAACAGGAACCCTTGAGCACCTGCTAGGTGTTGAGCACGGCTCACAGCTGGATTCTTGGGGAGGACTTCTGCTGTTTTGGCAGCTGGTGGCTGGTCGGTGCATGGATTCTACCTCCTGCCCAATGAAGAGATGAGTCATGCACCACCAAGCTCCTGCATCGCTGACAGTCTCTGCTTGTATGCGCCCCAGGATGGAGAGCTCACCACGTGCGTGCGCACGCGCGCGCGCACACACACACACACACACACACACACAGTCTATTTGTTTAAAGAACATTAGAAGGTAGATACTCTATGGCAGTGGCCTCAAACGTAACCAGTGGTAACATTGATGAGGCGGGGTTTTTTTTAAAATGCACCTTCCTTGCTGTATGTTCACATGTCAAGAGAGGTGAGATATGATACCAAGTAAGACCATGAGGTGCAGAACCTCATGTATAGTCTGCGACATTTTCTCACAAGTGGGGTGGAGAATGAATGAATGGATAAGCTCCTAGTCATCATATTTGTGTAAATATACCCTAGCATGAATAATATTTTAGCTTAGACTACAGCTGTGAATATACATATAGGTATTTACATGTTTACATATTTCACTGGTGATATTTTCCCCTTTTTAAAAAGTAATCCCTGCAGGTCTCTACTCTGTGGCACCCTGCATGACACTGAGGACTTGGACTCTGAGCACCAGGAGCGCATGGGACGCACCTGAGCTGGCTGGCGCCCCTGCAGCCATAGAGGCCAAGGAATCTTGGGGTGGTCACTGTCCCTGGTGCTGATGAAGGCAGAGCCTCTCCCATTCCCTCTGCTGTCCCCTTACTACCCATGTGGTCCTCCAGACACCTGGAGATGCTGTCAGGGCCCAGAGGGGGTGCTTTAGGAGCTTTCAGGAGGTGTCCACTGATTCCCCCACTCACACTCACTTTTGCTGCTCAGCAAAGGTAAGAAGCACCTACTGCAAAAATTTCAGTGTCTCCTCTGGTGCCTGGCATCTGCCAGGGCCAACTCTACTGCCTGTGTCTCCCTTTTAGGGAACTTTTTACACCTGAGTCCAAACAAGAGCTTGACCAGAAGCCCCAAATAGCTCTGAGGTTTGCACCCGTTCTCCGTGGGCATAGCATTTCCTTCATTTGGGGATGTGGCAGCCTGGTAGTGCTGATGCACCAATTGGGGGTCATTCTATGTGGCCCCATGTTGAGTTCAGGGCTCTGGCATACAGATGGAACAATAACCACCTTGGTATGAATCCATGTGAGCCTGTTTGACTGACTTTGTGTATTTGTATTATTCAGGTGTCATCTATGGTCTGCTATGGTCTTCAGTGTCCAATGAGGGCAAGGTTGACGACAGGAATTGTTTCACCTGTTGGCCTCCAGTGTGGTCACCCACAGGACAACTCCTGGCTCTGCACCATTTATCATCCCACCCTCCAGAGGTGGCCACATCTCTCTCCTCCAGGTGTTTTTGACACCATTTCTATGCAATTTCAGTGGATCCTTCTAGGACATGTACTCTCTTGCTTCCAATGGATGTGAGGAATTGCTGTTTTTTTGGTTCAGCTTTTGGCTCCACCAGATGAGGAACAAGATGTTCTTTTCACAGTGATGGGACCTTTCTTGTAATGACACTCACAGAGTGCTTCTTGCTGGTGCTCATGTATAAAGACCAACACTAATGGCCAAGAAACATATGAAAAAAATCTCAACATCTCTAATCATCATGCAAATGCAACTGAAAACCACAACGAGCTATCACTTAACTCCAATGAGAATGGCCTTTATAAAAAAAATCCCAAACAATAAATGTTGGCGTGGATGCAGAGAGATAGGAACACTCATACACTGCTGGTGGGACTGCAAACTAGCGCAACCTGTATGGAAGGTAATATGGAAACACCTCAAAGAGCTACATGTAGTGCCACTGGGTCCGTAATGGAGATCACAGTTGGCAGGCCTGGTATCAGGGGCTCTAGTGGATCTTACCTAGGCCCTGGGTGGACTGGACTGTTGCCAGGAACTTTGTCTGTGGAGCTGGTGCCAGGATAAGGATACGCTTCAGTGTTTTCAGATAGTTCTCTATTGCCAGGTGCACTATGGGTGTGGCTTCCTGCAGGCCTTTGGGAGGGCTGTTGAATCACTGGGTTGGAGGGGGGGGGTCCTGGTGCAGGCCACATTGCCATGTTCCAGAGCTGAGTGTGGCTGGAATTGGGTCAAGGATATGGTTTAGGGTCTACAGCTGACACCACGATCTTCAGGCCTCTCTCTGGAGTCACAGACAGGTGTTGTCTCCAGGCAGGTGCCAGGGTGGGCATGCCTGCTCTCAGACCACACTTGAGAGGGGCTGACCAGAGCCAATGTATAGGGCAGTTTTGAGATCCATGATCAGACTGAGGTCAGTGAGTCAGCCTGCAGTGGCGCCGCCAGATATGCCTCCCGAGGGTTCCTGGGTGGGAAAAATGCCTCTCAATTTGTAGCCGAGAGAGGCCAGAACTGGATTAAGGGGCATTTGAGGATCCCCTGTGGGTCAGAGGTTGGCAATCCTGCCAGCGGGGCTTATCTCCTGATAAAACTCTGGCCAGGAAGAACTGCTCCAGGACTACAGGTGGGAGGGGCAGGACCCAAGCTTTCGGGATGTTTTAGGATTTGCTGTGAGACTAAGGCTGGGAAGCTCAACTCAGTGGCACCAGTGCTTGAGACTTCCGGCAGTTCTCTGTGCAGACAGGATTGCTCCGAGACCACAGTCAGCAGAGGCTGAAGCTGGGATTCAGGGCCCCTTCAGAATCTGCTGTGGGACGGAGGCCTGCAAACCCGTAGGTGACACAGATGGGTGAGTGGCCCTCTGGGTCCCTGTGTGATCAGGTCTAATTTGGGACCACAGCTGACTGGAGATAGAGCTAAGTCACTGGGTAATTTTCAGGTCCACTGCTGAGGTCAATGTCAATGAGCCTGTCTGCTGAGGCACTAGTCACCTGTGATTCCTCCTAGACCCCTTGGTGGATGATTTTGGAAGAAGGATCAAGGCCAGTTGGGGCTATAGCTAAGCCTTTCATGAAATAGGACCTTTTCCAGACCTTGAGCTGGGACCAAGATCAGCACATCTGCCCCATGGGTGTGGGTCTGCCATCTCAAAACAGCCCTTGTAGGTCTTGGGAACCTTTGAGTTTTACAACCTCCTACCTGATGCCAAGGCTCCCACAGAGGCACCTGGGTCCACGGCTGGCTGCGAGATTATCGCTGTCATGGGGCAATCTGAGCTGACGGTGGAACCCTATGCCACCATCTTGCTGATATCACCCTTCTAGAAGTCTTGAGGTCAGACAATATACGTTCTCCAACTTTGTTCTCCTTTATAAAGATAGCTTTGGCTTTTCTAGGCTGTTTCCATCTGTATATAAATGTTATAGTTGTTTTAGAATTGGCTCGTCGATTTCTATAAATAAAGCATCCTGTAATTTGGGATTGTGTTGAATCTAAAGATTGGTTTGGGGATAAAGGACATTTGAACAATATGGAATGTGACGATCAAAGAACATGGTTATCTTTCCATTTGTTTAGAGTTTACCATGTTTTCTGAACAATGTTTTATAGTTTTCAGTGTCAAGTTATGCACCGGTTTCATTAAATTTATTCCATGGTGTTTTATTTTTTATGATGCCATTATCAATGTTATCAACTTTACATTTTCATTTTCAAATTGTTCATTGCTAGTATAACCAACAAACAATTGGATTGATTTTTGTATAACGGCCTTGCACCTCTGACTAAGCCAAATTTACTCATGATTTCAATTTGTTGTGTGTTGATTCTTTCAGATTTTCCATGATGACAATTGTGTTATCTGTGAATAAACAATATTTTGACTCCTGTCCTAAAAATGTATATATAAACTTTACAATGCTTTAGTTTTGGTGTCCACCACTTCTCCTTCTATATTGCTACCCAATATTTCCATTCTGTGTTTTATATATACAATTAGAAACCATTATTTGTTTCTTTATCTACGATCATTGCCTGAATTTGCCTGCATTTTTATCATTTTTAAGTGTTTTGCTTAAATTTCAGAATATTGTTCTGGAACATTTTCCTTCTCAAAGTTCATCTTTTAGAACTTCCATTGGTGGTAACTTCCTCAGTCTTTATTTTCCTGCAAATGTTTTCATTTTATGTTTGTTCTTAAGTACAATTGAGTTAGACTGTTTCTTTCTATCAATATCTTTTAGCTATTATTTCACTATGTTTTGGCCTATTCACTGTTCTTATTGAGATTTTGCTTTCTCATCCATGTAATATGGTCATCCAATCTTTGAAAACTACTTATTTTGGCAACCAAAGACATGCAAATTAACACAATGAAGGACTTTAAAAAAAAAACCTGTGAAGTTATTTATAAATAAAAATGATCACTTCCATTCCTGGCGTGATGGGATTGAAGTTGAGAGTCTCACACACTGCAAGTTGATGCAACTTTTTCCAGATAGAAATTAGGTAATATATAGCAAGACTCATGGAGATTTTCA
Source organism: Varecia variegata (assembly GCA_028533085.1). Taxonomy (NCBI): domain Eukaryota; kingdom Metazoa; phylum Chordata; class Mammalia; order Primates; family Lemuridae; genus Varecia; species Varecia variegata. Next base: position 84,567,750 of record CM052442.1, on the reverse strand, counting down.
AAGTCTGGAATATGGAAGACTAAACTATATGAACATACTCCTGCTCTCGGATACCTAGAAACACCTAGAGATACCGGATACAATAAAATGAACATCTTTTGAGCACAGAGCTGAATCCACAAGAAAGTTCAGGGAGTATTTGTGTCTACCTTCCTCCCCACAGGGGTGGGGACAGAGGCCCCGGGAACAGCCCTGGAGGTTATTCTGCCTGGCTACTATGTCTCTTATCCTGCTTCTATTGGTCATTTGCTTTGGCATTTTGACCACCAAACGTGTCTGAAGAACACATTTTAGTAATTCTTTTAGTTCGGCTCTTTGGGTGGTAAAAATTCTCTACTTTTGTTTATCAGAAAAATGTCTTTATTTTGCCTTCATTTTTGAAGAATGTGTTAGTCAGATATAAAAGGTTAGATTAGAGTTACTTTGTTGAGGCCCATGGGAAATAACATCTGCAGTCTTCTGATCTTGACTTTTGGTGTTGAGAAGTTAGCTGTCAGCCCACTTGCCTTCCCTTTGAATTTAATCTCTCTCTTTACTCCTCCACTTGTGGCTGCTTTGAATTTTGTTCTCTTTTCTTTAGCTTTTTTGAAGTTTTACTATAACATGTCAAGGTATGGATTCCTCTTATTTATTTTGCTTGGGGTTCACTGGGGTTCTGGAATCTACAGATAGATGTTTTTATCAGTTTTAGAAACATCTTGGCCATGATTTCTTCAAATAATGCATTTACTATATCATATCTCTCTTATTTCTGAGATTCTGATTAAACAAAATTTATACATTGTCATTCTAACCCCTATGTTTCCTTCCCTGGCTTCTGTATTCTCCATTCTTTATTGCCTTTCTGTGCTTCTGGCTTTTTATTACTTCTTCTGACTCTTGCTCCAATTCACTAATTCTCTCTTCAAACGTGTCTGACCTACATTAAACTTCCGCACTATTGGTATTGCATTTTTGGTTCTAAAAAATACGTTTTGTTTCTTTTAAAAGTCAGCTCTATCACTCTTGACAATCCCTCATTCTCTGAAGATATTTCTAAAACTGCATTTCGTTCTTTAAGCCTAGAAAGCAATGTTGGTTCATAGTCCTTGCCTGATAATTCCAGTATCTGAAGTCTCTGTTGGACTGTTTCTGGAACCACGGGGAACTGGATGATTCTGAAGGTGCTCATGACTGTGTCATAACGTATCCTGTCAATTTTACGGGGAGGAAGAGGCAGAGAGCCAGAGATCTCGGCTCCCTCCGCTCTATCCCTGGGTTTGAGACAGGAGCCTGCTCTGTGTCCTTGGCCTTGTTCCCTGCCCTTTCTGGATTTTGTGTTTCCAGAGGCAACAACAGAGGATGTTTCTTCTGAGGACCAGACCTCTACACCTCTCGAGGTTCCTTTCCTGATATCTGCTGAGAGAAGAAATCATCCTGGAAAACATCGTCCCTGAGTCCAGTCCCATTTTCCCAAAATGCTTAGACTTGGGGGGCATCCCAGCCCAGCCTGGCTACCCAGTGCATGGGTGGGGGATTGATGATGAGGTCTGGGAGTAGGTGATGTTTAAACTGAGACCTCAAGGATGAAGAGGACTGAGATAGGTGAGAGTGAATGGTGGAAGGGGGTCCCAGGCAGAAGGAGGGAGGGAGGAAGGAAAGAAGGAAAAAGAGAGGAAAGGAGAGAGAAGGGAGGGAGAGAGGAAGGAAGGAAGGAAGGAAGGAAGGAAGGAAGGAAGGAAGGAAGGAAGGAAGGAAGGAAGGAAAAGGTATGGAGGGGGAGCAGGCATTTCCAGGATCACAGCCGCCCTCCTTGGACTTCAAGGACAGTGCATAGGTGATGATCAGGGAAAATAATTTGCTGGTGAGTATATGTGGTGCTTATTTTTCCATTCTTGAGATACTTCACTTAATAGAATGGGTTCCAAGTGTCTCCAGGAGAACAAAAGGGATTCTATATCACCGTTATTTCTTACAGCTGAGCACACTGTCTGGGGAATGGAGACACTTGAAGCTCTGACTCGGGGGGATGGGCGGGACATGGGCAATATATATAACCTGAACTTTTGTACCCCCATGATAAGCTGAAATAAAAAAAGACAAGACAAGACAAGACAATGCATAACACATCCCGCATCCCCAGGCAGGCCCCTGGAGAGGTCTCTGGGAACCTGCCACTGGGGAAGATGCCTGCAGAGATAAATCTCCTGCCCCGCCCACCATGGCCCAGGCTTACTGGGTGCTGGGCCACCCCAGGCCTGGCTGCAGGGCATCATCAAAGCTCTCCAGGGAGGGTAAGTGGAGCCCACTGTTTTCAGAGCCATTTCCCAGGATGAAGTGGCAAGAGTCCCAGGGGCTGCAAAGCAGAAGGCGTGAGGACCAGGGAAAACTGGAGCAGAGGGCAGCCCTGGCAGGGGAGCGGGGGCGGAGCATGGGATGACGTGGAGTAGGGAGTCTGCAGCCCCAGCAACCCTGCTCCAGGTTGGGTAGGGCTGTCCTGCCTCCTGGCCCCCAACGGAGTCCATCTACTGCCCATAGCTGCCCCCTTTCCATAGCAGTTGTGGTCACCAGGGTCCCTTCTGGGGCCAGGAGTGGTCTCTGCAGCAGGTCGCCAGGAGGGCCGCACGATGTGTGCCATGCACGTGCATGTGCTTGTGCACCCCTTTGCCTACTTCTGCCTGCCGCTGTGTGTGTGTGTATGTGGAGTTGCGTGTGCCTGCATTCGCTGCTCGTAGCTGCCACTGCAGAGTACCACAAACCCAGTGGCTTTGAAACAAAAATGTATTCTATCACAGTTTTGGAGGCCCGAAGTCTGAAATCGAGGTGCCTACAGGGCCACACTGCTTTGGAGGACTCCAGGGGAGCATCCTTCTTTGCTTCTTTTAGCTTCCGGTGTCTCCAGGCATTGAGTGGCTTGTGCTGCATCACTCCGATCTCTGCTCCCACCTTCACCTGACCTTTGCTCTGTGTGTGTTTTCTCCTCTTCTCACAGGGACACCATTCACTGGTATAGGACCCACTCTCGTTCAGAGCAGTCTCACTTTGAGACCCTTAACTGAATCACATCTGCAAAGCCCTGTTTCCACACAAGGTCACATTCTGAGGTTTGAGGTGGACATGAATTCTGGGTGGACACTATTCAACCCAAAGCAGTGTCATTGCACAGGTCGCCACTGTGTGTCCCCGGTCTATCCCAATCCCAGATGATCACCGGTACCTGTGCTCCAGAGGTGTATGCAGAATGAGCGATGATGTCTCTGTTTCTGGCTGTTCCCTGGGTGTCCCTGCCAGTGTGCATTTCAGAACCAGTATGATTGTGTGTCATCGCTCAGTTCTGTCTGTGTTTACACCTGTGTGCACAGTCTCAGGTCTATGACAGTTGCATAAGCACAGAGGGCGGAATGAGTTGAAGAGTGTCCCCCTTGAGGAAGGAGGGCACTGGGGCAGGATGCGGGAGCCAGCCTGAGTATGGTTGTGCTCTGCCTGGGAGCACTCAGTGGGGGTCCACCCTCATGCAGGGGACTTGGAGAGCCCCCTTGGAGAATCCTGCCGAGGGGGTTGTTCTGGGAAAGGGTTGGACAGAGCAAGTGCCAGAGGGAGACAGGGAGCTGGGAGAGCCGTTTGTGAAATCTCTACTTGTGTAGTTAGGAGCAGGTCCCTGGAGCCTGTTTGTAGCCAGGGGAGGAGAAGAGGTGGGCAGCCTGAGGGAGTGGAGCTGGGCATGGGGTGGGGGTATTCACAGTGTCGGAGGGAAGAGTAGTCTGGAAAGGGGTTGAAACCCTGGACTGTCACAGTGCCTATATGGGGTACCTGGTGGGGAAGGCTGAGTGACAACCAGCTCAGTAGATGGCAAATAGCAACAATAGCAACAGTGACAGAGATGTTCCCAACACTGCCAGCTGGGAGGCTTGAAAACTTTGTGCTGAGCACTTCTCATCACAACCCAACAGGATCCACAAGGGCAGGCATCTGGTTCTCCCAACACACAATAAGAACCTGGGATTTGAGCGGCGGGTCTGCAAGATTCCACAAGCTGTGTATGGCAGTGGTCCCCAGCCTTTTTGGCACCAGGGACCGTTTTCATGGAAGACAATTTTTCCATGGACCAGGGAGGAGGGGGGATGGATGGTTTGGGGATGATTCAAGCAAATTCCACTTATTGTGCACTTTATTTCCATTATTATTACATTGTAATATATAATGAAATAATTATACAACTCATCATAGATTGGGGACTCCTGTCTTAGAGAATTGGCTCTGGCAGTCGGAGGAGGGTGGAAGAGAGGAGGGAGATGAGCAGGCACAGTGGTCCAGGAGAGAGGGCAAGAGGCCAGAGCTGGGTCTGTGTCCATGCGATGGAGGGGCAGGGAGTGAGGTCCAGGGTGACGGCTAAAGGACGGGAGGGCTGAGGAAGAGGGGAGAGTTAAGTCTGGTGCTCCAGTTATTGGCTCTGCCATATGGGTCCCCTCTAAATAACCCACAAACACTACTTTCCTACTTTTCCCTTCTCATCTTGAGCCAGACTGTCCATTCTCCAGGTGGTATTCTCAGCCCTCCAAGCATTGGACTGATGTGGCTCAGAAGAGAACACTTAGCAACAATTCTCCAGGTAGTGGTGCTGGGAGGAGATGTAATATTGGCATGAACCCTGTCTCGGAGCATTTAAAAACCTGTTACCAAAACAGTAGCTTGAGTTAGTCAAAGATACATATATATGCACAAATATATATATTTGCAAATCTTTGTTGGACTTAAACTGCAGACATCTGAGTTCATTGCGCTCCTCAGTCGATGACATTTTATAGTCACTGAGCTGCACAACAGGGGCGGTCCTGTTCTATTTATGCACATTTATCATTGTGCCTCATTTCTGTTCCCCTACCTGCCACAGGCAGCCGTCCTAATATGTTCAAAGTGTATCCTTCTGCTTGCACGAATTCTTATAAAATGTGTACAGTTGCATATACGTGCTTTCACTGGAGGACATTGTTCTGTGCTGGAGGTCTCATATTTTTTTCTGGTTTTCCACCCAGCCCTGTGTTTTTGAGAGTCATCCATGTTGCTATGTCCATATCATGTTCATTGCTCCTAAATGTTGTCTGCTACCTTCTGGGGTACGTCTACTCCAGACCTCTCCACTCCCCTAGTTAGTGGAGGTCACCCAGGCTGCCCCTGACTCTCTGCCATCCTGGACAATGCTGCAATGAATGTCCTCACCACCCCGCGTGAGAAGTTTAATAAGGTGGAGACCCAGGAGTGGCATTTGTGGGACTTAGGGTAAGTGTGCCTTCCCTTCATGTGGCCGTCAACCTCCAGGTACCTGCTAGAATGTCTGCAGCCCTCCATCCTCACATCTGGGCCAACACATGGCAGCATCCGGCTCTCTACATTTTGCTACTCTAACAGGGGTCAGGTGATACCACCTTATCAATTTAAATTGCATTCCTCTAATTGCTAATGAATTTAAGTGTGTCTTAATTTGCCATTAGCCTGTTGGGTTTCCTTTTCTGCAAATCACCCATATCTACCCTTTTCCCACTTCCTACCGTGATTCCTGTCTTCTTTCCTTACTGGTCTGTGGACAGTCCTTGTAGATCCTAGATAGTATCTCCTGTCCATTTCTAATATTGTAAATCTCTTCTTGCTGTCTGTCATCTGTTAACTTCATCCATGATGCTCTTTATTGATGTGATCTGGGATTTTGGCACAATGGAATCGATCATTTCTTTTATGATTTGTGCTTTTGTTTTGCTTTTAAAGAAGTCATTTCCTGTCCTTAGACCACAATGATCATACTACATTTTCTTTTATTAACCATGTTTTATCTTCCCCGGTTAGGTCCTTAGTGTATCTTGCTTCTCTCTTTGAATGGGGCATTGATGGGGAGTTCAGTTTTAGTTTTATCTCCATAGAGAGACACTTTCCTCAATAGCATCCCCTAAACAATTAATCCTTTGTCTGTTGACTTGTGGGGTGACCATAACCATAAATGTGACTCCATTTCTGAGGTCTTCATTTTGAACCACTGGTCTGTTTGTTTGGCTGATCCCACAACGTGTTAATTCCAAGGCTTTATAGATTTTCTCCATATTTGGGAATTTTTTTTTCCAGATGAGGTCTGTCTGTTGCCCAGGCAAAATTCAAACATCTAGGTTCAAGCAATCCTTCTGCCTTAGCCTCCGAGTAACTGGGACTACCGGCACCCGCCACCATGCCCAGCTAAGGAAAGGAAGATTTTCCCTCTTTTCATTCTTCATTTCCAGGTTGACTTAGTTATTCATGGATATTTATTCTTTCACAGAAGTTTTATAACAAGTATATCATCCTTCTCCAAAAAAATCCAACTGAATTGTTTTCTGAGAGGTCTCGATTGAATGTATATATTATATTTGGGGGAGAACTAACATTTTTCTAGTATCATCATTCCATTGCAACCATTTATTTAAATCATCTGCCATGTTTTCTGAAAATGAGAGGTTTAGTTGATCTCCAAGGAGGTCTTTTTTTTAACATTTTTTTATTTCAGCATATTATGGGGGTACAAATGTTTAGGTTATGTATATTGCCCCTGCCCTCCCCAACCCGAGTCAGAGCTTCAAGCGTGTCTATCCCCCAGATGGTGCGCATCGCACTCATTGTGTATGTATGCACCCATCCCCTCCTCCCCGCTTCCATCAGCCCGACACCTGATGAATGTTATTCCTATATGTGCACTTAGGTGTTGATCAGTTAAAACCAATGTGATGGTGAGTACTAAGTGAAGTACGCCAAGGAGGTCTTGTGTGCTCTTGATTAAACTAAAGCCTAGATACTTGATAGATTTCGCTGCTACTTCGAATTGTATAATGCCTTGTTGTATTGAACTTTTTATTTTTAACTAACTTTAAACTTACAAAAAAAAACTGTGAACAAATACAGAAAATTCTTGTTCTCCCCTTTTTCTCAGCATCTTAGATAACCCCAGTACAATTATCAGGAAATTAAAGTTGGTGCAATACTTTTAAGCAAACTACAGACCATACTGGACTTTTGCAAGTTTTTGTCTAATATCCTTTTTATGTTCTGGAATAGAATCCATTTCATTTTGTTGTTATTTCAACTTTTTGCTATTATTTTGCTCTTAGTATTTATTAATTTTCCTTTTACCCCAAAGATTACTCAGTAATATGTTGCTATGGCAATGTCACCTGAGTCAACCTGATATTTATGTTCCAAATATATAGGAAGTGTTAGGTATCCTCTGCTGATTAAATTCCAATTTCTAGACTTCCTTTATTGCCTAACACAAAGTGCTTTCTGGTGACAATTCTGTGTCTTAAGTAATGTTTGCTTTTTGTGTGTGTACTGAGAGGAGTGTGTGCCCATTTATTTGTGTATTAATAATATATATGTATTATTGTAATACATATATATTAGCTATAGATATATTTACATATAATAGCTCAAATATTAAAAGTGCCAGAATTAAGTACCAAAACAATAGTAACTATGAAAAAATCAAATGGACCTATCTTATAATAAAAAAAGAGATACCACCATAGGTTGCCACAATTTAAGAAAATCTGACTGTGGCCATCCATGCCCATCCTCAATCTTACATTTTAAGTGTTTACTCTCTTTCAGGCTCTGTGGTAGGCACATTAAGAGCATAATCTTAATTAATTCTCCTAACAGTCCTGTCAGTTTGGAATTACTATTATCAACTTCCTTTTAGGGATGAGAAAACTAAGGTCACAAAGATTCAGGGACCAACTCAACGTCACATAGCTCTGAAGTAAGGACACCACCCAGGTGTGGCTGAATAGAGACTCTGTGTTCCTACCAGTGAGATATTAAAAGAGTAGTAATAATTTATTATTATTGGTGTTACTGTTTATGGAGCTCTTACTACGTTCAGGGGGCTGTATGAACCACTTGAAATGCATGACTATATTTAAACTTCAATACGTTATTATTAACGCCTTTTTGCAGATGGACGTATCTCTGATGGGACAGGTGAGGGAGACTCTCAGGTGTGCTCCCAGGTGGACTCACTGGGCAATCTGTGCCCCTAACCAGCAGGTCTTCCTCCCTCTCTCCCCGCTAGGTGTGGCTGCCATGCTGGGGCTAAACCGCACCTCCATGTCTGAATTCATCCTCATCGGCTTCTCCACCTTCCCGCGGCAGCTCCTGCCCGTTTTCTTCCTGCTGTTCCTGCTGATGTACCTGTTCACGTTGCTGGGAAACCTGCTCATCATGGCCACCGTCTGGAGCGAGCGCAGCCTCCACAAGCCCATGTACCTCTTCCTGTGCGCCCTGTCTGTCTCCGAGGTCCTGTACACCGTGGCCATCATCCCGCGCATGCTGGCCGACCTGCTGTCCGCCCACCGCTCCATCACCCTCCTGGCCTGTGCCGGCCAGATGTTCTCCTCCTTCACGTTTGGCTTCACCCACTCCTTCCTGCTCACCGTCATGGGCTACGACCGCTACGTGGCCAT
>CM052442.1:84513358-84558794 GCA_028533085.1 Varecia variegata | reverse complement strand
GGTACAAAGGGGAACCAGCTCATGGTAACACATAGTGTGGGAACCAGATCTTTGCAGCTCAGCACCTCCTGTTCAAACCACGGGTGAAGGTGACTCTGGGCCCCCATGTTTACAGCCGTCCCCACCCTTCCAGGGCCAGGTAAAAGCATGAACTTGAGAGTCCAGGTGCCACCTAAGCAGGACCAGGACAAGCTTTGTATCAAACCATCTCCCGAGCGCCTCTCCAAGCATGGGCTGGAAGGACGTCGTGCACCATTGCTCAGAGCAGAATTAGGAAGATTACAGATTAAAGCCTCTGGCCCGGCCACATAGTGTGGCAGGAGTTCAAGTCCTGCCTCCTGGCAGCCCAGGCCCTGGGCTGAGGCATGACTGCTAGGGACAGGAACAAAGAATCCAGCCTCACTGGGGGTTACCTGGGTCAGATTCTGGCTATGAAGAGCCCACCTGGAAGGGCAAACTTGGAGGCTGGGCTCAGCGTCCAAGGACAGAGGGGAGGCATTGTGGGTGAGGCTGAGAGGGGCCGTGAGCACATGAGCTCCAGGCAGGGCAGGGCAGAGCCAGGGGACCCTGAGTGAAGTCTGCCTGCTGCCCCATCCTTGCTCTGACTGTGGGCAGGGCCAGCCAGCCTGGGCTCAGTCTTCCCATCTGGGAAATGGGATATTGGCCTTAAATATCCCATTTTGGCACATCTTGTCCAGATACAGTCTCAAGTTCCCCTGTGGGGCCGTCTTAGCCCCTCTGAGGTCAGGTTCCAAGACAAGGGTGAGTTTGAAGGATGGAGCTGCTGAGTGAGAGAATTAGAGTGGACATTTCTCCTGCAATTAATTGAATGTTGGGGAGATGCTCCAACTTTCCTTCCCCTTCCATCCACATGCCTTGAAACTCTGTCTGATCCAGCTTCACATACTAGAGGGTCTTAGAGGGTCCTGGAGCCCACTCCCCAAAAAATTGAGGTACACAGATTCTCCTCTTTCTCTGCTGGGATAGAACCAGCTGCTGGCAGGTTCATCCATCCAGAGAAAAGCTGGGGTAAGGCTGGGGTTCCCCAAATCAGTGCAGTAAGTGAGAGGCAGCAGGGCTGCCCTGGTATGTCTGGGAAGAAGCAGGAGGGAAGAAGAGGAAACAGAGTACCACAGTAACTTGCACCAGCCACACAGCGAAGTAATTAAACATTAGCACAGGTGAAACTGAATCTTGGCACATAGTAGGTGCTCATTAAATATTTAGGGAAGAAAGGGACTTTTGCAGCCATGAACTCTAAGAACTGGATACTCAAAATGTGGTCCTCGGACCAGAGCAGCATCTTGGAAACACAGAATCTTAGACTCTAACCCAGACCCTCAAAGGTGATGGCTTCGAAGTCTTTCTCATTATCCTCTACAAGAGGAGGGGTTGATTTCCCTCCGCCTTGAATCTGGACTGGTCCGGGACTGCTTAACCTGTCATGCTTGGCGGAGATGATAAGATGTCACCTCTGTTATGGGAAATTAACAGAGGGAGACATGCTAGAAGGTAGCTGAGGGGGCTGTCCTGGACTTGGTGGTCAGTGAGGGGCTCCCCATGAGATGGTCACCGAGCACAGGCCCGAATGACATGGAGGAGTGTGCCGTGGGTAAGGACCACCTCCTGAAGCTGCGCCAAGAGCATAAAGACCCAGCATCAGGCGGGACACACGGACTCATTCTTGCTTCCACCCTCCACTGTTCTGAGTTAATCAAGACTAGAGGGCACCTTGATCAAGAAGCGCAGGAGAAGCAGGAACTCGCCACACCGGAGACCCACGCAGTGACTGATAAAACCTAACCCAACACTCACACCAGAAGCAGGTGTTGAGGTTTCATTCAATGTGATCAAGAACGCGAAACCCAACGGGCCCCTTTAGACCACCTTGAGGGCAAGACCAGCTGGTGGAGCTACCAAATTCCCAGCCTGCGGGACAGAAAATCACACGAACTGGATTGGAAGGCAGAAAAGTCAGAGACAGGAAAACTCTGGAGACATTCAGAGGACACACAACAGCTAGGAACCACCACTAGGGCATGCTACTCTATGTTTACTGATTGATTTTCTCTCTTCTTTCTTTATAAATACATTCTATTTTAGAATGTATTTTTTTTTTGAGACAGTGTCTCTCTCTCTTGCCCAGGCTAGAGTGCCATGGCATCATCATAGCTCACAGCAACCTCAAACTCCTGGGCTCAAGCGATCCTCCTGCTTCAGCCTCCTGAGTAGCTGGGACTAGAGGCTCGCACCACCATGCCGGCTAATTTTTCTATTTTTAGTAGAGAGGAGGTCTTACTCTTGCTCAGGCTGGTCTCAAACGCCTTGCCTCAAGCAATCCTTCTGCCTCAGCCTCCCAGAGTGCTAGGATTACAGATGTGAGCCACCATGCCTGGCCCTAGCATGCATATTTTTAAACAAAATTGTTAAGTGCATATTTCAGGTTTATAGCATGATGTTATGGGATACATATAGATAGTAAAATGGTTACAATAGTGAGGTAGATTAACATGCAATCATCTATAACTATCATCACAGTTACTTTTTGTGACAAAAGCAGCTAAAATCTCCTTGTTTAACAAAAGTCTCTATTCTGATACAATTTCGTTAACCTTAGTCTTCATGTTGCACATTAGATCTCTCCACTTGTTCTACAGGTCTATTATTTCGTATCCTTTGATCTTCATTTCCCCATTTCTTCTCCCCTACCCCAACCTGTGGGCCTTAAAGGAGGCACATCTTGTCCAGGTACAACATATATATATATATATACACACACACACACACACACACACACACAGTGTGCATATGTACATATATATATCTCATATTCATATATCATATTCCACATATTAGTAAGATCATGCAATATTTTTCTTTCTCTGTCTGGCTTTATTTCACTGAGCATAATGTGCTTTGGGTCTATCCATGGTGTGGCAAATGGCAAAATCACCTTCTTCTTAATACTTCATTGTCTAAATGTACCACACTTTCCTTATCCATTCATCCATTGATAGGTATGTAGACTTTGCCCATATCTTAGCTATTGTGCATAAGGCTTCAATGAACATGGCAGTCCAGGTATCTTCACAGGGTGGTAATTTCATCTCCTTGGGGTACATACCCAGAAGTCTCTCTTCTCCTCTTTCTTCTCCTTCATCTTCTTCATCATTTCCTCCTCCTTTTTTCCTCCTCATCTTCCTCCTCCTCCTTATTTCTTCTCCTCTGTCTCTCTCTCTCTCTCTCTCTGTTTGTTGGGTGACAATTGTTTACAAAACCCACCCTGACCACCATCAACCACCCCAAGCCACAGAAAGGAAACCTGGGGAGCAGACCATTGGGAAGAGTAGAATCATAAAAACAGGTCATTTTTCCCCCTGCCTTCCCATGTGGTACATTAAAGATGGTGGCAAACTCTTTGCTGCCTCTCCCGTTGAGAGGTTGTCATGGTTAGTTTTTTGTGTCAACTTAGCTAGGCTATCGTACCCAGTAATTTAGTTGAACACTAATCTAGGTGTTGCTGTGAAGGTGTTTTGTAGATCTATAATAGTCAACGTCTACAATCAGTTGACTTTAAGTAGAAGAGATTACCCTCAGTGATGTGAATGGGTCTCACCCTACTATCAGTTGAGAGGCCATAAGAGCAAAACCCGAGTTTCTCAGAGAAGAAGAAATTGTCTTGAGACTGCCTGTTAACTCTTGCCTGAGTTTTCAGTCTGGCAGCCTGTTGCCCTACAGTTTACAGACTTCACAGCCCCATAATCGTATGAGCCAGTTCCTTAAAATAAATCTCTTAAGATATAAATCTTAAGGCCAGGTGCGGTGGCTCACGCCTGTAATCCTAGCACTCTGGGAGGCCGAGGCGGGTGGATCGCTCGAGGTCAGGAGTTCGAGACCAGCCTGAGCAAGAGCGAGAACCCGTCTCTACTAAAAATAGAAAGAAATGATATGGACAGCTAAAATATATATAGAGAGAGAAAAATTAGCCAGTCATGGTGGCACATGCCTGTAGTCCCAGCTACTCGGGAGGCTGAGGCAGTAGGATCGCTTGAGCCCAGGAGTTTGAGGTTGCTGTGAGCTAGGCTGATGCCACGGCACTCACTCTAGCCCGGGCAACAAAGCGAGACTCTGCCCCCCCCCCAAAAAAGATATAAATCTTAAGATAAATCTATCATATGGCCTGGAGAAGTGGTTCTGCCTGTAGTCCCAGCACTTTGGGAGGCTGAGACAGGAGGAATGCTTAAGGCCAGGAGTTGAGACCAGCCTGGATGACATAGCAAGACCCTGTCTCTACAAAAAATTAGCCAGGAGTGGCACACACCTGTAGTCCCAGCTACTGCGGAGGCTGAGGTGGGAGGATTGCTTGAGCCGAGGAATTTGAGGTTACAGTGAGCTATGATCACACCACTGCACTCCAGCTTGGGCAACAGAGCAAGACCTTGTCTTTAAATATATACCTGATATATATCTTGAGATAAATATATAAAGATAGATTGATTGATTTTATTGGGTCTGTTTCTCTGAAGAACTACGATACAGAACTGAAGTCTAATTCCCCTCTCCTTCTATCTGGGCTGTCTCAGTGACTTCTGGGCATTCAGAGTCTAGGTTATAAGAAGCCGTACAGCTTCTTTCCAGGCTTGTTGGAATATTGGAATATATGCTCTTTTTTCTTTTCTTTTCTTTTTTTCTTTTTATTTATTTATTTATTTATTTTTTAGAGGCAGGGTCTCACTTTGTCATCCAGGTTGAAGTGCAGCCTCAAATTCCTGGGCTCAAACAATCCTCCCACCTCAGCCTCCTGAGTATTTGGGACTACAGGTGCATGCCACTATGCCTGGCTATTTTTTTTTTAATTTTTATAGAGATGGGGTCTCACTATGTTTCCCAGGCTGGTTCAAACTCTTGGCCTCAAATGATCCCCCTGCTTCAGCCCCCCAGAGTGCTGGGATTACTGGTGTGGATCCACCATGCCTGGGCAGAATGCATGCTCTTGGACACAGCTCCCATGTTTAGAGGAAGCCCAAGCCTCCCCGTGGAGAGGCCCTATGTGAAAGGAACTGAGACCCTCAGCCGATAGCCAGCCATGAGCATGAGCCATCTTGAAAGTGGCCCTTCCAGCCTCACATGAGCTGCCCAGGCTGACGCCCACAAATTTGGAGTCCTCAAAAAACCGCTTACACGTATATAAATGTATATACATTGAAAAACTTGTATATGCAATTTTTAAAAACTGAAAGAAATCACACCAAACTGCTGGGTTGGGGATGGGGAGCAGAAGCAGAAAGTGGATTTCCCTTTTAAATTTCCACACTTACAACTTGTTCCCTGTTCATTCCATGTCCCTCACCAGGGAGGAGGCTCTCAGAAGAGGAGCGAACACATGCCCCGGGGTCAGATAGCCCATGGTCAAAGCTGGACTCTCCCACTGTTCAGCTGTGTGGACTTGGGCAGGTGACTTGCCCTCTCTGAGCCTCGTGTTCCTCCTCAGTAAAAAGGGTACAATGATATGCCCATGGGGATTGGAGGAGAGAGATGATGTGTGCCTTGGCTTGGGTTCCCTGGAAGTAGACCCTGATGCAAGGATTCAAGCGCAAATACTTTATTTATTTATGCATATGGAAGTGCAAATACCAATTTGGAGGTGACCCTAAGACAAGAATTCGACTGGGAGGCAATCCTAGGCAACACCAGTAGGGCAGTGGGGAAGTGAGACGGGAAGGAAAGCACAGCAGTTAAGGGGAACTTATTAGAGGAATTTCCACTATGGGCAGCAGGGGCTCCGCCCTGCCTGGTGCCTCTGGGAGACAGCACAGGACATGCACAGGAGTCATCCCAGAGCGAGGGAACAGGGGTATGGATCCACCGATACCCACCCGCCATGCCATTACTCAGGGCTGCTTCCAAGGGCGTTATTTCTCCAGAGTGTCCTGCCGGCGCTGCCAGGGTCAGACCTGGGGACGGGGCAGTGTGGAGTGTTACAGTCGCTCAGTGACACCAACACACACACACACACATACACACACACGTGCACACACATACACACATTCACATGCACACACATGCATGCACACAAGTCACACCCACACACATTTACATAACACATGCATGCACGCACTCCAACACGTGCACCACAGTCACCCAAATGCACATGCGGTCACACACCCACACACACACACGCAGTCACACTCAAACACGCGGGCGCACACACTGAACTAATCAAAAATGGACTCCTCAGAATCTGTTGTCGCCAATCCATCCAGCAGAGGGAGCCTTCTTCACACTCAGGAGAGCGAGGAGGTCCCGCAGCAGCCTGGTGACAGGACCGAGCCTGGGCGTGTTTTGAGATTTACACTTGCGGGTGCAGCAGGGTCCAGGGGACCCAGAGACCACACACTTCCTCTCCTCGCTCTCATTCATCCACTCTCATGGCCCTTCGTGGAAACTCAATGTGCATTACAAGCATGGTGATCTTGGAAAATCTACACCACAAAGGAAAAGTCAGGTGCAGAGAAAGGCAGTCATGTGCCCAGGCTGCCGGTAGGAAGGGACAGAGCCGAAGTTGAACCCATATATGTGGGGATTTTTTGCTGGCAGATGGCGGGGTTGCACCGGGAGGGAGGAGGAGGTGTTTGGCAAATGATGGGCTCTTGGAGACTCTCGGTCAGGACAGGTGTGGCAGAGGCAGCCACTTGGCTCCTGTATGTTTCCCATTCAGCCCAGGAGTACCTGGGACAGGAATGATTCCAGCAGGTGCCACCTAGGGACGCCCCAGGACACAGGCCACTGCCACCTCTAGCATTGATGGTCCACCCCATCCCATGCCCTCTTCACTCCCCCTGCTATGCAAAGAGATGCTAAGGACCCAGACCAGGACCAGGAGCCTCAGGGATGGGACAGAAAAGGACTAAGGACCCCCGCTGAGGCCCCACCATAAGGATATCCTTGTAGGACCTTGGGTGAGTCATTTCACTCTGGGGTCTCAGTTTCCACCTCTGTAAAGTAAAATAATAGGCTGTGTGCACTGGCTCATGCCTGTAAATCCAGCACTCTGAGAGGCTGAAGCCAGAGGATTGCTTGAGGCCAGGAGTTTGAGACCAGCCTGGACAACATAGCAAGATCCTGTCTCTACAAAAAATTAGCCAGGCATGGTGGCGCGTTCCTGTAGTCCCAGCTACTCAGGAGGCTGAGGCAGGAGGATCGCTTGAGCCCAGAAGTTCGAGGTTATAGTGAGCTATGATTGTGCCACTGCCGTCCAGTCTGGGCAACAGAGCCAGATCCTGTCTCTAAAAAAAAATAATACTAAGGTAAAGTTAGTGTGAGGATTAAATGAGAACATAATACATGGGAAGAGCACACAGGAAGTACTCCATCAATTTTAAATCTCATTATTGTTATACTAACTTTGGAGACCCCTAGGGCTTGGTCCTCAAGCCCTTCCCCCATATACCCACACACGTGCATATGCACGCATACACACACACACACACACACACACACGGGGGATTATACATCATCTAAATACTAAGCCTCCCCAATGTACATCCCCAATCTGGAACTCTCTCCTGAATTCGAGAACCATCTTATTCAACTTCCCGCTTGACATTTCCAACTTCTCCTGGCTGAAACTGACACCCTGACCTCATCATCCTCCCCCAAAAAACTAACTTACTCCACTCGGCATGACCCATGTCCATTGTTGGCAGTTCCATCTTTCCAAGCCCCGAAGCCCAAACCTGAAGTCCTCTCTTCTCCTGAAACCCACATTCGACCCAACAGTGAAATGGATCCACCAGCATTGCCTCAGTCTCCGCTCAACATAGCTGCCAAAGTCCATATAACAAATCTTCTTCCTCCTCTGCTCAGAACCATCCAGGGCTCCCCTTTTCTCTCACAACAAAAGTGAAAATCCAAGGCCCTTTGCAAATTAACTTATTTTTTTTTTACTTATTTATCATTTATCATCTGTCTTCTCCTGAAGATTTCAACTATGCAAGGGCTTGAACTGTGCCTGGCTCTGTGCCCCAGGCTAGAGTGCAGCGGGGAGGGTCATAGCTCAGTATGACATCAAACTCTATGCCCCACCTTTTATAGCCCCATATCAGGGACTACTCCACCATCAAGTTCCCCCAACCAATGACCTGGGTGTCACGCTTACTGTCTTCCTCCCCTCAGCCTCCACAGCTAGATAGTCGATCCAGGCACTTCCTGTCTTGGCTAGACCTCAGCTTCCCTCCTCCCCAGGGTCCAAACCTCCAGTCTGCCCCCCAAAAAAACCACCTCCATGCCAGCCCTAAATCTGACCATGTCCTGCCCTGCCCCTGCCCACACACCTCCCATGGCTCCGTTGCCCTCAGTAAAAAGCCTGTAAATTTGGCCCATGTCCACCACCCTTCCTCCATTCTGCCCAAACTCCCCAGATCCAACCACTCCAGCCCCTTGCGAATTCCTTGAGCACACTGTGCTCTCCCTCAACTCAGAGCATTTGCAGATGTTGTTCCTTCTGCCTGGAATGCTCTTCCCTCCCCTTGTCACCCACTCAACTTCTCCTGCTTCAGCACCAAAAGAGCTCTCCCTGACCCACCTCCCATCCCCCTGTTACGTTCACCCAACACCAGGCGCTTCTCCTCTGGAGCGCTTGTCATGGGTTGCAAACAAACATTCACATGTGGAATTATTTGTTCAACATCTGTCCCCAACCCTCTGCAAAGGCAGGAATTGGGCCTGTCTGTGCTCCTGGCCCAGTCCCAGCAGACAATTAATAAACATGTGATCTGTTGATGAAATAATCAAATGCACAAACTGTCCCAAAAAAATCTGACTTTATGTCCTAGGACAAATGGCTTCCCAGCCTCTTAGCCCACCGCTTCCCTCAGTTGCTTCACAACTGCCTGGAGCCCCTCATTTCTGGAGTGTAGGGCTACAGGTACAAGGGGCTGGCTGAGCTAGGAGGTGGAGGGGTGGGTGGGGTACCTGCATCCCTTGCTTTTATTCTACAAAAATCAGAACACTCAGCAACGGGCCTTTGCGCAGGGAGGAAGGAAGGGGTCTGAGTTTACAAAACAACAACAGAAGCAAACAGCCCCAGTCCTGGGATGCCGCCTGAGCAGTTCGCCCCATATGAGCTGAGGGCCTTGGGAGACTAATGTCACGGGTTCAGGGCTCTCACCCTCCAGCCTCCAAGTCCTCAACTGAGAAGCCAGCCTGGGAGTTCAGCCAGGAGGGGGTGCGTCTCAGGTCCTCAGAAGGTTTGGTGGGCATGGCCTGGGGACCTGGCTCCGCAGGGGTGAGGCCAGAGGAAAAGCCGCAGGATCCTGGGGACGGGCCGCTCAAGCAGAACAGGTGCAGCCACTCAGGGGGCGGGACCTAAACCTCAAGAGGCGGGATCAGACCCTCAGGGGCGGAGCCTCGCCTTGAGGGGCATGGCCAGCACCATCAGGCCGCTCCACAGCGGCGCCCGGTCCTACAGGAGTAGAAGCTGGACTTGGAGGGCAGCGGTCTCCGCCCTTAGGATGTTGGGGGCGGGGCCTGGACCTTCGGGGGCGGGGCCTGGGCCTCTCTGGGCGGGGCCTGGACCCCCGGGATCCACAGGGGCGCCCCTCGCTCAGGCCCGCGGAGGCAGCGGCTCCACGTTGAGCCAGATGCCGTTCTCCGTGCGCAGGATGAGCTCTGGCTTCCGCCGCACCTTGCGCGTTCGGTCCACGCTCAGGCGGAAGCGCAGCAGCGTGAGCGCCACCGCCACGCGCATCTCGGCCATGGCGAAGCTCTGTCCGATGCAGTTCCTGCAGGAGGGGACGGGGCTCAGGCCCAGCCGCAGGGGAGACGGGGCCAAAGGGGGAGTGGAGGGAGAGGGAGGTCCCTGGGCCTCACCTGCCTCCTCGATTCTAAAACGAGGCAAGCATCCTGGGCTGGATGAAGATTAAAGTGAGACCCCAAGAATCACTAAATCAGTGTGTTTGAATCCTGGCACAGCCCCTTACTAGCTGTGTGTCCTGGGTTAATGACCTCCCCACCGGAGCCTTATTTCCCTCATCTGTGAAAACAGGGACAATGACATTGTAGAGACGTTGGGAGCATGCAAGCCCAGAACTCAGGGCCTGGCTCACAGTAGGTGCCCAATATCCAGGGATGCTATTGCAGTCTGATGAGGGGGGTGTCCTGGTGTATTGGTGGGGGCGCAAAGATGGTGTTGGGCTGGGGGGTGGGATGTGGTCTCTGCGCCTGACTGGCACATCGCTGACCTTCCACTGGCTCTGTTCCTCCCACACCTGGTTTGGACTGGGGGAAAGCGAGGGGTTACCTGGGTCCTGCAGAGAAGGGCACAAAGGCCAGTGGGGAGCGCTGCTGTGGGTTGTCTGGGTCAAAGCGGTAGGGGTTGTACACCTGGGCAGGAACAATCCGGGGGGTGAGCGTGGGAGCTGGCCCAGCCATCCCAGCCTGGCTCCCTCCCTCTGCGTCTGGGGACCAGCACCGCTGGATGGAGAGCAGCCCAGGACCACCTCTTCCATTCCACCCCACACTCACTCACGGCAATACGGCCGCACCTGCCTCCTTCTGTTGGTCAGGCACACCCAGCTCATTCCCACCCCAGGACCTTTGCACTTGCTGTTTCGTCTGCCTGGAACATGCTTCTCCCTACTCTTTCCACCCTTCGGGTCTCAGCTGAAACATCTCTTCCTCCGCAAAGCCTCTCCTAACCACCTGCACTAGTGCCCGCCCCCATCGATTTTTCTTTCTTTTTTGCATTTATCAGTACCCAAAATGATCGTATTTATTTGTTATTGGCTTCCCCTGAACTTCACTGTGAGCTCTGTGAGGGCTCCCTGTCCTCACTGCCCAGCACAGGGGCTGGCACACAGTAGGTGCTCAGTAAATATCTGTTGACCTAGTGAATTCATGAGTGGATGAATACATGTGGGGGATGCTCAGTCTCTGCAACCAGCCCTGCTGTCTGGCTCCCTGGGTTGGGGGGCAGGGGAGGCCCTGCTGCTCCAGGGCTGCCCCTTCTGGGGAGGAAGGAGCTGAGGGGGCAGGGAGGGTTGTTGGGGCAGCAGCTCACCTTGGAGTCAGGCCACACTGTGGGGTTGTGGTGGGTTCCGTAGATGCTGACCAAACAGATGATTCCTGTGAGGACAGCTAGGGTCAGTGGGGCCAAGGGAAGCCAGAGCTTCCTCCAGAAACCTCCCTTTCCCTGGGTCTCCCTGGAGCTGTGGCATTCCCATGAGCCATCTGCCACCACTGCCTGTCCATCCTTCCCTGAAATTCTGCTCCCTGATCCACTCCCCCTACATTTCCCTAAGAGGACACCATCATCTTCTTTCTGGCTGCCATGCTGGCCACACAGAGATCTTTCTCACCCACAGATCTGACATTACTCCTCAACTCAAACACCTCCCTTGGCTCCCTAGTGCCCTCAGGATCAAGTTCAAGTGCTACCACCTGGCAGTCAAGGTCTTTCACAATCTGCACCCTGAGGCTTTGTTCCATAAACATGTCCTCTCTTTCACTTCCAACCTCCAAGGCTCTCACTGCCCACATTCCCTCCTCCAGGCAGCCCTCCCTGTTTTCCTCCCCAGATAGAGCTATCCCTCCATATTTGGCCTGCTTCAGTCCCTGTAGCTCATTCCTGGGAATGTCTGCAACCTGCTGCTATATTTCCCCCAGACCTCTCAATCCCCGATCCCCGGCATCACCCAGGACAGCTCTTGGTCTCTAGGGGATATTTAGCAAGTGAATGAAACTGATCCTCTGCTACCTGCATGCTCACTTGGCCAACCTGCCATTCTGCCTTCTTTCCTTTCCACCAGGACTCCCCCACCTCAATCTCCACACACACACACACACACACACACACACACACAACTGGGTTTCCCATAATGCCCCCAAAACAACAGGCACATAGAGAGCTGTCCCATCCTCAGGGATAGAGCACCTGGGGCGGGCATGGCCAGACCCCCATGGACAATAGAGCAGCCACATCATCAGGGACAGTGCACCAGGAGCAGGTGGCACACAGTGGGCACCTTTGGGGATGACACGCCCATCTGGGAGCTTGATGTCCTCCGTGCAGCGGCGGGAGACAAGAGTCACGGGTGGGAACTGGCGCAGGCTTTCCTTGATGCACATCGTTGTGAAGGGCAGCTGAGTCAGGTCGTCCCTGGGGAGAACAGAACTGTGACTTGAGGCCAGGCCACGGTGACATGACCCATCCCCCACAGCCCACAAACACACATACACTCAAGGGCAGCTGGGCAGGAAACCTGGGCAGTTTTTCAGACTTGCCTCAGTTTCCATCATTTGCAGCCTCTCATGCTCTTACCACTAACACTTAGGCTGCAAAATATCTGAGCACTGACCAATCAGAACTGCACTAGCACTGGGCCCCTGCAGGGCCAGCATTAGCCCTTTCATTAATGAGTTATGTGGGCCGGGCGCGGTGGCTCACGCCTGTAATCCTAGCACTCTGGGACGCCAAGGCGGGAGGATCGTTTGAGCTCAGGAGTTGGAGACCAGCCTGAGCAACAGCGAGACCCCCTCTCTACTAAAAAAATAGAAAGAAATGATCTGGACAACTAAAAATATATAGAAAAAATTAGCCGGGCATGGTGGCGCATGCCTGTAGTCCCAGCTACTCGGGAGGCTGAGGCAGGAGAATTGCTTGAGCCCGGGAGTCTGAGGTTGCTATGAGCTAGGCTGACGCCACGGCACTCTAGCCCAGGCAACAGAGCAAGACTCTGTCTCAAAAAAAAAAATGAGTTATGTGGAGGTCAGGGGGCATCCAGTGGAGGAGACAGGACAGCCAGGGGGGTTTAGGGCAGCAGCAACTTTCCAGCTTGTATGGATCCATTTCAGTATTTAAAAACCAGTGCGTCCTCTCCTTATGCTATTATTACTATTATTTACTTAATATTTTTTTCCTTTGGATTTTAGGGCCCAAAATGGGGTTAATGATAACTCTTGGGGTTCATGTTCTAGATCATTTTCTTTAAACCAACAGGTTCTCTCTCTCTCTCTCTTTTTTTTTTTTTTTTTTTTTTTGAGACAGGGTCTTGCTCTGTTGCCCAGGCTGGAGTGCAGTGGCGTCATCATAGCTCACTGTAGCCTCGAACTCCTGGGCTCAAGTGATCCTCCTGCCTCAGCTTCCTGAGTAGCTGGGACTACAGGCATGCGCCACCATGCCCAGCTAATTTTTCTATTTTTTGTAAAGACAGGATCTCGCTCTTGCTCAGCCTGGTCTCAAACTCTTGGGCTCAAGTGATCCTCTTGCTTCACCCTCCCAGAGTGCCAAGATTACAGGTGTGAGCCAGTGTGCCTGGCCAGGTTCTCTTTTAAAGAAGTTTTATGGCCAGGTGCAGTGGCTCACACCTGTAATCCTAGCACTCTGGGAGGCCAAGGCAGGAAGATGGCTTGAGATCAGGGCGGGAAGATGGCTTGAGATCAGGAGTTTGAGACCAGCCTGAGCAAGAGTGAGACCCCGTCTCTACCAAAAATATTTTTAAAAAAAAATTAGCCAGGCATGGTACCTGTACTCCCAGTTACTTGGGAGGCTGAGGCAGGAGGATTGTTTGAGCCCAGGAGTTTGAGGCTGCAGTGAGCTATGATGACGCCACTGCACTCCAGCCTGGGCAACAGAGTGAGACCCTGTCTCAAAAAATAAAATAAAATAAGATAAGTAAATAAGTGAGAAACTTTATGTTGCTACCACAAAGGGCAGACATCATCCCTGGCATAAAGGTATCAATACATACAAACACCACAGCAAAAACAGATGAGTGTCATTTAATTATGGCTAGACAACCTCTCCTGCCCAGCTCTTTGAACCTGAGGCATCTTCCTCCTTTGTTAAAAAGGCAGATTCACTGGGCAAGGTGGCTCCCATCTTCGATCCCAGCTACTCAGGAGACTGAGGTAGGAGGATCACTTGAGGCCAGGAGATTGAGACCAGCCTGGGCAACATAGCGAGACCCCCATCTCTAAAGAAATTTTTTAAAAGAAATAGCCAGGTGTGGTAGCACGCCTGTAGTCCCAGCTACTTAGAGGATCAGGCAACACAGCAAGACCACATCTCACAAAAGGAAATACAAAGGAAGATGAGCAAAGTGTCCAGGACACAGTAGCTCCAAACTGAGATGCTTCTCTGAGGTCATAATGCAAAAGATTGAGAGAGAACAGAGGAACTTTCTCACTGTGCAAGTTGATGCTAGTAAATGCTATGTTTTCTTTGCGTCACCCAAAGTCAGCTCTACACGGCACATATCTAAAAGAACCTGTTCATGACTCTACACTTCCTCCCTGTCTTAAAATCGTGCACCTGTGTTCTTTGCTGTTTGATGCAACAGCGCCTTTTGCTCAGGTGAATGGTGTATACGTCCTGCCCCATTCATACTGGGCTTGGCCATGTGACTTTCTTTAGCCAACGTGATGTTACGGTTAAAAGCAAGCAGAGCTTTTACATTGCGTGGCTTTTGGTGCTTCCAGAATCTGCATTGAGAAGAACATGACCCATGGGTAGCTGCGGGTCCAAGAACAGACCTGAACTCAACTCTTAGTTTGGAAGCAACTCTAGTTCACTCAGCCAAGCCCAGCAGCAACAGAAGTCACGTGCATCCAAAAGCAAGAAATAAATGCTTGCTGCAAGTCACTGAGTTTGGGGGCTGTTTGTTATGTGGCATTTTTGCTGACTCGGACACTCCAAGAACTCCTGTGTTGTGAAACATGATTATCAGCACTGTTTTCCAGTGGAAGACACTGGAATTCAGGAAGCGTCAATGACTTGTCTGAGGTCACACATTGAGTCAGTGGGAGAGCAAAGCTTCACGCCCAAGGCTCTGGCCCCAACCTGCCCCCTCCAACTGACCACTCCAGCTCCTCCAGCTCCCGGCCTTTCATGACTTCCTGGATCTCTTCCCGGCACTTCTCCTGGTATTCCGGATACTTCGCCAAATTGAACAGCACCCAGGAGAGCCCACTGGATGTCGTGTCGTGACCTGCAGGCAGATGAGGTCACCTGAATGGAGGCTGCCTGAGGACAGCAGAGATGCCATCTACAGACAGTGGTGTCCTCCCTGCCCTCCCTCATCCTTGCCCTATGTCCTCACCCTCGAACATGAAGGTGTCCGCCTCAGCTCGGATGTCCTCGTCTGACAGTTCCTTTCCGTCTTCATCCTGAAATGGGCAGGAGGATGCTCAGCCCACTTCATCCCACCCTCTGCATCCCGGGGAGCCCTCAAAAGTCAGATCTCCCCTCTCTCTTATGCCAAGCTGTGGGGGAAAGTATTCTAGGCAGATGGAAGCATGCAACTTGTCTAAGAAAGATGGCAAAAGAAAAGGAAAGTTAAAGGTGAGCTCCTACTTCCTGAGCAGCTTCTAACACCAAGAATCCTGCTGTTTGCACAGCAACAACCTTGTGATCAAGTCTTCCGATCACCATGGTATAAATGGGGAAACTGAGGCTCGGGGAGAAGAGTAATATAACCAAGGTCAAACATTTACAAAGTGGGCTGGGTGTGGTGGCTCATGTCCATAATCCCAGTACTTTGGGAGGCTGAGGTGGGAGGATCACTTGAACCCAGGAGTTTGAGGTTACAGTGAGCTATGATCATGCCACTGCATTCCAGCCTGGGTGACAGAGCAAGACCCTGTCTCTAAAAGAATTAAAAAAAAATAAAAAAGAATCCACTAAGTGGCAGAGGCAGGACTGGAATCTAGGACTCCGAATCGAGAACCCAGGTACTGCTCAAAAATTCCACAGAAATACCACCAATGAGTGATCGTACACCTGTGCAAGTGTCACAGCTCTTCAGGGTCATGTATTTCATCTTTGTAGCTGTTATGGGCTGAAGGGTACCCCATCCCCTAGAATTCATAAGTCCTAACCTCCAGCACCCCAGTTTGGAGACAGGGTTTGCAGAGGCAATCAGATTAAAAATGAGCTTATTAGGGTGGGCCCTAATCCAATATGACTGGTGTCCTTATAAGAAGAGATTAGGACAAAGACAAAGAATACGCACAAAGGAGAGAGGAAGTACAGAATTAGGGAGAAGATGGCCATCTATAAGCCAAGGAGAAAGGCCTAGAACAGATTCTTGCTCCATGGCCCTTAAAAGAAACCAACCCTGCAGATGCCTTGATCTTGGACTTCCAGCCCCCAGAACTATGAGAGAACAAATGTCTCTTGCTTAAGGCCAGCCAATCTGCGATGTGTTGTATGGCAGCTTGAGCAAACTCACACAGTAAGTCTTTTTATTTATCTATTTTTTTAGAGACAGGATCTCACTCTGTGGCCCAGGCTGGAATGCACAGCACCATCACAGCTCACTGCAACTTCAAACTCCTGGCCTCAAGCAATCCTCCTGCCTCAGCCTCTTGAATAGCTGGGACCATAGGCGCGTGCCACCATGCCAGGTAAATTTTTAATTTTTTTGTAGAGATGGGGGTCTCACTATGTTGCCCAGGCTGGTCTTGAACTCCTCAAGACCTCAATCAGTCCTCCTGCCTCAGCCTCTCAAAATGCTGGGATTATAGGCATGAGCCACAAAGCAAGGCCCTATGCGAGTTTTAACATGTATCATTTCACGAAGTGGGTGCCATTCCTGGGGAGGCCGTCCAGGGCAGGGCTCTGCCCGCCAAGGGCCCAGCCTCACCTTGGCCAGGAGCAGCACGTCGATGAAGTCCAAGGTCTTGCCCTGCTTGGCCTTGAGCCAGGCCTCGGCCCCCTGCTGACGCAGCGCCTGCCGCCGCTCCTGGATGACTTCATTGGTGAAGCGGTGCACGGTGTCACAGGCCTGCCTGAAACGCCGCCCGTCCGCCGTGCGGTAGTAGATGGAGTCCAGGTAGTGGTGCAGGCGGTACTGGCGCTTGACGGCCAGTGCACTCAGCTGGATGATGGCGGAGATATAGTCGCTCATGTTCCTGCCGCGGAGAAGAAAGGCCATGAGCGTGGCCCATCCCCTAGCCCAGCCCAGACAGAACCACGGCTTGGCTAAGACAAGTCTCCTCTCTCCATTGGCTAAATAACAAACAAAAGCCCTGTATTAACTCTATTTTGGGGGCTGGGGGTTTGTGGGGTTTGTTTGTTTATTTTTCTAAGACAGGGTCTTGCTCTGTCACCAGGGCTAGAGTGCAATGGCATCATTGTAGCTCACAGCAACCTCAAACTCCTGGGCTCAAGCGATCCTCCTGCCTCAGCCTCCCGAGTAGCTGGGACTACAGGTGCCGCCACCATGCCCACTATTTTTTTTTTTTTTTTGGTATTGTTGATGCTCTGACATCTAGGGCCTTGCTAACTGGGGAGAGATGCCCCTTGAGAGACTAGCAAATTCTTAAAGAAAGTAAAGAGCTCATCCAAGAGCATGCCTTTCATACACAAAGTAACTAATGGAGAACACATACTCTAACCTTGATCAGGCCAACACACTATCCCCCTCTCTTACTCCCCTCGGGGGCTGGGTACCAGACAGCTACAGGCAGCTCCTAAACACCCCAGAGCCCAATGTAATTATTCAAATTAGCCAACTCTAAGCCTGTTTACCCTGTCTCACCTGTTCTTTCCCACAGAAACCGCAAGAAAGGCTTTTGCCCACATTTTTTCCTGATGGATCCTAGTACTTCCCTGTGTGACCCTGCGTGATGGAATGTGCCCCCTGCTCTTGGAAGCTGTAAAAAACAAACCACCTTTTCAACATCAATCATTTCCTGATCTGCTGGCCTCAGCAGACATGAATAAAACCAAAATCCCAGGCCCAAAGAGTGATGGGGACTTCCACGACAGATGTAGCAATTGTAACATCACTACAACTAAATGGCTGCAATCCCCAGAGGGGGAGAAAATATTTGCAAATCAAATATCTGATAAGGTACCGGTGCCAAAAATAGATAAAGAACTCTTACAACTTAATAATAAAAAGACAACCCAATTTAAAAACGGGCAAAGGATCCAAGAGACATTTCTCCAAAGCAGATAGACAAACGACAAGTGTGAAAAGATGCATGACACCATTAGCCATCAGGGAAATGCAAATCAAAACCACAATGAGGTGCCGCTTTACCC
The DNA here is from genome assembly GCA_028533085.1 of Varecia variegata. Classification (NCBI taxonomy): domain Eukaryota; kingdom Metazoa; phylum Chordata; class Mammalia; order Primates; family Lemuridae; genus Varecia; species Varecia variegata. The sequence goes on along the minus strand of CM052442.1, from coordinate 84,540,745 downwards.
GACTAGGATGGCTAGAATCAAAAAGAAAAGTAAAGACAAGTGTTGGTGATAATATGGAAAAATTGGAACCCTCTGCCAAAGACTTAGGATTATGAAGAAAAAGAAGAAGAAAATAAGCAACTGGAACCTTCATATACTACTGGTTGGAAAAACAAAATGGCGCAACCACTCTGGTGGAAAAAAAAAAGCCTAGCAGTTCCTCAAAAGGTTAAACATGGGGTCACCTTATGACCCAGCAATTCCACTCCTGGGAATCTATCGAAGAGAATTAAAAATATATGTTCACATAAAACCTTGTACATAAATGTTTATAGCAGCATCATTCCTAATAGTTACAGAGTAGAAACAATGCCCATCAATTGGTGAATGGAAAAACAAAGTGATAAATGGATAAATGTGATAAATGGAATATTACTCAGCAATGAAAAGAAATAAATCACAGATGCATGCTACAATCTGGATGAACCTCAAAACCGTTATGCTGAGTGAATCAAGGCAGACACAAAATTCATATGATTCCATCTATATGAAATGTCCATGATAGGCAGAAGGTAGATTAGTGATTGCCCAGACCTTGAAGAATAGCATAGTATGTGAATAGTATAGTATGTGAATTGTGTCTCAATGAATCTATTTTTTTTTAGACTAGTCAAATGCAGTAGTGATAAGGGGGTAAATCTATTATTTAAAAAAAAAAAAAACGCTAACCAGCCTGGGCAACATAGAGAGAGAGAGAGAGAGAGACCCTGTCTCTCCAAGAAGTTAAAAACCTTAGCCAGATATGGTGGTGCATGCCTGTACTCCAGCCTAGGCAACTGAGTGAGATCCTGTCTCTAAAAAACTAAATAATATTAAAAATTAAATAAATAAATTCAACTAAAATAAAATGAAGTAGGGTTGCAAGGAGCTGTCGTTAGTCCTGAAGTGGGCTTGTTTTCATGCACTTATTATAGTCTGTTGTTTTCTCATTTATTTATTTGTTCATGGTTAACTGCCTGTCTTCTCACCAAAATGGAAGTTCCAGAAGAGCAAAGACTTTTCTGTCTTGTTGACTACTGTGTTCCCAGTACCTAGTTCAGGAGGGGCAAATAATAGGCATTCTGTAAATATTTCTTGGATTAATTAATTAATTAATTACTAAGGTCATCTCTGCCTTATCCAACTGAAACATGCCCCTACATTGCCCGAAGAAACAAAGTCATCAGCTTGTTGCTGAGGACCTACTGTGTGTTACAAACTTTACTACGTTCATTGTCTACCTTGTTCCTTATCTCCCCACATAGACAATAAGCTCCATGGAACTGTGACTGTCTGTGGCTCACAACCACATCCTCAGCAGTTAGTCCGGTGCCAGGCATACAGTAGGTACACAATGAATATTTGATGAATGAATGAATGAACCAGGGCAATGCTTTTATTTTATTTAATCACTCAACAAATATTCTCTGAGCATCCACTATGTGCCAGGTCAGTGCCACATTTATTTACCCTTAAAGCATTTCTCGAGGAGTCATGGGTTATCATCTTTGTTTGACAAACAAGGAAACTGAGGCTCAGAAAGTGGGGGTAGGACAGACACTGTCCAAAGACCACACACTCTTCATGAAAGAATGAAAAAAAACCTAACATGTACTGAGCCCCTACTATGTGTCGAGCCATTGACTCACATGATCTCATTTAATTCCCCCATGATGACTATGGGAAAGGGTCTATTACGATGTCTATTTTTTGAATAAGGAAACCGAGTCTCAGAGAGGTGATATTGGTTTCCTAGAACCACATGGCCTGTCGGGGGCGGAGCTCCTGCAGCCCAGGTTGCCTGACACCTGGGAGTCCCCTTTCTCCTGCCACCACCTTGCCTGTGGAGCAGCCGGCTCCCTCTTCCCAAGGAAGGTCACACTCACTCTTGGCAGTTGCTGTTGTAGCTGAAGACACATTTCTGGAGACTGTCCAGGGTCATGAGGCTGACATGCTCGAACATGTCAAGGGAGACCACCGAGCCCTCTGCCAGACGCCGCCATTTAGCCTGGAAGAAAGACACAGGGTGAATGGGTGGGGAGCCCGCAGATGGGGGGCGAGCCAGACAAGGATCTGGCTGTGTCCTCGCTACAAACCCACTTTATAGATAAAGAAAGAGACGAGGCCTCCTGACATCACTTGACCTGCCCATGAGTTGGAGCCTACCCCTGTCTCACTGCCGGGACTCACGTGCATGACGTCGGTGCACTGGTTGAAGATCTTCATGTACGGCTTCAGGATGTCGAAGTGGAAGGCGGGCGTCAGCAGGCGGCGGTGCCGGCTCCACTTGTCACCTTTGCTAAGCAGGAGCCCATCCCCTGGGTCCCAAAGACTCAGGTTAGGGGCCTCACCTGTTATTCCAAAACCCTCCAAGGAGGCCCCATGCCCAGATCTCTCTTCCCTGAACCCCCAGTCTGCCCACCTGGCACTCACCTAGCCAAGGTTTCAGGAAGCCATAGAAAAGCTCGTCCTTGGGGGCAATGGCAGCTGTGGAGAGGGAAGTGGCAACAATGACTCAACACAGAGTTCTGAGCATTGACCTTTGCTTGTGACTTCCTGGGCTCTCCTTTCTGAGGGCTCTGACCTCCCACCTCACCCCTCCAATCCATCCTCCACACCTGCCCTGGAAAGATCCTTATAACACGCTGATCTGAACATGAGCCTCCCCTGCTCAAACACCTCCATGGCTCCCCATTGCCCTTGTAAAAAAGTTCAAGTTCAGCCTAGCATTGAAGGCCCTGCCCCATCTGGCCCTTGTATGCCTTGCCTATTGCATCCTTCAGGATACACCAGATAACCCCATTCCCATGGCATGCTGTCACTCCCCTCCAAACCTTTGGCCAGGCTGGGTGCTTTATCCAGAATGGCCTTCTTCACTTGAGTCTCTCCCACCGCCCTCTCTTCTGCTAGCTCAGGCCATCTGAATCACACCTCCTGTGCTCCCAGCCTCCAGCCTCACCCTGTCCACTCTGTCTCTCATGCTGGCCCCACCGGGATCTCATCCAACTGCCAGATCTGCGATGCCCCTTCCTGCTCACACACCCATCACCCTCACGTCCCAGCCGCTCAGCCCATTTCCAAAGCCCTAAATGATCTGCCCTTGTCCAGACCTCTCAGAACACCTCTGTCCACCACGCCCCGCCGATCGACATCGCAGAACTTTTCTCAGGTCTCCCAAAAGGCCATGTGCTTTCTCTGCTCTCAGCCTTTGCACCAGCTGCCCTCTTGCCCCCAAACACTCCTCCCTCATCCTCCAGTCCCAACTTGGATTCACCTCTCTCCAACAATCACTCTGGGTTGGCCTGTATCCACCCAGTGACAAGCCCCTGCTCAAGGGGAGGGACCTTATTGGCCACTGATACATATTGGTGCTAAAGAACTTTTTAGTGAATGAGTGAATGAATGAATGAATCAAAGGATGGATGAATGAAAGAATAAACAGCTGGACTGATGGATGGATCCTTCTTCTATAAACTCAACAAATTTAGGACTGAATGGGCAGGTGCCCAGGAAGGAAGTACCTGAAACTCAAGTAATGTCACTTTTCCCTTAGTGTGACTCAGACACCCGCATGCACACACTCCCCAGGAATTGGCCAGCTGCTAGCCCAGTCATCTCTCTACTTGTTCTCCCACTCAACACACCTCTTCTGCTCCTTCCTGTGCCCAACCCACACTGGGTGAAGCTGGGGACCCAGAGATGGCTCAGCTCCATGCCCTGCCTGAAGGAGGAGCACCCAAGGTAGGGTGGGAAGGGAAGCAGAGGCACACCATGCAATCATCAGGAAGGTAGATCGTGTGCCAAGTGTTAAGGAAGGCGTGGAGAAAGGGCTGTTGGAAGTCAGGGCAGGCTTCCTGGAAAGGAAGGCGGGCCCCACAGGGATCCTTCTGGCACTCAGGTCTGGCCACTGGCTGCCCTATTCAAACATCTCTCATGGTGCCCTGTCACCCCCAGGATAAAGTGCAAGCTCATTCCCTTTGCAATCCAGTGAGGTCTCGTTTCCTACTTCCCCTGACACATCACCTCCACTCCAGTCACCCCAGATCACCTGAATTCCCCTGGAACTTTCACACACCTGCCCTCTTCTCACTCTCCATCTGGGACTCATCACCTGGCAAACTCCTATGCATTCTTCAAAGCCCAGCTTCATGGAAACCTCCTCCAGGAAGCCTCCTCCAAGCCCCCTTCCTTCCTGAATCCTTGCTTTCCCATCCTCACATCAATCCTCTACTCCAACCCTGACCATGTGATGCCAGGACAGACTGTGTCCAGGTTGGCGCTCTCATCCATTTCCCCCTGCAGTAAAAAGGGGACAGTAATGCTGATCCCCGAGAGACTGTATAAGAAAAGCTTCACATGGTTGGTTCCCAGTGTGGAACAGCTCTTGACCAGGAAAGTGTGCATCACTGTGGTTGACAGCGTAGATTCTGGTCAGCTAGGTCTAGGTTCAAATCCAGCCCTGCCCCCAGCTAGACATGTAAGTCTGGACATGTTACCACAGTCAAAGGAGGAAATCGAACAATCCTCCCTCATAGCGTCCCTGCACGACTCAACAAGCTGATGTGCTCCTGGCACGCTAGGTGCTCACTGACTATGTGTGACATAAATGAATAACTGGCCAACTGTTGGCTATTTTTGTTACTGTAATTACAGTGATCTCTAATTGCCTCAAGAACTTGTGAGAGGAATGCTTTTGTCCCCTATTAGTAAAAAATGAATGCACGGCCACTGTAGAAGACAGCACAGTGATTCCTTAGAAAGTTAAACATAGAGTCTGGGCGCGGTGGCTCACACCTGTAATCCCAGCACTCTGGGAGGCTGAGGCAGGAGGATCGCTTGAGGCCAGGAGTTTGAGACCAGCCTGAGCAAGAGTGAGACCCCATCTCTACTAAAAATAGAAAAACTAGCCAGGCATCGTGGCACACGCCTGTAGTCCCAGCTACTCAGAAGGCTGAGGCGGGAGGATCACTTGAGCCCAGGAGTCTGAGGCTGCAGTGAGCTACGATGACACCACTGCACTCCAGCCTGGGCGACAGAGCGAGACCTTGTCTCAAAAAAAAAACAATGAAGCACTGACACCTGCTATGACGTGGATGAACCTCAAAAACATGATGCTGGTTGAAAGAAGCCAGATACAAAATGCCACATTTTATATGATCCTTTTTATATACTATACCCAGAATAGGCAAATCAAAGAGAGAGAGAGCACAGGAATTAGAGGTTACTGGAAGGTAGGAGGGAGGGAGAAATGAGAAGTGATTACTTAATGGGTACAAGGTTTTTTATGGGGTGATTAAAAATTTTGAAACTGGAAAGAGCTGGTGGTTGCACAACATTGGAAATACACCAAGTACCACTGACTGTTCACCTTAAACAGTTAATTGTGTGTTATGGAAATTTCACTTCAATTTAAAAAAGAGTATATAAAAGCAAGCTATAATTATATGTCTATATATCGTGGTCCGTCCTCTATAAAGCATGTTTTCCTACTTCCTCTCATTAGTGTTCCCTATTCCAAAGGCCCATGCGATGACAAGGAAACAGAGGCTCCAACAAGGGCTGTACGGGTCCAAGCCCAGAGCGGCAAGTCCCCCCAGGTGTGGCCCCAGCGGGGGACAGAGTCTGTGACTTGGGGCTGGGGCTGTGCAAGGCCGGGTGGGAGCTCCCAAGGGCCAGGAGGCCTGACCCCAGGCTGACTCACGGCCCCACCCTCTGCAGCTCCCTACCCGGCTTCTCCAGCGGGGAGGCAGAGGATGTCTTGCCTGTCCTGCAGGAGGGGAGGGCAGGGGAGGAGAGACCCAAGCATCTACTAAGTGCCAGCCCATGCTGGAGGCTCTACTCCTTGGTTGACTTGGAGACTTAGAATTAAGCAGAACAGTGTTCAGGAAACTGACGCTCTGAGACGGAGAAGGGAGGAGGGGGGAGGAGGAGGGGGCAGGAGGAGGAAGAAGAAAAAGAGAAGGGAGGAGATGGGGAAGGAAGGAGAGAGAGAGAAAGAGAAAGAAAGAAGTATATACTCGGGTGCAGGGGCTCGCACCTGTAATCTCAGCACTTTGGGAGGCCAAGGAAGGAGGATCACTTGAGGCCAGGAGTTCGAGACCAGCCTGGCCAACATAGCAAGGCCCCATCTCTAAAAATACACATATATTTTAAAAATCAGCCAGGTGTGGTGGTGAACAGCTGTAGTCCCAGGTACTTGGGAGGCTGAGGCAGGAGGATCGCTTGAGCCCAGGAGTTTGAGGCCAGCCTGGGCAACATAGCAAGACCCCATCTCTAAAAATATTTTTTAAATTAGCTGGACATAGTGGCACACACCTGTCATCCCAGCTACTCAGGAGGGTGAGGTGGGAGGATCACCTTGAGGCCAGGAGTTGGAGGCTGCAGTGAGCCATGATTGCACCACTGCACTCCACCCTGGGTGACAGAGCAAGACCCTGTCTCTATAAAAAAAAAGAAAAAAGAAAGAAAAAAGAAAAAAGTATATAAAAAAGGCAGAAGAGGGAAAACTCTTATTAGTACCTACCCACATTACATTATTGAGTCCTCACAACTGCCCTCATTTTACAGATCAAAAACTGAGGCCCTGAGATGCTAGATGAATTGGTGGGGTCACATAGCAAGAATGTGCTGGAGCCAGAATTCGAACCCAGCCCAGCTGAGTCCTGGCCCAGTGCTCTGTCCACAAGTTGATGTCCATCCCTGAGAACAGTCACTTCTTCCAGGGTCTGGGTTCTCCCCTTAGTTTGGTGGGGAATGTCATCTTTTCACAAATGCAATACTAGGGGACAAAGGGCATGGGGAAGGGAAGGATGACAGTCCCTTCCTCTGTCGTGGCTCCGGGGCAGCAGCCTCAGAAGTGGTCTCCAGATGTGTGTTTGTAGAGGCCCGAGATGGGGCCAAAGATCCTAAAATTCCTGGAGCTCTTTCTTTCCCATCCTTTCTTCCTCAAATGCCCCCCAGCGGAGCCTCACTTACGAGGAGGGTGTCGCCGGACACAGACATACCCAGCCCTGAAGGGTCAGGACTCAGAACAGGAACAACCAGAGGAGGGAGCTACAGTCTGTCTAGGAGGTCAGGGAAGGACTTCTGGAGGAGGAGGCCATGGGAGCGGGTATTGAGGGCTGAGCAAGAGCTTGCCAAGCACACTTGGGAGGCCCACACTTAGGGATGGGTGTGGACTGCACAAAGAAAATGTAATCCTTCCACTTCTCCCTCCCTGACAGTCTGGGCCAGCCCAGATGATGACAGCAGGCTGCAGGCTAGGCCACCAAGAGCCCTGGCCATCCTAGGAGTATCAGAACCCAAACGATGGGAGTGCCATGGCCTGGGATGAAGCAACACCAACTTAGCAAAACCCTAGGTGAGCAACTGCCTATCTGAACATGCTTGGATCCGACTTCCAGATAGGTAGACATCCTCTCAGAGTTTCTGGGACTCTTAGTCATTGTCACATCTTTGTCCATGCCGTTCCCACAATCTGGACTGCCATTCCTGTGAACTCCTATTCATCCTTTAAAGCTCTATTCAAATGACCCTTCTTTTGGATAGCCCACCTGCCTAGAATCCCAGGTGGGCTCTGGGAGTTGAGGATTCACCCACTGTTGAGAGGCCCAGCCCACCTACCTGAGGCGCCTACCAGGGGCTTAATGTAATCGGGGTGCACCAGAACCACCAGTGGCAAGATAGGTCCCATCCACACCAAAACCACATGGTGCATGTTGTCCAGCACCTTCTTCTCATCTTGAAGGCCCGTCTCATTTGGAAGGTACTGCAAGAGTAAGGGAGAGACAGTGAGGAGGTGCCCAGCCCCAGCTTCCCCACCATCTCTCCCTCTGAGGACCGTTGAGAGTATTCATGAAATTACAGAGCAAGAGCCCCAGCATGGACCTAACACATGGCTGGTGTTTATGAGATAAAAATAGGGGCCTCGTGTAGTGGTTCACAGCTGTAATCCCAGCACTTTGGGAGGCCAAAGCAGGAGGATCACCTGAGGCCAAGAGTTCGAGATCAGCCTGAGCAACATAGCAAGATCCCATCTTTACCAAAAAGTAAAAATAAAATAAAAAACTTAGCCAGGCATGTCAATGCATGCCTGTAGTCCCAGCCACTCAGGACGCTGGGGTGGGAGAATCACTTGAGCCCAGGAGTTCAAGGCTGCAGTGAGCTGTGATCACACCACTGCACTCCAGTCAGGATGACAGAGCAACACTCTGTCTCTAAAAAAAAGAAAAGAAAAAGAAAGAAAGAAAAGAAGGAAGGAAGGAAAGAAAAATAGTAATGGCAAACACAATAATGATAATGGTTGGTATTTATCAAGTGCTTGCTACATAAGTAATAAAATATTACTACTATTGTTATCTTTAACACATACATGTGCCTGCACTATGTCAGGCGCTGTTGTGGGAACTTTTCATATACTGGCACATCCAACCTGCACAAGACCCCTATGAGGGCATTGCTACTATTTTCCCCATTTTACTTTGCTCAGAAAGGTCAAATGGCTTGCCTGAAGTTACAAGCGAATAAGTGACTGTCCTGGTTTGGGCTCTCCCAGAAGTAGGTCCTAAAACAAGAGTTCTAGGGTAAGTAGTTTCTTTGGGAAGTAATCAAAAAAAAAAAAAAAAAAAACCATGGCAGGGTCATGGGGAAGTGAGATGGGAGGGAAGGCAGCCTATAAAGCGGAAGTTGTTATGGAAGTTACCACTGTGGGCAAATGGGGCTCAGTCCCTCACTAGCAATGGGGGAGTCCTTAACTCACAGAGCCCACCTGGGATTCTAGGTGGGTAGGCTATCCAGGGGAAGGGTCATTTGAATAAGGTTTTGAAGGATGAATAGGAGTTCACAGGCATGGCAATCCAAATTATGCAAATAGCATAGACAAAGATGTGACAATGACTAAGAGTCCCAGGAACTTTGAGGGAATGTCCATCCACCTGGAAGTCAGAGTCAAGCACGTCTGGATAGGAAGTTGTTCATCTAGCGTTTGGGGGTTTCAGAAGACAGCATAGGGCATTGTACCTCAGAGTCATCCCACCTGAGGGCAAGGGAGCTGGGGTGTTTATCCACCGATACCCATTAATAATCGAGGGCTGCACCTGAGGGGGGATTAATTCCCAAGCTCGCAGCGCACATAGGCAGAGTGGACTCCAGCCACCGGAGTGAGCCCTAGGACGCAGATACCAGCAGCGGGAAGTGGGACCATTGCTTCCAGAAATGGGTTTAGAGAATGCGGGTAGGTGCTGACATCTCTGACCACAGTGGCAAAGCCAGGATCCGATCACAGGCCACCCATGTATGAAACTGCTCTTCACCAACCTGCTCTACGAGACAGAAACACTTCAGACTCAATGTCAGATGGAGCTGAGTTCAAACCCACCTTCAGCCGCTGTGTGACCTTGGGCAAGTCACTTATACCTCTCTGAGCTCAAATCCATACAAGAGCGAATCCAAGAAATAGGACAGATCCATCCCAATTTCACAGGTTGTGAGAATTAGGGGAGAGCTCGGGTAGGAAGGAGCCTAACCCAGCGTTCAGCCAGCAGTAGGGCCTAGCAGTTGTCAAAGGAATGAATGAGCAAATGACTCCTCGCTGGGTCCTGGGTCTCCCTCTGTGTCAGGCTCAGCCTTGAGTCCGTCCACATCCAAGGGAAACTGTAGCCTCACCCACGCCCCAACGGCCTAGAAGGTGGACTGGACCCACATAGTCAAAGCCGGGCCTCACCAGCTGCCTCTAGGACAACTGTTGAGTCCAAAGGGAGCTCCCTGGAGTGCAGGCATTGGAGATGGGGCGTGGAAAATGAGTAGAAGCTCATCTAACAGAGAATGGCATGCCGGACAGAAGGCACAGTTACGGCAAAAGCCATGCAGGTGGGAAGTCAGAGCCATGTTATGGGAGCACGAAGTCATTCCTTGGGACTAGAGGGGGATGGTAGAACAGGTGAGAAGGGCAGGGCTCAGTGTCTAAAGGGCCTTGAACACCAGCCTTTCCCTGAATAGCAATACGGAGCCATGGAGGGTGTATGAACAGGGGAGGGACATGGTTGGATTCAAGAATCCCTCTGGGGCCCATATGGAGGGTAGACTGGAGGGGTGAGGCAGAAGCCCAGGGAGGCAGCTGACCCATGGTCCAGCAGGGGAGGATAAGGCCTGAGCAGGGGTTGGGGAAGAGGCTGGAAGGTCTAGGAAGCTTCCTTCCTTCTATGCTCTTCACGCTGAGATAATTCCAAAAACGAAATAAAATGTTCTTTGGGATATTAAGTGGAAATGTGTCTCCTAGTTCCTTCTTCTGAGACTCTCAGTTCAAGAAGTAACTAAAATGTTTCTAGAATCACTCGATACTTCCAGTCTCGGCAGGACCCAGCAGTTGAGCACACGCCATGTGGCACCTGCTGTGTCCCAGGTCCAGTGCCAAGCACATCACAAACAGAACTCCAAGGAATCCAAAACATAATCCCATCGAGTTATTTAGAATTATTATAGTCTTTTTACAGGAGCGACCCTCCTCACCCCCGCCCCCGGCCCAGGGTTCCAAACTTCACAGGTGAAGGTACTTGTTGCTATAGTGATAGCTACAAAACTGTAGAGAGAACTCGTCTTTAAAATCAGTTCTGCCTCATCCTGGCCGTGTGACATTGGGTAATCTGCTTGCCCTCTCTGAGCCCCATAAAATAAATCTGCTCACAGCCCCAACAAGGCTTTTGGGAGGACAGAGGACGTCGGAAGCCCAGCAGTCTCACTGTCCTTACTGAATGCCTTGCACCTGCGCCAGCCCAGCCCTGCCTGGCCACACTCACCATGCCCAGGTGGCCCAGCAGCCAGTTGCGCCGGGGTGGCTGGGGGAAGCAGCGCAACCGGCGGCAGGTGACGTAGAAGCTCCAGCAGAGCCGCAGGAACTGCAGCAGCAGGCGGAACACAAAGAAGAGCAGGAGGAGGAGGAGGGCGGACACTGCGTACAGGCGGAATGTCGTCTTCTCCAGCCGCAGGAGGTGCAGCAGGTGGTCTGTGATGGGTAGCATCCTGGGCACATGCAGGGTGGGGTCAGCGCTGGTGGGGACCACTCTCCAGCCACATGTGTGGCACATACACAGTGACCCCTAGGGTCAAGCATGGTGCAGCCCAGACACCAAGAATACCTCTTTCTCCCCTGGCCATGACCTCCAGCCAGCCGGCCAGACAGATGCACCTGGGTCCCCACCCATGTACCCTCAGCCTTGACTTTTGCAGGGCACCCGGGCTGCCCATGCACAGCTGGTCAGAGTCCTGGAAAACTAAGACCCCCCCCCATAAAGGAGCAGGTCTCAACCAATGACTGATGTGCACTGGTGGATAAATGCCCCAGCTCCCTCTCCCCTCAGGCTGGGTGACCCTAAGGTATGGGTTCCACACTCCCTCCAGGTTTCCCAGTGGGCATAAACTCCAACTGCCCACAGTAGAAACTTTCTCTATTGGCTGTCTCCCTTCCCTCTGCTTCTTTTTGGGGGGGGCAGGGGGCACAGACGGTCTCGCTCTGTCACCTGGGCTAGAGTGAAGTGGCATCGGCCTAGCTCACAGCAACCTCAAACTCCTGGGCTCAAGCAATCCTCCTGCCTCAGCCTCCCGAGTAGCTGGGACTACAGGCACACACCACCACACCTGGTTAATTTTTGTATTTTTTTTTTTTTTAGAGACAGGGTCTTGCTATGTTGCCCAGGCTGGTCTCAAACTCCTGACCTCAAGCAATCTTCCCACCTCAGCCTCCCAAAGTGCTGGGATTAAAGGCACGAGGCACTGCACCCAGCCTAAACATGATGTTTTTGGGGTTTACCCACGTTGTATCATGTATCAATGCTTCATTCCTTCTACTGCTGAGTAATATTTCATTGCATGCATTTATCCCATTCTGTTAACCCATTCATCTGCCGATTTGGGCTGTTTCTATCTTTTGGTTTCTATGAAATGTGCTAATCTGAACATGTGTGTACCTTTAGTTGTTTGGGTACCTGTTTTCAATTCTTTGGGGCTCACTTTTGTCTTCCTTGCTGGTATTTCCTGCGATCACTTCCCAAATAAATTACTTGCATTCAAATCCTCGCCTTAGGGTCAGGTCCTGAAGGAATCAAAACAAAGTGGGTGGGTGACAATAATAAGAATGAAACAGTGAACAGGTACCGAGTGTTCATACTGTGTGCCGCATGCCACGCTCAGCGCCGTGCAAGCCTCACGTCAAGGAATTTCACACAAGTCCTCAGAGGTAGGTCCTACCATTGCGTTCATTTTCCAGAAGAGGAAGCTGAGTCTCAGCTCAGTTTCTTCAATGCAAGGGAGACAGGAGGTGACAGAAGTCCCCTGAGCCCCCACCAAGGGCCAACCTCAGTCACCCTCGCTTTGGGGGATCCCAGATCTCAGATAACCCCAAGAAGACTCCTAAGTTAGGTCCAGCTCTCTTCCTTCCTTCCCCTCTGTGCTTCCACCTCCTGGGGCAACACAGGTAAAGGAGTCTCTGCACTCCAGCTGTCCCCTGAGCCCTCAAACCCTACTCGCCCGCCAGTGGTGTGGTGCACCCCCTAAGGATTCACACCCGCTGGCTGTTCTACCAGGCAAACTGCACCATCCATGCAGGAGAAGTGAAATTTCTATTGGTTACCACATCCCGGGAAAACAGCTAGGTGGGTCGTTGCCAAATTTAGAGAGCCCAGTTAGGTAGGAGAGTTGGTATGACTTAAAATACAGACTGCATGACCACCCATTAGGATGGCTACTATCAAAAACAAAAACCAGGCCAGGCACGGCCGCTCACGCCTGTAAGCCCAGCACTCTGGGAGGCCGAGGTGGAAGGATCACTTGAGCTCAGGGATTCGAGACCAGCCTGAGCAAGAGCGAGACCCCATCTCTACTAAAAATAGAAAAATTAGCCGGGCACAGTGGTGCACCTGTAGTCCCAGCTACTCAGGAGGCTGAGGCAGGAGGATCACTTGAGCCCAGGAGTTGGAGGTTGCAGTGAGCTGTGATGACGCCACTGCGCCCTACCCAGGGCAACAGAGTGAGACTCTGTCTCAAAAAAAAAAAAAAAGAAAAAAAAGAAAAGAACAAGTGTTGTCGAGGATGTGGAGAAATGGGAATCTTTGTGCACTATTGGTGGGGATGTAAAATGGTGCAGCCCCTGTGGAAAACAGTATGGCAGTTCCTTTAAAAGTTAAACATACAATTACCATGATCCGGCAATTCCACTTCTGGGTATATACCCAAAAGAAGTGAAGGGAAGATCTCAAAGACATATTTGTTCACCCATGTTTATAGCAGTGTTATTCATAGTAGCCAAAAAGTGGAAGCAACCCGAGTGTCCATGGATGCATGAATAGATAAACAAAATGTGATATATATCTATACAGTAGAATGTTATGCAGCCTCAAACTGTAATAAAGTTCTAACGCATTGCTACAACAGGAACGAACCTTGAGGATATTATATGCCACGTGCAATAAGCCAATCACAAAAGGATAAATGCTCTCTGATTCCACTTAGACGAGGTCCCTAGAGCAGCCAGATCCACATGAACATAAAGCAGAATGGTGCGTGCCAGGGCTGGGGAGGGGGTGGGGAGTTAGCGTTTCATGGGGACAGAGTTGCAATTTGAGACGATGAGAAAGTTCTGGGGACGGACGGTGGCGATGGGTGCACCACATTGTGACTGTGCTTCACGCCACTGAACCGTACATTTCAAAATGGTTAAGATGGTCGATTTTATATATATTTTACCACCATTAAAAATTTTTTCAAAAATGAAAGAGCCAGGTGTAGTAGTGCACACCTGTAGTCTCAGCGACTCGGGAGGCTGAGGCAGGGGGGATGGCTTGAGCCCAGGAGTTGGAGGCTGCTGTGAGCTGTGATGATGCCACTGCACTCCAGCCTGGGCAACAGAGTGAGACCCTGTCTTTAAAACAAAACAAAACAAAACAAAAAACAGACTACCTGATGTAGGCGATATTTACTTTGGAAAGCCCGGGGTAGAGGAAAGGGTCTGGAATAAGCAACCTCCCAAATGAAACCAAAGCACAAGGAGCTCCAAGTCCCAAGTCCCACATAGGTGCTCTGAACTGGGGACACTAATGTGCACATGGGCTGCTTCTCACACAGGCTGCTCCACGTGACATCCTCCATAGGAAGCAGCCATGGGTATTTATTTCCTTACCGATTTAATGATGGGTAACAATTCTCCCCAGCAATGCCAGGCAAGCCAGCTAATGATGACTAGTGCTAATTGTCACCTTTCTCCAGGTGCTTCCCCACGCCAGGCCTGTCACTAAGCACTCCACAGGAATTTCTCTGACATTCAGCTGGCAAATAACTTTTGAGTCCCAGCTATGTGTCTGATGCAGTTCTAGGCATTAGGGCCACCTCAGTGAACTGGACAAACACAGTCCCAGCTCTCAAGAAAGCAGACCTGATATAACACAATATAAAGTACATGTGTCATGAAAGAGGTAAGGCAGGAGGTGGTGAGCTGAAGAACAGCCCCTCAAAAGATACTACTTTCGGCTAGGCACAGTGTAATCCCAGCACGTTGGGAGGCCGAGGCAGGAGGATCTCTAAAAGCTAGGAGTTCGAGACCAGCCTGGCCAACATGGCAAGACCCCCTCTCTACAAAGAATTTTTTTTTTTTTTAAATTAGCAGGGCGTGGTGGTGCTCACCTGTAGTCCCAGCTACTCAGAGGCTGAGACAGGAGGATCATTTGAGCCCAGGAGTTTGAGGTTACAATGAGCTATGATCGTGTCACTGCACTACAGCCTGGGTGACAGAGCAAGACCCTGTCTCTAAAAAAAAAAAAAAGAAAGAGAGAGAAAAAAGAAAATTCTACTTCTACTTCCTAGTGTCCCTGGAACCCGTGAATGTGACCTTATGTCCCAAAGTCTTTACAGATGCAATTAAGTCGAGGATCGTGAGATGGGAAGACGAGCCTGGGTTATCTAGGTGGGACTTAAATGTAATCACAAGTGTCCTTACAAGAAAGAAGCAGGAGGAGATTGGACAGGCAGGAGAGGAGAAGGCCATGTGGCGACGGAGGCAGAGATTAGAGCGATGCAGCCACAAGCCAAGGGGCCCCCAGAAGCTGGAAGAGGCCAGGAACGGGTGCTCCCCGAGAGCCTGCAGAGAGGTCGCAGCCCTGCCGACACTTGGACTTCAGACTTCCGGACTCCAGAACTGGGGGATAATAAATTCGTGTTGTTTTTAAGCCAGCAAGTCTGCGGTCGTCTGTGACCGCAGCCACAGGAAGCTCGCACACAGGGGCAGAGAATGGAGGATGATTCTTTTAGACAAGGTGGCCGAGGAGGGTATCCGGGAAGAGGTTTGTGTGACGTGAGGAACTTCCACGAAGGGGGATTTCTTATTAAACGCACGCATGTACACGCATGCACATGCACACACACGCCACGAACATCTGGGTTCTATCTCTGACTCCTTCACTGCCTGGTTATGTGGCACGGACCTCAGTTTCCCCATCTGCACCTGGCTGGAATGACTGTAAAAAGATGATCTCTGGACCCACCCCCATGTGACCTTTCCTGCCTGTGGCCCAATGGCGGTGAGGGGGGTGCCACCATCTTGGCAAGCCCAAGAAGCCTGAGAAGGAGTCAACGTTTTCAGCCAAATGGGGCCACATGCATCACCTCCACCCCCATAGGCCACCTGGCTGCAATATGGCTCCCATCCCAGCCACCACAGTCACCTTTATAAGGGCCTGCCACTCCCATGCTCTAACACCCTCCATGGCTACCTACTCCCCTCAGCCTGGCATCCAAACCCCTTCAGGCTCAAGGATCCCCCTTTTTGGTCTGCTTTGGACCCTTCTTTCTTCACCCAGTTTGTAAATGTTGGGGTTCCTCAGAGCTGCATTTGTCCCCTTTTCCCCAGTGCACACCTCCTGGGGATCTCACCCCTCCTGTGACTTCAGCGAACCCATCTCAGGGCGATTCTAATGTCTTGGTGTCCAGCAATGATAGGTCCAGCCAACTCCTGGACGTCCCCAGGGGGCATCTCCCAGACCTCAGATTCACCTCACCTCCTTCCTCCCCCTTTCTCCCCACATCCAAATTGTTGCCCGGTCCTGCCAGTTGTCTCGCCTAAACATCTTTCACATCCACCCATTCTTCTCCATCCCCGTCATCCCACTGTGGTAGCCTCTTCCCACCGGTCTCGAGTTCCTCCCTTGCCCCCCACCCAAGAAGTCCATTCCCCACACAGCAGGCAGAGGGATCCTCCTAAAATTAAATCAGACCGTGAACTTCCCCTGCTCAAAATCCTCCATGGCTCCCTACTACACTGTAAATAAAATTTAGACTCTTTGTCATAGACCACAGCACCCTGTGTGGCCCAGTCCATGTGGATCCCTCTAGCCCTGTCTTCCACCACCCTCCTCCTCGCTCACTCAACTCTGGCCACCCCAGCCCACTCTGGCCACAGACCAAGCTCATTCTTACTCAGAGCTTTTGCACATGGTGTTCCCTCCACCTGCATGCCTTTCCTCCAGCTCTGCCCATGCTGGCTCCTCATCCTCCGAGCCCGACTCTACCTTGATGGTCCATTCCTTTTCGCCACAATCAGCCACCTCCCCTTCCTCACTCCCAAAAGAATGGCTGAGCACCTGCCGCACACGGTGA
Source organism: Varecia variegata (assembly GCA_028533085.1). NCBI lineage: Eukaryota > Metazoa > Chordata > Mammalia > Primates > Lemuridae > Varecia > Varecia variegata. The sequence goes on along the minus strand of CM052442.1, from coordinate 84,524,092 downwards.
TTTTCACAGCTGCTTGTTTCATCTTCTCAGGAGCCCTCAAAAGGAGTTGGAGGACTTCGGAGTGGAGTCACAGGAAGAGCCCCCACCCAGGAAAACCCTAGCTGAAATCCCATAACAGGAGATGTCTTCTTGAAGGGTTGAAATGGGGAGGAATTGGGACAAGAGAATGCGCCAGCCCTAGAGAGGGGTCCCTGCTCTGGGTGTCTGGGTACCTGGGTGCATGCAGAGGTGCATGCATAGGAGGGTTACAGGGAGGAGTTCTGAAGCCCTGTGCCCACCTCATCTCCCCACCCCCAATCCAGGCATGCACTGCAGTCCTTCCCAGGCTGGCTCTGCTCCTAGCAGAAGCAGCATATGCTGTGGGTACCCAGATGGGACGGTCCTTGGGAGCCTCAGTTTTCTCAACTACAAAATGGTAAGAATAGCAAGAAATCTATCCGATGCCAGTGGAAGGAGCCCCATGAATGGTATATTGGGGAAATCCTGTACTTTCCATGGCTGGGTTCCCCCTGCCTCCCCAGACAAGACCACTCCTGGCCAACACCCCCAAAAGAAGTTGTCACAAAAAGTTTTGAGGTGGCACAACCAATGTGGGAAACAGTTTGGCAGTTCCTCAAAAAGTTCAACATAGAATAATCACATGACCCAGCAATTCTGCTCCTGGGAGTGTACCCAAAAGAATGGAAAACGGGTGTCCAAATACTCATACAAAAGCTCATAGCACCACTAATCACAATAGCCAAAAGATGGAAGCAACCCAAGTGCCCATCAGTGAATGAATGGATAAATAAAACACGGCATATCCAAACAATGGAACATCACTCGGCCACCACAGAAAGGAATGAAGCACGGGCATATATGACGATGTGGGTGAACCCAGAAAACACCATGCTAAGCGAAAGAAGGCAGACAGCAAACACAAAAGGCCACATACGGTATGATCCCATGTATATGAAATGTCTAGAATAGGCAAATTCATAGACAGAGAAAGCAGATGTGTGGCTGCCAGGGACTGGGGAAGTGGGAATGAGCAGTGACTGCTAAGGGAGATGGGTTTTTTTTTGTGGGGGATGAAAATGTTCTGGAACTAGACAGAGGTGGTGGTTGCACAGATTATGAATTTACTAAATGCTGCTGAATTGTACGCTTTAAAATGGTTAATTTTGTATTAGGTGGATTTGCCTAAATTTTAAAAAATATGAAAAAAAAAAAAGAGAAAAAAAGCACTTTGAAAACTCCTGAGAAATTGATCATGTTGGCTGCCTCTGGAAGGGGCCTAAAAGAATTGCAGGCAAGCTGGGCCGGGTGTGGTGGCTCACGCCTGTAATCCCAGCACTCTGGGAGGCTGAGGCGGGAGGATTGCTTGAGCTCAGTTCGAGACCACCCTGAGCGAGAGCGAGACCCTGTTTCTACTAAAAATAGAAAAATAGCCAGGCATGATGGTGCACGCCTGTAGTCCCAGCTAGTCAAGGCTGAGGCAGGAGGATCTCTTGAGCCCAGGAGTCTGAGGTTGCAGTGAGCTATGATGACGCCACTGCACTCTACCCGGGGCGACAGAGCGAGACTCTGTTGCAAAAAAAAAAAAAAAAGTTAGCCAGTATGACTATTCCTATATTACTATTTTGTAGTAGCGAGAGCAATTCAGAGGGGCACCTTCAGCATGCCGTGGCTGGCTGGCGTACACACTCCCTCTCTGAACCAGCCCCCGATCTCATCCCAGACGCAGGGCAAGGCACCCTGGCAGAGGCGGCCCCGCCCTGCTGGGGCCGACGTTATCTGGCCATGGAAGCGCCAGTGACGGGCTCCCCGGCCCGGCCCACGCCCAGGGAGCGCTGGTTTGTCAGGTTGGCCCGGCCAGCTGCCAGTTGGAGACTTGTTATACAAGGTGTGTGGGCTCCTGAGAAGGAATGCGGGACATGGACCCGGGCCCAGGTCAGGCACCAGGTACATGCATGCCTCTTCTTGAATGGCAGGGGTTGGGGCCAGCCGGGAGCCTGGTGAAGGAGCACCCCAATGCTGGTCCCATCACCCCACACCCCAATCCTCCCTTCCACTCCCTCTCTCAGCCTGCACTCAAGGCATCCTGCCTCCTGTTCTGACTCAGGCTATCCCCTGCGCTTGCTCAACACCAAAGGGCTGGCTCACCCCAGACAGTCATATTTCCCCAAAGTGCCAGACCCCAGAAGGTCTGGGGGATCCTAGGTCTGATGTGTCCACTCTGAGCACCCCAAATTTGTGAGGTTCTGAAAAAGAGCTTCAGGGTCAGTAATGACTATGGAGGGCAAGGCCAAGTTGGCAAATGGGGTGGCAGATAACCCCACTGCGGCTTTGATCATATTTTAACCTTTCACCTGTAATTTCCCTGGCCCAACGGGGTTAAAACCACTAGTCATCTAGATCATTCCAGGGCTGTAATTGTGTCTGCCTACCATCTGGTGTAGCCATGCCTGGACATTAACCTCAGAAAGAATTCTATTAAGCTCTACCTCTTAGCTGTGTGACCTTGGGGAACTGTCTGCACCTCTCTGAGCCTCAGTTTCTTCATCCATAAGACAGAAATCCTGTTTACCCACCCTATGGGGTTGTGATGACAATGCAGCAGTTTTTTTTTTTTTTTCTTTCTTTTTTTTTTTTGAGACAGAGTCTCACTCTGTTGCCCGGGCTACAGTGCAGTGGCATCAGCCTAGCTCACAGCAACCTTAAACTCCTGGGCTCAAGCAATACTTTTGCCTCAGCCTCCCAAGTAGCTGGGACTACAGGCATGTGCCACCATGCCCCGCTAAATTTTTCTATATATTTTTAGTTGTCCAGCTAATTTCTTTCTATTTTTTAGTAGAGACGGAGTCTCGCTCTTGCTCAGGCTGGTTTCGAACTCCTGAGCTCAAACGATCCTCCTGCCTCGGCCTCCCAGAGTGCCATGATTACAGGCGTGAGCCACTGCACCCGGCCAGCGCAGCAGTTTTAAAGCGTTCAGCTTGCTGCCAGGCACACAGTAAGCCCTTGATCAAAGATACCTCTCAACCTCTCACTGCTGTTGGCATTACCATCATATTCATTATTATTTCCTGGCCATGTAAGATTTGGAGAATTGGGTCCAAGGTTTGTCAAGGAGGAGAGGATGCGGTTCCATTCTCCGAATGTCTCCCAAGTCATCCAAGCCCCTGTGCAGATACCAGCCTGGGTCACTACTGCACAGCAGCCCAGAGCTAATATTACCGCGCAGAAACCCAAGCTGGGGTGACGCTGGGGCCATTGGAAAGGTGGCCCAGGATTTTGGGGTCAGATAGGACTTGTTTGTTCAAATCCCAGCTCCCCCACGGGAGCTCATGCTTCCCCTCTCTAGGCCTCAGTTTCCTGCCCTGTAAAATGCGGGTGATTGGGAGGATTTGGGGGGTTCCACCTCTTCAGGCCTGGCGAGCAGCTTGAAGGTACTTCGGGAGGAGCTTGATGCCGCCAGCTCTGGCTGGGCTCAGCTCCAGGACCCAGAAATGGGGGGCGGGGAGGAGCGCGGAGAAGAAAGACTTCCAGGAGTCCAGCCAGCCCTAGCCGTCTCCTTTACCTCTGGGGTGAGGAGTGATGCACGGTGAACGCGTGCATGAGGGGTGAATGGGCAGATGAACCGGGTGAGGTACCCTGAGCATGGGCACCTCCAGCCAGTCCTCACGGAGGCCAGGGGCAGCCTGGTTTCACTCTTGACCCCTTCCTCCCTGTCTCCAGCCTGAGACTCCCTAAGCGGTGAGCCTCAGCTACCTTGCATGGCCCCGGCTGGCCAGCCACCCCCTGGCTCAAGACCCCGGGGGGGCCCCAGAAAGCATCGTCGTCCCAGCATCTACAGGACAAACCACACCAGGGACCAACTGCAGGACCTCACATAACCCTTACGGCCAGCTCTGGAAGCTCTGCGTCTGACATGGATAGGCGGAGGGTCCCGGATGGCAGCTGGACCACGAACATAAACCCCATGGGTTGAAAGCATCGCCTCCCCTTCAAGACAATGTGCGGTGGTGAAATCCCAGGGATCACAGTCAACTTCAAGGAGGTATCACAGGGCAGGGTTTGGACCCACCTGGGGTCCCCATGACAGACACCGAGACAGAATACATCCAGGACTCCAAGGTGCACACAAGAAAAAAAATGCGCATAAGTGCAGCAACCGTCGGGGACACCCCCACATCCTCCCCGCACACCCACCCGCCAAGTGTCCCAGACGTGCAGCACCGTTTGGGGTCCTGGGGCGTCCCCGGGGCCGGCTGCACCCCGCCCGCTGCGGCGCCCTCACGCCCGCCCCGCCGGCCCCGAGCCCAGGGAGCCTCGGGTTACCGGCCGCGCTCGGGTTACCGCCGCCCCGCGCGCACTCACCGCGGGTCTCGGCCTCCAGCGCGCAACTGGGGTCCGCCGGCGCCAAGAGGCGGACTCTGCCGGCGCCGTCTCGCGGCCCGAACCTTTAACCGCGCCCGGCCGAGCGCAGAGGTCCGCCCCGCCCGGACACGCCCCCGGCCACCTCGCCCTGGGCCCCGCCCGCCTCTGGGCGGGGACGCGAGCTTGGCCCCAGAGATGGGAGGAAGAGAAAGAGGCGTGAAAGGATGGAGAGAGACAGAAAGGGACAGAGGTGGAGACTGAGAGGGAGAAAGTGACAGGTGGAGAGGTGCAGTCAAACCTGGACACCTAGAAGCCCCAAACCATTAGGCTTCCCGCCCCCTGCCCCTGTCTGGCCTCATCAGCGTCCAGTTTCCCCTCTGGAGCCACATCAGCATCCCCCGTGCCCCCCAGCTCAGAGCTTGCTCACAAGCTTGGACAGAGGGCCCTAAACCATCACCCGGGGGGCCCACAGACCCCCCCAAGGAGCCTCCTCTGGGGCCCCCAGGAATTCTGAGACTCCACCAGCCACTGGGAAGCCGCCCTTCCACTCTCTCCGAATCCTAGGCCTGACCCACCCACCCTGAGACTGTGTGGCCAGCAGCAGCCTCTCCCTCCAGGAAGCCCTCCAGTCTCAACAAGCAACATCAGACTGGTTCTGCTCCCCACCCCACCGTCCCCACCCACTGCCAGTCACCATGATGACCCTCTGGCCAGGATGTTGTCCTTGGCCAGCCCATCTGCCCCAGATGTGTCCAGACAGAATCAGCCCCGCCTCTGGATGTGTCGTCCTGGGTCGGTGGGGGGCGGGGCGATGGTGGTGGCTGACCTTAGCAAGTGGGCAGACAGATGGGAAGACAAGTGTAAGGAATTCCATTTGTCCCAGCAGGAGGTAAACTTAGAAGATTTCTTTATCTCGCTTTATTTTAATAATGCTTTCTCACTTGCTGCTGGGCCCTTGGGGAGGGTGGGTAGGAAGAGGGGGACCTGTTTCTAGGTGGAGAAGACAAGATACAAATAATTGAAGCTTTGCTGCTTTGGAACAGGCAGAAGGGAGGCCAGGGAAGACGACGTGAAGGATGTGACATTCGAGCTGGGACTTCCGGGAGAGGTTGGATTTCAACAGGTGCAGGAGAGGGGGTGGGGCTTAGGCACAGAGAAACTGGAGGGTGTGGCTTGGCAGGTGGCTTTCTCTGGCCTTGGGGTGTGAGAGGTAAGGCGGCTGGAAGGGCAAGGGGTCGACTGTGAAGGGCCTTGAAGGCTTGAGTGACTGGGGGTGTATCTGGTGGGCAATGGGGAGCCACAGATGGTGCTTGAGCAGGGGAGGTGCCCCCTGTTGGCTGGTTTTAAAGCTCATTAGAGCTTTGTTTTTATTAGTTAATTTTTTAAACTTATACTTGACATATCATTAGAGTCTATTTTTTTTTTTTTTTTTGAGACAGAGTCTCGCTCTGTTGCCCGGGCTAGAGTGCCGTGGCGTCCTCCTAGCTCACAGCAACCTCAAACTCCTGGGCTTGGTAAGCGATCCTACTGCCTCAGCCTCCCGAGTAGCTGGGACTACAGGCATGCGCCATCATGCCCGGCTGATTTTTTCTATATATATTTTTAGTTGGCCAGATAATTTCTTTCTATTTTTAGTAGAGACGGGGTCTCGCTCTTGCTCAGGATGGTCTCGAACTCCTGAACTCGAACGATCCGCCCGCCTCGGCCTCCCAAGTGCTAGGATTACAGGCGTGAGCCACCGCGCCCGGCCTAGAGTCTATTTTTTTAGGGCTGTGGGTTTAGTTTTGCCAATGACACTGGCAAAAGGAGCTCATTAGAGACACTTTGGAAAATAAAAAAATTCACAAAGAGCAAAGAGCTTGAGAGAGACCCCTCCAGTGGCTGAAGGAGGGCAGGGGCAAAGGGTGGGGTAGCTGAGACCTGAGAAGGGACTGGAGCTAAGGTCCAGCAGGTCATCCATCACATTGGTCACTGGCTCAGTGTGGGGTTCTAGGGACCAGAGAAGGAGAAGAGGACAGGGCACCCACATGGCTTCTCTGCTGTCAGAGAGGTGGAGATCAGAAAGGAAGAACAAGCCCAAAGCCCTGGGAAGGAGGACGCGCTGAGAGTGGGCTTTTTGGCCATGTGACCTTGAGTAAGTCACATAACCACTCTGCGCCTCCCTCCCGTCTCAACAAGACCATGGGATGAGAGGGTGTCTGCGGGGCGCTCAACCTCACATCTGGCAGAGAGCACAGGCTGGGCGCACATCAGCTCTTTGAGTTTGCACTTTGATTTGGGCTACCTCAAAGGCTACCCTTTGATTTGGGTCCTCAGCCAGAGCAGATTTTCCCCTGAGGGTACACTGGGCAATGTCCCGAGATACTTTTGGTTGTCACACTGGTTGCGGGAGGGGGTGATGCTACTGGCATCTGGTGCCCAACATCCTCCAATGCACAGGACAGCCCTCGCCACACAGAATGACACAGGCCCAGCTGTCAACAGTGCTGAGATTGGTAAACCCTGGGTCACCTCCAGTCTGAAAGGCCCGAGGAACATTCAGGGAGGCACCGAGGAGGCAGCGAGGCCCAGAGATCCAGCAAAGGGCTTTTCCTGGGGCTGCAAAAACTCACAGGAGACTTTCAGGGGCAGAAATAAAAAGAAAAGGGATCTCCTTGCACACTGCTGATGCGGTAATGTAAAAAGGCCCCGCTGCTGTGGAAAACAGTTCGGTGGTTCCCCAAAAAGCTAAACATAGACTTACCATGTGACCCCGAAATTCCACTCCTGGGTATAGACCCCAAATAATCAAAAGCAGGTTCTCACGCATATACTTGCACAGGAATGCTCGAGACAGTACTATTCATGATCACCAAAAGGTAGAAACATCCCAAATGTCCATGCATGGATGAAGAATTGTGGTCCATCCATACAGTGGAATATTATTCAGTCATAAAAAGGAATCAGTTCTGATCCATGATCCAAAATGTGGGTGAGCCTCACAAACATTGTTCCGCGTGAAAGAAGCTAGACACAAAAGGTTACACATTGTTTTACTCCATTTATATGAAATATCCAGAATAGGCAACACCTTAGAGACAGAAAAGGAAGTTATGGTTGCCAGGGGTTGGGAGAGGGGAAATGGTGGCAGAAACCAATACCCCAGGGGGGAATGGCTATATGATATCTTTTTGGGGTGACAAAACTGTATTGGAACTAGATAAAAGTGATGGTTGAACAACACTGTGAATCCACTAAATGCCACTGAATCATACCCTCAATTTCTTTGAAAGAGGATTCTAGCAGGAAACAGATGGAATGCTCCAATGGGATAATTTGAAGAGAGTTTAATAAAAGTAATATTTTCAAAGGGATAGTGCAGCACCCTGAGGGTTAATAACAAACAGGAGCAAATCTACCACCTTTAGGACCTGGGGCCAAGGGGCTGAAACCTGGACACCACAGGGCTAGGTGGAGAGGACTGCCTGGCAGGAGCTGTGAACCTTGCAAGGCACACAGCCAGCCTGCATGGAAAAGAGATGAGGTAGAAATACCTTGACCTCACTTTCCTCCCTCTCTCCAGTGCCTGCTGTGGCTCCCTATTGGTTGGATCCAATTGGGAGCCACAAGGCAAAGGAGTCCATCAAGTGGTCCATGTAAGTTAGCCTCCTGGGACACAGAATGGGGGAGGGGATCAGAAAGGTGGTGACAGGACAGGACCTATCTGAGATTTCAAGCAAAAAAGAGAGTAGTTCAAAGGTGAAGGGCAAATGGAGTGTCAAATGGCTCCTTCCAATTTGTGCCAGCCACTCTCCTCCCCATGCATGCACGTGCCACTTGGGACCATTTTTACCAAACCCACCGAGAATATCTCTCCCACTTGAAAGCCTTGGCATATGCTATTCCCTCTGCTTGGAATTCTCTTCCTGTCACCCAACAAAGTAACTCGTACTTACCCTTCAGATCTCAGCTCAAAGGTCATTTTCTCTAAGGGCTTCCCCAACCACTGGGTGCAGTTCAAGCCCATACTCTGCAGCCACAGCCCCTGTGTGTCCCAGAAAAATCACTCTTGGAATGATCTAGCGACTGTCTCCCTATATGGTGCTGTGAGCTCCATGCAGGTGGACAGAGTCTTTCTCATTCCCTGCCTTTTCCCCAGCCCCAGCTGGCACACTGCATGTGTCAACAAACACCAAGTTCCCACACAGTACCAGGCATTGTTCTACAGTGAACAAACGTAAACACAGAATCTAAAAACGGGTATATTCTATGTGATACATGCTATGGAGGAAAATCCAGCAAGGTAAGAAAATGGGCAAGGTGTCTCTGAGGAGATGATATTTGAGCAGAGACCTTAAGGGAGGGAAGAAAGGCATCCCAGGCAGAGGACATAGCTTGTGCAAAGGCCCTGAGGCTGGACCGTGCCTTAAGGAACAGCCAAGAGACCAGTGAGGCTGGAGCAGGGTGATTGAGGGGGGGGAGTGGGAGAAGATGAGAACAGGGAAGTGACAAGGCAGATTATGTAGGACCTGAGGGACCACTGGGAGGACTTAGGTTATTACTCTGACGAAGGTGGAAGCCACAGAGGGTTCTGAGCAAAAGAGGATGTGGCCTGACAGGTTTTTTCACTGGCTCCCTCTGGCTGCAGTATCATGGACAGACTAAAGGGGGAGCAAGGGCTTCCTAAGCACCCAGCACTGGAGGGACTGAAAGTTGCAAAAGGTAGTGGAATTAGGCGTTTGTTTTAAATGAGGAGCTGATAGGATTGGTGACAGATTGGATATGACTCCCAAGGGTTTAGACCTGGACAACAGTTAGGTTAGAGATTTTAATGGAGTGAATAGAAGGGGGGTGGGGAGGGCAGAGATAAAGACAGGTACACAGGGAGATAGGGGTGGAGGGAGGGAGAAGGGAGAAGTTCAGGTGGAAATTCAGGTCTTTATTGCTTCATTGTCTAATCGCAGTAAAGACCCAGGTGGGTGTAGGAAGATGTCTTGGGGCAGGTGGAAAGAGGTGAGGTCCTTGTCCTCAGAAACTGGAGCGATGGACAGCAAGGTCCCCTAGAAAGGGAGACAGTAGGGGTAAGGGGTGTCGTTGGGGAGGGGGGCAGGGAGGACCAAGGTGGGAAGGAAGGACCTTTCCCTCTGCCCTGGGGATTTGGGGTGGAGAAGAGTGACATCTCTCCCTTCTGGGCCAGAAATCCTAGTGATGGAATCAGGTCACTCTGGAGGAGGTCTGATGGGAGGTGGGGAACAAGATTCTCACCAAGTATGGCTTGGGAGGTGTCCCCTCTGGCCTTTGCCTGGAGTGATCCAGCCCCCTCCCCTCCTCCACACACACCTGCTTCTATGTCCCCATAGTCCACGGGGATTAATCACCACCTTCTTCTACCAGGGTCCAGGGACACAGGATTAGTGAAAGAGAGGGAAAATGATGCCTCTGACACCCAATGAACATGTCATGCCAATCAGACTCCACCTTCTTACTCCTCAGCCAATTAAATGCTCTCCTATCCCTCAGCCAATCAAACTTCAATCTCCTGCTTCTCATCCTATTAGACTGCGCCTTCTGCCCACTCACTCAACTAAATTCTGCTCTCCTCCCCCTCAGCCAATCAGACTCTGCCTTAGCCAATTCAACTACGCTCCTAACTCTCAGCCAATCATATGTTCACATCCTACTTCCCCAGATCTGCTCATCTAACCAACTACTGCCACTTTCCAGTCCCTTAGCCAATCAGGTTCTGCCTCCCCTCCCCAGCCTATCAGAAACAACCCTCTTGACCCTCAGCTAATAAGAATGCCCCTTTAGGAGAAGCCGGCAGATGTCTAGGTCTGGCTCTGGCACTTGCCAGCTCTATGACCTTGGGTACACCTCCTAACCTTTCTGTGCTGCTTTTTTCTCAACTCTAAAATCACCCTCCTTCTCTCTTAAGATGGTCCTAAGGCTCCAACAGGCAGGTGAGTGTGAAAAGTGGTCTATCCCCAAGAAAATGTCGTGTAAACGTCCCTTATTACTTCTCCTCCAACTTTTCCTTCCCCCAAATCCCCTAAAGCTGTTCCCTCTGCTGGAATGCTCTTCCCTGTGGGACCAACTCCTATTCATCCTTCAAAGCTCCTGCAGCAGCACCCTGATCCAGAAAACTTTCTATATATGTTCTGGCTATCAAAAAATATTTAAGAAAAACAGAAACCTTTCTATACCCTCTTCCCAGGCTGTACCTTAGCTCCCCAACTGGGGACCACATGGGGCTGCATTTGTCCCCAAGCTGGGAACCTCAGAGCCCAGAGCTGGGGGCTTTGGGGGCTCCAGAATCTCCCAGCATGAAGCTGGGCACAGAGTGTAGGTCCCATTCAGATGGTTGCTGACCAACCAAGCCAATGAAAAAATCAATTT
>CM052442.1:84441100-84513258 GCA_028533085.1 Varecia variegata | reverse complement strand
TTTTTAAAAAAAAAAAAAAAAAAGAATTTTGTTTTTTAAGTTGGAGGCCCAGAGAGGGATAGTGACTTGCCCAAGGTCACACAGCCTGGTGGGGACAGAGTCAGGACTTGAACTACTATGGCTCATCTGAGGAGCATCCCTAGACTCCAATGCTGAGCATGGAAAAGGCCTTCATCCTCATCAGCTTATTTAGGAGGAAAGAAAATTCATATTGATAAGAATAATCGGCCCAGTAGTCAGTCAGTCAACAGATGTTTCCTGAACACTGAGTGCCCAGGGATGCAGCACTCAGCAGGACAGTTCCCTGCCCTCCTGGAGTTTCCATTCAACTGAAGGAGGCAGCAATAAACAAGCACATGAATAACATAGTATCAGATAAGGATCTGCGTACACAGGATGAGGTCACAGGGAGGGACTGGGAACCTAGTTTAGATAAGGTGATCAGGGAAGGCTTCTAGGAGGAAGTGATGATTTTTTCATTTGTTTAATTTTTATTTTTAATTATTGTGGGTACATAATAGTTGTATATCTTTATAGGTTCCATGTGATGTTTTGATACAGGCATACAATGTGAATTAATCAAATCAGGGTAACTGGGGGATCCATCACCTCAGGCATTTAACATTTCTTTGTGTTAATTAAGAACATTCCAGGCCGGGCGCGGTGGCTCACACCTGTAATCCTAGCACTCTGGGAGACCGAGGTGGGTGGATCGTTTGAGCTTAGGAGTTCCAGACCAGCCTGAGCAAGAGCGGGACCACGTCTCTACTAAAAAAAGTAGAAAGAAATTAGCTGGACAGCTAAAAATACATACAAAAAAAATTAGCCGGGCATGGTGGCACATGCCTGTAGTCCCAGCCACTCAGGAGGCTGAGGCAGTAGGATCGCTTGAGCCCAGGAGTTTGAGGTTGCTGTGAGCTAGGCTGACGCCATGGCACTCTAGCCCTGGCAACAGAGTGAGACTGTCTCAAAAAAAAAAAAAAAAATTCCAATTCTACTCTTTTAGTTATTTTAAAGTATACCCTAACATTGTTGATTCTAATCACTTTGTTGTGCTATCAAATATTATTCATTCTGTCTAACTACATTTTTGCACCCATTAACCATCCCCACTTTATCCCTCCCTCCCTGCTAACCCCTTCCACCCTCTGGTAACCATCATTCTACTCTCTGTCCCCATGACATTCATTGTTTTTAATATTTAGCTCCCACATGTGAGTGAGAATATGCGAGATTTGTCTTTCTTTGCTTGGCTTGTTTTGCTTAACATAATGTTCTCCAGTTCCATCCATGTTGTTGCAAATGGCAGGATGTCATTCTTTATTGTGGCTGTGCAATATTCCATTGTGTATGCCCATTCATCCATTGATTGCATTTCTTGGCTATTATGAATAGTGCTGCAATAAACATGGGAGTGCAGCTATCTTTTCAATATACTGAATTCCTATCCTTTGGATATATACCCAGCAGTGGAATTGCTAGGTCATATGGTAGTTCTATTTTTAGGTTTTTGAGGAACCTCAATACTGCTTTCCATAGTGGTTGCACTAATTTACATTCCCCCAACAGTGTACGAGGGTTCCCCTTTCTCCACATCCTCGCCAGCATTAGTTATTGCCTGTCTTTTTGATAAAAGAGATTTTAACTGGGTTGAGACGATATCTCATTGTAGTTTTAATTTGCATTTCTCTGATGACTAATGACGTTGAGCATTTTTTCATACACCTGTGGGCCATTTGTACGTCTTCTTTTGAGAAATGTCTAGTCAGATCCTTTGTCCATTTTTTAACCAGATTATTTTATTTTTTTCTTATAGAGTTGTTGGAGTTCCTTATATATTCTAGTTATTAATCCTTTGTCACATGAGTAGTTTGCAAATATTTTCTGCCATTCTGTGGGTTGACTCTTCACTGTGTTGATTGTTTTGTTGTTGTTGTTGTTTGTTTTGTTTTGTTTTTGCTGTGCAGAAGCTTTTTAGCTTGCTGTGGTCCCATTTGTCCAATTTTGCTTTGGTTGCCTGTGTTTGGGGGTATTACTCAAGAAGTCCTTGGCCAGACCAATGTCCTGAAGAGTTTTCCCAATGTTTTCTTTTAGTAGTTTCATAGTTTCGGGTCTTAGATATAAGTCTTTAATCCATTTTTATTTGATTTTTGTATATGGTAAGAGATAAGGGTCTAGTTTCATTCTTCTGCATACGGATATCCAGTTTTCCCAACACCATTTATTGAAGACACTGTCCTTTCCCCACTGTACATTCTTGGCTCCATTGTCAAAGATAAGTTCACTACAGATGTGTGGATTTATTTCTGGGTTCTCTGTTCCATGATCTATGTGTCTGTTTGTATGCCAGTACCATGCTGTTTGGGGTTTCTACAGCTCTGTAGTGTAATCTGAAGTCAGGTAATATGATTCCTAGAAGGAAGTGATGTTTGAGTGATCCCTGAATGATGGGAAGATGTGAATACGAGCATTCCAACCAAAGCGTGCAGCAAGTGCAAAGACCCTGGGGCTGGAATGAGGGTGGTATCCTCCAGGAGCCAGAGGCCAGTAGGCTGGGGGACCCAGTGGGAGAGATCAGAAGGGTTGGTAGAAGCTGGATTGTGAAAATTCTTATAGGGTTCCACTGTGTGCCAGGCAGAAATGAGAGGGAAAGCAGAAGGGTACCCCAGAACAAAGAAACCAGCAGCAGCCAATGGCTGGAGGCAGGAAAGTGCCTGGCATGCCCCCATTTGAGGCCCTGGAAATCACCCTGCCCATGGCTGTGCTGATATAAACAGAAGAGCAGAGAGGGGGAGTGAGTGGATTAGGTTAGGGCAAAGGTAGCTCAGCCACCTCCACCAGAGAACCAGTTGCTGTCATTCATGACCACAGGCCACCGCAGGCTGACTTGGCAAGATTTTGCATTGTCAAAGGTCAGCTCCCCGCAGAGCAAACCAAGACAGCAGCAAATGCTCTCCCTAGAGAACCTGTCTTTGGAATCTCTCCTCACTGGCTTCTGGAAGGGTTAGGAAGCTTCAGGAAACTTCTCAAAAAGGCTTGCAGGCTGAGTCAAGGTCTCACCAATTCCTGTGTGACTTTTGACAAGTGACTCCACCCCTCTGAGCCTCGGTTGACCGCTTTTTGTCTGTTTGCTACATTTGTAAAGCAAACGTTTGATACAGGCTCCATCCTCTGCCTACATTATCAAATTAGTTTTCCACAATAAGGCTGTGAGGTAGGTACTTGAATTATGATCATTTGTAGGTGGAGAAGCTCACAGTGAGAATGTAACTCGCCCAAATTGGGAGTTAAACACAGGTCAGATTCCAGGGACTGTGAGGCTCTTTGGTGGACAATCCTAAGACCTCCCTTAGCAAGTGGGTGGCAACCAATGGTCACTTAGCAGATGGGAGCTATTCTAATGGTTATTAACCTCAGACTGGCACGGGACCACATCTCCCAGCCTCAGTTTTCTTGTCTGCAAAATGGGGGTGTTAACCAATCTCCACTTCGAATTCTATCCTCGATGGCTTTGGGTGGCATCAGAGATACTAAGTGTGTAAAAATAAACGGTGGGGTTTGGTAGTTCCTCAAAAAGTTAAACATAGAGTTATCACATGACCCAGCAACACCATGCCTAGGGACATACCCCAAATTATTGAAAACAAATGTTCAAGCACATGCACACAAATGTTGATAGCAGTATTCTTCACCATGGCCACAAGTGGGGACAGACCAAACAACCATCCAATGATGAGAGGATAAACAAAATATGTCCCACCCATGCTACAGGATATTAGTCAGCCATAAAGAGAAGTGAAGCCCTGACACATGCTAAGGCCTGATGCCGAGTGAATGAAGCCAAACACAAAAGGTCACGTAATACATGGTTCCGTTTATCTGAAATGACCAGAATAGATTAGTCTGTAGAGACAAAAAGCAGATTGGTAATTGTCAGTGGCTGGTGGCAGGAGGGGTTGCGGGGGACGGGAAATGATTGCTCAATGTGTACAGGGTTTCCTTCTGGTATGATGCAAATGTTTGGGGACTAGATAAAGGTGATGATTGCACAATACTGTGAATGTACTAAATGCCACGGAACTGTACACTTTAAAAATGATTAATTTGGTGTTATATGAATTTCACCTCCATAAGTAAATAAATACACAAAAAAATGATGGGAAGCTGGTTGATAGACCCTCATTCCCCAATTCCTTTGCCACAACCAGGAGATCAAAAAAAAACCAACATGATTATTCCCATTTTATTCTTTTTTATTTTATTTATTTTATTTTTTTGTGATTTATTTTAATTTTTTAATTTCAGCATATTACAGGGGTACAAATGTTTAGGTTATGTATATTGCCCTTGCCCCACCCGAGTCACAGCTTCAAGTATGTCCATCCCCCAGACGATGGGCACCGCACCCCTTAGGTGTGTATATACCCATGCCCTCCCCCACCTCCCACCTGCCCGACACCCTATGAATGTTATTACTATATGTGCACTTAAGTGTTGATCAGTTAATACCAATTTGATGGTGAGTACATATGGTGCTTGTTTTTCAGAGATGGAGAAATCAAGGCACAGTAAGGGGAGTGAGGAAGCCTGGATTGGTCCCGGGGTCTTCCTGACCTCAGGCAGATTTACTCCTGTGGCCACAAGCCACCCAGGTGACAGACACACACAATGAAGTCACCGCCCTTGAGCACAGGTGGCTCAGCTAGAGGGCAGAGATTGGACAGCTTGACCCAGTACTTTTTCCCTGGCCCAGGAAAGCCCAGCCAGGGAGGCCCAGAGCTAAGGAACTGTCATTTATTCAGGCAGAAAACCTTCCTGAGTTTTCACCTTTCCATGCCAGTCCTGTGCTGAATGCCCCAAGAAGACTCAGCCCTGGGGCCAGCCCTCAAGGAGTTCCCAATCTAGAGAGTATCAATTTGACATAGATGCTCCCAGCCTCTCTTGGAGTCAGGGCTGAACCAGAGAAAGGAGCTTGGAACTGGGGACGCCAAAAGGAGGAAGCCAGACGGAAGGAAAGGTTTCTTGGAAAACGGAATATTGGAGATGGGTTTTGAAGAATGTATAGGAATCCACCAGGTCAAATGAAAAGGATTGGGAGTATTTTACAAAGTCACGTACTTTACTGGTGGGGATGCAAAGTGGTATAATCTCTGGGGAGGGAAAAATGGTAATATCTGGCACAATTATATATGCATTTATCCACTTAGAGGGAAGTGAAATAAGCCAGTCACAAGGGCAAATATTGTATGATTCCACTTATATGGGGTACCTAGAGTACTCAGATTCATAGAGACAGAAAGTAGGATGGTGAGTGCCAGGGGCTTTGAGGAGGGGAAAATGGGAAGTTAGTGTTTAATGGGTACAGAGTTTCGGTTGGAGAAGATGAAAAAGTTCTGGAGATGGATGGGGGTGATGGTTGTGCAGCAACATGAATGTACTTAATGTCATAGAACTGTACAATTAAAAATGGTTAAAATGGGCTGGGTGCAGTGGCTCAGACCTGTAATCCCAGCACTTTGGGAGGCCGAGGTGGGAGGATCGCTTCAGGTCAGGAGTCTGAGACCAGCCTGAGCAAGAGAGAGACCCTGTCTCTACTAAAAATAGAAAAATTAGCCAGGTGTGGTGGTGCACACCTGTAGTCCCAGCTTCTTAGGAGGCTGAGCCAGGAGGATCACTTGAGCCCAGGAGTTGGAGGCTGCAGTGAGCTATGATGATGCCACTACACTCTAGCCAGGCAACAGAGTAAGACTCTGTCTCAAAAAAATAAAAAATAAAAAAAGGTTAAAATGGTAAATTGTATGTTATGTATATTTTACCGCAATAAAAAAATAGTGTAATATTACCTCATTTGACCCAGTAAGCCTAAGTTTCATATGTGATAGTACTATATTTAGTTATAGTGATATTTTTAAATGTGGAGTGGATGTAATAATGAGGTGAACTTTGCAATATAACAGATTAATAATAATTATTATAATATTAATCCTGCTATTGGAGCTATTTTTAATTGTACAATGTTTCTAGTTACACAATTATAATGCACAACCTTATTGTGAGGTTTTGTTATTATTGTTTCATTGCTATTTTGAAAAGTAAAAAGCTTTCTGCACTCAAAAAAAAAAAAATCCCTAAAACTCAAACACTTCAGATTAGTGGCATAACAATATAGAAAGAAACTATTTTAGGTGACTTTACACCACAATAACGTTTTTTTTTTTTTTTTTTTTTTTTAGGGACAGGATCCCACTCTGCCTGTCACCCAGACTGGAGTGCTGTGGCATCATCATAGCTCACTGCAGCCTCCAACTCCTGGGCGCAAGCAATCCTCCTGCCTCAGCCTCCCAAGTGGCTGGGACTACAGTTACACGCTACAATGCCCAGGTAATTTTTCTAATTTTTGTAGAGACAGGGTCTCAGCTCTTGCTCAGGCTGGTCTCAGACGTCTGACCTGAAGCGATCCTCCCACCTTGGCCTCGCAAGCTGCTGGGATTACAGGTCTGAGCCACCACACCAGGCCAGCACAGTAGTTTCATGGCATATCCCTAGTGAAATATACCCAAATGATGAAAAGAACCAGAAAAAAAATCTTAAAACTGTTTCCAAGAACTATATCATTTAAGGCACTGTTGATGTATTCTTCTGAGATGGATGTGTGTGTGTTATGGAATAAAGCAAAAGAGCAATTTTGTTGGTGTCATTGGAAATTTGGATTTTCAGTGTGAGAGAACAAAAATGCCAGTATAAGATTGATCAGGTTAAACAAAAGCCATGTAGTTCTGAATATGAATTGGAATCATAAACTCATGATATATCTTACTTAAAAAAAAAGAGAGATAGTAGGAGATTTTCTATTTGTGTCTGCTGAAAAGTCCTAGAAACAATAACAAACCCAGTAGCCACGAGCACCCCTAGCACCTTGATTGTGGTCTCTAAGTACCATTTTCCAAACAAAGGAACAAGGGCTTTAGGAGAAATGGCTGGCCCCAAGCCTGTGGCAGGAAACGAACAAGATGTTCCCAAAACATCTTGTTAAGAGTATTTTGTTACATCATAAAGCAAGAAAGCTACCTGAAACTCCAAGCCATGTGGAAAGAACTCAGGAGTAAACATAAAGAGATTAGATTCCCACTGGCCAAAACAGGAAGACAATTTGTTTATCAGTAATGATAAAAACTACAATGTCTTGATATATTTCAATGGCTTAAATTTACGGGTTCATACTATATGGAGGGGGATCTCATTTGTTTACCTTTTGAGAATGTTAAGGGACCCAATAATTATTTTGAAAATTAGGGGGCAAAAAAGAATCAAACATTTATCTCTTGCCTTTCCCAGCAACCTCAAATTCCTGGGCTCAAGCCATCATCTTGCCTCAGCCTCCTGAGTAGCTGGGACTACAGGCACATGACACCATGCCCAGCTAATTTTTCTATTCGTAGTAGAGACAGGGTCTCGCTCTTGTTCAGGCTGGTCTGGAACTCCTGACCTCAAGCAATCCTCCCACCTGGGCCTCCCAGAGTGCTGGGATTACAGGTGTAAGCCACGCTCCCGGCCAACTGTTTTTCCTTGTAGAAGTATTCCCGCTAATAAATGAAGGAGGAATAATATCATGTAACTATCACTGTGTTGTGGCTACTAATGAATTTACAGATCTTGGCACTGATCGTTAACAGTAGATAATATCACAAAAGAGAGACTGTGGGTGGAGTGTCAAAGAAATAAAATGGATCGTGATGTGGCACATGTTGCCAACTGCGTGATGGGTATACATAGGGATTCATTTTACAATTCTTTCTACCTTTTGAATGTGTTTGGAATTCTTTTTTTTTTTTTTTTTTTTTTTGAGACAAAGTCTCACTCTGTTTCCCAGGCTAGAGTGCCGTGGCATCAGCCTAGCTCACAGCAACCTCAAACTCCTGGGCTCAAGCAATCCTTCTGCCTCAGCCTCCCGAGTAGCTGGGACTACAGGCCTGCGCCACCATGCCCGGCTAAGTTTTCTATATATATTTTTAGTTGGCCAGATAATTTCTTTCTACTTTTAGTAGAGACAGGGTATCACTCTTGCTCAGGCTGGTCTCGAACTCCTGACCTCGAGCGATCCACCCGCCTCGGCCTCCCAGAGTGCTAGGATTACAGGCGTGAGCCACCGCGCCCAGCCTGGAATTCTTTATATAAAAAAAAATATGTTGAAAGCCCTCTTCCCTGTGCCATTCTCTTGAGCAGGGTGATGACAGCTAGAAACCGTGGATGCTTGGTGAGTATCCCCCCCAGGGAGTGCCAACATCTGGTCCCATTCACCCCACACCAATTCTTGGCCCCTTACACACTGCCAAGGGCTGAGCTCACCCTATCTTTGCGGTATTCCATGTCCTCAGTTGCAAAACTCCCTCCCCGCCAGTTCCAGGGCCAAGCGCCCGACAGATTAAATCTCACCTCTGCTCTCCCAGAAAGATGCAACTGCAGTCAACGTCTGCCCGCTGGTGATGGCAGAAAAGCCCCAGCTGGAGGCTGTGGGGTCAGTGGCTCACATCACGACTTGGTTTTTTCCCTTTGGTGAATTGGGTTCAGCCAATTCTGGGGCTGGCCAGCCCTGGCTTTCATGATGTGGCTGTAGTTGTAGACTGGCTCAAGGCCCAGCCCTAAAGCCCAGCTGACAGCTGGGGGAAGCCAGGGGCCAGCAGGGAAGCCCTGGGATTGGACAGGTGCCCCAGATGCAGAAGTAATAAATGACTGTGAGTCTGGACTCCTCTAGGACATGGGAGTCCGGCCATGATCATCATTGAGTGGATTATCCCCGTGGGCTGGGCTGAGCCTCTGCTGGGGAGGCTGAGGGCAGGTGAGTGGGACAGCAGGAACTCAGGCTGCCACTGTCCCCAACTCACCCACTGCTTTCCACATGCTAGGCACTGTCCTAAGCTGTTCACACGTATCACCTCGTTTAACCTTCACATTCGCAGTAACCCTACAAAGTTGGGACTATTCTCCCATTTTAGGGATGGACAAAATGAGAACCAGAGAGAAAGCCACTTGTTTAAGCTATTAGTAGTAAGCAGCTCAACAGGGGTCAGCAAACTTTTTTTTTTTTTTAGATAGTCTCACTCTGTGGCCCTGTCTAGAGTGCAGTAGCATCTTCACAGCTCACTGCAACCTCAAACTCCTGGGCTCAAGCGATCCTCCTGCCTCAGCCTCCCAAGTAGCTGGGGCTAGAGGCATGCGCCACCACGCCCAGCTAATTTTTCTATATTTTGTAGGGACGGGGTCTCACTCTTGCTTAGGCTGGTCTTGCACTCCTGAGCTCAAGCAATCCTCCCACCTCAGCCTCCCAGAGTGCTAGGATTACAGGCGTGAGCCACTGCGCCCGGCTCCTGGCTAATTTTTTAAAAAAAATTTTGTAGAAATGGAGGTCTCGCTATGTTGCCTAGGTTGGTCTCAAACTCCCAGCCTCAAGCATTCCTCCTTTCTTGGCCTTCAAAAGTGCTGGGATTACAGGAGTGAACCACCTTGCCCAGCCTGCATATTTTGAGTATACTAAATACCACTAAATTGTACAATTTAAAATGGTGAATTTTATGTTAGGTGAATTTCATCTCAAAAAATAAAATAAAATAGGTTTGGAATGTGTTGAAAAAACAAAACAAAACAGAACAAATTATTAAAATAGACAGCCGGCTAATGGGCTGTGGTTTGCTGACTCCTGCTCCATGACATCTCTTAACAAAACCTAGAGCTAGGCTGGGCGCGGTGGCTCAGGCTTCTAATCCCAGCATTTTGGGAGGCCAAGGGGGAGGATCTCTTGGGCAACAGAGGAAGACCCTGTTTCTAAAGAACAAAAAAACCCAAGAGCTGAATAAAAAAACACAGGCACCTAAAATATTAGCTCAGAGCCCCACACATAGTAGTTTTCATTGTTATTGTCAGGGTCTCATTAGTGCTACCACAGTGAATCAACTCTGACATTCAGCCCAAGCGCAGCCCTGTCCCAGGTTCCGCTTGAGAGGCAAGGCGCAGGGCTCTGCCTGTCTGTGCCAAGGCTGCCTCCGTGAGAGCTGGCCCCATGCCCTAGTCAGTGGCTACTCTTGGGAGACCCCTGGTCTGTCACAGCCTGGAGGGGTCTCGACCTCCCCTGGCAAGTGGGAGGGAAACTGGGGTGGGGGTGACTCATCGTGGGATTCCCAGCCTTCCTGCTGCCTCCGGGCTCAGCCCAGCCCAGATGCATTGGTATGTGGGTGCGTGAACGTGTGTGCGTGTGTTTCAGAGCCCAACCCCAACCCCAAACTGACCCCACATCCTCAATTGGGTTTGGTTTTCCATGCATGTAGCAGTCCCACCCTGCCACCCACTTGGTCCTGAGCCTGTGCTGGGCACTTCTGAGCACCCCAAGAGAAGTTGGCATCTCCTAGTCTGGGGGAGACAGAATTGGATAGAGAAAGTCCCAGCCCTGCAAGCACAGGCCTTGGACAAAGGAAGGAACCCCAAGCCACAGAGCTGGGAAGAAGAAAGGGGAGCAAGGGGCAATCAGGAAGGCTTCCTGGAGGAAGAGTCCTGCCCCAGAAGGTCACACATCCTAGGTAGACCCTATGGAAAATGCTGGCCACCTGGGACCTACCCTTGGCTCAACACAACGCAGCCTCTGCCCCAACTCCCAGCTTTAAAAAGAAATCAACACTGCCCAGCTGGGTGGCCCATGAATTCCTGGGTGTGAAGTTGTCTGAGGGCCGTCTTTGAACATTTCCCCTTCATGAAGGGTCTGACCCAAGCCTGGGCTGGTGCCTCAGTCTGGGATATTGGAAGCCTGGAAGCCTCAGCCTGGGATATTGGAAACACACACTGGGTTTGGAGCTGCACCCTCTCCTGAGTTCTAGCTGTGTGACCTTGGGCAAGTCACCTAACCTCTCTGAGCTCAGCCTCCCACTGGGTAAAATGAGGATAAATGGGGGGCAAGGATTAAATAAAACCACAAGGGCCCCCCACAACCCCTGTCAGTAGGGAGAACAGAGGAGCAAACCCAGGATCCACGATTGAATCAAGGTCATTCCCAAACCAGGTGGGGATCTCACATAAGAGGCACCCCTCCACATCCTGGGGGCTCCACCCTGGCAGACGCAGGGCCAGGACTAGGGCAAGACCAGTGAGGTGAAAAGACAAGATCAGAATTTCTGATTTTTCCTTTTGCTTCTGGCTCCAAATTAGCACAGCACGGCTACTGGCCCTGTCTTTATTTAAAATCTTAATATTGTATTCATCATCGATGTTTTGCATTCATGTTGAATTTTAAGACATTGCACTAAAAAAAAATTATTTATCTCAAGAGATGAGAAGATGAGCCACCAACTGGGAAAAAATACTGGCAAAAGACCCATCTGGTAAAGAATTGGTCTCCAAAATAAAAAATAAATTAAAAAAAAACTCTTAAAACTCAACAATAAGAAATCGATATGATTAAAAAATGAGCCAAAGGCCTAAACAGACCCCTTCCAATGAAGATATAAAGATGCTCTATATCACATGTCATCAGGTAGATGCAAATTAAAACAATGAGATACTATTAATAATGGATACCTATTATAGAATGGCCAAAATCCACGTCACTGACAACATCAAAAGCTGGAGAGGGTGTAGAGCAACAGGAACTCTCATTTGTTGCCGATGGGAATGCAAAATGGTGCAGCTTGGCCAGGTCCTGGCAGTTGGAAGGCAGTTTGGAAATTTCTTACAAAACTAAACATACTCTTACCATATACCATCCAGCAGTTGCACTCCTTGGTATTTATCCAAAGAACTTGAAAACTTAAAAGTTCACGCAAAAACCTGCACACAGGTGTTGATAGCAGCTTTATTCATAATTGCCCAAACTTGGAAGCAACCAAGATGTCGTTCAGTAGGTGAAGGGATACACAAATTGTGGTGCATCCAGACAATGGAATATTACTCAGCACTAAAAAGAATTGAGCTGTCAAGCTGTGAAAAGACACGGGGGAAACTTAAATGTATATTACTGAGTGAAGGAAGCCCATCTGAAAAGGATACACACTGTGATTCCAACTATAGAACGTTCTGGAAAAGGCAAAACTACAGAGACAGTGAAAAGATTGGTGGCTGCCAAGGGCTAGGGAGGACAGAGGGATGAATATGTGAAGCACAGAGGAGTTTAGGGTAGTGAAAATACAGTTGACCTTTGAACAACTCTGGGCTTAGGGGCACCGACCCCCCGACATACACACAGTTTAAAATCTGTGTATAACTTTCAACTCCCCCAAAACTTAACCACTAATAGCCTACTGTTGATGGGAAGCCTTACGGATGACATAAACAGCCAATGAACGCATGTTTTGTATGTTATGTGTATCATATGCAGTATTCATTTTTTCTTTTTTTTTTTTTTTTGAGACAGAGTCTCACTCTGTTGCCCGGGCTAGAGTGCCGTGGCGTCAGCCTAGCTCACAGCAACCTCAAACTCCTGGGCTCAAGCAATCCTCCTGCCTCAGCCTCCCGAGTAGCTGGGACGACAGGCGTGCACCACCATGCCCAGCTAATTTTTTCTATATATATTTTTAGTTGGCCAGATAATTTCCTTCTATTTTTTAGTAGAGACGGGGTCTCGTTCTTGCTCAGGCTGGTCTTGAACTCCTGACCTTGAGAGATCCACCCGCCTCGGCCTCCCAGAGTGCTAGGATTACAGGCGTGAGCCACCTCGCCCGGCCCATATGCAGTATTCTTACAGTAAAGCTAGACAAAAGATAGTCATTGAGAAAATCCTAAGAAAAAGAAAATATAGTTACTATTCATTAAGTGGAAATGGATCATCATAAAGGTCTTCATCCTGTGCGCTAAAATAAAATTTTAAGGCTCACCCCCCACCGGCGGACTGAATGGACCCCCTTGTGGCCAAAGGAATGTCCTAAAACTAAATTGCCTGCCAGGAGGAGGGAGGTCAGACACACCTCATCATGCCCCCTCCCTTCTTGGGGACATCCTTTATAACCCATTAACAAGCCTAAGGATATGCAAGACAAACCTACAGGCCCTCAGTTTACACAACAAATCTATGTCTGGTGGCTTGTCTCTGATAAACAGCAACTATGTTAAAACATTCCAAGCCTTTAGACAAAGCTTCATGTCTTTTTTTTTTTTAACCACCATGAGGAACTTTATTCACAAGTAACTTTTTTAAACTTTTTAAAATTTCTTTTGAATCAATACATAATGTTTGTACATATTTATGGCTTACATGTGATATTTTGATACATACATAGAATGTGTAATAATTAAATCAGAGTGTTTAAGATATACATCACCTCATTTATCTTTTTTTTTTTTTTTTGGTTGGGAAAGTTCAAATCTTCTAGCTATTTTTTTATTATTATTTCAGCATATTGTGGGGGTACAAAAGTTTAGGTTACTTATATTACCCTTGCCCCCCCAGTCAGAACTTCAAACGTGTCCATTCCCTAGACAGTGCGCATCGCACTCATTATGTATGTACACACCCATCCCCTCCCCCACCCACATCTGCCCAACACCCGATTAATGTTATTCCTAAATGTGCTCTTAGGTGATGATCAGTGAAACCAATTTGGCTTCATGTCTTTAACCAATTACAAGCCAACAAATCTTTAAACCCGCCTATAACCTGCAAGCCCCCGCTTTGAGATAGCCCACCTTTTCAGGCCAACCCAATGTATGATTCTCATGTATTGATTTATGACTTTACCTGTAACCCCTGTCTCCCTGAAATGTATAAAACCAAACTGTAACCCAGCCACAGCGAGTCCACTTGCTCAAAGCCTCTTGGGTGTGGCTCCGGGTCATGGTCCTCAAATTTGGCTCAGAATAAATCTCTTTAAAATTATTTTACAGAGTTTGGTTTCTTTTCCATTGACAATCCTCATTGTCTTCACATTGAGTAGGCTGAGGAGGAGGAGGAGGACGAGAAGGAAGAGGAGGGGTTGGTCTTGCTGTTTCAGGAGTGGCAGAGGTGGAGGAGGTGGGAAGGGAGGCAGGAGAGGCAGGCAGACTCAGTGTAACTTTTATTGAAAAAAAAATCCATGTATAAATGGACCCATGAGGGTTAAACCTGTGTTGTTCAAAGGTCAACTATACTCTGCATGACACTATAATGGTGGACGCATGTCATTATACATTTGTCCAAACCCATAAAATATATAACAGCAAGAGTGAACCCTAATGGAAACCATGAACTGTGGGTCCTGAGGGTACCTCAATGCAGGTTCATCGACTGTTGCAAATGCATCCCTCCATTGCGAGATGCTGGTAATGGGGGAAGCTGTAAATGTGGGGAGACAAGGGGTACACGAAAACTCTCTGGCTCTTCTGCTCAATTTTGCCATGTACTAAAAGTGCTCTTAAAAAAATAAAGTCTTGGCCAGGTGCGGTCGCTCACGCCTGTAATCCTAGCACTCTGGGAGGCTGAGACGGGTGGATCGCTCGAGGTCAGGAGTTTGAGACCAGCCTGAGCAAGAGCGAGACCCCATCTCTACTAAAAAAATAGAAAGAAATTATCTGGCCAACTAAAATATATATATAGAAAAAATTAGCCGGGCATGGAGGCGCATGCCTGTAGTCCCAGCTACTCGGGAGGCTGAGGCAGGAGGATCGCTTGAGCCCAGGAGTTTGAGGTTGCTGTGAGCTAGGCTGACGCCACGGCACTCACTCTAGCCGGGGCAAAGTGAGACTCTGTCTCAAAAAAGAAAAAAAAATAGAAAAATTAGCGCACAGTGGTACGCACCTGTAGTCCCAGGTACTTGGGAGGCTGAGGCAGGGCACTCGCTTGAGCCCAGGAGTTTGAGGTTGCGGTGAGTTATGATGACGCCACGGCACTCTAGCCTGGGCCACAGAGCAAGACTCTGTCTCAAAATAAATAAAGCCTTTAAAAATTATTTATCTTGTTGACTGAGGTTTTCAGCGCTGCCTTAAATTTTGCACCAGGAAGGATGCCTCACCTTGTCCCTGCCTGGGTGGACACCCAGCCCACACCCTCCATGTGGTTCTACCAGGCAGAGCCCCCATCCCCAAATCCTTGGGAACTCAGGCTTGGAGGAGGCTATTGTCTCTGACTCCCCTGGGGAGTGGTCCCATACATGCTATCCCTCAGCGCCCTACTTCCTGAGCCTCCACTGTGAGCCCAGCCAGAGTCCCCAGCAGAGGACAGCCGGTATACAAGGGGAATCCCAGGCCTAGCTCAGTCTGGGCATTCTCAGACCCGCCCAAGTCCCGCCCAAGTCCCGCCCAGTGCTGAGTCCTCTGCCGAGTGGGTCTCCCGGAAACTCCCCTGGCTGGTTTTGGGGTGGGAGGCCCACAGGGAAGCAATTTACATACACAGCGGCCCAACCACGTCAGCCCGCCCCACCTGATGCCCCACCTGACTCCAGAATAAAGGGGAGACGGACCCACTCTGCAGCACTCAGCCACGGGTACCAGGGAAGAGGAAGGATCCCTCACTGCCACCCCAAGTAAGACCAGAAGCCAGCTCCCAGGACAAAGCCAGGGTCCTGAACACCCAAGCCCAAGCCCTGCTCTCAGCTACCTCTGGTGGCTTGGGATCAGGGCCTGGAACTGGATGAGAGGTGATATCTCCTGGTCCCCATGGGCTCAGAGCAGGCCTTGTTGAAAACAATCCCTGGCCCCGCACCCATCCTCTGCCCAAGCCGGAAGTGTTGGATGCAAAGAATCCAGGAGCCAGCGCCAACTTGAGGCCCCTCCTTCTCTCCCCTCCCCCAGCAAACCTGGTCTTACCAGTCAAGGGAGCTGGCAACTGAGAGTCCCCTCTGGTGGCCAGCAGCAGCTACAGAGCTGTCACTGTAGGGAGGTGGCAGGGCTTGTGGGATTGGCCTCAGTCTACCTGTCCCAAGAATGGGCAGAGTTTGCTGGAGTCTGAACTCTCTGGCCTCCAGATCCCTCCTGGTATGGGCCCGGCTTACTGACCCTTGGTCTCAGCCTGGGAGGGACAGGATAGGCTTGGGGAGACCTTGAATCTCAGATGACCTTGACCCAAGACACCCTGCCCCATACCCCTATTGCCTGCGAGAGGCAATAGGGCACCCTGCCCCATACCCACAGCTCTGCAAGAGGCAGCTCTGCCATTCACCGTTGGACTTTGACCGTGGCCGGAAGCTCTGCTCAGCCCTCCAGACATGCCTCCTTCCAGAACTGCCAAAGTTCTCCACAGAGGTCAATTGGGTATGTCCCCTGGAAGCTGGAACCCCGCAATGACGGTCCAAGGCATCCTCTGGATTCTGCTCAGATTGCTGCTGTGGCCGGAGCCAGGGACAGGTGGGTCCAAGGGCAGAGGCCCGGGGCCAGGACTCACGCTGCTTTCTGTGTCTGGCAGTGTATGGGGTGAGGCCAGAGACCCTCTCTGCCCCAGCTCTCAGGTAACCTCCAGTCTGGGGGTATAGATGTTCCCAACCCCATAGGGTCAGGGCAGGGATTGGGGAGAAGGACCTGGGGCCTGAGGAGCAAAAATAGGGAAGGCTTCCTGGAGGAGGAGACATAGACAAGAACTAGGACAAGAAGGAGAATGGTGTTTGGTGGAGAAGCAGCAGGAAAGAGCATTTTGGGCAGAGAAGAAAACAGCTATAGAGGAATGACAGTGTGGATTGTCTGGAGAAGAGCCTGGATTCCATACAGCAGAGTGTGGAGATTAAGACTTCCTGGGTTCAAATCCTGCCTCTGCTGCTTTCTTGCTGTGTGACCTTAGGCAGGTAACTTAACCTCTCTGTGCTTCAGATACCCTATCTGTAAAAGGGGGCTTGTCTCAATCCATTTGTGCTGCTATACCAGAATACCTCAGCCTGAGTAATTTGTAAAGAACAGACATTTATTTCTGTATAGTTCTGGATGGTGGGAGGCCCCAGATGCCAACCCCCTTGACCCCAGCCTCCAGAACTGTGAGAAATACATTTCTGTTCTTTATGAACTACCCAGGCTCAGATATTCTGTTACAGCAGCACAAACAGACTAAGACGGGGGCCAAGAGGACCTACCTCACAGGGGCTGTGAAGATTAAACAAGCTGTTACGTAAGTCACCTAGAGCAGTATGTGGAATACAGTAAATGTTTGCTGAATGTTAGCTATTATTTAACTACCCATCCTGGACCTGCTCTGGGCCAGGTGACCTAACACTTCTAGGTTCCAGGTTCATCCACTGACTCACCCCACATGGCACAAGCCCACCCTGCTCCTCCCTCTGGTCATTCTTCCAGTTACCTTTCATGCTAACATCCCCCAATTCCAAATCCAATACCAAAAACTGTCCATTTTTCCCCCTCAGGATCGGGGGACTCTCCCCACTTTTGTCCACTACACTGCCACCACCTGCCTTCAGCCACTGTCATCACTCACCTTCCTACTGTCTCACCTTCTCTACCCTAGCACCCTGAAAATCCATTTCCATTTGGCAGCCAAAGGAACCATCTTAGAATGCCAGCCTGGCCATGTCCCTCTCCTGCTCATAAACCTACTATGGCTCCCCAGTGCTCACAGACAGTCTAAGCTCCTTAACCAATAGGCAACAGTCTGTGTGCCTCAGTTTCTTTACCTATACAAGGATAGGGATGGGGGTCTTGGCATTATCAGATGGAGATCTGGGAGCATGGGGAAGATGTGAAATCAGACAAGGAGGCTCAGGAATGGGTGGGGCTGGGCTGCAGGGCTAACATTGCAACCTCTCTCTTCCTGCAGCTTCTCTGCCTCTGAGTATGGACTCTGTCATCCAGGTCCTGACAGAGCTCGAGCAGAAGGCACCAGCAACCAAGCCCAGCCACACCACCTCTGCATGGATGCTATCAGTCCAGAGCTCTGGCCCCCACAGTCACTTCTACCACTTCCTGCTGGGGACACAGAGCTTCAATGCTGCCAAGCTCGGTCCCTACCCACTAAGCCCAGAGCTGCAAGGCCTGGCTGAGGAGGTATCCCAACATGGTGTATGGGGCGGGCAGGAATTTGGGGTTGTGCTGGCACCTGATGGCTCAACCGTGGCCGTGGAGCCCCTGCTGGCGGGGCTGGAGGCAGGGCTGCAGGGGCGCAGGGTCGTGAACTTGCCCTTGGACAGCACAGCTGCCCCTCCAGATGTGGAAGCCTCCTTTCCAGATGTTGGAGCCACCACTCCAGATGTAACAGCCATCTCCCCAGGACTCAGGAGTGCTTCTCCAGATGTCACCTCTGCAGATGTCAGAGCCAACTCTTCTCCAGATGCCAGAACTCCAGAAGTCCCAGCATCCTTGGCAGATGCCAAAGCCGAGTCTCCAGCTACTATAGACAGCCTCCTAGCAGTCACCGTGGCCAGAAACCTGGGCCTGACCTTCCTCCAGGGCCCCCAGACCCAGAGCCGTCCAGGTCTGGGAATGGAGGGTTGCTGGGACAAGCTCTCTGACCCCCGGATCTTTACGCTCCTGGACCCCAAGGCATCATTGCTCACTGTGTCCTTCCTCAACGGTGCCCTGGATGGGGTCCTCCTTGGAAACTACCTGAGCCAGACCCCTGAGCCCCGGCCACCTCTCAGCAGCCTGCTGCGCCAGTACTACGGAGCTGGGGTGTCCGGAGACCCAGGGCTCCGCAGCAACTTCCGACGGCAGAACGGGGCTGCTTTAATTTCGGCCACCACCCTGGCCCAGCAAGTGTGGGGGGCCCTTGCCCTGCTACAGAAGCTGGAGCCAGTACACCCCCAGCTACAAGGCATGAGCCAAGAACAGCTGGCTCAGGTGGCCACCTATGCTGCCAAGGAGTTCACTGAGGCCTTCCTGGGTGAGAAGGTCCCCCATCCCCTGTGACCCTCCCTCTCACAGATTCATATATTCCCAGCCCCATATGGTCAAGGGAATTCAAGGTTAGGGAATCCAAAGGAGGCAATAAATGTTATAGTGGGGGTGGGGTGGGGCAGGGCAGCTGTACAGATGTGGAAAAGCTAGAGTTGGGCTTTGAGGGATGAATAGAAGTTCATCTGACTTTTTTTTTTTTTTTTTTTGAGACAGGGTCTTACTCTGTCACCCAGGCTGGAGTGCAGTGGTGCAATCATAACTCACGGCAACCTCAGACTCCTGGGCTCAAGTGATCCTCCTGCCTCAGCCTCCCGAATAGCTGGGACTACAGGCGATGCCACCCTGCCCAGCTAATTCTAATTTATTTTTTATTTTTTGTAGAGATGGGGTCTTGCTCTGAGGCCCAGGCTGATCTCAAACTCCTGGCCTCAAACGATCCTCCCACCTCAGCCTCTCAAAGTACTGGGATTACAGGCATGAGCCACTGTGTCCAGTCTGATTTTTTTTTTTTTTAATGAGGAAGAGGGCATTCCAGGCGGTGGGCTCAGCATATGCAAAGGCACAGAGGTTCAAATGGAAGTTCAGCCAGTTATTCCTGTGCACCTTTAGGCAAGTTGCTTCACTTCTCTGAACCTCATGTAAAGCTGGATAAATCATTGCTATCTCTTGGATTTGCTGGGTGGTTTAAAAAGATGAAGCACATGAAGCAAGCAGCACACAACTGGACTTCCTTCTCAGTGTCCTTCCTTCCCAATGCTGGAGAAAGCATTGGGCCCTGGGTTGTAAAGGGTCAAAATTCTTGGGTTTTATCCTGAAGGGGATGGGAGCCATAGCGGATATTCCAACAAGACTGAGATGCTGTTAGATTTAGTTTCATTAGTTGGTCCCCAATAGGGATCAATGTGGGGACAGACTGGACCCTTCCCAAATTTACAAGGACCCCGGAGGATGGACCATATGTGCCCTTTAATGGGGATGCAGGCGGCAGGCCGAGAAACGTTTGCTGACCCCAGCCTTGGACCCCCTTGTTCGTAGGATGCCCAGCCATCCACCCTCGCTGTCGCTGGGGAGCGGCGCCGTATCGGGGCAGCCCAAAGCCACTGCAGCTGCCGCTCGGGTTCCTGTACGTACATCACACGTACGAGCCCGCACCACCCTGCACGGACTTCGCGCACTGCGCAGCCAACATGCGCTCCATGCAGCGCTTCCACCAGGACACAAAGGGATGGGATGACGTCGGCTACAGGTGGGCGGAGCCCAACCGGGTCGTGGGCGGAGCCGAAGCGAAGGGGTGGGGGCATAGTGGGCGGAGCCTGACGCAGGGGACGGGGCTTGAACCCGAGGGAAGCAGGAAGGAAGGAGGAGGAGTTTGCGATGGATGGCGTCGAGTTGGAGAGGGGGCGGGGCCTAGACTGGGGGCGGGGCCTTAATAGAGGCTAAGAATAGCGACACGGTGGGACTCTTCGGTCAGGGGAGAGAACTAGAACTGGAGGGGACCTGGGAGAGGGGCGGGTCCTGGGGCAAGGTCTGAGTCTGGGGCAGGACAGTGATGGCCTAAGACAGAAAAGGGTTCTGAATTGGGCAAGAACTGGACTTGAGAAAAGGCGGAGGGGGAGGAGAGGGGAGGGGAAAGGGGTGTGGCCAGTGCTGAGGGGAGGATCCAGAGAGACAGGATGATTCTGGGGTGGCAATTCGTGCGAGAGTGGGACGGAGCTGGACTTGACATAGGCGGTGCCACCGCGCAGGATTTGGGGTCGGTGGCCCTTGTGGCACAAGGGCGGGATCCGGGCGGGGCATCCCTCACGCCACGCGGTTCCTCCTTCCCGGTCCTCTCCGCAGCTTCGTGGTGGGCTCCGACGGCTACGTGTACCAGGGCCGCGGCTGGGACTGGGTGGGCGCGCACACGCTCAGCCACAACCACCTTGGCTTCGGCGTGGCCTTCGTGGGCAACTACACGGCGGCGCTGCCCACCGAGGCCGCGCTGCGCACGGTGCGCGACGTGCTCCCGAGTTGCGCAGTGCGCGCTGGCCTCCTGCGGCCCGACTACGCGCTGCTGGGCCACCGCCAGCTCGTGCTCACCGACTGCCCCGGCGACGCGCTCTTCCACCTGTTGAGCACCTGGCCGCACTTCAAAGCAGTGAGTCTGCTCTGCCTGCACCACCTCAGCCACCCACCCAACCTTGGCATCACCCCT
This sequence comes from Varecia variegata, assembly GCA_028533085.1. Lineage (NCBI taxonomy): Eukaryota > Metazoa > Chordata > Mammalia > Primates > Lemuridae > Varecia > Varecia variegata. The sequence goes on along the minus strand of CM052442.1, from coordinate 84,492,287 downwards.
GCCTCCTACCCAAAGGTCCTCTGTCCATACAACACTAGCCTACCCTGTGACCTTCTGCCCGCACCACCTCTGTCCAGCCCCTAACCCTGTGTTGCAATCCTCTGCTCAGACTATCTCAGCCCTGAGGATGCTTGTTCAGCTCCTGAATCCCTGACCCCTGATGACAGCTCTTAGGCTGGAGCAACCTAGGCCCAGCCAGCACAACCTTGGCCTGATGACTTCATCCAAGCCCCTGACCCTCATCACTAAAACACCTCTCTAATCACACCTGGATAATCTCATGCCACCTGCCGCTCCATTTCATTAAGCTATTGATCTGCCCATCCTGGCCCGCCTAAAGTTGGCTTTGTCCCCACTCCTTCACTTTGGGCCCCTGTCCCCTCCCCATCCAGGGTTCCACTGGGAGGAGGGCAGACCTAGCCACCTCCCACCCCAAGCCTCACACTCCCTTGTCTTTTCTAGACTGTGAAGCCAAGAACTGCCAGGAAGACCTCTCAGAGGTCCAGGAGGGAGCCGCCTGCCATGATCCTGCCAACCACAGACCCCCAATAAAGAGACCATGGAAAGAAAATCTCTGTAAATGCATCATATGTGTTTGCACGCATTGTCTTAGTTGGGGTTTGCCCAGAAGCAGACCTTGCGACAACGATTCCAGTACAAGTAGTTAACCAAGAGGTGATCTCAGGCCATATCAGCTAGGGAATGAGGTACCAGGGCAGGGAAGGGAAGGCAGCCGGGAAAGGATGCATTATCAAGTAAGTTTCCACTGTGGGCAACCAGAGCTCAGTCCCACAGGGAGCCCTGGGGGAGAACAGGGGACACATACCTCAGAGCCATCCCACTCAAGGGGCGAGAGAACTGGGGTGTTTATACACTAATTCCCATCAGTTATTAGTTGAGGGCTGCTCTCGGGGACATGTTAATTCATTGGCACTTTGGGGCTGGTTGTTACATGGGCAGAATGGACTCCTTTTGCCAGATGCAAATGGTTGCAAATGTCACCTACTCAAGGAAGCCCTCCTTGATTTTTCCAGCTCAAAGAGAAGCACTTCTGCTCAGCCTGTACTCCAATCTGCCTATTTACTTCCAAGTCCTCTTCACCAGCTAGAAATGTCCCGTGCTTGAGTTGTGTATCTCTCTCCCTCACTGGTCTGTATGTGAGCTCTAGGAGAGCAGGAACCAAGTTTATTTAGTCCCCCACCCCATGGCTTCTCCAGCCCCTAGCACATAGTAGGCACTCAGGAAATACTTGTATAACTAGACAAAGGCTCACATGGTGCACTTTTTGAAACTGATATTATCATCTTGTACAAACAAGCAAACCAAGGCTCAGAGAGAGGAAGTGACTTGCCTGAGGTCACACTGAGAGGGGCCAACTGGCACTCAAACCCACTCTGTCTTTTTCTGGCTCCTGAGACAGAATTGTGCTGACTCATTTATTCCTCAGAACAGCATTTACGCACCTCTCTCTCTCTCTTGTTTTGGACAGGGGTGGGGGGCAGAGACAGAGTCTCACTCTGTAGTCCAAGCTGGAATTCAGTGTTGTGATTGTAGCTCACTGCAGCCTTAAACTCCCGGTCTCAAGCGATCCTCCCACCTGAGCCTCCCAAGTAGCTGGGACTACAGGCTCAAACTCCCGTGCCCGGCTACCCACCTCATTTTTCAAGTAAAGATTTATTGAAGCCGGGCGTGGTGGCTCACGCCTGTAATCCTAGCACTCTGGGAGGCCGAGACGGGTGGATCGCTCGAGGTCAGGAGTTCGAGACGAGCCTGAGCAAGAGCGAGACCCTCGTCTCTACTAAAAATAGAAAGACATTATCTGGCCAACCAAAAATATATATAGAAAAAATTAGCCGGGCATGGTGGCGCATGCCTGTAGTCCCAGCTACTCGGGAGGCTGAGGCAGGAGGATCGCTTGAGCCCAGGAGTCTGAGGTTGCTGTGAGCTAGGCTGACGCCACGGCACTCACTCTAGCCCAGGCAACAGAGCGAGATTCTGTCTCAAAAAAAAAAAAAAAAAAAGATTTATTGAGGCATAACAGAGACAGAGGAAAATGCACCAAAATGTATAGCATGATGAATTTTCACAACAGGACACACCCATGAAACCAGTACCCAGCTCAAGAAATAGAACATATTCAACTTATGTAAATTTCACTTCCATAAATAAAAATAATAATAATATTAATAAACACGGCCAGCTCCCAGAAGCCCCCTCCCCAGTAACTAGCACCTCCAAAGGAAACCAACATCCTCACTTGTTAAACATAGTTTTACCTGCTTTGGAACTTTCTATGAATGGAATCACACGATGTGTACCTTCATTGGTTTTTGGTTTTTAGTTTTGCTCAGCATTGCTTGTAATTCATCCAAGTTCAATTATACAGTAGTCTGTTTGTTCTCATTGCTGGATGGAATTCTGCTGTGTGAAGAGACCACAGTTTATTCATTCTACCATCACTGGACACTTGGCTTGTTTCCAGTTTGGGACAATCATGAACAGTGCTGGTGGGCATGTCTACTGGGTATCTATCTAGCAGTGGAAGTGCTGGGTCAGAGGACACCCAGCTAACAGTGCTAGTAGATCACAGGTGAATCAGTCCGAGCTCTGGCCAGCAGAGGATGAGGGTTCTAGGTGCTCCATATTCTCACCAGTATTTGTTCAGCATGTACCCATTTTGCAGAGAAGGCAACTGAGGCTCCGAACGAGAGAGGGGCATTTGCTGCCTCCCCGTTAGTGAGGGATTCTGGGTTCTTCTTGCCAGAAGCCTGTTCTGTCACCTCCTCCCCTCCCCTGCTCTGCCCCCAGCATCCTGCCCTGACTACCCTCCCAGCCTGGCTGCGGGGTGGGGTGGGACAGACAGCGTCACGTGGAGTTGGGTTCAGCGGGAGGAAGCCGGGCAGGGTGCAGACGGCTGCTGATTCCGGGGCCGGTCAGGAAATCAAGGTAAGGGAGGGGGTGCGTGTGGGCCCCAAGGTGGGGTTCCCTGGAGGCAGAGCTGAGAATGGGGAGGGGGCCAAGATGAGGGCAGTATGTGGGCAGACACTGGGCAGAACTCTCACTTTCTCGTCCCCCAGGAGAACCCACACCATGGACCCACCGTCGCCAAGCCAGGCCTCCCAAACCCAGCCCGCGGCCCCCTCTCTGCTGACTTCCTACCGCTGGCACACAGGAGGTGGCGGGGAGAAGGGGGCTGGAGGGTTCCGCTGGGGCCGCCTTGCGGGCTGGGGCAGAGCACTGAGCCACCAGGAGCCCATGGTCAGCAGCCAACCAGCCCCTCGCTCGCTGTTCCGCCGGGTCCTCTCTGCGCCCCCCAAGGAGTCACGCACCAGTCGCCTCCGGCTATCCAAGACCCTCTGGGGGAGGCACAAGAACCCACCGCTGGAGCCGGAGCTGGAGCCAGAGGCCCCAGGTACATGACCCCCCACTCTGAGCTTGGGCCGGGCTGGGAAGCCGGATGCTTGGGTTTCATCTGCCTCCGGAGCATCAGCCCTACAGACACAGGAAGTTGTGGGGAGCGCAAAAGCCCAGCAGGAAGTGGCTGGGGCCCGCTGCTCTCTTCCCTCTTTCTCCCTAAAGAGGGGTGGGAGGAGTTGCCAGGGACCTGGAGGCAGGGGGTCCAGACTGAGGAAGGGACAGGGAATAGACCCACGATTGTACTGTCCAGATGACAAATGGCTCTTGGCCCCAGTGGGTCTCTCCTCCAACCCAATGGGCCAGGCCCACCCATCTTGGCTCCCTCCTACTCTCCTGCCTTAGAGCCTCCCTGTCTTGGTTTCTTCACCTCCCCAAGCCTCAGCTTTTCCATCAGTTAAATGGGAATAAAGGTCCTTACCTTGAAGGGTATATCATTTCATTTGCTCATATTCCTTCATTCATTCAAGCAGAGGTTTATTGAGCATATATTGTGTGCTGGGCCCTGATTTAGGCACTGAGGACACAGCAGTGAACAAGAGAGATGACACTGCCTGCCCCCTGGAGCTCATAGTATACTGGAGGTGACAGACAGTAAATAAGTCAAGAAGAAAATGACAGATGCTGCTCAGTGTCACACAGGGGGATCTAGAAGGGTAATGACTATCCCAGGATTAGAGCTCAGGAATGTAGCACTAGCCCAGGGCTGAGCGTATTCTAAGTGATCCATTCATAAGTGGGCGTTATTATTGCACCTGGTGGTAAAACAAGGAAATAGGGAATCTGTGAGGGTTGGTTCAGCCCTTCCATTTCCTGGAAACTCATTTAATTCTAACCACTCATATTTCCAGTTTGCAAAGGCATCTCTTCAACCGCCTCCAGGGTGTCAGGTATCACCCACTCCGTAGGAGCCAGAGGGAGATCTCTAACAAGCAGACCTGCTCCTCACCTGCTCACATACCTCCCATGGCTCCCCACCTCCCCCAGGAGAAAACCCCAGCTCCTCCCACTGGCACCCAAGGCCCTGCACCAATCTCTTTCCAAACCTTCCCCTCCCCAGCTTCCGAGCCCTCGAGCCTCTTTTTGACTTTTTATTTCCCTGGGCCTTGTTCTGTCCCAGTCTTGCTCAAGCTATTCCTGCCATCTTCCCCTCCATCTCTGCTTGTCATAATCCTACCTGGTGTTCAAGACCCAGTGCAGACTCACTGTCTCTGGAAGGCCTTCCCTGACCTCCCAACAACCTCCTCCCCTTCCCCAAGAAAGAGACCTCTCCCTACCCTGAACTTTTTCTGTTTGCTTCCCAAACTGAATACTTTCCACCTTCGATTAGTTATCTATGCAAGGAACCAAGGCTCCTGTCCTTTTATTGAACCTCTGGGACCTACCTACTGTCTTGATTAAGCGAAGAATGCTTGTGTCTGAAGTCCAGCTCAACCACTCACAAACTGTGACCCTGGGCGAGTCACTCAACCTCTCTGGGCCTCAGTGATAAAAGCCCTTTGAATGGCTTTTTGGAGGGTTACATGAGAGCAGGTTTGTGGAGCAGTAAACACAGTACTGGGCACATAGTAGGTGGTCTGTGTCCACTACTCATGGTGGTTGGTGGGGACAAGGCCCAGAGAGAGGTGAAGACTTGCCTAAGGTCACACACTCTGACATGGCTGCTGGGCTTGGGGCAGGCACCCAGGAGGGAGCCCCTGCAAAGCCTTAGTAAATGGACAAGGTGTCCTGAGGGAGAGGAAAGGACTCTTAGGTCCCCCCCAGCACCTCCTCCTCTTCCCAGAGCCGGAGCCGGAGCTGGAGCCCCCTGCCCCACAGATCCCTGAGGCCCCCACACCTGATGTGCCCGTCTGGGACATCGGGGGCTTCACCCTGCTCGACGGGAAGCTGGTGCTGCTTGGGGGCGAGGAGGAGGTAAAAGTTGGCACGTGGGCAAGGGGAGGGAAGGAGAAAAAGGGAGGGGGACAGAACAGAGGCGGGGGTGGGAGCGAGGATAATGGGGGGGTCTGCCTCCCCTTTCTGACTGCCCATTTCTTTGGGGAACAGGGTCCTCATAGGCCCCAAATGGGAAGCGCTAGCTCTGAGGGCAGCATCCACGCAGCCATGGGGAACCTCAGGGATCCAGGTAAGCATGGAGGGTGTAAGGGGCTGGGGCACTCAGGAGCCTCTCAAGGTGGGACAGAATTTAAGAAGATTCCAACCTATTCCAACCTCTCACCTCCCACCTCTGATGACCCACAGATCGGATTCCTGGAAAGACCGAGCCAGAAGCTGCTGGTCCCAACCAGGTCCACAACATTCGGGTGAGGCGGCCAGTGGGAGATGGGGAAGGCAAAGACCCCCAGATGCTCAGAGCTGGGTGATCCGGGGCAGGTCACTGACCTTCTCTGGGCCTCAGAGTCCTTATCTGTCACGTGGCAATAAAGGGAGAACTTTCCTTTTAGGCTGTTCGTGAGAAGTCAGTAGAGAATGCAGGAAAGCACAGGGTTTGACGTTGGTCCCCAAGACCAGCAGATCCTCAGGAACACCCCGGGAGGGAAAGATCTGAGGAAGGACCACAGGGTTCTGCCCAGCTGACATCCCCTCCCTCACAGGGGTTGCTCAAGAGGCTGAAAGAGAAGAAAAAGTCCAGGTCGGAGCTGGGGGCCAATGTCTCCCGGGATGGGTAAGGGTCCCTGAGAGGCCGAAGGGGCTGGGGGTCAACCTTGCCCTCTTCCTCCTCCTCCCCCTGCCTGTCATTCTGAGCTTCACCAAACATCCCCTGTGGCCACCTCTGTGTTCTGCCCGATGTCAGGTGATGCTAGGGCCACTGAAAGACCTTTGCATGGAGCCAGCCCTTGGTGGAGGGGTGGGGACAGAGTCTGACCCAGTAACTCTAAAATGGGGTGGGAGCTGAGTCGACACCCTGGTCTGGGAGGGACAGGATCCAATTTATGTTCGAGTCCATCTTGGCATTCCTCTCCCCTCCCTTCAGGCTGTGGGGGGTGGGGAGGAAGAGGGAGGAATGACCGCTTGCTCACCTGTCCCCTGCCCAGACCCCCCAGTGCTCTGGGCTCTAGGGAGTCGCTGGCCACACTCTCCGAGCTAGACCTGGGCGCCGAGCGGGATGTGCAGATCTGGCCAGTGCACCCCAGCCTCCTGGGGGAGCCCCACTGCTTCCAGGTAAGTGCAGGTCACCCTCCACCTCAGTGTCACCTCTGACCCTTTGTCTCCACACTCGGACTCAACCACACCCTTGGATTCTCCGCCCCAACAGGTAACGTGGGCGGGCGGAAGCCGCTGCTTCGCTTGCCACTCTGCCGCTGAAAGAGACCGCTGGATCGAGGACCTTCGTCGCCACTTCCATGCCACCCAGGTCATTGCCCCAGAAAAGTGGGACACGGAAACCCAGCCCACAGGACTGGCCTACCCTTTCCATTCTACCCAAGCCCAGCTGGCTCCATAACCACCGCCAACACACCTGCCCCGCCTACACCTTTGCAACTGCTCCAAGACTCCCCTTCCACCTACTACCAGACCCGCCCCTTCTATTCAGTCCCTGCCCTATTTGTACCCAAAGCCCTGGCTGCCAGGTAGTTACTAAGTTTTCACTCCGCGACTACTCTTCCATACCCTGGAGCCCCGATCTAAGGCTTCCGCTTGGCCACGTCGGGACCCCCGTGGCCCCATCCTTTTTCCCCAAGGGCCCGGCGATCTCCCCGGGGACCTGGCGCACAGGTTGGACGTCCCGCGCTTCACCTGCGGTGCCCGCCTTGGAGCACCAACGCCTCCGAAACGCTTCTCCCACCCCACTCCCATCTGCAGGACAACGTGGAGCGGGAAGAGACGTGGCTGAGCGTGTGGGTGCATGAGGCGAAAGGGCTTCCCCGGGCGGCGGCGGGGACACCCGGCGTGCGCGCCGAGCTGTGGCTGGACGGCACGCTGCTGGCGCGCACTGCACCTCGGGCGGGCCCAGGCCAGCTGTTCTGGGCCGAGCGCTTCCACTTCGAGGCGCTGCCACGGGCGCGTCGCCTGTCGCTGCGGCTGCGCGGCGCGGGCCCGGGGGTCGCGGTGCTAGGCCGCGTGGCGCTGCCGCTGGAGGAGCTGGAGGTCCCACGCACGCCTGCCGCCGGCTTGGAGCGCTGGTTCCCGCTGCTAGGGGCGCCAGCGGGCGCAGCGCTGCGGGCGCGGATCCGGGCGCGACGCCTGCGCGTGCTGCCGTCCGAGCGCTACAAGGAGCTGGCGGAATTCCTCACCTTCCACTACGAGCGCCTCTGCGGGGCTCTCGAGCCCGCGCTGTCTGCGCAGGCCAAGGAGGAGCTGGCGGCCGCCTTGGTGCGCGTGCTGCGGGCCACGGGCCGGGCACAGGTGCGTCGCCGCAACGGAGCGGACCAGGGTGACCAGGAGTGGATGGATAGCTCGCTCTGGGGTACAGGATCTGAGTTGCACCTGTAAGGGGCGGGGCCTAAACTGAGCCTCACCGCTAAAAGGCTTAAGTTTCTGTTGTGAGGGGTGGAGGGTTCCAGCCTCAGTTATGAGCCCCAGTAGTGAGGGGGACAGCTACAAAGGGTGGGGCCTTTGTCCCAGGTGTGAGGGACAGGCCAAGGGTCAGGATTCCCTCTGGGTCAGTCTGCACCCGGTGCAACATGACACCTGCCTTGCCCAGGTACTGGTGACAGACCTGGGCACCGCTGAGCTCGCGCGCTGTGGAGGCCGTGAGGCGCTGCTGTTCCGGGAAAACACATTGGCCACCAAGGCCATCGACGAATACATGAAGCTGGTGGCACAGGATTACCTCCAGAAGACCCTAGGTGAGCTGGAGGGGGGAAGAGTCAGTGTCAGAGGCCTACTGGGTGGGCTAGGGGACCTGGGAGGACTTCTAGGAATCCTTGGGTAACCTGGATTTTGGTAGCGGGTGGTGATTTGGGGGTGCTAGGATCCTAGGGGGAATTGGGAGCTCCCTGAGACGTTAGATGCCTTCAGAGTAAGTTGGAGATAGGCTTAGAGGCTGGGTGTGCTGGGGTTTGGTGGTCATGGCCCCCACTCCTATCTGGCTGTGCTGTGCTGCAGGGCAGGTTGTGGGGCGTCTCTGTGCCACCACTGAAGACTGTGAGGTGGATCCCAGCAAGTGCCCAGCCTCAGAGCTGCCCGAGCACCAGGCCAGACTTCAAAACAGCTGTGAGGAGGTCCTGGAAACCATCGTCCATTCCTATGAGTAAGAATCAGGGGCCCAGAACCTGAACCCACCGCTGCCTGTCATGCTAACCCGGACTCCCGATTAGGGTTGCCAGATAAAATATAGGATGGTCACTTACATTTGCTGCAATATTTGGGACATACCAAATAAATAAAGTTATGTATTAGGTATGTTCCAAATATAAATAAAAATTATAACAAATAAAATTATATAAATAAAAAATATATATCAATAAAACTTACTCTTATCTGAAATTCAAGTTTAGCTGGGTGTCCTGAAGTTTTATTTGCTACATCTGGCAACCCTACCCCCAATGCTATGCCACTGGCCCGAGTTAACATAGGACCTCAGTCCTATGACCTCTGATTCCAGAAGATGCCATACCCCTAATCCCATAACCCCTGACCTTAAGTGACCCTCATACCTCAAATCCCATGCAACTGATCACAGGAATCCTGGGATTCCAATTCCTTGACCTCTGACCTTAGGTTAACCTGCATGTCCAATCCCTGACTTCAATCCAGAGACTTCTGACCCTAGGTGACCCTGGAACCCCAACCCTACTTCATATTATGCACTCTGGCACCTCAATCTCATGTCCAATAAAAACTGCATCCCAAGCTCATGACCTCTGTTTTCACGTGTCCCAGTACCCCCAACTCTAAGAATATTGTCTTCAGAGAGCACCATAACTACATCATAAGCCATGACCTCCAAGTGGACCCATAACCCCAAGCATCATTATCTCAGATGTCCACAATCCTGGAACCCAGATCCCAGGTTCATTGAGAAAAAGGCCATATGGGCTTCATAAATAGCTTCCTGGAGGATCATGGACAAGTAATGCATTAGTTTCTGGACTCCTGACCCCTGACCTTATGACCTTGACCTTTATGTTCATAGCCTCCCCCTCTGACCATTGCCTCTTCTGTCCCAGCTGGTTCCCTGCAGAGCTGGGCATGGTGTTCTCAGGCTGGAGAGAAGCATGCAAAGCACGTGGCTCCGAGGCGCTGGGCCCCCGACTGGTGTGTGCCTCCCTCTTCCTGCGGCTCCTCTGTCCAGCCATCCTGTCACCCAGCCTCTTTGGTCTGGCACCGGAACACCCAGCACCCAGCCCAGCCCGCACCCTAACACTGATTGCCAAGGTCATCCAGAACCTTGCCAACCATGCCCCGTAGGTGCTGGGAGGCTGGGGAGCCATGCTGGGGGTGTGGGGGTGGCAGGTGCCTGACCTGACCCACCCAGCCTGGTCCCAACTCAGGTTTGGTGAGAAGGAGGCCTACATGGGCTTCATGAATAACTTCCTGGAGGAACATGGACCAGCCATGCAGCACTTCCTGGACCAGGTGGCCATGGTGGATGTGGATGCTGCACCCAGTGGTTACCAGGGCAGCAGTGACCTAGCTCTCCAGTTGGCAGTCCTGCATGCCCAGCTCTGTACGATCTTTGCTGAACTTGACCAGGTGGGGCTTGAACCCAGAGCCCAAGAAACAGGGTAGGGAGGCAAGAAGGCTGGGAGGCTCTGGCCCCAGAGAGCTTTTCAGCATCCTTCCTGCATGCCTCACCAGACCACCCGTGACAGCCTGGAACCGCTGCCCACCATCCTGCGAGCCATTGAGGAGGGCCGGCCCGTACCTGTGTCAGTGCCAATGCATCTCCCCCTGCCCCCAGCCCAGGTCCATGCCAGGTAACCTCAAATCTGGTCCAGGTTCTGAAGGGTGGGAGCAGGAGCAGGGCTCAATCAGGTGAAGATGGATCATCTGAGCAGAGCTCAAGTCCAGGATCAGACTGGAATCAGAGGTTGCAGAAAGGGTCAGGAAAAAGGGCACATTGTGTTAGAGGTCAGGGATGAGACTAGAGGAGGTTAGATTGGAGTCAAGTCCAGGGTCATAGAAAGGACAGGGTTTTATCTGAGTCAGAGGTCAAAATATAATCCCATCGAGAACAGGATCACATAGATTGAAATGATTAGGGGTGAGATCACTTCTGGTCAGAGATTGGGATGGGTCATCTCAGGGGCAAGTTGAAGGTCTGAGCTCCCCCATCCCATCCCCAGCTTCTCCGCAAGGGAAAAGCCCGGCTTCCTGGCGCCCCGGGACCTCCCCAAGCACACCCCTCTCATCTCCAAGAGCCAATCCCTGCGCAGCGTTCACCGCTCCGCCAGTTGGGCCCGGCCGCGGCCCGACGAGGAGCGGCCACAGCGGAGGCCCCGGCCAGTGCAGCGCACGCAGAGCGTCCCCGCCGGGCGCCCTGCCCGCCGCCGCCCGTCTGCGGGGCCCCGGCCGCGACCCAAAGGCTCCCTGCGCACTAGCCCCGCGCCTCGCAGCCGGCCCTGGACCGGGGCCTCCACCTCGCTGCCTCGGAAGCCGTCGGTGCCCTGGCAGCGCCACCTGGACCAGCCGCGGGACCGAGACCAGGCGGTGGGCACACACCGACCTGTAAGCAAGGTGAGGTCAAGCCCAAGTCCGCACCGGGGGAGGGAGGCGGAAAGACTGAAGGGACAGGCAAGTCTGGGTTCAAGTACTGAGCTCGCTGCGCTGTGTGACCCCAGGCCTAACCCGACCCTCTCTGAACTTCAGTTTCTGTCTCTGTACGACAGCAGCGATGTTCCCCAACAGGGAAGGGCAGTGATGAGGCTGAGCTCTTGGGCCCTGGAGGTCCGGATCTCCGGGAAGACGAAGGAGCAGGACCAGGGATCAGGTTAACAGCTGCTCTCCCTCCACAGCTGGCAGAGCTGCAGTGCGAGGTAGCGGCGCTGCGGGAGGAGCAGAAAGTGCTGTCCCGACTGGTGGAGTCGCTGAGCACCCACATCCAGGCCTTGACAGAGCAGCAGGAGCAGCTGCAGGGCCAGCTGCAGGATCTGGACTGCAGGCTGCGTGCTGGGTGAGCCCCGCCCTCTCCACCAGCTCCGCCCCCAGGTGGGCCTGCTCCAATTATATTTGCCCAGGACCCGCTTTTTTCAGGCCCCCTGGCTCTCAGTCTGGCCCCGCCTCCTAGTCAGTTCCGCCCAAATCACGCCTGGCACGCCTGGCACGCCCACACCTATGTTAGCCACGCCTCCATATGCCTTCCAGGCCCCGCCTCATAGTAAGCCCCGCCCCCAGATGGGCCCACTTGCGCAGGCTTTCTTGGGACCCTGCAGGTCCTCTCATCCAGGCCCCGCCCCTCAATCGGCCCCTCTCAACCTGTCCGGGAGGACATTGAAATATCCCAGTCTGGATGCTCCTTCACTGAGTCACTCCACCCAGGACTGCCCACGCCCCACCTCCAAGGATTAATTGATTGGTCCTTTCATCCCAATCATTCCAGGTTCTGATCCGACCCTGCTAGAGGCATATTTAGGCCCCGCCCTCCAGTTGGAACAAACCCCGCCTCCACTCCAAGCTCCACCCTCTAAATCCCTGGCTCTCCAACCCAGAGTTGGGACTTCCCCAGCCTCTGACCTTCCCCCTCTTGCCCCTGACCCCCACAGGACCTCGGAGTTGGATCCAGAGCACGGCCTTCCAAGAAGTGAAGGACATAGTCTTAAAAGTCTGGTGAGATTCCTGTCTGAGCCCTGGGACAGGTCTGGGCGGTGGGAGAGCGAGGGCTGGGGTGCAACCCTCCCCTGGCTCTGAGCCCACTGCCACTGCCTCCCCAGGAGCGCCGCCTGACTGAGATGGAGAAATCTCAGGCCCAGCTGAAGGATGCAGTCCGGAGCCTGCAGCTTTCTCCAAGGACTCCAGGGTCCCGGAGCCAGCCTTTGCCCCTCAAAACACCGTCCGTCAATGGAGACACCACATGAGCTGTCCATCCCACCCCACGTGGTCTGCGACCATGGCTGTCTTAGGGGGGTGTCTGACCTTGCCTTAGCCCTACATGGCCTCCAGTGGGGAGTGGTGCTGTAGGTGCCAACCACTCGGGCACTACGAGGCTGCCCAGTAAAGTCTTGATTTCAGTAAAATCGGTGGTTTCTTTGCCCAGGAATTGCCAATTCTTAGGACTTTGTCCCCCCAACCCCCATCCAGCTCTCCTAAATTCTCCCCTATTTGGAAGTCTCATGGAGGGAGTGCTGTGAGCAGAATCTCACCAGCTATGTGACCTTAGGCCTTCCCTCTCTAAGAGCCTCCATTTTCTCATCTGTAAAATGGATCTATAGTTCCCTGCACAGTGGAAGACCCATAGTTAAAGGTGTTCAACAAAATATTCAACACTGTTACGGGCAGCACCTGCTTCCCAATGAAGCACAGATTCCCTTCCCACCCCCACCCCCACCCCCGGCCCCCACCCCATCAACTCCCAGGCCCCAGATGAAAGAACCTTCCTAGACCCCCACAAATCCCAACCAGATCCCTCATTGCAGGGAGGACATGAGGCTGGGAGGTAACAGAAGGGTGGGCAGATGGGGAGATGGTTGAACTCTGTGGGTGAATGGTTGGGTAAATGAGTCATTTGAATCATGGGTGAGGCGTAGGATGGATGGAGCAAGAGGCAAATGGACAAGTTAGCATTTGCTAGATGTTTGACCCGGTAGGTAAGTAACTGGGTAGGTGGTTAACCAGGATGGATACGTCTCCCTAGAAAAGGCCTGGCTCATAGTAGCAAATAAATATTTGAATTGAGTAAGTGATTATATATATCATATGTACATTTGTTGAGGTCTTCTGAGACTCTGAGTTTGGCAGTAGGAAAACAATAATGAACTGGACAGACAGGATTCCTGTCCTCATGGAGCTTATACTCTAGCAGAGAGAACAAACAAACAAACATGCAATTGGTGGACGGATGTTCCGGTGGCTGAGTGGAAGGATGTGTGTAGGGATTGTTGGTTACTCACTTGGTTGTATGAATAGATGGGTATTTGCTTGGATGGTGGGTTAATGGGCAGTGAGATGGGAAATGGATGGGTGGGTTGAGTGAGTGTTTGGAGGGATGAATAGGTGGTGAGAGGGATGGAGGGATAGGGGATTAGTTGATTGCATGGGTAGATGAGTGGTTGGTTGATTGAGTACATGAATGAATGGGTGGGGAAATGGATGGGTGGTTGGATGTGCCATGTGCAGTGGATAGGAGAAGACAACAGGCTTGTGATGTATATGTGATGGGGTAGTTCTGAAAGCTGTGATCCTGCGGTCTGCGTGGAGAAGCGGGGCTTAGCATTGAGGACCTAGGGTAGCTCTAGGGGCACGGAGGTGCTGAAGTCATGTGTGAATGATGGAGAATGAAGGAGTGAGCTCGTGGTTGAAAGGTAGCTAATTGGGGGCAGGGACTGGAAGCTAAAAAGTGGCTTGGTGGAATCCTCAATGACCCATTGGGGAACTTCTTGGCCCCCTCCCCACTCTTCTAGTACTTTTAGCGAACCTAGCTTTGGAATAACCAGTGGGATGATGAGGAGCCATTGGGGGCGGAAGGACAAGGGTGTTGTCATGGTAACAGAGCTCCCTGGACTGTGGGGCCGCGCGGGCCCTTTAAGGGTGACCCGCCTAGCCACTCCCAACATGGCGGCGCGCCCGCTGGCCGACCCCCCCCCCCGGGGCGTCGCAGGTGGGGGGGGGGGGGCCGCGCCCCGGACCTCCCCATCATGGCGGCGCGGCGGGGCTGTCGCGCTGAGGTCACGGCGGCGCGCCGGGGGGGCGGGGCGGCGGGGGGAGCGATTTAAAGGGACAATGTCCCCCGAGCGGTGGAGGCGGCGGCGGCTGCGGAGGCCGCGGCACCGGCACCGGGAGCGGCAGCAGCGGTAGCGGCGGCGACGGCCGCACCGAGGAGGGGAGCTCTGAGCCCCGGCACCTGGCCGGCGGCGCCGCCTCCCCGGTGAGGCCCGGCCTGGCCTGGGGAGCCTGCGGGCGGGGCGGAGCCGGAGCGGGGAGGGGGAGGCCCGGGCCGGGCTCGGCCAGGCGAGACCCCCTGGGGCGGGGGGCGGGGCGGGGCCTTAGGGGCGGGGCCTGGCCGGGGGCGGGGCAGCGCAGGTGGGGGGAGGGGCGGGGGTCTTGGGGCAGGTGTCCCCCCTACCTCGGAGCGTCCCGCGGGGTCTCCCGCCCCGAGGTGCACGGGCGGAGGGCGCATCCCTCAGAACCTGGCCCCTCGAGGGGTGCGCCGGCGCGGCGCAGCCCCCACCTCTGCGACCCCTGGGGGGCGTCCGGGCGGGAGCCCCCTCCCCACGCTGCCAAAGTGCTCCGAAGTTGCGGTCCTGCACGTTCCCCGCGGGCAGTGCCCACCCGGTGGGCAACCGCAGGTGCTTCCTTCGGGCCTGGGCAGAGACCCCCCGCAAAGACTGTCAGCCCACGGACGAGCCCCCTGGGAGCCCCCAGGCCCCCGAGGGCAGCGCCTGCAACCAGGCCTGGAGCCCCGGCCCCGCCCCGGTTGCCTGGGCCCGGCCTCCCCACCATCTCCCTGGGGAGGGAGCCTCATTCCTGCCCTTCACTTTCCGCCGTTACCTTGAAGGTATTTATAGGTGGAGAGGACAGCCTCCGCTCCCTAGGGTCCTCATTTCTGGACCAGGAGCCCCATCAGTCCCTTTGGCCCGCGGACTAGAGCAATCTTGGTTGGGGGGGGGGTGGGATGGGAATGGAGGAACCCAGGCTGAGTGTGCATGAGGGATAATGTTTGGGAGAAGAGAAAGGGTTAATGCTGGGGTCACTTGAGGTTGTGTGTGGGGGTGAAGGGGTTAATGCTGGGGAACCCTAAGGTCCGGTGGGGGGAAGGGTTGGAGTGTGGGAAAAGTGCAGGGTAATTGATCTGGGCAACCAAAGGGAGAGAAGTGAAGGGGTGAGGATGGTGGGACTCCAGACAGTGTGTAGGATCAGAGTGTATAAGTGTCTGGGATTTGTGCGAGGAAAGGGAGGCACGGCCATAGGGTGTGCATGTGCGTGGAAGTGAGGGCACCAGTGGGGAAAGTGCAACTGTGTGTGAACCAAGAAAGGCATCTGGAAGAAAAAGTAGGATTAATGATGGAAGAAAACAAGGTTGGCGGAGTATGCATGTGTAAAAATGGGGTAAACTGAGGCAGTGCAGGATCTGTGTAAAGAGAGGAGTTGTTGGCGGGGAGACTGAGGCATGCTGAGGGCAGGGGCCATTGGGGTATAATGTGCATAGATAGGGTCTCAGCACCATTTACTTAGCTCACCTGGGCTGGGAGGTAAACTGAGGCAGTGAGCTACAAGGATGAGGACTGGGGTTTTGAAGGAGGGGAAACCAAAGCAGAGTCCCTTTCCTTTGTCCCCTAAGTACTTCCCTCTCTCTGCCCGCCCCACCCCCAGACCCACAATGCCCCGCTGAGCCAGCCCGGCAGCTGAGTGGAGCCCAGCAGACAGCACCCATGGAGGGGTCCCTGGCAGGTGGCCTGGCTGCACCAGATCGTCCTCGAGGCCCTGAGAGACTGCCCGGCCCGACGCCAAGGGAGGACATCGAGGGTGGGGCTGAGGCTGCTGAGGGGGAAGGTGGCATCTTCCGGTCCACCCGTTACCTGCCTGTCACCAAGGAGGGCCCCCGAGACATTCTGGATGGCAGAGGTGGCATTTCTGGTAAGAGGGTGGGCCCTGTGGCCCTGTGGGAGCATCCAGCCCCATCTCTAAGGCTCAGTGAGAGCCAATGCCCCCAGCCCAGCAGGGGCTTAGTTGAGATTCAGATTCCACTTGGGCCCAGAGCCTTCTCTTCGCACTCTGTTTGGCTTCTCATGTCACAGTTGTGAAAACAGATGTCTGAGAAGCCAGTGACCAGACCAAGGCCCCCCAGTGGGTAGCAGGGAGCTAGGAGTTGAGCTCAGGTCAGCCTTACATTCTCCTCTGAGTGCACTAATTGGTTCCAGATGCCCATGTCAGCACCCCAACCTCCCCACCCCAGTGCACCTGTGCCCCAGGTGTAGCCCGCTCCCATCAGTCTGTCCCCAGCTCCCTCTTGCTGTCTCCGTGAGTCCTGTTCTGAAGCCCTGGGCTGAAACAGCTTGTGCCCTCTAGTGGCTAGGTAGAGACTGGGTAGTCATCGATGCCTCCCACCCCTTTGTGCCTCGATTTACCCAGTAAAAGGGTATCTTACACTCTCCGCACCTCAGGATTTATTACACATTCATTAAATACTGAGCACCTAATGTGTGCCAGGCTCTGTTCTAGGTGCTGGGAATACAACCATAAACAAAAGAGGCAAGAGATCCTACCCTCCAAGGGCAGATGGACAACAGCAACTAAACAAATACCATAAGAGCAGCTAGTGACAGATGCTGTAAAACAGTTAAACAGAGTGCCAGAGTTGTGCCCAGGGACCCTGGGAAAACTTCCCTGAGAGGGTGGCATTTGAGGGGAGCATGGAATGAATGGTGGGAAGGGCATGCCAGGCAGAGGGGACAGCAAGTGCAAAGGCCCTGTGGTGGGGAGAAGCCTGCTGTGTTCAAGGACCAACTGGGAGTCTGGTGTGGCCACAGAACAGTAGCCTGACACATCAGACCTCTCCCTTCATCTCCGAGGCCTGCTCCAAAGGTTTTGGTTTTCCAGAACCTCCAAGCACCTGCTGAGGGGTTTCCTACCTGCCATGCATCTCATGTCATTCTCAGAAGAACCTTGTGAGGTAGTCGTAGTTATTTTCATCACCATGTCAGAGATGGGGAAACCGAGACCCTGGGGGGTGAAGTAAGTTGCCCAAGGTCACACGGCTAGGGTGGAACATAGCTTGACCACCCTCACCTTTAACCACCACGCGGCGTCCTTGCAGACCCTTGTCCTGTCCTGGCCCACTGTTACCATTCATGAAGCTCAGATGTTTAGAGAGTGCCTTCTTGGGGCCAGGCACTGGGGCATAGCAGGGACCAAGCACACACCACCCCTGCTATCATGGACCCCACCATCAAAGGCTGGGGGGACAGACATGCCACCAGGTATTATGACACAGTTGCTGGGGCTGTGATGAGAATGCACCTGGCCTGTCTAGAGGGTGTCCAGGAATTCTGCAGAAAGTGGAAGAAGTTGAATGAAGGAGAATGAGCCAGACAAGGGGGGCTTGGAAGTGGCCGGTGGCACCTGCAGGTGTCAGGCAGGGGGATGGCAAGGGGAGACCCTTGAGGGCAGAGGGTTAGCCCAACAACACTCAGGGAACCTTAGCAATCCCCTCCTCCAAACCATTATTTTCTGAAGCTCAGAGAGACCCAGGTCACACAGTTGGCAAGGGCAGGGCCGGGACCTTGGGTTTGTGGGAGTCTGAGGGTACAGTCTCTGGGGTCCCAGGGCTGGTTCTGAGGTATTGGGCATCTCTTCTCTACCTGGCAAAAGCCCTAGGTCTGGAAAGAGGGAAAAAGGTAGGCAGGTGTGTGCATCGTCACTGCCCCCCTGCCCCAGGCAGTCAGCCAGGGTCTGGTACGCGTACAGCCTGGGAAGGAGGGGGTGTGAGTGCCGAGAGGGGCCAGGCCCACCCTGAACAATTTCCCTCAGCACATTGGGGCAGGGGTGGGGCAGCTTGACTCAGAGTGGGGTTGCAGCCTGGAGGTTGGAGGGACACCTGAGTTTTGGACACCGTGTCTCTCCCACTGTCCTTTCAGCCTGCTTGACACCCCCACTTCCCCAATATGGGCACCTGCCCTGGGAGTCTTGTGATGTCTATAAATAGGAACAGCCTCTGGGGCTGCTGTTCCTGGGCCCTCCCTCATCCCCACTCTGACCCCAAGGACACCCTGGGGTGCCACCTCCAAACTTCTCAGCCTGGACAGGGATGTGTCTGCTGCTTCCTTTGTCCTCCATTATGGCTGTTGGCCTGGACCTCCCAAATCCCCCCTGCAGCCTCTGCCTGATACTCCTCTCAGGCAGCAACGGTTAGGGGGCTGAGCCAGTCCGAATGGAAGAAGAGTGTGTTGCATGCCTGGTGTTGTATGGGGGACAGGGGACCCAGGGACAAATGCCACATCATTTCTGCCCTCATGGGGCCCCAGTGCTGGGGAGAAAATCAGAACGTGGAGTGAGCAGGGCCTGAAGCTCTGGGTCCAGCCACCACCAGCTTCTACCCTGGGACGTCGCTGAGCCAGCCCCCACCCCCTCAGGGGCTTCCACCACCCTTCCTTCCCTCTGCCGCTGCTTCTCTGGATGGAGAATTTCCTGTGATGTCGTCGGCACCCTGCGAGACTGGGTTGTTCCCAGAACAGAGGAGGAAACCGAGGCTCGGAGTGGGAAAGGTGTGCCCTTCGGGGCACCACTGGGACCTTGAACTCAAATCTCTCTCTGGCTCCAAAATCTAGGTTCTTGGCTGTTCTATCAAGTTGAACCCCGGTCTTGGGGTTCAAACTGCTCGAAGATGCCCCACACTGGCAGCATTTATAGTCCCTCTTGGGGGACCCCGTATGGCAGGAGTCCGTAAGGGTGCCTTGGCATGGCTACTACATGAAGGTGGCGTCCCAGGCACCTCCTCTCACCCACAAGGACCCCTGGATCCCCATCCATCCCCGTTGGCAAACCCCACCCCAAGGTGTCTTGGACACGGGGTCCAGCTTGGCCTGCTTCCTCCAAAGTCGCTGCCGCTAAAAATAGGAGCCTCACTGGAGCTGTTCAGACAAAGAGGCCAGCGCGGCCCCCTGGCTCGTGGAATCTTAGACAATGGCAATCGCAGAATCGTTAAATCTGGGACGCCCAGAATCTCAGGAGCCTGGGGGCCCAGAATCTCGGAAACAGGACGCCCAGGACCCTCAGACCCAGGCCTCTGGGTCGCGTTGGGGCCGGTTACATGCGCACCAGTTACCCTCTCCTGGAAAAGTCCCATCTATGACCCGTGTGTTCTCTAGAGACCCTGCATCTGCGGTCTTGCTCCTTTGGCCGGTCCACATCTTGCCTCCCCAATTTTTATGCCCTCTCCATCACCTCACCCTAAAACCAGCCCTTGTATCCAAGCACAGCCCTGCTCCAGGTTAGGCTACCCCAGTGGTTCTAAAAATGGGGCGATTCTGCCCCCCGCCCAGGTGACACTTTGGTAGTGGGTGGAGACATTTGTGGTTGTCATGACTGTGGGGCGGGGAGATACTGACAGGGAGGGTGGAGGCCAGGGACGCTGCTCAACCCCTTGCAGGGCAGGCCCCACCACTCGGAGTGATCCGGCCCCAGACATCAACAGGGCTAGGGCTGAGAAACCTGCTGTAGACGCCCATTTCTGCATCCCCCACCCCAGCTCCCAGAGGCCACACAACAGCCTCAGCCCTTTTCCTGGGCTCAGGAGAAAGCCTCTTAGGCAGTGACCATACCTTTCTGACCAATCCTGCCTTCCTATTTTAAATGCCTTGACTCTTGACAGTCCACTCTCAATTTCCTGGGCCAATTGGATGTCGAGGGATTGGAAAAAAGAATTAACCCCAGCCCTAGCCCTCTTTTTGGACTGTCCTCAAATTGAGGCAAATCCAGCAATTGCATCTGTCAGGCTCTGGACGGGACACAAGTTCCCCTAGCGTGTTAACTTTGGCCCGGGCAGTTGGCCTGTTCCCCGATTGGCATGCTCGCTGCATCAGGCGAGTGTGGCGGGCAGAGGAGACGTAGGCCAGGATTCCTGCGGTCGCTCCAGGCATTGGCTCCACAGGCGGATAATGGAGAGTTGGCTCTATCTGTGTTTTGGTTGGGGGGAGGGGGGCTGGGGTTCCGGGATGGGATTCCCTTCTAGGGCTTAGGCCTAGGAGAGGGGCCAGAAGGCAGGGATGGGCCCTCTGCAGCTCAGGCTAGAAGAGGCTCCTCGTTCATCATCTGGCAAGGATTTGTTGAGCACTTGCTGCATGCCAGGCGCTGGGACGCTGCAGTGAACAAGGCTGACAAAGTCCCCCTGCTCTAGTGGAACTTATGTGCTAGCAGGGGACCTAGACAAGCAGTCATTCAGGGAGGGAGCCAGGTAATTTCAGGGAGTGCTAAGAAAGAAAACAGGTGCTGAGAGAGAAAATCATAGGGGCTCACTTGAGTAGGTGGCCAGGAAAGGGTGTTCTGGGCAGAGGGAACAGCACATCCAAAGGCCCTGAGGCTGGAAAGAGTTAGGTGGGCTTGCAGGAGGCCTGTGCAGTCAGAGCAGAGGCAGTGAGGGCCAGGGAGGGAGGTGAGGTTGGGGAGATCCACAGAGGTCTGACCTCATAGCCTTGTAGGCGGCATTTGGAAAGCTGGCTTTTGTTACAGGTACAATGACAAGCCAGGTGAATTTTCTACCAGGGTGTGACTTTAAAAAATCACCCTGGCTGCCAGGTGGGGGGAAAGAGAGGAGGGTTGAAAGGCAGTAAGCCCCCTGGGGTCTGGCCCTCCAGGAGAGGCCAGGGGACTCCTCCAAAGAAACCCCTTCCAGGGCTCAGGAGTGCGGAGGCCAAAGGCCTCTCAGGGAGAGGAGTTAGGAGCCAGCAGGGCCCTTCCGAGGTGCCCAGCAGGGTTCCTGGAGCTGGGGTGTGGAGGGCCCCGGCCAGGGGGACCCCAGCCCCTCAGGGTCTCCCCTCTCTGTTGCAGACGGGCAGCCCCATCCCGGCCTCAGCGAAGCCCTCCCCCGTGCCACCTCCGCCACCCATCGGATCAGCAGCTGGTGAGTGCCATGCTGGCCCTGACCTCAGGGAGGGCAGGGGGGCAAGCAGGATGTGCCCAGGCCCGAGAGAAGCCCCTGGGGAACTAGAAGGGGACAGGAGGGAATCAGGAAGCCAGGCAGGAGGAGTGGCAGCCCCCGGGCGTGTGCTGGGAGTCGGGGGAGGTCCTGGGATTGAACACAGACAGTCAACTCTCATTATCCCCTGCAGGGCCACAGAGGCAAGAGCCTAGAGGTTGGATCCTTGGAGTCCTCTCTCTGTCAGGTGACCCTTAGAATGATGCTAGGCCTCTCTGAGCCTCAGTTTCCTCATCTGCAAAATAGAGTCCATAAGATACATCTCACAGATTTGCCTTGAGGTGCCAAGGGGCCTTGGGTGAGCGCACGAATCAAAAGCAATGCTGGTGGCTGCCACACTTTATTAAACAGCTTGGCGGGTGCTAATAGGTCATAATAATCTTATCAGGATTAATAACAGCTGCTACGTGCTGGGCTCTCAGCAGGTGTTTCCCACCCACTGAATCTTCACCACACCCCCAGGAGGATGGCCCTATTGGTGTGGCTTGTCACTGATGGAGCTTAGAGAGGGGACCCTGTGGTTCCTGCTCAACATCTGGGTGCAGCCCATTTCTTTATCTGTTCCGTGGGTGTGATCAATGTCCCCTCATGGAGGCAGGATCTTGAAAATGAAGGGAGAATTGATCAGGACGGTCATGATAAGAACCCCAGTGAGCCAGGCATTGGGTGAAGCGAAACATTTCCTGAATACTGACTTGCGTCATTTTCACCTGACGCCACATGGGGCCATGGTCCCCACTTGAGGCTTTGGTTGTGCATTTAAATAACCACCTGCCTTGCATGATGTTTTTATTGATTATGGGGATGAGAAAGCTCCTTAGATGTTGTATAAGGACGAGGGGGTGGTTCCTGGTTCTTGGGAATTACCCCCATTTTTAGGATTGGAAAACCGAGGCCCAGAGAGGTTGCCTCACCTCCCCCACTTCACCCCCACCCACTGCCCGAAAAGCTCAGGGTCACTGGGGCCAGAGACTGAGCAGGGACCTTCCACCTCTTCTGCCTCTGCCCTTCCAAGGGGGGAGATACAGGGAAAACTGATGTCCTTTGAACTGTCCCACCACAAAGTTAACGGTCACCCAATTGGGAGGACAGGTGAAACGAAATTAACAAAATCACCCCAGTTTGGGGAGGACCAAAACAGAAGCAGCCTCGAGCACAGGTCAGAGCCTTGAGTCCTCCCCAGAGAGAGGTGAGAGTTGATTGTGCCGCCAGACTTAAGGACACTCCGTGGAGGTGGCCACATCCCCGTTTGGCCCAGGTGTAGTCTCTGTATGTTTCCCCATGATGCAGTGGGTCTGGGCTATGTGGACAGGTGCGTCCTGGAAGTTGCACCTGGCTTTTGACCCAGCAGCTTCCAAAGGGTCCATGTGGACTGCCCCCACCTCCTTACCCTCACCCCCACACTCCTAGCCCCTCTGAGGTCGCCCTTAGGCTGGACCTCTGGGGCCTGCCTCAGATGCTTGGGAGGACTCCCATCACCACCCTAGGAAGGGAAACTGAGGCCCCTGCTAACCTGTCCCCATTGGCACTTCCTTGCAGCTGCTGGGACGGAGGCAGCCTGGACTTCCGGCCGGGCTCCCCACCACCCCATCTCCTTGGCCACTTCCCTGGCCCCCCTGATGGCCAGGGGCCCTGGGAGCACCCCATGGTCCAGGAGGCTGGGGAGGGCATCCTATCTGAGCGGAGGTTCGAGGACTCGGTCATTGTGAGAACCATGAAACACCACGCTGAGCTTGAGGGCTCTAGAAGGTTCTTGCACCACCGGGGTGAACCGAGGCTCATGGAGAAAGCTTCCCGGGGCCGCCACAGGTTCGAATGGCTCCAGGACAAGGATGAGCAAGGTCCCCCCCAGGACACAGGGCTGCACTTGGACCTGCCTCCCCAGCCGCCACCGCCACCGCCACCGCACGCCCCCTTCAGGAGGGTGTTCGTGCCCGTGGAAGACACCCCCAAGGCACTGGACGTGGCAGTGGTGGGCACCAGAGAAGCCCTGGAGGACCTCGAGGGGCTGGCCCAGTCGTCTGAGTGGGGCATGCCCACGTCGGCCTCGGAAGTGGCCACGCAGACCTGGACAGTGAACTCAGAGGCATCCGTGGAGCGGCTGCAGCCACTGCTGCCCACCATTCGGACCGGGCCCTACCTGTGTGAGCTGCTGGAGGAGGTGGTCGAAGGGACGGCCAGCCTGGACGATGACGAGGACGAGGACCCGGCCGTGTTCCCGTGCATCGAGTGCAGCATTTACTTCAAGCAGAAGGAGCACCTCCTGGAACACATGAGCCAGCACCGCCGAGCCCCAGGCCAGGAGCCCCCTGCCGACTTGGCCCCGCTGGCCTGCGGCGAATGTGGCTGGGCCTTCTCAGACCCTGCCGCCCTCGAGCAGCACCGGCAGCTGCACCAGGCCTCCCGGGAGAAGATCATCGAGGAGATCCAGAAGCTCAAGCAAGTCCCTGGCGACGAGGGCCGAGAGGCTCGGCTGCAGTGTCCCAAGTGTGTCTTTGGCACCAATTCCTCCAGGGCCTTTGTGCAGCATGCCAAGATGCACGTGCGTGAGCCACCGGGCCGGGCTGCCAAGGAGACTTTTGGGGGCGGCAGCGGGGCTGGCAGCCCAGGCCCCGAGGCCAGCACCCTGGTCTATCAGCCCTACGGAGCTGCCTCGGGCCTCGGTGCCTGTGTCTTCTGTGGTTTCCCTGCGCCCAGCGAGAGCCTGCTCAGAGAGCATGTGAGGCTGGCGCACGCCCGTCCCCACTGGGAGGAGGACGGGGAGGCTTTCGAGGACGACCCCGACAGCCAGCCGGGCACTAGCCAGGATGTGTACGCCTGCTTCCCTGACGCCACAGAGGACTACTTTGGCAAAGCTGAGCCGCGCTTGGCCCCCATGTGCCGGGAGAGCCCTGCTGGATACGACCCCAGCCTGGCCTTTGGCCCAGGCTACCAGCAGCTGGGCATGAGGAATTTCCCGCTGTCAAAGCCACTCCCGCATGGCTCTGGCCAGAGGCCTCTCGGAAGGCTGGCCTTTCCCTCCCAGTTAGCATCTGCCCCCTACTCCTTACAGCTTGGAAGGAAGAAAAGCATTGTCCACCCGCAAGGGCTGGGGGACCGGAGGCGTCCTTGGAGTGAAGAGGAGGAGGAGGAGGACGACGACGAAGACGACATAGTGCTGACCTCCGAGATGGATTTTTCCCCCGAAAATGGGGACTTCGCACCCCTACCTGTCCCCAGCCTCATCCCACAGCCGGCCCTAGAGCTGAAGCGGACATTCCAAGAAGCCCTTCAGATGGCGGAGGCCTCGTGGGCCCAGCAGCGGCAGCTCCAAGGGATGGTCCCTGTCGTGCTGGTGGCAAAGCTCGGGCCGCAGGTTATGGCTGCCGCGGTGGCCAGGGTGCCCCCGAGGCTGCAGCCCGAGGAGCTGGGGCTGACAGGGGCCCACCCGCTGGACTTCCTGCTCCTGGACACACCGCTGGGCGGCCCACTGGGGCTGGACACGCTCCTGGATGGGGACCCAGCTGTGGCTCTGAAGCATGAGGAGCGGAAATGTCCCTACTGCCCTGATCGCTTCCACAATGGCATCGGCCTGGCCAACCACGTCCGGGGCCACCTGAACCGCGTGGGCGTCAGCTACAATGTGCGGCATTTCATCTCCGCTGAGGAGGTGAAGGCCATCGAGCGCAGGTTCTCCTTCCAGAAGAAGAAGAAAAAAGGTAGGGTAGCTTTGCTTCAACACCGCCTCCCTCTGAGGCCCAGAAGACACATGGTTGGGCAGCCCACTGTGCTCTAAATTCTCCCTTAGCGCCAAGCAGGGGGAAAGTGGCCTCTGCTCCTGAGACACCTGGAAGCCCCGGCAAAGGCCACCCTGTCAGTGGATGTGCAGGGATGCCCCAATGCCCTGGCTATTCCACCAGCTGGTGGAAGGAGTGCGGGCAGAGGAATGAGCCCCGGGGCAGAGAATTTCATTTATTATTTATTCCTTCATTCAACAGACATTTATTAATTGACCGAGGTCCCCCTGTTCTGGGTGCTTGGGGACAGAGCAGTGAACTGAATAGCAGTTCTCCTGAAGTTCATGGCCCAGTCCAGGAGAGGTGGGACCCATGGCCAGCTTCAGAACCCTCAGGGGCTGCCTGTGAGGTATGCAGATTCCTAGGCAACAAGGTTCTGATTCCAGAGGTCTGTCTCCAACGGGAGCACCCTGGGTGGTTCTGACATTGATAGACATGGACCCCACTTAAGGAGGTGCTAGTGTGGTGTTTGTCTGAGTGTGTGTGTGTGTGTGTGTGTGTGTGCGCGTGCGCGCGCGCGTATGTATACGCTAGGGGTTGCGGATAAGGAGTGGACAGCCAGGAAACCAGACAGTAATGACGTCAAGTAATTGGGGGCCTGAGTTAGGGGAAAAAGGGAACTAGGAGGCTGGGGAAGTGGAGAGAGAGTCCCCAACTCTACTTGGGGGGCTCAGAGAAGGCTCCCAGCAGAGGGCGTTACATCTGTTCCTCCATTTCTTCATCTAACACATATTTAATTTAAAGCACTGGGGTCATCCTGAACAAAAATAGACATGAAAGGATTGTGCAGTGGCTCATGCCTGTAATCCCAGCACTTTGGGAGGCTGAGGTGAGAGGATCGCTTGAGGCCAGGAGTTCAAGACCAGCCTGGGCAACGTAGCAAGACCCCATCTCTACAAAAATTAAGAAAAATTAGCCAGGTGCTGTAGCGTATGCCTGTAGTCCCAGCTACTCCAGAGGCTGAAGCAGGAGGAGAATCAAATGTTCACTCAGATCATTGCAAATCGACAACTGGAGAAGTGATTCTGAGGGAGAGAGGCCTGATGCTGCCAGATGTGGGAATGGGGGACCTAGGAGGGTCAGGCTTCCTGGAATTGGGGAGAGGGGTGCATGAGCTGAGAGGAAAAGGGACAGCCACAGGGAAGGAAGGCAGTGCAGGGTGAAGCCCTGGGAACAGGGAGGGGTTGGGGCTAAAGAGTAGCCCCCTCCCCACCTCAGGCAGTCCATGTCCTCTCTCCACAGTGGCCAACTTTGACCCTGGCACCTTCAGCTTGATGCGCTGTGACTTCTGTGGGGCTGGCTTCGACACACGGGCCGGCCTCTCCAGCCACGCCCGGGCCCACCTGCGTGATTTTGGGATCACCAACTGGGAGCTCACCGTCTCACCCATCAACATCCTCCAGGAACTACTGGCCACCTCCGCCGCTGAGCGACCCCCCAGTCCCCTGGGCCGAGAGCCTGGGGCTCTGCCTGGCAGCTTCCTGACCTCCCACCGGCCCCGCTTCCCTCTCACCGTGTCCTTCCCACCCACCTGGGCCGAGGACCCTGGACCAGCCTACGGAGATGGTAAGGGGAGGGGTGGGCCGAGCTGGAGCCCTGACCCTTCCCAGGGTCCCAGAGGGATGGAGGGCTGGGGGTAGAGGGGCAGCCACTCTGCTTTCCTGGAAGCATCACTTTACAAACTATGTTGACAACTCTCCTCACAACCACCCTGCCACTTAGGGGTCATTTCTGTTTTACTTAGGGGATGGGCTGGGGCTCTTTCTGGATCCAGTTTCTCCTTGCCCTTCCTGATGGTGACGTTAACAAAGGCTCATGGAACTCTTACCAGGAGCCAGACATTGTTCTAAGCACTTCACAAACATGAGCTCATTTCCATCCTCACAACAACCCTATAAGGTGGGTGTTATTATTATTCCCATTTTACAGATGAGGAAACTGAGGCACACAGCTGGTAGAGGTGGAGCTGGGATTTGAAACCCAGGCAGTCAAGCTTACTTGTTCTTGAATGATGTCTTTTATCTTGAGAAGCGCTATTGGATAGAACTTACTAAAATGATGGGTGGAAACATTCTCTAGATGTCTGTGCTGTCCTATAGGGTCACCACTGGCCACGTGTGGCTGTTAAGCTCTTGAAACATGCCAGTCCTATTGGACAGTGCAGCTCTAGAATCTAGATTAACAACCAGTGTTTGATTGGTCTGGCAGCACTGAAATGCCCCTCCCGTAATCGAGCACTTGCCATGTACTAAGGTATCATCTCATTTCTCACTTATGACTCATAACAAGTCTGCGAAGTTAAGATTGTTGTGTTCCCATTTTACAGTTAAGGAAACTGTGTGTCATCTGCTTTGCCATATGCCACACAGTGGCAGAGCTGGACTTCTAAGCACCTTGTTTGGGGGGTGTCTCCAGTGGAGGATAGTTGGAGAACTCCAGAAGTCATATTTGGTGAAGGAGTGCAGGATTGGGCACCGCAGAGGAAGTGGGAAAGTGAAAGACCGAGGCTTGCAAACCCTGAGGCAAGGCCTGCCTTCGTGGGAGCCTTTAGAAGGCAGAGAACTTGGCTGTGAGGAGTAGCTGGGCTTTGAGGAATGGATGGTGTCTGAACAGGGAGAATCGTCCTGAGACTGCCTTGGGACTGGGGCTTCCTTCTATGTTTCTCATACTTGCGGCTTCCAAGGTCCTACCAAGATCTGTACTCTGGGCTTGGTCACACCCATTCACAAGCCAACTTAGGAAGGCGAAGGACACCCAGGAGTCTGCACAGAGGAGGGTGGGGAGGCACAGAGAGGATAGTGGCTGGTGGAGGTAACACCTCAGGGAGAGGCGAAAGTGGGGACTTGACCCCAGGCTTCTTGCTTCTGCTAAAGGCTGCCCCCAGGCATTCAGCTCACCCACCTGGCTTGGTCTGTAGTGTCTCAGGGGTGGCTGGGAGGCAGAGACAGCTCTGAGGATGGCTGGGGGTGAAGGAGGCAGTTTGTAGCCACTGAGATGAGAGGAGTGAACCTCTGGATGGGAGGAGGTGGGTTTAGCACTGCCCTGGCCTTGTCCTTGGGAAGGACAGTTATGAACAGTCTTTTAGTGAACATCTGGAGAGTGGGGTGGGGGTGGGGTTAAAGAATGTTTGGAAAGAGCCTGGAAGATTTGACTTGAGTAAGGATGTCCTCGATTAGGGCTAGGTCTGGGCACTGGCCCTGCATTAGTTGTCCTTAGAAGCCTCTGCTCTTTCCCCAAGTGGGCTGGAGGAGGAGGGTGCCAGGTTGGGGGCGGGGCGACCGTCAGATTCTGGTCCCACCCAGCTGTCAAGGAACAGCTGGAGACAATCGGTTTGATGTTGGGGAGGGAGAAGCTGGCAGTGCTTGAATGTGGTGCCGGCTGTGGGGGTTCCCTGGGACTGCGGCACAGCACCGTTGGGGGACAGCTGGATGCCAGGATGATGTTGGGGGAATCCTCGTGGTTGGGGATCAGGTGTCTTGCAGAATCCCCGACCCGGAGGGTGAGACTTCCTCGGAAGTAAATAGGGCCGAGTCCTGGGGCAGGTCCTGGTTCTGCACGTCGGGGCTCTAGCAGTCTGGATGCTGTCAAGGGGGATGCGTGTGGCCGGAGGTTTCCCATCCTAGCCGTGCGGATGTCCAGGACCCGGGCTGCGGCAGTTGGAAGCCGCTCAGCGCGCAGCTTGCATGTACGGGCGAGCGGTGGTGGCAGTGGGGCGCGGGCGGTTCCCTGCGGCTGCAGCCGCCTGCCTGTAGGGCCCAGATGAGCGTTTCGCTCGTGGCGCTCGGCGCTCGTCAGGCCACCCTGGGCGCGCCCCGAGGGGCGGGGCGGAGCGCGCTCGGCGGCGGCGGGGCTCGGCGCTCGGCTGCTTCCGCCTGGGGCGGCCGCCCCGCGTGCGCCGGAGCCAAGATGGCCGCCTCCACCGCCCAGTGCCGAGTGACAAAAGCGGAGAGCAAGGCGGCGGCGGGGCCGCGCGCGGGGTGCGTCCGGGAGCGCGCGCCCGCGGGGGCGCCCCCGCCCTGCCCCCCGAGCCCGGGCCCCGCGGCCCCCCTCGCGCTGCCGCCGCCGCCTCCACCCCCGCCGCCGCCACCGCCGCCAACGCCGCGGGACGGGCCCAAGGCCGAGCCGGAGCCGGGGCCCGGGCCCGGGCCTGCGCCCGCGCCGGGTAAGAGCCCGCGCCGGGGAGGGTACGGGGAGGGGAGGGTCGGCGTCCCGCCCTCCCGTGCCGCCGCCCCGATGCCCACCGTCCAGTCTCCGGAACCTCCCTTACCCCCGGCCCATCAGTCGCGCGGGCCCCAGGCCTCCTGTGGCCGCTCGCAGGGTTCCGGGCCTCAGAAACACTTCGCTGGCTCTCCTCCAGACCCTGGCCCCATCTGACAGATGTCTCCTGCCCCTCTTGGAGCCCCGGGAGCGTCCCTCGCCACGGTTCCTGTCCCCCGGTGCGGAAACCCACTTCGATCCTGCCCCATCTGACAGACGTGCCCACCCCACCCGGAGACTTTGATTAAGTCTTTGGTGTCCCAGTCCCTGGCGGCCTCCCGGCCTGCCTACTTCTTGCCTCTGTGGGACTCAGACTGAGCAGGGACCTATCTGGCCCCCTGCCCATCACATCCTCCGGAGCGCCTCCACAGCCCCATCTGACACACAGTCCCTTCATCCTAAGAGCCCTCCCCAGGCTGTGAACTCTAAATTTGGGATTCAACAGGCCTCCCAGGCCTCTTTCTCTGAAAAATTGCCCTGGGAAAATACACCCCTGATTTCCTTTCCCCGCATACCCCTCTCCCAGGGAAGCTACCTGGCCTGAGAGATGCCTTAGAAACTTCACACAAAATTCTGTGATTCCCACTTTTTCTGTCCCCAATCGGATCACTGCTGAGCCAGGCCCCAGGTTGTCGCCTTACCCCACTTAGGGCTCAGCTTGTGATGAGTAGACCACCTCTGGCCCCCACATTGTCTTTATAGCTCCAGCTGCCTTGCCTGGTGGACGTTCCTCACAAGTCCTGTGGCGCTACCTCCCTGTTCTTGGCTCCCTGCCTCTGTGTTGCCTCTGTAGTCTCCTGACTGCCCACACTCTCACCCCCAAGACGGACACATGTTCCTTCTCATGAGTTCTGCCCAGAAAGATGTCTTCTCTGAGATCCCCTAGTGTGGGAGTCTTGGCTCAGACTTGTGCTGCATCCCCTGACCTGTCCCAAGTTCTGGTGGGTGGAAGCTGCTGCTATCCCTGCTGTCATTGGGCAGCCTTAACGTCCCTGTGTCATACCATTGCTGGGGGTTAAGGGTGGAGTCTCAGCTTTCATGGGGTGAGCTGCCTCCCAGAATGAGAGCAGGCACTGAGGATGAGGAAGAAGGGCCATCTTCTCAGTCCTTCTAGGATGGCCCAAGGACAGCCTGAACCTTGCCTGGGCTGAACCTGTCTCCCCAACCCCACAGGCCTGGGTTCTGAGGAAAATGCAATGGTGACCATGGACTTGGGCTCCCCCCCGCTCCCTAAGAAGAGCCTGCCTGTCCCTGGGGCCCTGGAGCAGGTGGCCAGTCGGCTGAGCAGCAAAGTGGCTGCAGAGGTTCCTCATGGCAGCAAACAGGAGCTGCCAGACCTCAAGGGTGAGTGGCCCAGGTGGCATGGCAGGGGATGTTGGCCAGGCTGGTCACACTCACATGAGAACTCTCAGGCCTGGGAGTGAATGTGGGGCTCCAGGTTGGCCACAGTTTTCTCTCTGGCACCTTGAGACACCAAGGGGACACCCAGCTGTCTTCTCTCTTGAGCTTCTGCTGCTCCAGGCATGTGTGGCACTGAGCTGTGTCCTCACTGGGCAAGGGAATGGCATCCAGAGAATCAGTGGGCATGGTGGCCAGTAGCTTACACTCAGACCCCAGTCATTTGCTGACTGTGACCCTCTCTAGCTGTGTTATCTCCTGTGTGACATCCATTCATCTTTCTGTTGATCCTAAGGTCGTTATTGAGTAGTAACAGGCTCTGGGGTAGCCCTCAGGGATGTGAGAGGAGCAGGATGAGGGGCGAGGAGGCAGAGAAGCAGCTAGGTGGGGATAGGGGCTCTACAGGAGAGGGAACGTGGGACCACAGAGACCGTAGCTGGGCATCCATCCAGCGTCTGGGGCATGAGTTGAGCCGCAGAGGGTGGCTAGAACTTAGATTGGTGAAGCACTTGGCTGGCAGGTCAGCATTTGTGTGAATCTGTTGCCAAGGCACCCTGCTGGGTCAGAATTCTGAAAGGTGCCCCACCGGCTGGACCACAGAAGGGCTCTGCCTACTGCTATGTGCCTTAGGCACAACTCGTCCCCTCTCTGAGCCTCAGTTTCCTTATTTGCAAATCAGACGGGCTGATCCCCAGCTCATTAGGGTCATTGTGAGGATCAGGAGGGCTTGACAGACTCTTCCATGGAGGCTGGGTGAGGGGGACCCCAGGGGAGGGGAAGCAGGAGAGCCAGCCCACGGGCCTCACAGCCTGCTCTCTCCTGGCCTCTGTTGCCCTCCAGCCCAGAGCCTGACCACCTGTGAGGTCTGTGGCGCCTGCTTTGAGACCCGCAAGGGCCTGTCCAGCCATGCAAGGTCCCACCTGCGGCAGCTGGGAGTGGCAGAGTCGGAGAGCAGCGGTGCGCCCATCGACCTCCTCTACGAGCTTGTGAAGCAGAAGGGCCTGCCCGACACCCACCTCAGGCTGTCCCCAGGCCTGGCTAAGAAGTCCAGCTCACTGAAGGAGGTGGTCACCGGGGCCCCCCGGCCTGGCTTGCTCACCCTGGCCAAGCCCTTGGACGTACCATCTGTCAACAAAGCCATCAAGTCGCCTCCCGGTTTCTCAGCCAAGGGCCTGGCCCACCCGCCCAGCTCTCCGCTCCTCAAGAAAGCACCGCTGGCCCTGGCGGGCTCCCCTACCCCCAAGAATCCTGAGGACAAGAGCCCCCAGCTGTCCCTGAGCCCCCGGCCAGCCTCCCCAAAGGCACAGTGGCCTCAGTCTGAGGACGAGGGGCCCCTGAACCTCAGTGAGTGTGGGTCCCGGGAGCCAAGGGAGGTCCCGGCGCTGGGAGGGAAGGGGCCTCAGGTTGGGCTCCAGGGCCCAGGGTGGGGGCAGTGGGGACTCCAGCTCCCATGTTGTGAGTTGGCCAGATCAGAGCGCTGGTCAAGGCTCTGTGTCCCCTATTGGGCCACCCAGCATATGATCATCTGTCTCCCTCTTGACTTTGCTGATCGTCCCTGGAGACCTGGCTGCAGGTGCCGAGTCTGCCAGGGTCACCCTCACCACTTAGGGGCAGCTCTTGGCCTTTTCTGGGCCTGAGGCTGGGGGCAGTGAAGGCAACCAGGGCCCCCGTGGGCCTGGCTTCCCCAGCAGGAGTTCAAGGCATCTTGGGTCCAGCAGGTAGACAGATGGTCCAGCTGACAGGAAGTCCCAGTAGTTGGCCGTGTCTTCACGTCTTCCTGGCTGTCCTTATAGAGATGGCACTCTCCCTCTGTGCCTGGGGGTGGAGCCCCACCTCCTGGGTTGCCTGTGGGCTTGGAAGGTAGAGTTTGGGCAGAAAGCCTCCAGGCACAGTGAGCAGGTTTAATGAGAGTGCCCCTTAGAACATACATTTGTGGGCATTAAAGTAGAGTCTAGGGGTGACCCCGGGGTCCCAACTGGCACCTCACTTTCTCTTGAAGTTGCCTCCACTCAGTCTGCTGTGCTTCCCGGAGCAGGACCCTGAGCAGGTGTGCCCTTGGCTGCATGGTGCTTGGCAGTCACCATCCACCCCACACAGCTTCCATAGAAGGGGTCCCAGAGGAGAGAGGGCCTGGGAGCGTTTGATTTGGCCACTACCCGTCCACCCAAATCCTTACACTGTCCACACTCACCTTGATGCCAAGAGGCGGGGCAGTTCTGCTTCCCAAAACCTCTCAAAAGAAGTGCGCAGCGTGGGTCTTGGATCCTGAGCTACCCGGGCAGCCAAGAATCACATCAGACCCTCCTGCCTCAGTCCCCCAGGGCCGGCCAAGGTGGCGGCCGTGAACCGCCCCCCTGTGTTTTGTCTCCGCAGCTGTAGATAGTGACGGGGGCAGAGAGCTGGACTGCCAGCTGTGCGGTGCCTGGTTTGAGACCCGCAAGGGCCTGTCCAGCCACGCCCGTGCCCACCTGCGCCACCTGGGCGTCAGCGACCCGGACGCCAAGGGATCCCCCATAGACGTGCTCCACGGGCTCATCAGGAGGGACGGCGTCCAGATCCGCCTCCCACCCGGGCGCGGAGCCCTGGCCCAGCTGGGGCGGCCTCCCACCTCCGCGGCCCTCTCCTTGCTCCCCCCCCCACCGCCGGCCAAGAAGGCCAAGCTGAAGGCCGCGGGTATGGCCAGCCCTTGGGGGAAGCAGGACCTCTCGGCCGCCGCAGCCGCCGGCATTTTCTGGGCCTCTGATGTGGAGCCATCTCCTCTCAACCTCTGTAGGTTCTCGCTTCAGCCGCCCCCTCCTCCCTGTGGGCCCTGGAGCCCCTCCCGGGGGGGGGGGGTCACAGTCCCCTCCCTACTCCCTCCCTGCGGGGGCAGGGAGTAGACAGGGGCCCTTGGCAGTGGGCTGCTAGGCCCTTTCTCTTGGCCTTTGCCTCCATGACCGTGACCCTCCCTGAGAATGAAGGCCAAGAGGGGGGATCCTGCCTTTTGGTGTGGAAGGCGCCCACATCCACCCCGGGTCTGGATGGCACGTGGCACCTAGGCTGCCGCTTCCTGCCCTCCTGCCCCTTGTCCTTGTTGGGACTGGTAAGGCTGTGGAGTCTTGGTTCCATCCTCCTCCGCCAGGACCGAGGGCCCGTTCGCTCTCTGGAGCCTCCCTCACTTCTGCCAGGTATCTGGCCTCCCTGCCCCACTCCTGAGCTCCCTCGCTTGCACCTGCCCTCTGCCACCACCCTAGCTTGTGGGCATGCTGCTGCCCACGCCCAGCCGACCAGGACACTCCTGCAGGTGGCCATGCTAGCGGTGCCATAGTTATTAACTGCCCCTTTCTCCTCCTGCTGCAGCCTCCGGCCCAGAGCCAGCACGAGACATCCGCTGCGAGTTCTGCGGCGAGTTCTTTGAGAACCGCAAGGGCCTGTCAAGCCACGCACGCTCCCACCTGCGGCAGATGGGTGTGACTGAGTGGTACGTCAACGGCTCACCCATCGACACACTGCGGGAGATCCTGAAAAGACGGACCCAATCTCGGCCTGGTGGACCCCCCAACCCACCAGGGCCCAGCCCAAAAGGCCTGGCCAAGGTGATGGGCAGCGGAGGTCCTGGCAGCTCGCTGGAAGCCCGCAGCCCCTCGGACCTTCACATCTCACCCTTGGCCAAGAAGTTGCCACCGCCACCAGGCAGCCCCCTGGGCCACTCACCAACTGCCTCTCCTCCCACGGCCCGGAAGATGTTCTCAGGCCTGGCTGGACCCTCCCTGCCCAAGAAGCTGAAGCCTGAACAAATGCGGGTGGAGATCAAACGGGAGATGCTGCCAGGGGCCCTTCATGGGGAGCCGCACCCATCTGAGGGTCCGTGGGGGGCGCCGCGGGAGGACATGACACCCTTGAACCTATGTAAGTGTGACCCTGCGGCAGGGCAGGGAGAACAGCTGGAGGGGTCTCTTCCCTGCCTCCCCTCGGGGGTATCCATAGCGCCCAGGGTTGCAGTGGAAGGGAGGATACCCCACAGGTCCAGAGGACACAGGGCTAGCTGCTACGTAGACCCCTGCAACTGAGCTCCTTTTTGTTCTCCTTTATTCATATGGGGAGGCAGAATTGTGTCATTCAGTGATGGCAAAAAGATTCTATCTCTAGTGCCATCATCAATTGATTGCAGCTGCCAACCAGACTCCTAGGGAGAAAGACTGCGGGGATCAAGTAGTGATGTCTGCCATGGGCAGGAGTGTAGGACCTGGCAGTGGGTATGTGAACTGTGTCTTTCTGGCATTCCTGGTAACTAAGTGCTTGGCATTTGGAGTCTGAGTCAGGATCTCTGTTCCTCCACAATCTAGCAATGTGTAACCTTGGGCAAGCTTCCTCATTTGGAAGATGGAGATCAATGTAGTCCCAATTCCATATGGTTTTCTTGAGGATTAAGTGGGACAAAGCACTTAGCTCAGTGCCTTGTTACCGAAAGCTCTCTGTACACAATGGCAGTAACATCACCGTTGCTGGGTTCCGTGTTGCAGCGTCGCTGTGTTCATTGTGCTCAGGTTGATTAAATGCCTGCTGTGTGCTGAGCAGGTGAGGGTGGCCCAGGCTCTGCCTCAGAGCTCATGTGCATTACATGCTATGTGCCATGTGTGCTGAACTGTCCCCATTTTAGACCCTCCTGGTCACACTGGGAGGTGGGAATTTTCATCTCCATTTTGCAGAGGAGGAAACTGAGGCTCATAGAGGGGGAGTGGCTGGCCCAGGATCACACAAGGAGACACTGTGAAGCCAGCTAGATTTGAGGTGACGGAATAAGCAGCAGGGCTGGACGTACACACAGCCTCTGGAGGCCCAGATGAGGGAGCAGGTCCTTGGGGTCTGGCGGCGGGTGTGGACACGGGCAGCTAGGCAGCTGGCATTGATACGGGCCTTGAGCTTGGAGGCTTCCTGCCCGCAGCCGCCGCCTCCTTCTCCTCCTCCCCCTACCCTGGACCCTCTGCAGCGTCCCGGGCAGAGCCGGTGCGCGACATCCGCTGCGAGTTCTGCGGCGAGTTCTTCGAGAACCGCAAGGGCCTGTCGAGCCACGCACGCTCCCACCTGCGGCAGATGGGTGTGACAGAGTGGTCCGTCAACGGCTCGCCCATCGACACACTGCGGGAGATCCTCAAGAAGAAGTCCAAGCCGTGCCTCATCAAGAAGGAGCCACCCGCTGGAGACTTGGCCCCTGCCTTGGCTGAGGATGGTGCCCCCACAGCAGCCCCTGGGCCCATGCAGTCCCCACTGCCACTGTCGCCCCTGGCCATCCGGCCAGGCAAACCAGGAGCAGGGCCAGCCCAGGTTCCCCGAGAGCTCAGCCTGACACCCATCACTGGGGCCAAGCCCTCAGCCACTGGCTACCTGGGCTCAGTGGCAGCCAAGCGGCCACTACAGGAGGACCGCCTCCTTCCAGCAGAGGTCAAGGCCAAGACCTACATCCAAACTGAACTGCCCTTCAAGGCAAAGACCCTCCATGAGAAGACCTCCCACTCCTGTAAGCAGCGGGCGGCAGGGTCCTGGGAGGGCGTCCACTGGGGCCTGCAGAGCCGGGCAGTGCCCCGAGTGCTCACACTGACCTCAAGTGGGGCCCCTGCGGCAGGGCCCCAGTGGGAGGCGGGATTGGCTCCTGGCCTGGGCAGGGCTGCCTGGGTCTGCCTGACCCATTCAGGCCGTGGCTCAGCAGCACCCCCTCCGCCCCACAGCCACCGAGGCCTGCTGTGAGCTGTGTGGCCTTTACTTTGAGAACCGCAAGGCCCTGGCCAGCCACGCGCGGGCACACCTGCGGCAGTTTGGCGTGACAGAGTGGTGCGTCAACGGCTCACCCATCGAGACACTGAGCGAGTGGATCAAGCACCGGCCCCAGAAGGTGGGCGCCTACCGCAGCTACATCCAGGGCGGCCGCCCCTTCACCAAGAAGTTCCGCAGTGCCGGCCATGGCCGCGACAGTGACAAGCGGCCGCCCCTGGGGCTGGCACCTGGGGGCCTGGCCATGGTCAGCCGCAGTGCCGGGGGGGAGCCGGGGCCTGAGGCTGGCCGGGCAGCTGACAGTGGTGAGCGGCCTCTAGCAGTCAGCCCGCCGGGCACCATGAAGGCTGAGGAGCACCAGCGGCAGAACATTAACAGTGAGTGCTGGTGCAGGGGCATCGGGAGGGCTGCAGGCACCTGTGGGCCCACCCGGCCACCCACCGGGCTCTCTGCTGTGTGTCGCCCTTGGTCCCTTCTCCAATTGCTCACTCATTCACTCGTCTGTCTACCATCCCGCCCGTCTAGGCGGTGTCCAGTCCCCAGCTGTCCTGTCTTACAAGTGGTGTCCACTTCTCACTTGCTGAAGGCAGGAATGTCCCCAGCTCTTGGCCTTCCTGCTCATCTCCCATCCCTCTCCCCACTTTTAGAATTTGAGCGCCGACAAGCCCGCCCTCCAGATGCCTCCACAGCCCGGGGGGGTGAGGAGGCCAGTGATCTGCAACAGAAGCTGGAGGAGGTGCGGCAGCCCCCACCCCGAGTCCGGCCGGTCCCCTCCCTAGTGCCCCGGCCCCCCCAGACATCACTCGTCAAGTTTGTTGGCAACATCTATACCCTCAAATGCAGGTACGCTGTCCCCAGGGGAGGGAGACCACTGTGGGGAGCTTCAGAACAGTCTGGGTCTGGTGGGGGCTGGGAGATGTCACCTCAAAGGCTGCCCTTGTGTGTGGTGGGGCCCGGGGTGAGGCCTCATCACAGACAGTGGCATCTCAGAGCATCAGGCTAACACCCTGAGCTTTGTAGCCCGCAAGACCTGTGTTCAAATTCCAGCTCTGACACTTAGCAGCTCAGTGACCTCGGGCAAGGGCTTACTTATTCCATGCCTCAGTTTCCGCACCCATAAAACAGGATAGGTAATAGACCTACCTAATAGATTTGTTATGAGGACCAAGTGATTTTAATATTTATAAAGCATTCAGAACTCAGCCTGGCACATGGTAAGCACTCAACAAGTGTCTGGCTGATTAAGAAAAAAATAGGTTTACCAAAGTCTACGAGTACATCAGAGACCAGGAAACTGGCAGCTGAGATGGGAGGTGACTCGCTGCAGGCCCTGTCAGAAGTAGGATTCAAACCCAGGTCTCGGGAGCCAAGAGCTCGGGCACTGGGCCCCTGCACTTTGAGGCCTCTTTTGGGGACAGGAGGAGGAGAGGGGCCTGGTGAGTTGGGTAGGATCTGCTTCCTGTGCCCTTTACCATCTCAGATCATATGCATCAGTCAGGTGGCAGAGGTGCTTGGGAAGCCAGGTGACCATTACCAAGTACCAGTGACCTCTTAGAGGCAAAGGAGTCTCCATGAGACCCCACTGTGACCCCGTGGTGGGTGGAGGTGGCTGTCCATGGGGAAACATCTGGCTTCTGGGCCTCCACTCCCTCACATCCTGGGCTTGCCCCGTCCACATGGAATAGCCACGGGTGTGCCCAGGGATGTGGGCAAGGCTATGCTTCTGCCTCTGATCACAGCAGTGGCCACTCCCTCTCTTTCTCTTCCCTCACGCAGGTTCTGTGAAGTGGAATTCCAGGGCCCCCTCTCCATCCAGGAAGAGTGGGTGCGGCACTTACAGCGGCACATCCTGGAGATGAATTTCTCCAAAGCGGACCCCCCGCCTGAGGAGTCCCAGGCCCCACAGGCACAGACAGCGGAGGCTGAGGCTCCCTAACACAAAAACATTCCAGATCCCCTCTTGTGCCACCTCTGTCTCTCCTCCTCTTTGTCCTCTTCCCTCTTCTCCCTCTTTCTTTTCCGTTTCCAAAGGAGCAAGCCAAAACCTCAAACCGGCACCCCTTGGGGGGCCGGGCACACTACAGCCGGGGCGCCCTTCCCCCAGCCCAAGGACTCTGGGGCCACAGGGTGTCTTCCTTCAGCCCAAGCCCACCTGGTCCAGCAGGGGGGCAGCAGCCAGGTCTCTGGTGGCAGCTGATCTGGTCACAGGGGAAGACAGCACCCCCCCGTGAATCTAGCGGCCAGGCAGGGCTATGTCTGCCATCCGTGGCCATTTGCAAAGACTCCAAAGACCCCTGTTCTGGTTCCCTCTCACTCCCATGAATATCCTCTCTCACGCATGTACATGCGAACACACACACGTGCACCTCGTGAGACACGGGATCTGCCCCAGCCCCCCAGTTCCTGAGTTGAACGACCACATCATGCCACGGTGCTTGCTCAGGGGAAGCCACGCTCCCTCTGTGGGGCCCATGATGGCCTGGGAGCCCCCCACTGAGCCCACAATGCCACGGAAATCCTTGTTGGCCACCCCCAGAGGGGCCTTCCCTGCTAGGAAGAGCTCAGACTGACAGCTGCCTCCTGCCATGTCAGTGACCCCCAAGAGCCTCAGGGGCTCCGGGGCCTGGGAGGGTGGGGTGGGGGGTGGGACTCTCCTCCCTCACTCCTGTCTCCCTCGCCCTTTTCACTGTTGCTTTCTATGTATAGGTCCCTAGACCTCTCACTTTTTTAAAAAGCGCGTTTTGTGTAGAGAATAAGGAACGTGGATCTTTTTATTTTGCAATCCTGGGCCAGCTAGAAACCGGGAGCCGATTTGACCTTTTAACTTTTTTCAGTGGCCACGTTTTGGTTATCAATGTAACTAGAAGTATGTAAATTAGATTAAATTTCTCTTCTGGAAACATCCTGGGGCAGGCGGCCAGCGTGTGTTTTTCTGTCGAGTGGACAGGCTGGCATTGGCTGGCAGCCAGGGCTGGGATCGGGGCCTCCTCTGTCCAGAGCCCTGGAGCTCCTGGGCTTTTCCCATTGGCCGCCAAGCCGACCAGACGCAGCTGGGGATGAGCCCAAGTTCCCAGCTGTTGGCCCTCGATGCTGTGGCTGGTGGGGGGCTCTGGCCAGCTGGTAAAGCAGAGAAACCCGGCCTCTGGGCTGCCAGTCTGGGAAGGGAGCCAGGATCAAGGAGCAATGGAGCTTAGAAGAGCTTACTGAGGGCAGGAGTTGACCAGCAAAGGTGTTGGGGACCCACCTGGGGAGGGAGAAGCACACAACTGCTGGGAGCATTTGGGGGCCAGCAAGGGTGTAGACAGCAGGGACTTGCCTGCCTTCAGCCTTCAAGACATATGTGACTTCTGTTTAGACACATGCACCCCTGAACCCAAGTAACACAAGGAGAAAAAAGAGGAGCTGCTGACTCCTTTGTGATGTTATTTATTTTCTCGCTCTGCAAATGTTTATTGAACATTTCTGAGATTTTAAGAGATTTTGTTGGCTGCTCCTTATTGATTGCATGTGGTTTTTCAGCATTAAGTGGCCAAGTGCTGGAAAGTGGGAATGCCCTCATGGGGTGTGGACAGCAGGGGCCTCCTCTACCCCCACCCCTGTCTCCCTGGGCCCCTCACCATGGCCCTGCCTGGGAAGGAGGGGTTAACGGGCTGCAATCGCACACCCACAAGGGTGGTCTTGGCCCACACGCTTGGCTTTTCTGCTGCTGTGGGGTCAACATCCATCTCGCCTGGTGGCGGAAGGCCTCCCACTTCCATCCATCTGGAGCTGTGGGCGGAAACATCTAAGACCTTAGGAAGTGGAGAGAGCAGCTTATGGGATGAGAACTGACCCAAAGGTGCTTCCTCTTACAACTTTTTGTAAATCAGTTTTGAAAATATAAAAGTGAGCCAGGCATGGTGGCTCACACCTGTAATCCCAACACTTTGGGAGGTCAAGGTGGGAGAATCACTTGAGGCCGGGAGCTTGAGGCCAGCTTGGACAACACAGCGAGACTCATTTTCTACCAAAAAAGAAAAAGTTTTAAAAAAAATAGCCAGGTGTAGTGGTGCGCACCCATAGTCCTAGCTACTTGAGCACAGCCCTTCTCTGCTTAAGCCATTCTACTGTCTTGTCTCAGGCAACGTGGTTTCAGCCTTTGAGCAGCTCACTCTTGTCTGTGAGGGCATCGGAGGTTCACAAAATCATCAATCAGTGAAATGATGGCTGTGGCAAGTGCCACGAAGGAACCTACAGGACACAGGAGAGGTGTCCGGCAGCCCTGACTTAGTTTGGAGGACAGGACCCTATCCCTGAGGGTGACAGGGAGATGAACCCCAAAGCCAGAATGCACACCAATCTGAGATCTATGTGCTTCATGTATGGAATTCCTCACTGAATGCATCATAAATGCCTTTGTTCCATATGGCAACAAGTTCTGCGTAATCCCCATTTGGGGAAGAGTGTTATTAATAAAACATTTTTTCATGGAAAATTCCAACTATAGAATAGTACAGCAAATAGTAAAATGAACTCTTGTTTATTCCTCAATTATCAGCTCATGACCAATATCTTCAGCTCCCCAGTTGCAACTTCTCCCCTTTCCTGTCTGAATTAGGTGAAGCGTGTCCCGGTCATCCAATCAATATCTTAATATTTCAGTATGTTTCTTTGAAGAATATGGACTTTAAAAAATGCCACTATTATACCTAAAGAAATTGACATCATTAATATCAAAAAGTCAGCAATAGCATACTTTAAAAAAACTGTAAAACACAAAAAAGGTACAAGTCGTAATTGATAAGTTTTCTCAAACATGCACACTAAGTACCATTTTCGATATCTGCTGGTCTGTCAAGTCACCTTTTTGAAATTATGAGCTATACCTGACGGTGGTTTCCTCACATCCAAGGAGGGTGCTGAGGACAAGGCTGGGGCCAGGCTGCTCTATTGCACAATCTCTGAAGTCCAGAATGAACCAAGAGGCTTTTAGAAGCGAAGTTCCAGTTTTCACGCATAAGTGTCAAGGACCTTGAGCAAATCATGTATTCCAAGCCTCAATTTTCTTATCTTTTAAATAGGGATTAAAAAAAAAAAAAAAAGCTCACAGGTTTGGGGGAACATTTGAATGATACACGATACAAACAGAATTATTACATATATAATATAAACATGCCATGTAAATATACAAATATATTTATTATTGTTATGTTGCCATTAATAACAAAACATAGCATTTAGTGCACCTGGCACCAAACTGGTTTCTTTACATACGTTTTCTCCTGTCATGCCAGCATCTTGTTTGGCTCTTAGTTTTAATTTTCACATTCCAGTATGGCTTACCCCCGCGCTCATTTTGGAGCTGAAGGCCAGAGAAGTTGAGAAAATTAGCCCAAGTTTGCACAGCACCTCGGTGGCAGCGCTGGGACCCAAGCCGTGCCCTGCGTGCGCCGTAGACCCGGCTCCCTCTGGCGAGTCTCCAGGGCACATGCTCGCCTCTGGCTCGGCCACGCTTGGGCCTCTGGCCTTGCCGTAGTGCACAGCTCCGCTCCTTCGAACTCCACAGGACTCCACCTCTCTGCCGGCTCCTGTTGGCCAATCACTGCGGGCTTAGGGTAAATGGGGGGGGGACAAGGCGGGGCTCTTAGGAGATTGGCAGAAGCTTCAGCCACTCCCATGAGGAGACGCTAAGATAGACAGTGAGTCAGCCCAATAGGTGTGAACCCCGAGGCGGGCGCAAGCCAATGCGGCCGGGAGGCGGGGCTCGGTATGTGTATAGAAGTTGCCCAGAGGCTTATAACCTCTATCGCGGCGTCGGGTGCGCACAGTTGATATCTGTGTCCTCAGACGTAGTGTTCGCCACCGCCATGAGCTACACAGGTGGGTTCTGCAGGGTAGGGGTGGGGCTCCTGGTCGGGAGTGCGACAGGACTTGCCGGTGCCTCGCTGGGCTCACCCACACTTCCCCCGGGTCCCGGTCACTGCTCTCTCTGCGGTCACAAAATGGCGCCGCAGGCCCGTTGCCTCAGGGTCGCTCCCCTTATGCCTCGGCGCCTCAGTTCTCTGTGCTGGCTGCCTG
This sequence comes from Varecia variegata, assembly GCA_028533085.1. NCBI lineage: Eukaryota > Metazoa > Chordata > Mammalia > Primates > Lemuridae > Varecia > Varecia variegata. The sequence continues at coordinate 84,449,906 of CM052442.1, read as the reverse complement.
GCGTCCCGGCTCCTGGCCGCCCGGGGGCTTGGCTTCTGTCATCTGAGTCCGCGGGCCCCGGGCCTCGGTGCCTGAGGACCTTGCTCCCACCACCTCCGTCCCTGGCCGGTGGTCTTCAGACCTCGACGCCTCAGGTCGTTCTTTCTCAGGCCTTAGCCCTTCAGAGCATGCAGCAGGCTCGGGCGCCGTCGCCATTGCCGCGCCCTCCCCCGCGCAGTTGCTCTGCAAAACGCTGCAGCTGCCCCCCCCAGCCCCCATCCCACCCACTCTCCTGTGCCTGCCCCAGAGCTGGGAGAGGTGCCAAGCCCCGGGGGGATAAATAAATATTTGAAAGGTTTGGTCTGAGCTTGAACCTTGGCGAGGAATGGCTAGCTTCCACGTCAGTTCGCTCAACATCTGTCGAATTTACCGTGTCAGATGCTGAATAGGCATGGGAATACTGACAAGAATTCCTCAAGCAGTTTATAGGCGAGCACAGATCTTAATAGGCAAATAAACGTGTAGAGGATATATTCTGGGCTGGTCAGTGCCCTGAGGAGGTTGCTCCATTATAGGGAGTGGTTAGAGACTTCTGTGTAAAGAAGTGACATTTTAGCCGGAGACTTAAATGGAGTGAGGGCGTAAAGGTATGTGGCCCAGGGTGCTGTTGCTGTAGGCCCGGGGGCAGGAGCTGCCTGGCTTGTTAGATCGGCCACGGAAGCCGGTGGGATTTGAGCAAAAAAGGGAGAGTGGGTGATAAGATCAGAGAGATCACCAGCCCCACCCGCCTCCACCGGGAATATGCTTGGGAGAGATTGTAAATCATTGCTGGATGAATTGCCAAGGCCTCCTGGGTTTGCCTTGGCAGTGACCAATGAGGTTTCTCATCCAGGAGCTGTAGACTAGGCCTCTCCCCTTGATGGGGGTATTGCAGATTTGAGCATGTGCCGTTGCTGGGTAACCTGCATTCTACTCAGAATGTTCAGGATTGAGAATGGAACCTGAGTCTCAGGGACTCCTTTGTGGGCTGCTTCAGGTTGGCCTAGGCAAGAAGGTAGTTCCAGTCCTGACTCTGGCTCCCAGATCAGGAACTTGCCAAGAACCCCAGTTTTTCTAGCAATCATCTCCCAGCCCAGTGGTTCTCAACCACGGGTGATTCTGCCCCCAGAGGGCATTTGGCAATGTCTGGAGTCATTTCTGGTTGTCACATCTGGGGGTAGGGGTGCTGCTGGCGTCTAGTGGATAGAAATCAGGGATGCTGCTCAGTATCCTACAGTGCATGGAATTCTTTATGGTGCCACAAAAGATTATCTGGCCCCAAACATCAGCGGTGCCAAGGTTGGGCAGCTCTGCCTGAACCTTTTTGTAGCTTTCCTAGTTCAGGAGAAAGGATACTAGGATTGTTGTTGACATCTCTGGAATTGGTATGTAATTCCCTTCACCATGTCTTTCCAAGAACTAGAAGGTAGTTTTTAGGGGCAGGACTGCTGAAGAAACCAGAAGATGAATGGTTGGGTGCTGTGGGGTAGCTTAATAATGGAGCATTTGTTTTTATAGATGAGGAAACTGAGTTAGAGAGGTCACTAATGGCCCAGCCTGAATTTCAGCTCTAGATCTTGTAGGCTGCAATTCTGGGTTTGAGATAGCTAAGCTAATGAGGTAATGATTTTTTTCCTCCTTGATCTTGAGACACTGAAAACACAGTAGTTTTATAATGGGAATCTTTCCCTTTTAAGAAGCCGACCACTGAAGTCACAGGTATTTTAAGTCACATTTCAGTCAACTATTAGCTTTAAGGATAAGGATAAGCCTTGAAGCAAATGTTACCATTATAATTAAACATAAAAGGTGATTGATGTAATATATGTTTTTGTTAACGCATCCAACTTTTGAACCTAGTTACTTTATTTATACTTGGGAAAGGAAGCTCCCCTAATACTGAGAGGGAAGATGGGAGCAATGGAAAAATAGGACAAAAAATCCACAATTTTGCCTTCAAAGGTCTGAAATCCTACCAATCTTTTAATAGAAATATTTATTACCTCAGTTTCTTTGTGTTAAGAATGGGCACGAGGCCGGGCACGGTGGCTCACGCCTGTAATCCTAGCACTCTGGGAGGCCGAGGCGGGCGGATTGTTTGAGCTCAGGAGTTTGAGACCAGCCTGAGCAAGAGTGAGACCCCCGTCTCTACTAAAAAAATAGAAAGAAATGATCTGACAGCTAAAAAAAAAAATATATATATATATATGTGTGTGTATATATATATAAACAATAAGCCGGGCATGGTGGCACATGCCTGTAGTCCCAGCTAGTCGGGAGGCTGAGGCAGTAGGATCGCTTGAGCCCAGGAGTTTGAGGTTGCTGTGAGCTAGGCTGACGCCACGGCACTCTAGCCCTGGCAACAGAGTGACACTCTGTCTCCAAAAAAAAAAAAAAAAAGAATAGGCATGTGGTTTAGCTGTGTGGTTTGGGCATGGGATATCTCATAAGGTTACATTTAGGATATCTGTCTGGATTATAGTCATCTGAAGGGCTTGACTGGGGCTGGAGGTCCCACCTCCAAGGTGACTTAAACTCCTGTGCTGGCAGATTGATACTGGCTGTTAGTTCTTTGCCAGGTGGATCTCTCCATAGGGCTGCTGAAGGGTTCTTACAACATGGCTGGTTTCCCCCAGACTGATCCAAGAAAGAGCAAGTCTCGAAGTCACACTCAAGTCATTTCTCCCATCCACGTACTAACCAGGCCCGACCCTGCTTAGCTTCCGAGATCAACACTCAGTCATTTCTGTAAATTTTTTTTTTTTTTAAAGTAGAGATGGAGGCAGGGGCAGTTCTTGCTCTTGCTCAGGCTGTTCTGGAATGCCTGACCTTAAGTGATCACCTTGGCCTCCCAGACTACTAGGAGTACAGGCATGAGCCACCGTGCCTGGACCATTTCTGTAAATCTTACTGGTTACGCTGGCCACTTCTATTAGTTTGGGAGGGGGCTACATACTGTCAGGAGGCGAGAGTCATTGAAGGCCATCTTGGAGGCTGGTCACCACCCTACCCTTGGCTCACATAGCGGAGGTTGGAGACAACCTAACCTAATTCCAGTTGCCCTCCAATTTTTTCCACTCTATGTCATTCCTTCAAAGAATATACTTTTTTAAAAAAGGAAAAGAATAAAACTGAGAAACATTTGTGTTTTTGAACAAAAATGATGACAAGACAGGTTGGCTAAGAGCAATGGGCAGTGCTGCCAAATTAGAAATCCATAATCTGACCCTTACCTTTTTAGAGCCAAATAGGGCATATTTTATTTTTTTAACCCAGAGCTGGTCAGACCAGTGAATTGAACCAAGAAGAGAGAACTTTATGAACCAGATCAGAATTTATTCATATTAGGAGCCACAACTGGCTACGAAGGGCCCGCTCTGGGAGGACAGAATTAGAGCAGAGGTTGCCGTTGAGCTGTGAAGGTTGGATGGATTGCCTTTCTTTCCTCCCAGAGAAGACCCAGGGCCCCTGTGGGCCAAACAGATGTAGGTCTTTTGCTCTATGGCTTGCTTATCGTGTTCCAGTATGTATTCCTGTTAGGGTGTGGTGGGTTCCTACTTGCAGTATTTACAACCCACATTATCTAAAGTCTGGGGCCATTTTGCTGGTGGCCCTATTGCTGAACAAACAGGTTTCCAGAAGGTAGTTGAGCAAACAGTGGAGAAGGCAGGGGTCAGGTACTTTGTATCTTCCCTCTAGGTTAACTCTCCAAAATACTTTCAGTGTTTCTTGTAGACAGTTTTAATCATCAATGTTTGGAGCTTAGGTATCTCAGGAAGATCCCCGATTCCTACCCTCTTTAATTAGGAACCCCTAATTTAAAAAACTGGATCTGTGTGCTTTGGGTTTTGTCCATCCTCAGGGCCCGGTTCCTTCCTCTGGGAAGTAAAGATGAAGTTCGGTCCTCAGCTCCTTGTTTGGAACCCTGGGAGCTGGGTGTGTTTTGGAATTCCAGCTTGAGAAGTCATACTGGGGTCTGGGGCGGCACCGTATATTTAAATACATTAATTCTGCACTGAGTGGGACACAGAAAGACTGTAAATGTCCTCACAGGTCAGTTTGGCCCCAGAATGAGTTTTGGCACCACATTTGTGGAGAACACTTGGTTTTCAGACCTTTTGGACCTGGAGGAATTGCAGGGTAAGGGATCTTGCCCAGTCCCTCTTGCCGGCTGTGGTGAGGATGAAATGTGATCCTGCAGAAAAAAACATCTCACCCCCCTGTGGGGGAAGCACTTAGTGTTGGCTGCTGTTGCTGTGATCGCAAGGGATAAAATAGTCTGTCAACAAATATGAGAGTATCTTCCCTGGGGGAAGTCACTTGTGTGGGTTTTTGTTGTAAACAAGCTATTAGAGGCACAGGCTTTAATTTTCAGGTCATGAGTTGGCTCTAATGGGAACAAGCAAATATTACCTCTCATGGTATCTGTCATAATTTCAATGTTGAGAGTAAATCATTTAAAAATGTTTCTTTTCTTTACTTACCATTGTACAACTGAGGATAAAAATACATATTTTAAAATGTAGTTTTAAAGCAAGTGTCAGTATCAATCATAGTCTGTAGGAGCAGTAGTTTCTTTCTTTTTCTTTTTTTTGAGACGAAGTCTCTCTTTGTCACCTGGGCTAGAGTGCCATGGCATCAGCCTAGCTCACAGCAACCTCAAACTCCTGAGCTCAAGTGATCCTCCCACCTCAGCCTCCCAAGCAGCTGGGACTATAGTCATGCTTCAGCACGTCTGGCTAATTTTGTTTGTTTGTTTCTTAGGTGGCTAATTTTAAAATTTTTTGTAAAAACGGGATTTCACTGTTGCTCAGCCTGGTCTTGAACTCCTGGGCTCCAGTGATCCTCCCGCTTCAGCCTCCTAAGGTAGCTGGTACTACAGATGTGCACCACCATGCTTAGCTAATTTTTCTGTTTTTTTGTAGAGACAGGGTCTGGCACTCCTGAGCTCAAGTGATCCTCCCACCTGGGCCTCCCAGAGTGCTAGGATTACAGGCGGGAGCCACTGTGCTCAGCCAGGAACATTAGTTTCTGATAAAGGTTCAAGTTTTCCTTATTTGGTACTAATTCGTTTTAAGTCGAGAAATAGTTTGAGAGTTGAGAAGATAGGAAATTTTATATACATAACAATACATAATTTTATATACATAATACTATTTCCCTATGAACATGCCAACCTCAATTAATTACATTTAAGAAATAATTATTATACACAATTTTTTTTTTTAAAGAGACAGTCTCACTCTGTCGCTCAAGCCAGAGTGTAGTGGTGTGATTATAGCTCACTGCAGCCTCCAACTCCTGGTCTCAAGTGATCCTCTTGCCTTAGCCTCCAGAGTGGCTGGGACTACAGGCACATACCACTAAGCCTGACTAATTTTTTTTATTTTTTGTAGTGATGGGGTCTCAGTAAGTTGTCCAGGCTTGAACTCCTGGTCTCACGTGATCCTCTTGCTTCAGCCTCCCAAAGTGCTGGGATTACAGGCATGAGCCATAGCAACCCGGCTACATATACTTTTTTTAATGGGAAAACTAAAATATAAAGCAGTTTCTATAATATTTCAGATTTGGGGCAGGGAGAGAGGGGGCATTATTTACTTTAACATCATTTCAAAGCCAACCCCTGTCCTTGTTTGTGATGTGATAATAAGCATTTTCCTCATTTAACTGAATGATAGTTTGAGTACTCAGTTATCAAAATGGGTTACTGGCTTAAATGTTTAAAACCTTTTATCCAGTCCCCCTTGTATAGCATAGCCTGCCTTTCCATTGGTTAGTATGTTTTGGAGGTCTAATTAAAGTGTGGAATCTAGAGGTTTTGGTGGCTCTCCACTGACGCAAAGGCCTGCCAGTAAGTCTATGCTGAAGGTACTCTTAGATCATTTTCCTGTTGCCTGTTTGAGGTAATTAACCGCACTGTGTGTATGTTTAGGCTTTGTCCAGGGATCTGAAACCACTTTGCAGTCGACGTACTCAGACACCAGTGCTCAGCCCACCTGTGATTATGGTAAGTATGGGGCCCTGATGGGAGCCGGAGTATTCTCCAGAGCAGTCCCTTGTCTTCTTAGCTGCCTTTGGCTTTGCTGTCACCTGTCTTGCTTTCTAAACCTAAACTTGTATAAAATGATACGCATGGGGTGGTGTGCCATTTGAATAGTTAGTGCTTCCCTTTGGGGCAATTATGAGAAAGATATCTGTGTTACTGAGCAAGCTAGACTGTAAATGATTGCTTCCTTTGACACTTTAACATTTTGTAGAAGTACCTGTGGTCTTTGATAAAAGATCTGGCTTCAGAAAATCCCCTTGAGGAACCAGGAAGGACAGTGGCTAATCAAAGTCCAAAGGATTAGTCCAGGAGAAACTGAGCTATGAACTTAGCCCCCTAGCCCCAGGGTAGCGCAAGTTCCGCTGTGGAAGGGAAGCTGGGTGTGTGAATCTAGCAGGCTTTTAGAAATCTGGTCAGGCTACGTCAAGCCAGCAGGCTCCATACCCACAGGGTTGAGTGAAAATCTCTGATTGGTTACTCAAGTGTGGACACAAACGCTTAACTCCCTTAATTCAGAAGAAGCCACCAATAGGATTCACAGATGCTGTTTTGTTGGTGTGCTGTGGCACCCTGAAACTGCCAATAGAGCTGGTCTTTTGGGTATCTGTGACCCTAGGGGTGTCTATTGAGAAGGAGCCCTCTTTGGAATTGATAATATCTTGGTTATTGAGATGGGCAATTTGTTTTATTACCAAGATCTGGGGAAAGACTGAGCCTACACAGCTGACATTCAGGAGTCACTGAATAAATGGACTTAAGAAAACTCTCCAAGGACTAGCAGCTAGTTTCAAGGGGAAGGGGAGACTTAAAATGTTTTGAAATTGGGTAAGGCGGTGTCAGGCATTTCCTAAGTAAGGAGAAGCTTGGTTTGCTTGGCTTCAATATCCTGCCCTCCCTCGTATCCCTTTAACCAAATGTCATTTGTACATCTTTTTGAATTCTTTTCCCCTGGGTTACGTATTCTGGATACAAGCCTTTTATCAAATGTGCCGCTGTAAGTCTGTGGCTTGTCTGTTCATTCTCTTGTCAATGTCTTTGTTTTTCTTTTTTTACTTTTTTTTTTTTTTTGCTTCTTTATACTTTTCTCAGGCCAGAAGTTGTCAATGTCTTGGAAGACACAAGTTCTTAATTTTGGTGAAGCCCAATTCATCAATCTTTTCTTTAATGGATCATGATTTTGCTGTTTTATCTAGGAAATCTGTGCCTACCTCAAGGTCACAAAGGTTTTCTTCTAAATTTTCTTTTAGGTGTTTTAATTTTAGGTTTTATATTAAGTCTGTGATCCATTTTGAGTTAAGTTTCCTACAAGCTGTATATTACAGGTCAAGATTTCATCTCTCTTGTTTTTTTTTTGGCATATAAATATACAATTGTTCCAGCACCATTTGTTGAAAAGACTATCTTTTCTGTATTGAATTGTCTTTGTACCTTTGTTGAAGATTAATTGACTGTATGTTGTGGTTCTATTTCCAGACCAATGGTTCTGTTCCATTGGTCTGTACATAAACTTTGTTCAGTAACAGTCTTGATTACTAGATAGTAAGTCTTGAAATCAGCTAATGTGAGTCCTTCAGGTTCTTTTTTCCAAAATTGTCTTGGATATTATAGTTCCTTTGCTTTTTTAGAATCAGTTTATCAATTTTTGTAAAAATTCCTGCTGAGATTTTAAGTGCGATAGCCGTGAGTCTATAGATTCTTTTAAATCTATAGATTAGTTTGGGAGAATTGACATCTTAATCATATATGTATGTGGTCTTCAATGGTAACGTCTTAACAGTATTAAGTCTTATGGGCCAGGTGCAGTGGCTCACGCCTGTAATCCTAGCACTCTGGGAGGCCGAGGTGGGCGGATTGTTTGAGCTCCGGAGTTCGAGACCAGCCTGAGCAAGAGTGAGACCCCCGTCTCTACTAAAAATAGAAAGAAATTATATGGACAGCTAAAAATATATATATATGGAAAAATTAGCCGGGCATGGTGGCACATGCCTGTAGTCCCAGCTACTCGGGAGGCTAAGGCAGGAGGATCGCTTGAGCCCAGGAGTTTGAGGTTGCTGTGAGCTAGGCTGACGCCACGGCACTCTGGCCCGGGCAACAGAGTGAACTCTGTCTCAAAAAAAAAAAAAAAAAAAGTCTTAGGGTCCATGACCACATTGTGTCACTCTGCTTATGTAGGTTTTTGATTTCCTTCATTAATGTTATAGTTTTCAGCACACAGATCCCACACATATTTTGTTAGATTTACACCTCAGGGCCAGGCATGGTGGCTCATACCTGTAATCCCAACACTTTGGAAGGCATAGGTGGGAAGGTCGCTTGAGGCCAGGAGTTCTAGACCAGCCTAGACTATATAGCAATACCCCATCTCTACAAAAAAAACCCAAAACTAAAAAAATTAGTGAGTGTGGTGGAGCATACCTGTAGTCCCAGCCACTCAGGAGGCTGAGGCAGTAGGATCACTTGAGCCCAGGAGTTCAAGGATATAATGAGCTATGATCCTTTCACTGTACTCCAGTTTGGGTGACAGAGTGCGACCTCGTCTCTTTAAAAAAAAAAAAAAAAATTATTCCTAAGTGTTTATGTTTTTAGTGCTGTGGTAAATGGTACTTTTTAAAAATTTCAGTTTCCAGTCATTCATTACCAATATGTAGAAATTTGATTGATATTTGATGTGTATTTTGACCTGGTAACATTTGGAATTTGATTTGTAGATTGACCTTGTAATAAAACATGCCAAGCTTACTT
>CM052442.1:84420347-84440600 GCA_028533085.1 Varecia variegata | reverse complement strand
GCTTACTGTGACCATCTCCTTTTTTCATTCTTTCTTTAAAGATCCTTAAAATTCCTTTTTGAACCATGATCCCATTGTCCCTTCTGAGTCTGAAAGTGAGTGAGTTGGGATATTCTTTCAGAAGGAACAGGTCTCTGCGAGTCCCCAAACACCAGTCTAGACAAAGGCTTCCTCCTGAAGGGACCTGATTAGGGAGTTCATCAGGAAGTCTGGGTTGCTCCAGGCTTAGCAAGCAGCACATAGAGAGTGTTGCCCGAAGGGACTCCTGACAGCTTGTCAGTTAAGGGAAGCCACCTGCCTGTCCTGGAAACTCAATGTGGTGCTGTCAGAGTTGATGCCCACTCCTATTTTCCTTGTGCTTCCTCACTCCCTCTGCAGATCCTCGGCAGCTGAACCTGGGATGACCATATTGTAGCCTATTAAGCAGAGCCCCGATGGGTCTGCCTGTGCCCCCATCTTGTCTCCTTTTGAATAGCTGGTGTCCACTGTCTCTGGTACAAACAGCCACGTGGGCAGCGCTGCCAGGGCTAACTGTGCATTGTTCTTCGTGTGGGTCTGTCAGCCTCTCTTCTTGCTTGTCAGCACAGCTCCTTTAGCCACTCTTTCTGTAGGTGGCTGTCAGCTCCTGGCTGTCCCGTGCTGCTCTCCGGTTATTAAGCTTCTCCTTTAACAACGAGCAGTAGTCCATGCCCGAGCTGTGCCTGGTACTGCAAGCTTCTGCTCTGGGTGCTCTGAGGATGATAGCTGTTGCAAAAACAAATGGCTGAGAAGCCTCTGTTTTGGTTTCCTTGGCCCAAGAGGATTCTTGTCCTGTGAGCTCTCGCATCCCCCTGGTTCATTAAACATAGTGGTCACCTACAGTCCCTCAGCTGGTTTCCATTGCCCTCCCATTCTGTCTGTGCGCTGGGTATGGAGGAGCCTGAGTGCAGGACCACAGGCTGCCCGTTCTCTGGTTCATCTTTGTTTCCTCATGCATGTTCTCTTGTGGTCTGGATCTTCGCTGCCGTCTCAGTGAGCACTAGTCCCCTTCCCTGGGACAAGCATGTCCTCTCTGCAGGGCAGAGATCAGATCCAGAGCATATCTAGTTTATAATCTGGATTGTTTCCTCAACAGCTTTTCTCGTGCTAGGGGTTGCTTCTTGTCCTTCCCTCCCTGGTGTGTTCCAGCACAGCACACTCAACAGTTCAGGGGCTTGCTGGCCCTTCTGTTAAAGCAGACATTTGGGGTCTGGGTGGTCAGTTTCCCTGCTCCAAATAGGTTTGTTGGGTGATTTGGGTGACATGATTTCAGAATGAATTTGGACTCTGCCAGGTATCTTGTACAAGAGAGTCTATGTGAGGTACTGTAAACTGATTAGTGCTTAGCCTGGGGAGGGGATGTCATCTTCTAATTCTAGCTCTTTAAGGGAAGAGTATAGGAGCCAAGTTTGTTAGTTGAGAGCATTGGGAACAGGAGGCTCCTTAATAACAGATGTTCAAAGCCACAGAAGGCCGAGCACCAGGGCAGCAAGTGGCCTGGGTCATTTGCATTGTGCTCTCAAGCTCAAGGCTTCTCAGTTAGGGAGCTACAGTCTGATATGATCAGTGAGGTGCTGGGAATAATTATTTTCACTTGTGCCTTGAATGAAGCTCTTATATTGAAAGCAATTTTAGATGTAATTGCTCTTTTACTTTTTGTAGGATATGGAACTTGGAACTCTGGGACAAACAGAGGCAAGTATCATTGCTCTGCTTGCTCTGCTCTCCCTTGGGATTGTGCTGATTATGTTTCTCTGCCACTGCCCAGCTTGGTCAGGGTTGGGGGTGTGGGGCTTTGGGTGTCCCTGGGGCCAGCTGCTCCTTCACAGGAGACCCTTATCAGAATGGCTAGGGCCCACCCAGGCTCGGGTTGCTAGGGTTCCGAGCTTGTCTCTGTGACAGAGAAAGAGATACCCTTGTTTCTGTGTTTGTCTCTTCATCTCTGCCTCCCCCTCCTGGCCCCCACCATCTGTCTGTCTCTCTGTCTCCCTCACTGCAGGCTACGAAGGCTATGGCTATGGGTATGGCTATGGCCAGGACAACACCACCAACTATGGGTATGGTATGGCCTCTTCACACTCTTGGGAAATGCCTAGCTCTGACACAAATGCAAACCCTAGTGCCTCGGGTAGCGCCAGTGCCGATTCCGTTTTATCCAGAATTAACCAGCGCTTAGATATGGTGCCGCATTTGGAGACAGACATGATACAAGGAGGCGTGTACGGCTCAGGAGGAGAAAGGTGAGTGGGCGCCTGCCTGAGGGCAGCGGCTCTGCATGGGTGGCTCCCGCCTTTCTGAACATGCCTCCATGTCTGTCTTTCCGCTCCTTGCTTGGTCCTGCTGGGGCTCCCTTCTGGGGTCCATTGCACTTCGTTCTCTGACCTGTGTCCTCTCACCCACCTCCAACCCCTGCCCTGCTGCTTGGTGGCACCTCTCCCCAGCTTGCAGGCGGAGGAGCAAGCCCGGATTGGGCTGACGTCACTGTACCCTCAGGATGCCTCCTCAAGAACAGAGTGCTTAGTGGCCCTTCCCTCCTGGAAATGCATTTGGAGTTCTCTCAAGACTTTGCTTCCTGCTTGGTGTCAGGGCGGGACAGATTGGGTTTGGTGTAAAGGGTGGGACCAGCCTTTGGGGCTGATCACTATGAGCTGGGCCATCCCTGCGTGAGGGAGCAGATGTGGATACTGCCTGGCCACTCCTGTGCTTTACAAACCCTCACCTTTGGAGGCACCCTTGTGAGGACCTACTGCCACCCTCATTTTACAGATGGGGAAACTGAACTGCAGGCAGGTCACACTTGAAGGCACCCAGTAAGGATTAGGGCTGGGCCTTGCGCCCAGATCTGCCCTACTCCAAAGCATCACTCTGTGGTGTTTGCCATTAACTAACCTGGAATTGGCCCTGGTGAGAGGCTTCAATGAGGAGGGCATACATATCTCTAGCATGGGATGGAGTGGAGCTCTGGTTAACACATGGTGGAGCCCAGAGAGTAGGGAGGGGCCTGGCCAGGCACTGGTGGAACCACGTGAGGCCCCAGGGCTGCACTGAGTGAGAGGGCGGGGCACAAGGGGACTTGCTGGCATGGGCTCTGTGCCCCTGGACCAACAGCTGCAGCACTTGGAGCTGAAGACTTAGTGTGAAAGGCTTGGGCAACTTCTCCTCACAGCCTAGAGCCAGGGTCAGAGGCGAGGGGAGCAGTGGCAGCACTGGCTGCTGCTCTCACAGCTGGTGCTGCCTCCTGTGGCCCAGGTCTGGGGAATAGGGTGCAGGGAGGGGCTCTTGTGCCTATGAGGCATGTGGGATCGGGGCCTGAGGGTGTGTGGGCTGCAGCTGCAGTAAAAACAGCTCTCTGCAGTGCCCTTTCCCGGGCAGGAGGTCTGGCCTGCCTTCCCAGTTGCTTTATAAGGTTTGGTGTCCAGCCCCAGGCTCCGGGGTAGATGTGATACAGCTCTTTTTCTGGTCCCTGAGCAAGCTGTCAGTGTCTTTCCTGGGGAACACTCCCCCTTTTGTCTCACTTCTTTTTAGATGGTGAGGGGCTTTGGAGGGTTTGAGTTTCTCCAGCCATGAGGAGTGAGACCAACACAATGTTTCTCATGGGCATTATCAGCCTCATTGGCCAAACATTCACTGTGCTGGACTGCCCACATCCTGCATGATGCTGGGGTGCTGGGCCCTGCCCCCTGAGGAGCAGCCTTGGGTGTTGTGGCTACCACGGTTGGTGCATGTGTTTTCAAAGGACCTTGGTAGGAGTGGCTCTGCCCCTCATTGTGACTCACTGGACCAGAATGGTTGTCAGTCTTTCTTGGGGTCCCCAATCGGGTACATGGTTATAGTCAACCTTGGGCCAGTGGGGCCCCTATGAGGACATCATCTGAGGGGCCCTTCCTGCTTCTAGAGCTCTCTGCTCCTGAGAGGCCAGAACCTTTGAACTGGCGTCTGTGAACATAGAGCCTCCCTGAAAGGGCAGGGTGGGTGCTAGGGCTGGGCTTCTTGCCCTGGGACTGGGAGGTTGTGGAGGGGGCAGGAGCAGACGCCTGGAGGTGAGGACCTTGCGGGGGTTCCACCTGATGCTTCCTTGTGCCTCTGCAGATATGACTCCTACGAGGCCTGTGACTCGAGGGCTGTCCTGAGCGAGCGCGACCTGTACCGGTCAGGCTATGACTATGGCGAGCTTGACCCTGAGATGGAAATGGCCTATGAGGGCCAGTACGATGCCTACCGTGACCAGTTCCGCATGCGTGGCGGCGACACCTTCGGTCCGAGGGCTCAGGGCTGGGCCCGAGATGCCCGAAGTGGCCGGCCGATGGCCTCGGGCTATGGGCGCATGTGGGAAGACCCCATGGGGGCCCGGGGCCAGTGCATGTCTGGTGCCTCCCGGCTGCCCTCCCTCTTCTCCCAGAACATCATCCCGGAGTATGGCATGTTCCAGGGCATGCGAGGTGGGGGCACCTTCCCGGGCGGCTCCCGCTTTGGCTTCGGGTTTGGCAATGGCATGAAACAGATGAGGCGGACCTGGAAGACCTGGACCACAGCTGACTTCCGGGTGAGTGGAGGTGGTCTTCCTCTGCTGGCCCCTGACTGGAGTGGAGCGGAGGGCCAGGAGCCCCCCATCCTGACCCAGCCCCTTCTTTCTGACCCAGACCAAGAAGAAGAAGAGAAAACAGAGTGGCAGTCCTGACGAGCCAGACAGCAAAGCCACCCGGACGGACTGCTCTGACAATAGCGATTCAGACAATGGTGAGCTGGGGTGGCGCCAAGACACTGCCCCGTTCTCCTGTGAGGCTCCTGGGCTGAGCTCGCCTCCTCTCCCCTTGCAGATGAGGGCACCGAGGGCGAAGCTGCAGAAGGTACTGAAGGCGCGGAGGCTGTGGAGAAGGGCTCCAGAGTGGTAAGTGGCCCCTGGCCCTGGACGCTTCCTGTCTGCAGGGCGGGGGGAGGGGGGAGGAGGCGGGGGGCAGGGAACCTGTGGAGACCGAGCTGGGCTGAAGAGCAGTGCTCTCCATGGGCCATGGCGCTGTGGTAGTACGGTGTGCGCAGGCACCCGCACAGGGGCAGTGCGGTCTGGTAGAAAGTACAGGCTGCCTCTCCAGGGGCACGGTTTCCTTATGGGAAAATGGGGGGGTGGGCCCTCTGTGCTGGGTGGTGGGAGGATATGAGACTCCTGGCACATGGTTGGGCCTTGTCATTTAGAGCCATTATAAATAATTGCACGTTTTAAAATTGGATTTTGAAATTGTATCTTAGGAAGGAGAGGACGAAGAGGGAAGAGAGGATGGGAAAGAAGAAGGCAGAGAGGACCCAGAGAAGGGTGAGTCTTCCAGGGGTCTGGGTGCAGGGATGGCTCTGCCAGCTGCTTGCAGCAGGAGGGATCTGGCTGAGGGCAGGGTTGTGGCAGATAGGTGGCTCGGCTGGGGGCCTCTCTTGTGGGGTCGAGTGTGTGCTGACAGGGGCTCTTCTTCCTCCTCCTCCGCCTTCCCACTCTGTCCCTGTTTTTCCCAGGCAGAGCCAGTGGATGGTGGTGGTCCCTGCCCAGCACATTGGTTTTGCCTTCAGGTGGAGGCAGCAAGCAAACGTGTGGGGAACCCCTGGCTGTGCTCATCCTGGGTGGTCAGGGCCCCTCTGGGAACAGACGGGCACAGTCACCAGCTTGGCTGTGCATGGACCCTGCTTCCTGCCCCTGCCCTTGGTCCCTCAGTAATGTGCAGTTCCGAGTCCTCAGTGGCTGGTGTCCACGCTGGGACCCTTGGTGCAGTTTTTACGGCTCTGGTTTGCGTGTCCTCTCCCTTAGCGCCTCTCCAGCCCCTGTTGGGAGTCCGTGTCCCCCCACCTGAGTGATGAGCGCCAGCAGGTACCTAATAGTAAATCGAGCCTCAGCCCACTGTTGCCGCGGTGCCCGGTGGGGGGTGGGCAGGGCCATGTGAGCGGCCTCCTTGCATCCCACCATCCAGCCCCTATAAACGTATGCCAGTGTCCCCACCGAGATAGCTTCTCTTTGCTTTCCAGCCTCCTGGCCCACAGTGCAGAGAGCGTGGGTGTTCTGGAGAACAAAGGAGTCAGCGCCTGGCCCTCCCTCCTCAGGGCCTAGGCCAAACCCACTCCCTGCCCAGCCCAGGGTACCCAACCCTGCTCATGGCCAGAGGCCTGGCTTGGACAGCTGCTCTCAGATGGACACTCTGGAGCGGACGGCGGGTGATTCAGTCAGAGGCCACAGGGCCTACCCTGTCCTGGCACAGCCAAGCTGGTGACTCTGCCCATCTCTTCCCACAGGGGCCCTGACCACCCAGGATGAGAATGGCCAGGCCAAGCGCAAGTTGCAGGCAGGCAAGAAGAGCCAGGACAAGCAGAAAAAGCGGCAGCGAGACCGAATGGTGGAAAGGTAACCAGCTTCCCTCCAGCCCTCTGCCTCTGCCTCGCTGTGGGGCTGCCGCCAGGAGAGCAGGGCCATAGCTCTGCCATCTCGCCGCCCTCTGGCCTCCCTTGGGAGCCACCACCTGCTCGGCCGTGCATGGACCCTGCTTCCCGCCAGGCCCAGCTCCCAAGGCCTGACTCGTCCCCTGCCCCTCTGCGGCCGCCTGGCGACCGCTGGCATCTGTGGCCTGAGACCCGACACTGCTCGGCACCGTTGCTCAGAAGCTCTGGTGCTAGGTCACTCGGCGCACGAGTCCTGAGGTGCACAGGGGGCCCGATGCCCCTGAGGGAGGGGGCCAGCTCATCAGAGACTCAAGGTCCAAGGCGCCTGTGCTGCCCCAGCTAGCTGCCAAGAGGCCACCGCCATGCCCAGGAGAGATGGCAGCACCTGTGGGCTGTGGCAGCCTTGGGCCTGCCCTCTGCCCTGCCCGCCGGCCCTGTCAGGCCGGGCCTGTCTGCGGCTGAGTCCTTCACGCCCCTTGGTCGGGTCTGTCTGCCCTCAGGGCTCCCGCACTGGTGCTTGCCTCCTCCTCCTCCGCCTCAGACTCTTGCTCTTGCTGGACCTTCCTCAGCCTCGCCGGCGCCCGGCCCCTGGGCTCTCCAGACAAAGCTGACCCCGTGGCCCAGATAAGGACGTCCGGCAGAGGTAGGGACCTGCCCTGAGGCCTCAGTGGCGGCTGGCCTCCTCCGCCCCTTGCCACGGCGGCCTGCTCCGGCCCAGGCCCCAGACCCCGGGCCTCTACTGTGGACACCAGGCCCAGACAGAGCACCTCGCCCAGGTGACTCCAGGCTGCCCTCTGGCAGGCCGGGCAGGCGCCCTCCTTCCAGCTCAGACTGGTCTCTTCTTGGAAGAGGAAGACGAGGCAGCAGGTGCCCAGGCCTGCTCGCCTCCCATCCCTCCCGACACCACCCCCAAGCATTCTGAGCAGAGGATGGGCTGGGCCTTTGAGTCCCCCAGACCCCAGAAGGAAGATGCAGCACCTTTTCGGGCCCTGCCTCGGGACTGCGTACTCCACTCTGCACCTCAGGGTCACCTGGCTCACGCCAGGGCATCCTTCCTTCCGGTCCCCGGCTGGGCCAAGTGCACAAGCTCCTGCCCAGCCTTGGTAGAGAGGCCCTCCGGCAACTTTCCAGCGACTCCTTGCCTGTTGCAGCAGCAGCTGCCTCGGGCTTCAGTCTCCTGCCTGTGGGAAGGAAGAGCTCCTCCCCTGTCCCCTATGTTGCCGAAACTGCAGCCTGCAGACTTTCTGTCCCTTTCTACTCCCGACCCCACTGGTCCCAGCCTGTGTCCCTCTGCTGGGATCGTACTTCAGAGGCCCATGAGCAAGGCCTGTTTGAGGGCTTGCATCTGGGTTGGGTGAGGCAGCAGCACTGTCCCCCAGGACCCTCACAGCCTTAGCCCCTTGTTTCTTTTCCTGTGGCAGGATCCAGTTTGTGTGTTCTCTCTGCAAATACCGGACTTTCTACGAGGACGAGATGGCTGGCCACCTTGACAGCAAGTTCCACAAGGAGCACTTTAAGTATGTAGGCACCAAGCTCCCTAAGCAGACGGCCGACTTTCTGCAGGTAAGCCTTGGAGCAGCACAGCTGCTCTTAGGTTTTTAGACCCCTCGGGACATAGGGCAGCCCACGTGAACCTTGATATCTCTGGCAGGAATATGTCACCAATAAGACTAAGAAGACAGAGGAGCTCCGAAAAACTGTGGAGGACCTTGATGGTCTGATCCAGCAGATCTACAGAGACCAGGATCTGACCCAAGGTGAGGAGGTTCCATCGCACTCCCACCAGGGCAAGGTCTCAGCCTGCTCTCCTCTGCTTCTCAGTGCAGGGTCATCACACCCTTCTGTTCCCCAGGGAAGGTCAGTAAGAATAGCCCCAGGCCCATGTAGAAGTGGCAGGCCAAGTTGAGAAGCTGATGTAGTTCTTTTCCCAAACTTCTGGGTCTGTCTTAGGTACCAGGAAGCAGTAGCAACTCCCTTCTTATCTCCCCTACAGAAATTGCCATGGAGCATTTTGTGAAGAAGGTGGAGGCAGCCCACTGTGCAGCCTGTGACCTCTTCATCCCCATGCAGTTTGGGATCATCCAGAAACACCTCAAGACCATGGATCACAACCGGAACCGCAGGGTGAGTGGCCACAGGTGCCCTCCCTCCATCCTGTGGGTGGACTGAGTGATGCCTCTCGGGAGGTCCTATGATTATAACCTCTGCCTGCCCGTGACGAACTGCAGCAGAGCCAGGGCAGGTAGATGTGAACATTTCCAGCCCAGTGCAGTCAGCACAGCTACAGAGACAGGGATGGGGGAGATAGGGACTCTACCTGGGGGAAGGTGACATCAGAGCTAGATCTTAAGGAGCAACACACTATGGGATATGAGGATCTCCATGTGCATAGGGGCCAACAGCCAGATTGGGTTCAGAAACCAAACAGAAGTGTACAGTGCAGATGTTGTTGGAGGAGAGGGTTTGACTTTGGGGTTCATGAGGGTTGCACTGAGGGGTCTGGGCTTGCTCCTCTAGGCAGCGAAGTTAGTCCCAAGGGACAAACAGGATTACCATTGGCATTGAACTGGAGACTTCAGTTCTCAGTGCAGTGATTCTCAACAGTGGGACAAGGTTGGTCACAGAAACTCAAGATTGGGAAATGCCACCAAAAAGCCTGGAAAGATAAGGAAAGTGTCCATTGGCTTTGACAGCAGAGAAGCTTCAGATTCTTGGGTTGGGAACTCACAGAGGTAGGGAGAGAGAAGATTGCAGGGGACAGAAAGTGTACATGGCATTAAAACTTTTGGAATATGCAGGGGAAATGAGTGATAGTTAGCAAAATATAAACTCAAAATTGATCCTAAAAGAAGTAAAACAAGAAAAGAAAAAGCCATAACAACTTGTAACCATAGAGGGGTTTTGAAGGGTGATGAAAGATACTTAGAAAGCACCACAAGTAGTTGGTTTATAGAGATAATTTTAATACAATTTAAATACTATACTTTTTAAAATTCTAGAGTAAAGTAGGTGGCTTTGGCTAAGTACCTGGCTGGCATGCCTCCCTCCCCAACAACTCCTCCAAAAGAAAAAAATTTCAGACCGTAGAAATCAATGGAAAGCTTTTAATTATTATTATTACTGCTTTGGGTTTTTTTTTTTTTTGTTTGTTTGTTTGAGATGGGTCTTGCTATTTTGCCTAGGCTGGACTCGAACTCAGTTTTTCCACTGAAGCCTCCTGAGTAGCTGGGACTACAAGTGCACACCGCTGCACCCAGCTAATTATTATTGCTTTTGGTAACAGCTTAACTGAGCTGTAATTCACATACACACAATTCACTCATTATGGGTGTGCAGTTCAGTAGTTTCTAGTTATTCAGAGTTCTGCAGCCATCCCCACAATCAGTTGTAGCACATTTTCATCACCTCAAAAAGAATGTATCTCATTTAGCTTTCAACACCCCCAGCAACCTTTCATCTTCCCCCAGCCTTAGACAACTACTAAATCTGTCTCTGTATGTTTGCTTATTATGGACATTTCATATAAATGGAATCACATAATAAATGGAACAAATGTGTGGTCTTCTGTGATTAGCTTCTTTCACTGAGCATAATGTTTTCAAGGTTCATCCACATTGTAGCATGTATCAGAACTTCATTCCTTTGTATGGCCTATTATTCCATTGTATAGATATACCACGTTTTGTTCATTTGTTTGAGCATTTGGGTTGTTTTCAACTTTGGTTATGAATAATGCTCTTAGGAACATTTGTGTGCAAGTTTTTAACTTCTTGGGGTGTTGCCAGACTGTTTTCTAAAGTGGCCTGCACCATTTTACATTTCTGCCAGCAATGTATGAGTGTTCTGATTTGCCCACATCTTTGCCAACACTTGTTATTATCTGACTTTTTGATCTAGCCATCCTAGTGGGTAGGAAGTAGTATCTCATTGTGGTTTTCATTTGCATTTCCCTGGTGACTGACTAATGGCATCTTTTCACGGGCTTGTTTTTGCCATCTGTATATCTTTGGAGAAATGTCTATTCAAGTTTTTTGCCTACTTTTAAATTGTGTTGTCTTTGAGTTGCTAGAGTTCTTTATATATTCTGTTAATAGATACAAGTCCCTTATTTGATATGATTTTTAAATGTTTTCTCCCATTCTGTGGGTTTTCACCTTCTTAATGTGTCCTTTGCAGCATAATAGTTTAATTTTTATTAAGTCCAATTTAATCTGTTTTTCTTTTATTGCTTATGCTTTGGGTGTCTTAACCAAGAATCCATTGATAAATACAAGGTCACAAGATTTACCCCATGTTTTCTTCTAAGAGTTTTATGGCTTTAGCTTTTGCAGTTAAGTCTTTTTTTTTTTTTTTTTGAGACAGGGTCTCTCTCTGTTGCCAGGGCTAGAGTGCTGTGGTGTCAGCCTAGGTCACAGCAACCTCGAATTCCTGGGCTCAAGTGATCCTCCTGCCTCAGCCTCCCAGGTAGCTGGGACTACAGGCGTGCACCACCATAACCGGCTAATTTTTTCTATTTTTAGTAGAGACAGGTCTCGCTCTTGCTCAGGCTGCTCTTGGACTCCTGACCTCAAGTGATCCTCCCGCTTCAGGTTATGATGACAGGCGTGAGCCACCACACCTGGCCTACAGTGAGGTCTTTGTTCCATTTGAGTTAATTTTTTTGGTATGGTGTGAGATAAGGATCTAACTTCATTCTTTTGCATGTGGAAATTCAGTTGTCCAAGCACCATTTGAAAGGGGAAGGAAAAGGACTATTTTTTTCCCCAATTGAATGATCTTGGCACCCTTGTTGAAAATCAGTTGACTATAGCTACAGGGATTTATTTCTGGACCCTTTATTCTGTTCAGTTCTATCTTTATGCCAGGTGGTGCTGTAGCTTTGTAATAAGATTTGAAATCAGGAAGTGCAAGTCCTTCAACTTTGTTCCTCTTTTTCAAGACTGTTTTGGTTATTCTGTGTCTCTTGAGTTTCCATGTGAGTTTTAGGATCAACCTGTCAATTTCTCCAAAGCAGCCAGCTGGTATTCTGATAGGATTGTGGGCAATGTATAGATCAGTAAATATTTTATTCTGATATTATTATAAATGGGATTTTCTTAATATTTTTGGATTGTGCTTTGCATGTGTATAAAAATAGTATTTTTTAAAAATTTTGTAGACAGGGTTTTGCTGTGTTGCCCAGGCCCTGGCCTCAAGTGATCTTCCCACCTTGGCCTCCCAAAGTGCTGAGATTACAAGCGTGAGCCACTGTGCCCAGCCTAAAACTACTGTTCTTTTTTGTATATTGATACTATATCCTACAACCTTACTCTGAACCATTAGTTTTTAATAATCTTAATAATATTTAATGTTTATGAATTCTAACTGTTTTTTAGTGGATTTCTTAGCATTTTCTATATATAATATCAGTCATCTCAAATAGAGTTAGTTTTTCTTCTTTCCAATCTGGATGCCTTTTATTTCTTTTTCTTACCAGTACAGTATTGATTAGAAGTGGTGAGTGCGTGTCCTTGTCTTGTTTTTGATCTTACAGGGAAAAACACTGGTCTTTCACCATTAAGTATGATGTTAACTGCAGGTTTTTCATAGGTTTCGTTGTTTGGGTTGAGGAAGTTCCCTTGTGTTCCTATTTTGTTGAGTGTTTTTATCCTAAAAAACTGTTGGATTTAGTCAAAAGCTTTTTCTGAATCTATTGAGATGATTATGTAGTTTGTGTTTTTTATTCTGTTGGCATTGTATATAATGTTAATTGATTTTTGGATATCAAACCACCCTTGTATCCCTGGAATATACCCTACTTGGTCATAGTGTATATTTTTATATGTTTAGATTGCTTTTGCTAGTATTTTGTTGAGAATTTTTATATCTTTATTCATAAGAGATACTGGTCTATAGTTTTTTTTTTTTTGTGATGTCTTTGGTTTTGGTATCAGGGTAATACAGGCCATAAAGAATGAGTTAAGAAGTTTTTCTTCTTTGGATTTTTTGGAAGAGTTTGTCAAGAACTAGTATTAATTTTCTAAGTGCTAGGTATAATTTGCCTGTGAAGCCACCTGGGCTTGGGCTTTTCTTTGTAAGTAACTCATTTATTACTAATTCAATCTCTAATTGTTGTAGTGTATTCAGATTTCTAAATTTTTTTGAGTCCGTTTTAGTAGTTTGTCTTTCTAGAAATTTGCTCATTTTGTCTAAGTTACCTAATTTATTGGCATCTAGTTGTTCATAGTATTCCTTTATAGTCCCTTTTATTTCTGTAAGGTAGGTAGTGTTGTCCCCTCTTTAATATCTGATTCTAGTAATTTGAGTCAAGTCAGTCAGACCACGTGTGTGTGTGTGCCACCATGAACAGCTTTTCTTTCAGAGCGTAGGCATGGCTGGGTGAGGTGGTGTTCACTTGGAGTCAGAGGCAAAAGTATTACTTGAGGGCAACCTAGGCAACATAGTGAGACCCTGCCTCCAAAAAAAAAAGGGCAAAAATAAATGTAGGTAGTTGCAGCTATAAGTTTTTCTCTGAGTACTACTTTTCCTTCATTCCATAAGTTTTGTTGTTTAATTTATATATTATTTGTGAATTTTCCAGATTCTTTCTGTTACTGATTTCTAGTTTTATTCCATTTGGTTGGAGAACATACATTGTATTATTTCAGTCCTTTTCAACTTATTAAGATTTGTTTTATAGCCTAGCATATGGTCTATCCTAGAGAATAGTGCTTGCTCACTTGACAAGAATATAGATTCTGCTATTGTTTGATGGAGTGTTCTATAAATCTGTCTTGGCCTAGTTGGTTTGTGATGTTCAAGCCTTTTATCTCCTTGTTGATCCTCTGTCAAATTGTTGTATACATTACTAAAAGTGGGGTATTGAAATCTCTATTATTATTCTTTTTTTGACAGAGTCTCACTCTGTTGCCTGGGCTAGACTGCAGTGGTGTCAGCATAGCTCACTGCAACCTCAAACTCCTAGGCTCAAGCGATCCTCCTGCCTCAGCCTCCTGAGTAGCTAGGAATATAGGCACATGTCACCAAGACCAGCTAATTTTTTAATTTTTTGTAGAGATGGGGTCTCGCTATGTTGCCCAGGCTGGTCTTGAACTCCTTAACTTAAGCGATCCTCCTACCTCGACCTCCCAAAGTGCTGAGATTACGGGCTTGAGCCACTGGGCTGGACCAGGCCTGATCTTTTATACTTATTAACTTCACAAAATCTGCTTCAGCTATAACTTGATTCCAATGAGATTAATTTGATCCTGTGTAACTTTGTGTACATAGGTTTTTGTGGTGTTAGTGTTATACATATTGGACCTGTATATGTTAAAAACCCACAATACATTGTTGCAATTATTAGTCTTTAAGATTTTGTGTCTTTTTTTTTGTTTTTGGCAGAGTTGCTTAGATCTGACATTTTTTGTCTTTTAAAGAAGCTGAAGGGCTGGTCCGATGGTAGTGGATTATCAGACCTTATTAAAATTAGTGTTGCTAAATTTGACTAGCTTTATAAAAAATAAACTGAGGGAAGAAAGGAAAGCAATTGCATATTTCTAGCTTTAGTTATTATTGGTCTTCCTAATTCCCACTTCTGTTTCTCTTCATTTGTTCCTGTGGATTCAAATTACCATCTGTAGTTAATTCCTTAGCCCAATATAGCTTTGCTTCCCCACCTTCTTTGTGCTGTTACTGGCAACTGTATTACATTTCTGTGTGTTATGGGCCAAACAATTGAGATTTTATACACACACACACACACACACACACACACAGTTTTATACAATTGCTTTTTGAATGAGTTGAGAAAAAAGGCAAATATGTATTCATAGTGTGTTTTATAACTACATAATTACCTTTACTGTTCTTTTTGTGTGGATTTGCATTACTGTCTGGAGTTACTTGCTTTCAGCCTGAAAAAAGAACTTCCTTTAGGACTTTCTATAAGGCCAGGTCTGCTAGCAGCAAATCTCAGTTTTTATCTATCTCAGAATATCTATTTTGCCTTCATTTTGAAAGCTAGTTTTATTGGATATAAGATTGTTGCTGACAGTTTTTGCCCCCTCCCCTTTGAGCATTTTAAATATGACATCCTACTGCGTCTGGCCTCCCGTTTCTGATGAGAAGTCCGGTTATAGGAGTTCCCTAGTAGATGATGATTCGTTTTTCTCTTGCCGCTTTCAAGATAGAGTTTTGGCTTTTTAATTATAGTATGTCCTTTTGTGGATCTCTTTGTTTTTATTCTCCTTGGAGTTCTGTTGAGCTGCTTTGATGTGTAAAGTTTTTCATCAGACATGGGAAGCTTTCAGCCATTATTTCTTCATATTTTTTTCCTGCTCCTTTCTTTTCCTTCACTTCTGGTGTTCTCATTAAGCATTTGTTGGATCACTTAATGGTGTGTCATGATTTGTCTGAGACTCTATTTTTTTCTCTGTGATCTTCAGATTGCATAATCTCTATTGATCTACAGGTTCACTAATTCTTCAGTTCAAATCTACTGTTGAGCCCTTCTAGTGAATTTTGCATTTCAGTTATTGTACTTTTTAGCTCCAAGATTTATATTTTCTTTTTATTACAATTTCTATCTCTGTTTGATGAGACAGTGTGGTTTTTTTTTTTTTTTTTTTTGAGACAGAGTCTCACTCTGTTGCCTGGGCTAGAGTGCTGTGGCATCATCAGCCTAGCTCACAGCAACCTCAAACTCCTGGGCTCAAGCGATCCTTCTGCTTCAGCCTCCCGAGTAGCTGGGACTACAGGCATGCGCCACCATGCCCGGCTAATTTTCGATGAGACAGTGTTGTTATACCTTTTACTTCTTCAGGCATTTAGTTCTTTAAACATAATTATAATTGCTACATTGAAATCTTTGTTAAAGCTGACATTGGTCACTGTCCCAGGCAGTTTCTGTTATCAGCTGTTTTTTTCCTGTGTGGGGGTCACAGTTTCTTTGGATGTCTCATAATTTTTTGTTAGAAACTAGATGTCTTAGAATAGCAGTCCCCAACCTTTTTGGCACCAGGGACCGGTTTCATGAAAGACAATTTTTCCACGGACCAGAGTGGGGGCAGTTTTGGTATGTTCTGCTAATGATAAACTATATTTGTAGCCGCTCCCCACCGGCCTCAGCTCCACCTCAGATAATCAGGCGTTAGATTCTGGTAAGGAGCGTGCAACCTAGATCTCTTGCAAGTGCAGTTTACAGTAAGGTTCCTGCTCCTATGATCTAATGCAGCTGATGATCTGACAGGAGGTGGGAGCTTATGCAGTGATGCCAGTGATGGGGAGCAACTGTCAATACAGATGAAACTTCACTGGCTCACCCACTGCTTACCTCCTGCTATGTGGCCTGGTTCCTAATAGGCCCGGGACCTTACTGGTCCATGGCCCAGGGATTGGAGACTGCAGTCTTAGAAAATATGTTGTGGCTCAGGGTATTCAGGGTACTGGTCTGTCCCTTCCTGACCCAGGGGTCTTGCTGTCTGTTTAGTGACTAGCCAGATTCTTTTAGTGAGGTCTCTTTTGTCCCACACAGTGTGAAACTCTGATGTTGTGCCTTGGCCAAGGAAGCCTTGGGCATGTGCACAGTCACCGTGGGATGACAGTGGTTTTGGCAGGACTCTCTGTGATCCCAGAACACACTCAGCTGTTAAACTCCACTAATTGCTGGCTGACTGCTCTATTGTTTTCAACAATGTCTTGGGGCATAAATTGTTTCCCAGTCTGATCCTATTAACTCTGGGCTCCTTTACAGGGATGGTTTTTGAGGTTATTGTCTGAGATTTATTCTAAACCCAGGGATGGTGTCTTTGTTGTTTTACTGGTTGTCTCTGGTAATTTAGCTGACCTGTGCTTTAGCTTGTATCACTATCAGATCTATCAGTCTCCTTTTAATTTCTTTTCTCCACACCCTCCATTGTTTTGGGAGAGTCTTTTTTTTTTTTTTTTTGAGACAGAATAGAGTGCCATGGCTTCAGCCTAGCTCACAGCAACCTCAAACTCCTGGATTCAAGTAATCCTCCTGCCTCAGCCTCCTGAGTAGCTGGGACTACAGGCATGTGCCACCATGCCCAGATAATTTTTTCTATTTTTGTTGCCCGCCTAATTTCTTCCTGTTTTTAGTAGAGACAAGATCTTGCTCTTGCTGAGGCTGGTCTCAAATTTCCTTCCACCTTGGCCTCCCAGTGTGCTAAGATTATAGGCGTGAGCCACCACGCCTGTGGGAGAGTCTTTAATCCCAATTCCCTACACTCTTACAAATGAATCTTTTAGAAAAGATTGGGAGCTCGCTCTTTTAAAACCCAGCTCTATCCCTGGGCAAAATCTCTAAGCCAAGGCTATAGGGAATGGGGACAGTGGAGTGCTTCGCTTAGAGTGACTCTGCTGCTTTAGGAGAGAAGGGGGAGGCGCGGTGGGCTATAGCCTCTGGTGTTGCTTTGCCTTTCCTGGCATGGGACCTCTACTTTATAAACAAGCCAGAGCCCTGGTGGGCCCCAGTATTCTTTGCTTGCCGTGCCCAAGGCCAAGCTTCCATTCCATGTGGGGGGGCTGGGTAGGAGATATGAGCCATTACCTCTTAGGTGTACTTGCTGAGAACTTAGCCTCAGCAGCAGGTAGGTGGGGGCAGGATAAGAAATGCTGACATCCTGCTCTTCCTGGAAAGATACCATAGCCCTCTGCTGAGAGCTGGGTGGAGTGGGCAAGCCCATTGTCTTGGCTATACCACGTGGAGTGGAGTTTCCATCATCACCCTGAGCTAGATGAGACAGGGAGGCAACAAGTCATGTTTCAAACACCACGACTCTCATTTTCCTTTTGGGTTTTAGTAACTTTTCCTCATTAAATATTTCTTCATTCACTGTATATCCTTCAAAACATTTTCAGAGACTTTTAAACGGTTGGGTTTTTTTTTTTCAGTTCACTAGGTAGTGGGTCCATCCTAAAAGGCACTGGTCTCCCCCTCCCCAACCCTGGGTCTTGTTACTGTATTTGCTTGTCTATTTGATTAGTGACTGCCATGCTAGAAGTCTATCCTCTCTAATATTTAGAAAGCTTTTTTAACCTTTATTCCAAAAATCTGATAAAGATTATGTAGGTTAGTTTATTATTAAAAATATAAGGCCAGGTGTGGTGGTTCACGCCTGTAATGCCACCACTTTGGGAGGCCAAGGCAAGGAGGGAGGGAGGATTGCTTGAGGCCAGGAGTTTGAGACCAGCCTAGGCAACAGAGTGAGATCCTGTCTCTACAAAAAAAAAAAAAAATTAAAAAATATTAGCCGGATGTGGTAGTATGCACCTGTAGTCCAAGCTACTCAGGAGGTTGAGGCAGGAAGATTGCTTGAGCCCAGGAATTCAAGGTTACGATGAGCTCTGATCATGCCACTACACTCCAGCCTGGGCAAGAGAAAGATATAAAACTGCTAAATAAAATATTAGTAATAATCAATCTAGTAGTGATTCATATGTATAAGTTGTAAGTGGGGCTTGTTTCTGGAATGCAAGGATGGTTCGATAAGAAATCTAATTCTGCTTTTGACCAGGTGCGGTAGCTCATGCCTGTGTTCCCAGTGAGCTATGAGCGTGCCACTACACTTCAGCCTTGGTAACAGAGCAAATCCGTATCTAACACACACACAAATCTATCTACATATTATTGGTATAAAATACTGTATATGAAAACTATCTTTATGTGCAAATAATGTGATTATGTTCTCAGAAAAGCTGAATGATTCCAGCAAAATTCTCCTAGAATTAATAGAATATTAAAGTTTTATAATACATTGTAGAATTAAGTCTAACAGTAGCCAAGAAGATTATACAAAGGTCAGTATTGAGTTCAGGGACTTGCTTTACCAGGTATTAAAACTTACTACAAAGCCATTGTATTTTAAAACAAAGAAGTGATACTGACACTGTAATTAAAACAGTGAAACCAGAATAGAGAGTCTACCAAAAGATCTTAGTATGTTTCAGAACTTAATATTTGTTAAAGTTGGTACAGATCCCTTATCTGAAATGTTAGGACCAGATGTTTGTCTGAATTAATTTTTGGGTTTCAGGAAAACAATATGGTACAATTGGAAAACAATATGGTAGCTCTTCAGCAGGATCTGGGAAAATGCCTTGTTGAATCAACAAATCTTCAAGTTACTTGCATAAGTAGGGTAAATTAAAATGGCATAAAGATGTAATGTCATTTCATTTTTTGCTACCAAATGAGTTTTGGGGGAAAACTTTTGTTTTCTAGAGCCTTTTGGATTTCAGATTTTTAGATAAGGGATTATAGAAGTACATGCTAATTCAGTAGGAAAATAGTAGTTTATTTTATGAATTTCTGGAAAGTTAGACCCCCCTGCCTCATACCATAAACGGTTGAGTATCCCTCATCTGAAAATCTGAATGTTGGATTTTTGGAGTAGGGATGTCCACCTGGTAAGTATAATGTAAATATTCCAAAATGCGAAATCCAAAATACTTCTGCTCCCAAGCATGGTGGATACTGAATCTCAATCTGTATTAAATTCTAGAAATTTTAAATGTGAAAAATCAAGATTTGAAAATATTTAGATTATTTGTTTACCCTGAGCAAGCCAGGAAACCCAAAGGCCAGAAAGGAGTTGACCTTATAGAAACACTAGGCACACGGCCCCACCTGCATATCAGAGTGCTCAAAGTCGCTGGTGGGCAGGGAAGTGCCAAGGGAGGCAGCATACATTCTTTTCTCTTTCATCTACAGTAAAAACACCCAGCAGTGTGATAACATCCAGTGTTCATGGGCAGGCAAGAGGACCGGTTCATTGATTTAATGCAGGTGGAGGAAGCATGACTTGCAAATTTTTTGCTGAATAATTGGGCACTATCACCTTGGGGGACCTGTCTGGTTATAATCAAAAACACCTACATGGAAATATATAAGCTTATTCTGGTGGTGTTTGGTTATTGTTGTGAAAATCTGGAAACAATGTAAACATGCCTCAGTTGGGAGAATTTGTGGTATATCCATCTGGGGGGGGAGGATAATGTGTTGGCAAGTGAGAAAGAGATGCGGAGGAACAGGTTTGTAGTGGTGTCTTAGTTGTTTATCTTTAACTTATGAGCATGCATGAGGTCTGTTAATACTTTACACGTTTTTTTCTATGACTGGGAGAAAGAAATAAATGAAGGTGGAGGAAAGGAGTGCAAAGAGCCAGTGAGATGGCTTCTTGAAATATGCAAATACAGTTGGCTGGGGCTCAGTGGGGTTCCTGACAATGGGCTCTCCCACCTCAGCAAAAATAGCTTTATCATTCTCTCTCTGCTTATGGTTTTATAATGATGAAAGTGAGATTTGCCTGTGCTCCCACCACTGAGGAAGTGACCCAGCATGTTGGTGTAAATCCTTCCAGCCAAAATGGCTCTAGAACACTATACAGCCTGCCCCATTACACACCTTTCTTACTATGCCAGTGGAGAGATAAGTCTGATTTTAAGGGGTTGCTTGGTGGTGTTTTGAATGTACGATTTATTTAACCACTTCTCCACTGAAGAACATTTAGGTGCTTTCCTATTTTTCACCACTACAAGCAGTGTGCATGTATATTTCCAATTCTTAAATTTAGGATAGGTTCTGGGAAGGAATTACTAAGGCAAATTTTTATTTTTGATGATATTCTATCAAACTGCTTTTTAAAAAATATGTAAACAGTTGACCCACCAAGCAGAGAAGTGTCTCTTCAACCTTGCTTTACTGAGAATAATTCTTCATCCTTGGAATCCTATGGGTTAAAAGGACATATATCATTTAATTGTACTGTGAGACATTTGCATTCCTTCTTTTAGATCTTCCTGTTGATTGCAGTATTCTTT
>CM052442.1:84211965-84419847 GCA_028533085.1 Varecia variegata | reverse complement strand
GTTTTGGGAAATCTTGGCCAGTGGGAAATTACTAGAACAGAGGCAGTAAAATATTTAATGGGCATCTATTGTATACCAGGTGCTAATTCATGATAAATTTCTAACATAGGGCGCTGTTCTCAAGGAACCTTATTGGAGTTGCGAGGTGAATATTTATGAAGACGTCACTATTAGAACAATAAATTGCTCCGTGAGAAAATGGTGCCCATGAGTGATTTCTGCCGGTCGTTCTTTAATGCGGTGGAGACGCAGCTTAATTGCAGGGTGAGCCTCCCCTTCGAGGTGTGTTCTCTGAAGGCGAAACTGTCGGTGGCATTGAACATCAGTGCGAAAAAGAACAAGACTGCGGAACTGCTGCTTTTGGTGATGGTTTATTTTGTTCGTTTTTGGTTTTTTTGTAAAAATAATCCAAAGCCTATCATTAAGTCAATCTAAACGTCAGTGAGGCTCTTCTACCCTCCACCCCATGTGAAACATGAATCATTTTGTTCCTATACTGGGGGTTAAATCTAGCCCTTGTTCCCCAAGATGGAGCGTGATGACGTGGATTGCACAAATGGGATGCGCTTATATTTCCTGAAATGACAATAATGAATTGCAAGCTTCCTCATTTGGGACAGGAGCTCATATTTATCTGTTATTTCCCTCATTTGCAGAGGAGAAACATGACAGGGGCTAAGTCAATTTAAGGGTCACTCACATGTCAAAGATGCAAAGATGTGGGGTGACCAGATTAATATGCAGGTCCATGGGACCAATGGCCATGATGTTTCCATACAATACCTAACTTATTATTTAAAAACAAGTCTGAAGAAATTGGCAACCCCTGCTTCAATTCATTCCTATGCAAGAAATCATAAGAATGGCAGCCTAATCTCAACTTCACATTAATCATGTTACCTACTTATGTGATTCTATTAGGTTTTCATGGAATTAGCACATTTGCTAAAGGGAAAACAATGTAATAAGCAAAGTGCTCATTAAAGTACACAATCATTAGTATTACTAAATCTTCTCCAATTAGATTGGGGACCCTAAAGGAAAAATTGTCACTGCCTGATAACTCAAAGTGGTCCTTGCTCACAAGAAGTGCTGCCAGTAGTAATTAGAATAGCAGAGTTCTAGAAGAGCCTTTTTGCATTTTCTTTTTTATAATAGCTTCCTGGAGGGTTCAATAAAAACATGGGCAGAATGGATTAAAAAAAATGGGTATGACTTTGTACTGGTTTAAAGTGCAAAGGAGGCTTTTCAATAATTGATAAAATTATTGAGGGACTTAATCTTCCACAAGGACACTGAGGCCTAGGAGGGTAGGTGATTATCTGCAATCAGACGTACAGTCTATCCACCGCCTATGAAAACACTACTTGTTGAGTGGACACTTTATAGAAATTAAATGAGAATTCAGTTTTGGGATAAGAAATCTTCATCCTCATGGGGTTGTTTATAAGAATCAAGTGAGATTACAGACTTAAAGCACTTGGCATTGTGTGAAAAAGTGGCTCAATTTTGGGTTTTTTGAGCGAAAATTCACATAACCAAAAAATGGAACCATTAACTTTTTTTTTTTCTTCTGTCTTAGAGACAGGGTCTCACTGTTGCCAGGGCTGGAGTGCAGTGGTGTGATCATAGCTCACTGCAGCCTCAAACTCCTGGGCTCAAGCGATCCTCCTGCCTCAGCCTCCTGAGTAGCTAGGACTAGAGGCACACTTCACCACGCCCAGATAATTTTTAAAATTTCTGTAGAGACAGGGTTTCACTATGTTGCCCAGGCTAGTCTCTGACTCCTGGGCCCAAGGGATCCTCCAGCCTTGGCCTCCAGAAGTGCTGGGATTACAGTTGGGAGGCACCATGCTTGGCCACCATTAACCATTTTAAAGTGAACAATTCAGTGTCATTTGGCACACTTACAATGTTGGGAAACCACCACCTATATCTAGTATTAAAAGAAAAACTGTAGACAAATGAAATTTAAGAGTTTGAGCAAAGAACGATTCATGAA
Source organism: Varecia variegata (assembly GCA_028533085.1). Classification (NCBI taxonomy): domain Eukaryota; kingdom Metazoa; phylum Chordata; class Mammalia; order Primates; family Lemuridae; genus Varecia; species Varecia variegata. Next base: position 84,417,845 of record CM052442.1, on the reverse strand, counting down.
TTGGGAAGTCCCCAGAAACAATAGGTTTACAGTGACTCAGGGCTGCCATGTGGTCAGATAATACTCATGGACAGAAAAAGGAAAGTGACAGACTGAAAACAGAAGTGAAGTGCAGAAGCTGGATTGGTTACAGCTCCGCGTTTGCCTTGTTTGAACATGGTTTGAACCGTTGGCTGCCTGCAATTGGCTGAAACTCTGTGATTAGTACCAGAGTAGGTTACAGCCTGTTTACGTGTCCAGTTAAGTTATGGTTCAATATGTACAGAGAAAACTTTAGGTTGAACTTAAAATATGTAAAAGGCAGCTTTATGCTAAATTTAACACGACTTCCAAGGCATTTTCATCATCCTAAAAGGAAACTCCATACTCATTAGCAGTCACTCCCCGTTTCCCCTCCCCTCAATCCCTGACAACCGCCAACCTGCTTTCTGTCCCTGGATTACCTATTCTGGATATTTCATATAAAGGGAACCTTATAATGTATGACCTTTTCAGTCTAGCTTGCACTCAGCATAATGTTTTTGAGCTTCCTCCATGTTGTAGCACATATCAAAATTTCATTTTTTATGGCTGAATAATATTCCATTGTATGTGTATGCTACATTTTGTGTATACATGCATCTGACTAGTAAGGATTGTTTCTACCTTTGGGCTATTGTGAATTATGCTGCTAAGAACATTCATGTCAAGTATTGGAGTACCTGTTTTCAATCCTTTGGCGTATATACCTAGGAGTGCAATCGCTGGGTGATGTGGTCATTCTGTTTAATTTTTTGAGGAACCAGTAAACACTTCTGTGGCAGCTGCGCCATTTTACATTCCCACTAGCAATGTATGGAGGCTCCAATTCCACATCCTTACCAACATGTACTAAATTCTAGCCATCTTAGAATTTGAGAAGTGGTGAGAAGTGGTATCTCATTGTGGTTTTGATTGGCATTTGCCTAATGACTAAAGATGTTAGGTATCTCCTTATATGCTCCTTGACCATTTGTATATCTACTCAAGTTCTTTGCCCATTTTAAAATTGGATTGTCTTTTTGTTGTTAAGTTGTAGGAGTCCTTTATATACCTTGGATACTAGACACTTAGACATATAATTGGCAAATATTTTCTCCCATTCTGTGGGCTGTTTTTTTGTTTCCTTAATAGTGTTGTTTGATACACAAAAATTTTTAATTTTGATCAAGCCCAATTTATTTTTTTCTGTTGTTACTTGTGATTTTGGAAAATCCAAGTAAAGATTTACCTCTTTGTTTTCTTCTAAGAATTTTATGGTTTTTGCTCTTATATAGGTGTGTAATCCATTTTTAGTTAATTTTTATGTATGGTGTGAGGTAAGGTCCAACTTCCTTCTATTCCATGTGGCTTATCCAGTTGTCCTACTACTACTTGTTGAAGATACTATTCTTTCTCCACTGAATGGTCTGGACGACCTTGTCAAAAATAAGTTCACCATGGCTACATGTGTTTATTTCTGGACTCTCTGTTCTATTTCATTTTTCTATATATTATCCTTAAGCCAGTACCACGCTGTAGCTTTGTAATAAGATTTGAAATTGGGAAGTGTGACTGCTCTTTATTCTTCTTTTTCAAGGTTGTTTTGGTTTTTCTGTGTCCCTTGAGTTTCCGTATGAATTTTAACGTCAGCTTGTCAATTTCTACAAAGAAGCCAGCTGGTATTCTGATAGGGCTATCTGACAGAGGATCTATAGATCAATTGGGGTAATATTGCCATTTTTACAATGTTAAGTCATTCAATTCATGAACACGGATATCTTCCCACTTATTTAGGTTGTCTTTAACTTTTTCAAGCAGTGTTTTGTAGTTCACAGTGCATAAGTTTTGTACTTCTTTTGTAAAATTTATTCCCAAGTATTTCATCTATTTATTTATTTTTTTTTGAGACAAAGTCTCATGCTGTCACCTTGGCTGGAGTGCAGTGGTGTCATCATAGCTCACTGCAGCCTCAAACTCCTGGGCCCAAGCGATCCTCCCACCTCAGCCTCTTGAGTAGCTGGGACTACAGGTGCACACCACCATGCCTGGCTAATTTCTTTTTCTTTTCTTTTTTTTTTAAGTAGAGACGGGGTCTCACTCTTGCTCAGGCTAGTCTCGAACTCCTGACCTCAAACAATCCTCCTGCCTTGGCCTCCCAGAGTACTGGGATTACAGGCATGAAACATTGATATATTTCATTGCAGTGAAGTGAGGCCTTTCAGTGCATCCATCACTGGAGCAAGGCACATTGTCCCCACCAAGCAACCTCCCATCAACCACCCCCTCCCACCCTACCCCACGTCTCTGAGTGTCCACTGTGGAACCATTTTCTTAATTTCATTTTTGGATTGTTCATTGCTAGTGTATAGAAACAAAACTGATTTTTGCATGTTGATCATGTACCCTATAACTTTGTTGAATTTGTTTATTAGCTGAAATAGGTTTTTCTGTGCGTGGGGGCTCTTTAGGATTTCCTCTCTATAGATCATGTCATCTGTAAACAGAGATAGTTTTACTTCTTTCCTATCAGATGCCTTTAATTTTTTTATTTCAAATTATTAAGGGGGGGTACGAATGTTTTTGGTTACATGAATAGCTTTTGTAATGCTTGTGTCATGGCTATAGGTGTGCCCATCACCCAAATAGCATTCATTCTACCCATTAGGTAGGTTTTTGCCCCACCCCTCCCCTTCTCCCCCCTGCTTGATTTTGACTGACTTTTACTTTGGATGCCTTTCATATTTCTTCCTTGCCTGATTGCTCTGGTTAGAACTTCCAGTGCAATGCTAGCATCCTTATAATACTTCTTTTAAAAGTATATTTACACCCTCAGTGATCTTTCTCCTGTCAATTCTACTAAGTTTATGTGGAAGACCATTTGTTCCCACCGATACTATATAATTCCAGCCAATCCATTTAAGCTGGATTCTTTGAATAAAGAACATAAAGTATATAACGTATCTTTGGGGGGAGTCTAAGCCCATGAGTCGCAGGTCAACAAGCCGGACTTTTATGTCTGTAGGGCCTAGGCACTGTGGGTGCACAGACCATCATGTCTTCACCCAGCAACCTACCCAGAGCTACCCACTCCAGACAAATCCTGAACCTGCCCTATGGGAAATGCTTGGGGAATTTAAATTCTCAGATGCCTACAAAGATTTAGGAACGTTTCTCTAAATAGGGGTAAAGGAGAGATCAGAAATGCATGCAAATTTTTCTTATTTGCTTCCAGGAAATTTTCTCTGAAAGAACCGCTATGTACTTATTGTCCTCTTTAGGGATAAGCCCCCATTGGACAATGACTAACTTCAGGGTAACAGAGTGTGTAAATGTGAAAATTCTCTGCTACAATGGTCCCCCAAAGGAAAACTGTAGCCTCCTTAGAGAGACTGAAGTACCCAATTCCTCCCCATTGGAGGACAGTGAGAATGATGATACGATTACCCATGAACTAAGATCACGACAGTTCTCCCCAGTGTTTGAAATACACTTTGTCTAGCTCAACAATGGCAAAACCAGAAGGAGCTAAATGGAGAAGGAAGAATCTGCCTGCCGGTGTTCTTTGACCCCACAAAGGCTGAAAAATGTTTTCACTAGGAAAAGGGGATATTTGGTCCCAGGATGTATGTTGTTAGTTTTCTATTGCTGTCTAATAAAGTATTCCAAAAGTTAGTGGCATAAAATAGTACACACTTGATAATTTCTATGGATGAGGAAAATCCAGGGGTAGCTTAACTGAGTCCTTAGCTTAAATTACAAGGCTACAATCAAAGTGTTTGTCAAGGTGGTGGTCTCATCTAAAGGCTAGACTGGAAGGATCTACTTCTGGCTATTGGCCAGAACCTACCCCTCAGTTCCTTGCCACACAGGACTTTCCAACACGGCAGCTTGCTACATCAAAATATGCTTGATAGGTCAGTGTGGTGGCTCATGCCTGTAATCTCAGCATTTTGGGAGGCCAAGGTGGGAGGATCGCTTAAGGCCAGGAGTTCAAGACCAGCCTGAGCAACATAGAGAGACCCTGTCTCTACAAAAAAACAAAACAACCTCCACCCCCGCCCCAGACATTAGCCAGGTGTAGTAGCATGCACCTGTAGTCCCAGCTACTTGGGAGGCTGAGACAGGAGGATCACTTGAGCCCAGAAGTTTGAGGCTGCAGTGAGCTATGATGCCATTGCACTCTTGATGGGCTGACAAAGTGAGACCTTGTCCCCCCACAACCCGCAAAAAAGTGCTAGATTTAATAAGTCAAGTCTTTTGTAATCTAATCACAAAAGTGACATCCCATCACTTCCCCACTTCCCACCCCAGTACCTAAGAATACAGGTGTATTGCCACCATGCCTGGCTAACTTCTTATTTTTTGTAAGGCTTAGGTCTGGTCTCCAACTCCTGGCCTCAACTGATCCTCCTACCTCAGCCTCCCAGAGTGCTCAGATTACGGGCCTGAGCTACTGAGCCCAGCTCCCATCACTTTTACTTATTTGATTCTTTAGAAATGAGTCACCAAGTCCAGCCCACACTCAAGCAGAGATTACAGAAGGTATGAATACCAGCAGGGAGGGATCACTGGGAGCCAGCTTTGAAACTGCCTATCACGGAACACTTGTATACATCTAGATATAGATGCTATTTTTTTAAGAGACGAGGTCTCGCTTTGTCACCCAGGCTGGAGTGCAGTGGCACAATCACAGCTCACTGCAGCCTTGAACTCGTGGGCTCAAGCAATCCTCCCACCTCAGCCTTCTGAGAAACTGAGACTATAGTCATGCACCACCACACCGGGCTCATCATTAACTTTTTCTATTAACTTGTCTTGCACTTTTCCTCATATATATGACTCATTCTTTTTTCTCCTTTGAAAAATTTTAAAATATAACACAAAAAATACGCATAAAGCACCCACATAGTAGGGTGCTACAAAGCTAATGCATAGTAAACAGAACACTTTTCAGTCATGCAAAATGAAAGAGTTCTAGAGCTATACAAAATTGTGCTTATATTAATAATAATGTATTGAACAATTAAAACTCTGTTCAAAGGGGCAGAACTCATGTGTTTTCTACCTCAATTTTTAAAAAAAGCAGGCTGGGCGCAGTGGCTCACACCTGTAATCCTAGCACTCTGGGAGGCGGAGGCAGGAGGATCGCTCTAGGGGTCAGGAGTTCGAGACCAGCCTGAGAGAGAGTGAGACCCCATCTCTACTAAAAATAGAAAAAATTAGCCAGGTGTGGTGGTGCATGCCTGTAGTCCCAGCTCCTCGGGAGGCTGAGGCAGGAGGATCGCTTGAGCCCAGGAGTTTGAGGTTGCTGTTAGCTAGGCTGACGCCACGGCACTCTAGCCTGGGCAACAGAGCAAGACTCTGTCTCAAAAGAAAAAAAAAAAAAGCAAATCAGCAGGGCCATATGGATCTTTAATTTGGAAAAGAAAGAAAGAAAGAAAAGAAACAGAACATTGATATACCTTGGAAACCTGCCATCCCCACCCACCTGCTTCGTCCCTTCCTGATTACGCCATCAGGTAACCAGTGGTGATTACTTGTTGGTTTTTGTTTTTGTTGTATAGTTTCACTTCCCTAAAAAACTCAATCTATTTTTATCTGTTTTGGAAATCTACATGAAAGTGGAATCACTGCATACTCAATATGCCTTTGCTTCTTTGGCTTTGCGTTGTTGGTAAGAATCATTTATACTGTTGGGCGCGGCTGTGGTTTGTTCGTTTTCATTACAATTTATTCATTCTACTATCCATGGACATTTGGGTTGTTTCCAGTGTGGGTGCTTATGAACACTGCCATTCTGAACCTTCCTAAATGTGTCAGGAAGTTTCTGTGGGATTGGAATTACTCATCCATAATGTATGTACAATTTTAGCTCACCAGATAAAGCCTGATGACCAGTGGTGTATGAGAGCTCCCATTGTCATTTTTTTTTTTTTTTTTTTTTTTTGAGGCAGGGTCTTGCTCTGTCGCCAGTGCTAGAGGGCTAGAGTGCAGCAGTGTCATCATAGCTCACTGCAGCCTCCACCTCCTGGACTCAAGCAATCTTCCCACCTCAGCCTCCTGAGCAGCTGGGACTACAGCTGTGTACCACCAGACCCGGCTACTTTAAAAAAAATTTTTTTTAGAGACGGGGGTCTCACTAGGTTGCCCAGGCTGGTCTCGAACTCCGGGCCTCAAGTGATCCTCCCATCTCAGCCTCCTAAAGTGCCGAGATTACAGGTGTGAGCCACGATGCCTGACCACTTTTTCTTTTTTTCATAGCACTTCTCACCACCTAAGATACATAATAAAACTTACAAAATGTATTTTTTCTTGTCCATATCTCAAATTCTGGGATTACAGGCATAAGCCACTGTGCCTGGCCAATGTAAAAATTAATAATGAAAGGTTTTACATTTGTCTTTTCATATCAAGTGCTCAAGAGCCACATGTGGCCAGTGGCCATCATATTAGTACAAGTCTAAAAGTGAATACATCAAAGTGATTACAGCAGTTACTCTGGTCAGGGAGGGGAAGAGAGGGCATTCTTTATTTTTCCCCTGTATTCTTGTGTATTGTTCAATTAAAATGGTTTCACATATTACTTTATTAAAAATTAATAATGGAGGCTGGGTGTGGTAGCTCCGAGGCAAGAGGACTGTGTGAGGCCAGCAGTTCAAGACCAGCCTGGGCAACATAGCAAGAACTCATCTCCACGGAAAAGAAAAACACTTTTAGCAGGGCATGGTGGTGGGCACCTGTAGCCCTAGCCACTTGGGAGGCTGAGGAAGAAGGATCACTTGAGCCCAGGAGTTCAAGGTTATGGTGAGCTATGATTGCACACTGCACTCAAGCCCAGGCGACACAGTAAGACTCTGAATCTAAAAATAAATAAATGAATAAATAATAATAGATATTTAAAACCAGTCATTAGAATTATTTATGTATTTCAAGTTTCATTCCTTAATGTTTTCATTACTCTCTTCTGGGTTTTAGTATTATGAACATGGTACTAACAGGAGAAAGTAAAAAGAGCTTATTAAAATGTGAACCATTAAGTAACAAGACTTTTTATTAAACAGATGCAACTAGGTAAACATTTTCTGAGTTTGAGCTACATGTGAGAAATTAGGCTAAGCACCATGGAAAACAAAAAGAATAAGACATCATCATCCTAGAAGATTTTTTGAAACAGCTTTTGGAACTGTCTTCACAGCTTGCATACTCTCTTCAGGTTGGATTTAATTTCCAGCAATAGCCAGAAGCCATCCAGCTGGGACCTGTATATCGAGCTAAATATATGGTTTTGTCTAAAATGAAGTGTGACTGTATAGTAAAGTGACAGATTTTGTTATGCGACTTGCAAATTGGTAGCTCCAAATTACTTCCAAAAACATTTATTGTCAGCAACAGTAATAAATTAAGTGGATAATGTAACAAGACAAGATTAACTAACAACAAGGAAGGGAAACTTAAAATAGATACATTCTGGTTTCCTTAAAAAAAAAACCAACAACAACAAACGAGTGATTATTCCATATTCACACAGCATTGTGTACCTTTTTATTCTTTTTCCATTTCTGATCATCTTCTGCACGTTGCAGAGTGTGCAAAATTAGGAGCCAGACGATATTTACAAATTTCAGTATTTGTAATACAGGGTTAGAAAGACGCTGTAAGAACCAGTTACGATTACAACCTTTATTTCTTGCAACTAATAATTTATCTCATGCTTTGTTAAAATAAAGGGGAGGATTTAGTTTTTCCTTTGCTTAGGACCCATAAATTTATGATTATCCTCTGTTAAAGTGTGAACAAACACAATAGAGGAAAAAAAACCGATTTAACTGGTATCCTATTGTATCAATATGTTCTGAAATAAGGGACCATCATGGAAATTTCTTATTACCTAGATTTTTTTTTTTACATTACCTAGAATTTTTAGAACTGAGTTTGCTTTCTATTTTTAAAAAATGGGACTAAAAGTGCTAAGAGACTTTAGATAAAGTCAAAAGGGCAGAGGAGGCAGTTATGTTTCCAGGTTTGAAAAATTTCACGGAACCATCATATGAAGCTGCAAAGAGACCTAAGCCTAACTTCCTCTTTTCCTAGGGATCACGAAACTAACCAATGTTTACTAAGATCTTCTGGGCTCCAGGTGGGATGTTCTGCAAGCCCCAGAAGAGGTCGTGTGATTTTTTTTTTCCCCAGAGTCTAGTGGGGGTACACACTCCCTGGAGCTGAGTGGGGGGTTGAGTCTGAAGAATGACAAGGAGGTCAGCAGGGGGACAGCAGGGGGACAACAGCAGGGAGAACGCACTGGGCATGGGGACCAGCACCTTCTAGCACGAACGAAGATGCAGCCTCGGCCTTGCTGACAGCCTCCTCTCACCTCCTTTCCTGAATTCACCTCACCCCAGCCCTGGCACCCCCATCGCGGCTCTCTCGCCCACGAGGAGGGCCTCCCTCGGCCTCTTCCATCACCAGTCTTTGAAGCGGTCTCTCCTCACCGTCTTCCCTCTCTGAGGGTCTATCATCAGATCCCTCTGAAAATTGTGGCCGTCTCTCAGCCTTCAGACCTTTTCCCCGAGGCCCAGCCTTCGGTCTGCGGGTCTCCCTCAGCCCGCTCCCTGAGTCTGCGAGGTTCCTTCCCCAAAGAGCCCCCTTCTCCCTCCTCCCCGACTCACCTCGGCCCCACAGTCTTCTCCGAGCTCGCTCGCGTAGAGCGCGGGGGCGGGGCGCGCATGCCGGGCGGCGGCGCGGGGCCGCGCGCGCAGCGTGCGCGGTGACGTCAGAGCGCTGGCGGCGGCGGCAGGGCTGTTTGTTCTGCTCTCCCGCAGCCGAGGACCCGAAGCAGTGGCGGCGGCGGCGGCTGCCGGCGGTGCCCGCGGGCGAGCGGGGCCTGTGAGCGCAGCGGAGCAGCAGGCGCGGCGGGCGGGCCCCGGCGCCGCGCAGGCCAGCCCGGGGAGGAAGCCGCGGTAGCGGGCGGGCGGCCGGCGGGGGCGGCGTGCGGCCTAGCGTCTCAGGTGAGGACCGGTGCCCTTCTGGGTGGCAGGCGCAGCGGGGCGGCCGGTGGGGTCCCGCGGCGCGGCCCGCGTAACCTGCATTGCGTAATGGGGCTGGTGCGCCACCACCTACGCCATCGGCGCGGCGCGGGGGCGGAGAGGCCGGGGCTACGCGGGCTCGGGCCTGCGGGCCTCCCGAGCCGTTCGCGCCGGGCCGGGGCGGCCTGCGCCGTTGTTGTCGGAGCAGCGGGGCTGCTCGCGGGCGTCCGGCCGTTCGCGCCGCCGCCCCCTGGCTTGGGTTGGCTGGCGGGGCGGGGGCGCGGGCGGGGGGCGCGGGCGCCGCGGCGGGGCGGGCGGGGGGCGGGCCGAGGCGCCCGGCACTTCCTGCCGCCGCCATTTTGTCAAGTGAGGAGGAGGAGGAGGAGGAGGAGGAGGAGGAGGAGGAGGAAGCGGCCGCCGCGGAGTCCGTAGCGCGCCCGGCCGGGGTAAGTCCGGGCCCGGCGTGGTGCCCGCGAGCGCTGCCGTCCCCGGCCGCGGTCCCTGGGGCGGGCTCGGCCTCCGGCGCTCACGTGGGCCTGGCCGCGCGCGCTCTCTCTGGCCCCTGGGTCATTTTGCCCGGGCAGGGGCACCGCTTCCCCCGCCCCCATGTCCTCATCTTTCTGGCGGTCCCTAGAGCTCTGCAGAGAAAGGGGCAGGTCCTCTCCAGAGGGAGGGGGCTGCCGCCGCGCGCCAGCCCGAAGACAGGCCCCAGGGGGCGGGAGTGGTGCCCCGGGAGTCGAGCTTGGCCCTCTTGACCCACCCATTCCCTGCCTGGTAGCCCCTCGCTGGGTGCTTTGTTTTGCTCTGTCGGTGCTGGCCGGCTTCCTTGCCACGGCCTCATTTATTTGTGGTGTCGTGTGTGTCGTGGTTTGGGGTGGGGATATGGGGGAGTTGTGATTCAGCGAAATAAAATGCCCCCCCCCCACCCGCAAACGGAAATAGCACAACTTCACCCGACTGAGATGCCCCCAAGGCCTGGCCTTGGATGAAGATGGGAAATCCCACTTTGGTGTAGTGGACGGTGTAGATACTTCTGTTTAGGTCCGTGGATGAGTCATGTGCTTTTGCTGAGTGGCTGACCTCTCTTTTACTCGAGACCATGCTTTGTGGTTTTTTTATTTTTATTTTTATTTTTAATTTGCTTGTTTGCTTATTTACGTTTCATGCAGCCCCGTCGGGTTTATAGTCTCGGTCGTTAGGTTCATTTATCTCTGTGTGTATGTATGTTCGAGGCAAATGACCTCTTGGAGTCTGTGCTTCACGAGAATTGAAATGTCTTTGCTTAGCTTCAAGAGGGCTCTACCAGTCCGTGGTTGCAAAAACCAAGTCGCAGTGTACCTCTAAGCCAGGGGGTCTTTGGTGCTGTAATAATGGTTGGGAGATTTTTATGAATGGAGCTGTCAAGTTCGCTACAAATTCCTTGGAATTTGTAGTCCTTGGAAGTTGTAAAGAAAGCGATACTCAGAAGGATTTATGAATGTGTGTTTTCAATTTCAGGAAGGTTTTGGATGGCACAATCTGTTTTATGACCTTGCCAATAATTTAATAAAACATTGAAACATTTCTTTCGATTTAATTTGGTTGGGATTATCTTTCCACCAAGGCATTGTAGATAACTAACCCATTCCCCCAAAAGACTTCAACCAGGGAAAGATGAATGTCTCAGATGATTTCCATTGATCAAATGGAGAACAAAAACCCTAATCTGAATCAAAATGTATTATTGTCTTTTTATCCTCTATAGCTCTTTGGTAGGAAACATAGTATCTACAGGCTCAAACTGGAGTCTCTTAAGATGGTTTTAGTTGGTTCTTAACTGGAAAGAGTAGAGCTTACCTCCACGTATCTTGCTTAGCATTCAGCACAGTGGAATTGTTGCTGAAGATGAGGAACTTTGCCTGCACATGAAGGTTAGACTTGCAAGTAGCTGCATTTTAAGAATTGTTCAGCTACTTTGGGGTGCCATATGCCTAGCTTCCCTAGCTTGGGAGGGCAGTGAGGGGAACAAAAATTAGCTAAGAATTGCGAAAAAAAGAATCATTGGCCACTTAGTAAAATTTCCACTAAATTATTGGATTGTTTAAAGGAATTTAGACTTTGTTTCCAAAAGTTACCTTTTTGAACCAGTTGTGATCTTTGTACTATATTGCACTTTTGCTTTTGGAGGTTGGGGGTGCACAATATTTTCCCGTTACACAATTCAAGTTATTGAATGACTTGAGATTTACAGATTTGAGAGAGAGATTGGAATTTTTTTGTTTTTAAAGCAAGAACCATTTGGTACCTCAGTGATTTGAAGATCTGGGGCTATTAAATATGCTTCTGACATCCCATTGTTGTAGTCTGTCATGCTTATGTGGATGTGAAATGTTTTGATTTCTGAATTTGAATAAGTTTGTAGCGCAGACCAAGTTTGTCTTTATGTTCCTGGCAAATCTATAAAAAGGAAAGAAAAGCTTGTTGGAAACTCCTATTAATGTTTCATAAATCTTTGTAATTTTTAGTGTTTAGAAAGGGGTGGATATTTGCAAGGTGAGAATTGTGGGGAATTCATTGCTGATGCTGACATTTCATTTAATACATAAGACGTGAGTTTGTAAAAATAAAATTTCCTGAGGTAAAAATGTTTTTAAAAACCAGAATGTAAGTTTCATGAGGGCAGGGTTTGGTTTGCTTGGCTTTGCCTATCCCCTTGTATCCTGTGTCTCGAAGAGCACACATTCATTCTTTGAATGAATAAATTAGAGAGATAATTGGGCAGGAATTTGGCGTGCCCATATACCAAATGCAAATATTCCTCTTAAAAATATTGTTAGCAGTGGACATAATTGGTCAGTAGTGACTTACAAGGAATGTGAATTTTAATTAAGATAATGTTTAGATCCTAGGAATTGCAGTAAGTTTATTAATAGTTCGAGCAGCTTGGCATGCATTTGCTTCCATGCACAGTCTACTGTACATTTCCCACTTAGCAGTTTGAAATGTGGTGAGTGGGTTTGGGTTTGTGGTTCAACCCTGACCTGCAAAAAGTATTTTAAGAGAGAGATGAAGTGGGTAATAAACACGTATGGGTAGCGTTTCTTAATGTGACTCTTATGTTGTCAGTAGAAACTTGATCACTTTTTAAAAAAACATTGAACACATTTCTTTTTAAGATTCTGATTTCATGTGTCCATGATCAACCAGTCCGCCTCTACAGTTAGTCCCTGAGCTCTTATGCTATGTACAAGGGAAGACAATTTTGATCATTAATTTTTAGTGTATTCACAGAGTTGTGTAATCATAGCTGCAACCAATTTTAGGACTTTTCTATCCCCTCCAAAAGATATCCTTAATTGGTTAGCAGTCAGTTCCCATTCTCCCCCCTCCTTCCCCCACCAATCCCTGGAAACCCCAAATCTACTGTGTTTAGATTTGCCTGTTACGGATATTTCAGGAATCATATAATATGTCACCTTTTGCAAAGAAGCCGTCTGTCCCAGTCTGTCCACACCCTGGAGGGGAATAGCATTAGTTGGTCCATATTACTTGGAAATGAGATTGTAAGAGTTTTTCTCATTAAATAAAAGTAGTGTGTGGTCATTTTAAAGAATTTGGAAAATATAAAATGTTAAAACGATGTTAAATGTTAGGGAGTTACCTCTTAATCTCATTTTTATTTCCTTCCAGTCTTTTTCCTATACTTGAGTAACAAAATTGGGTTGTACTCCAGTTTTTTTTGTTTTTTTTAAATACTACATTGTGAACATTTCCAAAATATTCTATTTTAAGTGGATACTTAACTATCATATGACTGTACCATAACTTAATTTTGCTATTTGTGGACATTTGGACATGATTTTCAAGCTTTCTCTTTTTTCATCTCTAGAAGGGGGATTAGTAGATCAAAGAGTCTGTATTGTTGAAAATTTGATATAAATTATTTTTCTAAAAGGTTGCATACATTTCCATTTTTCCAATCAGAGCTTGGCAGTGTCTTGCTTATAAGGGTGAGGTTAACATTTTTTTCCTCCAAAAATGATAGTTGTGTGAAAACAAAATGTGTTGAGAAGCAGAAGTGTTTCTGGGCTCTTGCTCTTTGACCTTTCTACCCTCTCTTGCCCAGAGTTGGACTTTGTTTCCTGAAATCAAGTCAGTCTCCTGACCCTGAGGTAGGAGCCCAGTATTACCGGAATGCTCTAGGAAGGGTGACCCTAGAAGGCACCAATGGCCTCTTGACATCTATTCTTGTCTCTTTTTTCTGTTCTGCTCCAAAGACTCTTGATGCCACCAGTGTGGCACACTCAGACCCCATTTGGAGTCCTGGCTCTGCTGCCCACTGTGTGACCTTCAGCCTGTTGTTCATCCTTCTCGGAGCTTCACTTGCTCATCTTTTAGATGAGAGTAAAAAATATGTGTACCTCAGAGGGCATAAAGCACAGATCTTGGCACCAATGCCAAGGTGCCCTCTCAAGGTTAGTTTAGCTACTTGCTGTCATTGCCCAGGTAAAGAATAGAAGTGGGAAGAGGAAGCCAGAGTAGAGCTGCTGACAGTTAGGAAGTTCACCAGCAGCTGCTCCAGGCAGGGCACTAGGTGACTTTAAGGTCCAGGGGTGCTGTGTCTTTTCTGAGTGACCTCTGGGTGAAGACCCGTGGAGGAGGCAATTGAAAGGGGCTGTTTGTTTTTATCTGATAATGAGATTAAGAGTGGTGATAATGGGATTAGTAGAAATGTGGCAGCTCTGGGGCATCCACCCTGGGATGTTTGCTGCCCAGTTTGGGAAAATGATCCTGCAGGGGAACTTGGCCCAGTGTATCCTCAGGCCTAAAATGTAACTTACCCATTTTATGAAAACCTGGTTATCTGAGCAAAGGCATGGCCAGGGAGCCAGAAGACACTGGTAGACTGAAGTTTTTCCAGAACACAGGCACAACATCTCTTTGAACCTTCTTGCCTCCCTTGCCCCTGATTCAGATTATCTGGGCTTGGTGAAAGGATTCTGGGCCCCAGGAAGGTGTAGGCTCTACACTGTAGGGTCTCTCTGGAAGGGTTTGATAGAGTGAACCAGGCAGTTGGATGTACAGAGCTCCTGACTGGGAGCTTGGGGTCCTACTAATAGACTTTGGGCCTTTTGACCAGAGGAACTAGTTAGTGCCAGTCCCTGTTACTGGGAGCCATGGGGATGCAGGTCCAGGAGGAATGCATTTTGTCTGTGTGAAATACAGTTGGAGCTTGTATTTCTTTCAGAGATTGGTTAGGGAATCTGAATATTAACTTCAAATTACAAGAAATCAAATAAATGTGATATTTGTTCTATTTGATCTGTGCATACTTACAAATACTTCTCCCCCATCACCCCCCCCACACACACATTTACCATAGGTGTGAGCTATTCTTTGATTTTTTTCCCCCCTTGGCTTGTGTTAGCCTGTTCTGCCCACTGTGGGAAGGTTCTGGAACCTCGGGCTATGGCAGACAGGGTTGACTGGGTTTCGGTGGGGCTGTGTACCAGAGAGGGAGAGCTGTGGATTTCTCTATCAGGGCTCGGTCCCAGCCCCACCCCCTTCTGGCCTTGACCTCAAGCAAATGACATAATCATAAGCCTCAGTTTCCTCTTTTATAAAATGGGATCAGTGTGCCTACATACTTTGACAAAGATGAGACCATGTGGGTACTGACCGGGGCCTCATATCTTACTGTAGTAAGATGCTTGAGGCAGGAAAGGCAGAGACTAGGAGTGTTGCTCTGCTCTCTGCCTGCAGAACCTTGAGAAAGGCCGTCCAGGTCCTTCCTACTTTGCATGTGGTCACCTTTATTGTCTTGTCTCCATGCTAGTCTGAAACTCCTCATTTGTTCCTAGCTGTTGTTACATCAGGAGACACCGGCACACTGTGGAGCCAGCGCCAGGGGAGAAGAGTCAGGCTTGGTATTATGCAAGTTTTCAGAAACACGAATTAGTAATTCCTGTGTCCTTGTTTATGGCTAATGTCCCCAGTTCTACCTCAGGCAGTAACATACATGCCTGTGGGTGGATTGGCTTTTGAGGTTTGTTTTGTTTTGTGTAAAAGAAAGGGAAGCGGGTGAGATAAATTTGGGGATTTTATACTTTAAACATTTTCCACGCTGTTTGAGGAAACATCTATTTTGTGGGAGTGGATCACTATTGTTAGCATTGAAATGAGAACTACATGGAGCGTGGGACCTGCCAGCCCTAGGAGTGGGTGCCAGTGTGGGCTGACTGGGACCTGCTATGTGTCCTTGGACCTGTTACCTACTCTCCCAAGCCTCAGTTTTTCATATGTAAAGCAGGGCAGATAGGTTTGGGTTCCAGAGAACTGACAAGAACCTGGATTTTCAGAGAAAGTAATCCTTTTTTTCTTTTTAAGAGATGGGGTCTAGTAATAATTTATGTTTAATAAAGTTGAGAGTGGCTCTGCATGCTAGAACTCTTCTTAAACTTGGCAGGGGGGCAAGATGGGCTCTCACTATGTTGCTGAGGCTGCACTTGAATTCCTGGGCTTAGGCAATCCTCCTGCCTCTGCCTCCGAAGTAGCTTGGGAGTACAGTAGAACATAATTCTTTATATGTGTTTTTCAAATTATGGGTCATGAATTTAGTGGGTTGCAATTGGTGTTTGGGGGTGGTAGGGGT
This sequence comes from Varecia variegata, assembly GCA_028533085.1. Lineage (NCBI taxonomy): Eukaryota > Metazoa > Chordata > Mammalia > Primates > Lemuridae > Varecia > Varecia variegata. Next base: position 84,402,191 of record CM052442.1, on the reverse strand, counting down.
GAGGAAATGACAGGCCAGGTGTGGTGGTTCATGTAATCTCAGCACTTTAGGAGGGTCACTTGAGGCCAGGAGTTTGAAACCAACGTGGGCAACATAGCCAGACCCCATCTCTAAAAAAAAAATATGTATATTTTATATATATGGAAATAAAAGTACACACATACATATAGAGAGCGAGCTGGGTGTGGTGGCAAGTGCCTGTAGTTCTACCTATTTAGGAAGCTGGGTGCTTGAGCCCAGGATTTCAAAGTTATGGTGAGCTATGATTGCACCACTGCACTCCAGCCTGTCTCTTTGGGGAAAAAAACCGAAAAGTCAGAGGGTGCCACATATTTCAAGGATATTTCCTAGAAGCTTTACTGTGCTCTTACCTGTTGTGTACATGATAAAATGTGTTTCTTCCTGTGTGTCATGTCAGAGAAGTATGAATAACATTGTATTCAGTGCTACTGGATGGTAATGTGGGTAACTTTATTTTGTGTGTGTGGCTGTTTTGCAGTCTGTTTCTTTATTATTTGCCCAAAAGTGACTATCCTGGATGTGCTTTCTAGTAGCAAATGAAGGGCCTCGATGTTTAGTTTCTTTTCCTTACTTGTACCCACTGCTTACTAGAAGCTTTGCAGGAGGTGGGGTGGGGGAAGTTAAAAGAGCATGTTTTCGTGAAGGTCTATTAAGTAGTTTGCCACAGGTGAAACAAGAAGTACATGCAGTAAACTATTGTCCTTTATTCTTGGATGCTGTCTCTCAGATTCTGTCGTCTGAACTTTTTTTTTTTTTTTTTTTTTTTTTTTTTTGAGACAGAGTCTCACTCTGTTGCCCGGGCTAGAGTGCCGTGGCGTCAGCCTAGCTCACAGCAAACTCAAACTCCTGGGCTCAAGCGATCCTCCTGCCTCAGCCTCCCGAGTAGTGGGACTACAGGCATGCACCACCATGCCCGGCTAATTTTTTCTATATATATTTTTTAGCAGTCCAGATAATTTCTTTCTATTTTTTAGTAGAGACGGGGTCTCGCTCTTGCTCAGGCTGGTCTTGAACTCCTGAGCTCAAACGATCCGCCCGCCTCGGCCTCCCAGAGTGCTAGGGTTACAGGCGTGAGCCACCGCCCCCGGCCTGAACTTTTTTTTGAAAAGACTGTATTAGTTAGGTCTCTCTCTGATATTAATAATGTAACTAGTTAAAGCAAAAGGGAATTTGTTGGCTGATGTGACAAGAAGTCCGGGTGAGGCTTAGGGAGTAGTTGGATCCAGGGGCCCACACAGTAACTTTAGGGCTTGTTATCAATCTGTCACTGATATTCTGACTTCCAGGTCAAGAGTGAATCTTACCCTGTAGCAAAGGACTCTAGTTGGATCATTGCCCATCCCTGACCACGTGCAAAACGAGGATGCTGAACCAGCTTGCCTCAAGCCCATTGCCTTAGCTGGTCACCCCTTTGCACGCTCACCCCAAGGAGTGCTCCAGTAGCACCTTGCTCATTGTTACGGGACATGCAAGATGGGAGACTTGTTGAACAGAATTTCCTGTGTTGGAAGTAGTGTGTGCTCCTTAACTTAAAGCAAGAAATTTTGAATGGTTGAAAAGAAAGCTCATTTTCCATGCTAGTTCGTAAAACAGAATTAGTTAAACCAGTTTAGAGTGAGTTACTCATAAAAAGGGTAAAATGTAGATGAGTAAGGATGTGTTTCTCCCTGATCTTTTGGTAGAGGTTGAAATGAAAGGCACAGTTTATCTTACCTCGTGCCAGGTACAGCAGGAGCTGCTGTGGAAGCTCTGGGAGGAGTCAAGCCAAGTCTCAAGAGTCACTTGGGTGGGTGGGAGAACTCAGGCCAGTGTGATTGGGTCCAATTTGGCCAGAAAAAGGACCTGAGGGAACACAGGGTGAGATCAACTTATACCATTGCAGGAGCCTACGGGAAAAGAGCCTGCAGGTCTCTTGGATAAGAGACTAGGTAGATATAAAGTTCCAGTAAATGCTTACAGGAGTGAAATTGTAATGGAGAACATTTCGGTAGGCTGGATTCATTTATCTTTCCATGCCTGCAAAAGCTGCAGTTGTAATTTTGCTATTTGCTAAGCTATTTCTATACTCAAGTTCTTGTAAAGCTGGCTGCTTGGCATTCCTCTAGTATTACAAAAAGTCTACTCAGAGTTCCATAATCAAAAACAAGTGTTAAGCTTAAGCTCTACTATAATAATTGTTTTTCAACATTTTCAGTCCTTTAAAGGGGTCAAAATAATTGAGAGTCCAGTGGCCAAGAGTGAGACTGGCCCTGCCTTAGTAGAGCATCTAACTTCAGGGGAGGTTGGAGGTCCCCTTGAGAATGTGGTGACAGAATTGCACACATGCATGAACATTGAGCCCTAAAGACCATCTGAGGAGCATGTACTGAAATGAATTTCCTGGATTTTACTCTGAGGATGAGAAATTTATTATGATAATTGAAAGTCTCTTGATGGTTTTGAAGACTTTCACATACATCTTGCTTTTGTAGAATTTATAAATTTATGACTTGGAAACAGTGTGGAGTGCTCATTTTAGTTTGTCTTTGTAAAAATCCTCCAGAGGTTTTACAGAGCCGTCAGGTAACCTGTGTATTAGCAGTGGCGTGGGCCTAGGGCCCCTGTGTTCCCCACTTTTTCCTGGTGGTGAGGAATTTCAGAATGGACCTATCACTGCAGCTACAAATGAAGGTCTTTGTTCTAGACTCTTCACTGAAACCACTGCTGTTCCTAACACAGTCTCCAGGGTTTGGTGTTGGCCTGGAGCCTTTGCTGCAGAAGGTAACCCAGTGGGTCGCTAGCCAGCCTGATTATTTCTAAGTAGGCTTACAAACTAAGATTTATGCTGGGGTCCCTTATATGGCTTAGTGCCTGCTCTCTGCTGTGGGCCATTTGCTCACACATGCACTTGATTGAACCTGTAGGTTGAGGAAGAAAGCTTGTTGGACAGTACCATTCTTCAGCATAACATGCTTACGCTTAGGAATATTGATACACTATACCAGGTGGTGTGCAGGATGCCACTCTGCTCTCCCTCCCAACATCCCTGTCTGGTGGAAGGAATAAGAAATACAATACCATAAACTTGAATAATTCGTACTTCTTTAATTGGGGGAAAGTTGAGTCAGAGGATGGAAAAGAACTCTTGTATTTATTACAAACTCCGTCACCCCTCTCTAATCTCTAAAGTTTGAAGATTAAACTTGTGTGTGCTAATGGATATTTTCCTTCATTCATTTACTGTTGTTGGCTTTAATTAATCCCATTTCTCTGCTCATTTGAATTGTACTCTTACTGAACAGGCATGACTTTTATGACTTAAGCAGTTTCCCCTTTCTGTTCTGTAATTAGGAGAAATAAGATCGTGTACAAGAAAAGAATTCTGGAAAAGGTGGTGCTATCCATGTGTAGGTTGTTTTCATTAATAATCTTCATAAAAAATTACTTGGCTCTGAAGTGCTTTCAGTTATAAAAAGCTACTAAGTAATAAAGTTGTGTGTGTCTCTTCATTTGTTTTCCTTTAGACGATAGGAAACCATTGAGCTGACAGATCAACTCAATCTGGAAATAACACCACCTTCGGGTTCATCTATTTCAAGATAATAGCTTACATATCTTTGTAATCCCAGGAATGCAGTTTCAGTTACCAGTGTTGGAGTGAGTTCTCTGTTGGGTCCTTTGGAGTTGCGCAGCGTGCCTCCTGCAGCTTGCCTATTCTTGGTGTCATCTCTCAGGACATCTCTGGCCTGTTTGCTCTGGTAACCCATGTCCGTCCTTTGCATGTGTGAGAGCTGGTGACCCTTTCTGGCCTGTGGCTCTTTCCGCTTGCCTTCCTGACCCCCACTTCCCATTGTTCACCTTAAGGCAGTGCTTATCTTTGATTATTGACTCAGTGGAAAGTTCAGGGCTTGTAGCAAATAGCTGACTATGAATAGGCTTCCCTATAAAGTATAGAATGACATTTTCTGAATGGATGCTTGCTGTCTCCCTTCATTTTTCTCTATTTCTTCTTACTGCATGCCTGTTCTGAAATAGTGAAGCCAAACATCAATCACTCAGATTTCTGTGTCAGCCTTAATGGTGTATGGAGCTATAGAGCTGGTCACTCTCCTCCGTGACTAGGGGTTTGAGCACACTGCTGTTGATCACTCTGTTTTAGCAAATATTTCTGAATCTCTACATATTCCTTGAGTCCTCAGAAGACAACCTGATGAACTGGGTACTAGTATCAAGCTGCTGCCTGAAGAGCTAAGTCACTTGGACAGGGTTGCAGGGTCCCAGAGCTGGTACGCGGCAGTGCCTGGCTCCAGAGTCACTAACTTTTGACTGCTGTTACAAGCTGTGGGAGGAGGGAAGCCCCCATGTATAGCTTTGCTCTCAGGGAACTCTGATGGTGGCACAGGGTAGAGCTGAGAAGTACTCTCTGAGAGGTACAGGCAGGCAGTCCGATTAGGAAGAGACCTTCTAGCTGTGAGCATGGGAAAGGAGCTAGCATTTAGTCTGGTCCTTCAGTAAGGACAGTGGAGGCTTGGACAGAGACGGACGGATCTGCAGGCAAGCACCTGTCCCTTGGAGGTGCTCACGAGGGTTGGGGGAACTGTCCGAGAAGGGATGCAGAACCCTGACTGGGCAGGTCTCCTTTTCATCCAGGCATCTGAGCAGTAAAAACAGCGCTACCCTCCTGAGGAGTCTCTCATGAAGACATTGACATGAACGGAATTAACCTCAACCTGAAAAAGTTTCCACTAGAGCACAAAGCTGCCTTGATTTGGTTTCACTTCCATTTTTTCGTCTGATACACTAGTGAGAGTCTGTGAGTACACAGAAGGGGTTTGGGGAAGTTGGTAAACTGGAGTAAGCGTGTCTTTAGTCCAGGAGCCTGGGGCTTGTTAAAATCAGGGGTGTAAATTGGACGATCTCTCGGGATTATGGTGAGCCTCTCCTCTGGAAGTGCTGCTTATTGTCGGGTGGAAATGAGTTTCAGCTCAACGCTGCTTTTTCCCCACTTAGGGACTCCCAGTCAAGGGGAGTTTCCTGAGGTAGACGCACCAGTGGGACTCCACTCAGCACCCATTTCCAGTGTGTGTGCTGGACTTTACTAGGTAGGACTGTATCAGGCACTGTGCTGTGTTCTGTGTGAGCAGTGAGGATTTGATGGTGAACAAAGGTGTTTCCTATGTCTGTGTCCTGTGTACACTTAAAACATGACTCAGGGAGAGGGAGGCAGTTGTTTCAGGGATCTTGATATCTCCAGTGATGGGCAGTGTCTCCATGCTAGAAAGATGGTGATTCATTTAACAAGTGTACCCCGAAGGATTTTCATTATACTTTTAAAACTTTTCTTTGATTTTGGAAAATGACAAACAATCTTATTCAGTAGGAGATTGGCTCTGAGTAGCTGTGGGAAAACCGTTGTTCAGAGAAAATGGTAGAAGTGGTTAAATAAGCTCTGTGCAAAACTTGACTAGTAAACTAGTGGAAAAGTACGTGATCAGAATATAATAGATTTACTGCAGCATAATTATTCTCCTGCTTTTAAACCTCCACTGCATATAGGATGAAACCAAAACTCCCATCTTGTGGCACCCTGGGCTCCTGGCTTCCGTGACATACTGCTGCCTCATTCTGTTTCTTAGAGTCTTCACTTTCAGACAACCCCACTCTCCCCATCTTCCAAGGTCTGGTTTGGACCTTACTTACCTTACTTTAACCTACCCAATTTCCAAAGCAGTACTGTCCCGTGGAACTTCTGCAGTGATGGAAGGGTTCTACAGCTGGGTTATCCAGCCTGGTAGCCACTGCCTCAAGTGGTAAGTGAGCCTTTGAAGGGGGCTGGAACACTTATAGTGTTGTTATTATCAACCTTCTTTGAGAGGTTTTAAAGAAAATGGAGTCACTTTACTTCCCTGACCATGTGGTGTTCTCATGGACACTGACATTTAGGCAGTTGGGTGCCCAGGTCTAGAATGCAAGTGTGGGTCTAGACCAGACTGGAGGGCGTTGGGCATGGCCAGGAGGGTAGGGAGAGAGAAGAGGGGGCCTGGGGCCAGCATTTTGGTAGAGAAGATAGTCAAGGAATGAATCCTGATGTTTGGAGATTGGCAGGTCTTCTCCCCATTCCCCCCCCCGCCCCATGGGAAGTTGGAAATGGAGGCCCAGTAAGGTCCCAGACTCGGGAAAGCCAGGCCAGTGTGGGATAAGAACACAGATTGGCAAAAAATCACCTTCTTTGGGGAAGGGCTTTTCATTCCAAAACTATCCATCCTGGAGTGTGAACTCCAGTTACCCAGATAAGTATCATGTTTTCTAGTTTTGCCCTTCTGTTGGAGCCTAGAAAATTCCTCACCTCTCTTTGGAATTTGCTTTATCTGACATCTTTTCATTTCATTCGTAGCATGCCTTTCCCTCTCCCCCTATTTTGTGAGCAGAGCTTTGGGAGCAGGAATGGCCCGTTTTGGCCCATCATCTTTGTGTATGGGGAATGTGAATGAAGGTTCAACCAGGAACTCTTGAGCACTGACCTGTGGTTCTAGAAGGTGCTAGTGGTGGCTCCACTTAGAGTGAATCAACCAGAGGTTGAGATGACTTACTTGAACGAATCACCTGGTAGTTCGGGCAGGGTGGCCCCTGAGTTCCTAAAGCAGAGATTCTAGAATTTGGTCTGTGCACTCAGTCTTCCCTCTCCCTTATCATGGGTTTTTTCTAGTAAGCTTCTGGGCATTGAGAGGTTATTTTTGCTGAGGTCCAGGTGCTGGATGCCAGCGATAAGCAAGGTGGACGAAGCCCACCTGCCTGCCTGCTGAGTTCATGTGCTAGGGGACTGCAGAGCGGATGGTGTGGCCTGCTTGGTTTTATTCCATGATCACAGGCTCATGAAACATAAATATTTTTAAGTTATCACTAAATCGTGGCATTCACTTTTATCAATAGTGGGTGCTTACTGGGCAGTTACTTTGTATATCATCTTGTTTAACTCTTACACCAGCCCTGTGAGGGTCTTCTCTCCATTTTAGAATTGAGGAACATGAAGTGAAGCCACTTGCCTACTTTTTGTGTGTGTGTGTGGTCAAAAACACAAAATTTACTGTCTTAACCATTTTTAAGTGTAATGTTAGCTATATGTACATTGTTATGTAACAAATCTCTGGAACTTTTTTATCTTGCAAAACTGAAACTTTATTCATCAAACAACTTCCCCTTTCCAAACCCTTCCCCTAGTTGATGGCAGACACTCTTCTATTTTCTGTGTTTCTATGAGGTTGACTACTCTAGATATTTCATATAAGTGAAATCAGACAGTATTTGTCTTTTTGTGACTGGCTTATTTCACTGAGCATAATGTCTTCTGGGTTTGTCCGTGTTGTAGTATGTCAGAATTTCATCCTATTTAAAGGCTGAGTAAGATTCCATTGTGGATATTATGTGGATATACTCAGTTTTCTTTGTCCATTCATCTGTTGATGGACACTTGGATTGCTTCTACCTCTTGGCTATTGTGAATAATGCTGCAGTGAATGTGGGTGCACACATAGCCACTTGCCTCCTTTTTGAACACAGTTTAGAACCCAGAACTTGGCTGCAGAAGCTTTCTGGGGGCTGCAAATTCCCCACATCCTGCCTGCACACTGAAACTAATGTGGGATTGGGAAATTTTATTGGGCAGCTGTGACAAGTGGACACAAAGCTATGGGAAATGGTTCAAGGAGTGGCACAGCAGTCTTTCAGGGCACTCTAAAAGACTGGGTAGAAATGGATTGGACCCTGTCCTTTCCACACTTCCCAGGGTCTCATCTGACATTTCATCCCAGCCCACTTTGCTTAACAATTTCCACAGCAAGCAGTTTGACCTGTCTTGATTTCAACTCATGTAACCCTGAAAAGGCTTACGGAATCAGTGTCACTTGACATTTCTCTATATATTGCCTCAAAATGTGACCAAAGCAGGTTAAGTTTTGAAATGTTTTAAGTGGGAGGGTCCTTGTCGACTCTTGAGCAGATGTAGCAGAAGTGAGAGGTGCCTCCAGTGACACCAGTACTGGCAAGCTCTGCCTCTCTGCACTCTGTTCTTCTGTGACGTAAGCCTGGGTGACTTGGATTGCTTCGTCCTCCACTCCTGCGCAGTGATTCTTGGGTGCCGAGTGTCAGTCCTTGGAAGGGCAGCATGGAGCCTCAGGACTGATTAACACACTACACAATTTGCTCCTCCAAAAGGAAGTGTCCTTGATTTTTTTTATTTTTTTCCATTTTCAGAAAATCTGGTTGCATTCTTATGAATGAGACCATCCGTTCATCAGTTCTTGGATGTTTTGGTTTCCACTTTTTGGCTCTGACAAATAATGCTGCTGTTAATGTTCACATACAGGTTTTTTTGTGTGGAGATATGTTGTCCTTTCTCTTGGATGTACACCTAGGGGTGGAACTTCTAGGTCATGTGGTACCTGTGTTTAACCTTTTAAGGAATTGCCAGACTGTTTTCCTAAGTGGCTGCTCCACTTTACATTCCTGCCAACAATGGATGAGGGGGTTCCAGTTTCCCCACGTCCTTGCCAACACTTGTTTTGATTATATATAGCACAAATTCCTATTAAACCTACCAGAAGTTAAGATAAGGAGTTTCTTACCTATACTTCTTATTCCCTACCTTTCGGTCATCACTTTGAGCAGCCATTGAAGGATTAAGTAGTTGTGTTTTCTCAGTGTTCTTGGAGGCTACTTCTGCTTAGGTGACTCTTGTCATGTGATGTACTTTTGCTAGGCGGCCCCCTGTGCATGGTGTGGTCAAGAGGTTGCATTTTAAGTCTGTATCATGGGACTTATTGTCTTTTTGCTTTTATTCAAGTAATGCTTTCGTTGGTATTTTTAGGCAGTACAGTGCTGAGATCTTGAGGCAGAGGTTCCAGTCCACATTCTCCCTCTGTTTTCTGCCCACAAGCATGCATGTGTACCTGAGGCTAAACATACATTTCAGAACCCATCTCACTGTACTCATTGCTGAACAGCTTCTGGTTGAGGGCGGAGGATGAAGACTAGATCCATCAAGGATCTTATTCAGGTGATGCCTCACAGCTTTTGAAACCAGCCATGTCTTTGAAGTCACTGTTTTTTTGTTTGTTTTTTTTTTGTTTTAACTGTTTAAACTGCCATTGGCATTGTCTTTTTTTTTTTTTTTTTTTTTAAGAGAGACTGTCACTATGTTGCCCAGGCTGAAGTGCAATGGCACCATCATAGCTCATTAGCCTTGCACTGCTGGGCTCCAGCGATCCTCCCACCTCAGCCTCCTGAGTAGCTACCTAGGACTATAGGCATGTACCATCACACCCAGGTGTGTGTTTTTTTGTTTGTTTGTTTTTGTTTTTTGGGGCATTGTTTTGTTCTGGAAAGGGAAAGAAATAGTCACTCAGTGTTACATTTTGTGCTTAGTTGAAGTTTTCTCTACCTCTGTTGTGTTTTATTTACACTGGCCATTAGAGCTTGCTGAAAATGGAATACATTGCCTAAGGAGATGTGCACATGAGTGTCACTGTGACTGGTGGTACCAAAGCTGAAAATGGACATTCACCTCTGAGCCTCTGTTTCCCTGTCAGTAAAATGGGATAACAAAAGCACTCCATCTCCTGCTGGGATTGTAAAGGTCTTGTGTCTAGGACCAAGTAGCTCTACTTGTCACTGATGAGACTCAGGCACAGCAGAGAGGATTTTTCACTGAAGATGCTGAGAGACTCAGTCACAGGTGACTGAAGGTGCAGTGGTTTGGTTAGCACTTTGATTCTGATTTGTATCCCACCTTGAGATGTGGCGTCTGTGTGTGCCCTACCTCGTTCCCTTGCCCATCCTAAATTTTGAGTTCAGTAGCCTATTTTGGTTTTGTCTTGGTTGTGTATACAGGTGTACCTTGTTTTATTGTACTTCGCAGATACTGCATGTTTTTTCAAATTGAAGGTCTGTGGCAACCCTGCATCAAGCAATTGGGTTGGCACCATTTTTCCAACAGCATGTGCTCACTTCATATCTCTGTGTCATGTTTTGGTAATTCTTGAAATATATCAAACTTTTTCATTATTTTATCTGTTGGGGTGCTCTGTGATCAGTGATCTTTGTTGTTACTATTGTTATTGTTTCAGGGTGCTACAAACTGTGCCCTGTGAACATATAAGAAGGCAAACTTAATGTGTATATTCTGACTGTTCTATTGACTGGTGATTACCCCATCTCTCTCCTTCTCAGGCTTCGCTATTCCCTAAGACACAACAATATTGAAATTAGGCCAGTTAATAACCCAACAATGGCCTTCTAAGTGTTTAAGTGAAAGGAAGAGTCACATGTCTTTCACTTTAAATCAAAAGCTAAAAATAAATGATTAAGCTTAGCGAGGAAGGCGTGTTGAAAGCCAAGATGGGCCAAAAGCTAGGCCTCTTGCACCAAACAGTTAGCCAAGATGTGTATGCAAAGGAAAAGTTCTTGAGGGAAATTTAAAGTGCCACTGTCATGAACACATGAATGATGAGAAAGTGAAACAGCTTTAATGCTGATATGGATAAAGTTTTAGTGGTTTGGATAGAAGAGCAAACCGAAATACATTTCGTAAGGCTATAACTGTCATAGATAGTAATTCTCTGACATGTCTGAGCAAAGTCAGTTGAAAACTTTCCGGAAAGGATTCACCATTTTAGACGCCATTAAGAACATTTATGAATTGTGGAAGAAGGTCAAAATACCAGCATTAACAGGAGTTTGGGAGAAGTTGATTCTTACCCTCGTAGATGACTTTGAGGGGTTCAAGACTTCAGTGGAGAGAGTCACTGTAGAGGTGGTGGAAATAGCAATTATAAGTGGAGTCTGCAGGTGTGCCTGAATTGTTGCAATCTCATGATCAAACTTGAATGTATGGGAAGTTGCTGCTTCTGGATGAGCAAAAAAGGTGGTTTCTTGAGATGGAATCTCCTCCTGGTGAAGATGCTGTGAACGTTGTTGAAATGACAACAAAGGATTCGGGATTCGAGAAGGTTGGCTTCAATTTTGAAAGAAGTTCTGTTGTGGGTAAAATGCTGACAGACAGCTTTGCATGCTACAGCAAAATCTTTTGTGAAAGGAAGAGTCAATTGAGGTGACAGACTTCATTGTTGTGTTACTTTAAGAAATCGCCAAAGCTTTGTCTCAGTGTGCCAGTTTATAAAAGGGAAAAAAAAAATTGCCACTGTCACCCCAGCCTTCAGTACCAACACCTTAATCAGTCAGCAGCAGCCATCAACGTCGATACTCTGCATCAGCAAAAAGGTTATTACTCCTGAAGTCTCAGAAGACAGCATTTTTTTTTTTTAGCAATAACTTTTTGTTTAAAGTTCAGCCATGTTACAGTAGCTGTAGCTTGTTTTCACTGAAGTGTGAATGTATCAGTTTATTCTCGTACTGTTGGACATTTGGGTCATTAGAATTGTTTTCAGTGGAGGATGGAGGAGGTGCCATTATGAGGAGTGTTGCTATGAGCATTCCTCTGCCTGTGCATGCATCTGAGACATGCATGTAAGTTTCTCAGTAAGTGCCCAGGACTGGAATTCCTGGACCATCATGGATGCCGTCATACCAAATTGTTTTCAAAAACAGTTGCATCAGTTTACCGTTCCATATCCCAAAATGTTGAACCACATTTTCACTATCAGTGGATTAATGGACTTATTTTTTTGCCAGTCTTGATGGCTATAAAATGTCATTGTGACTTTAGTTACAGGCAAATGCAAATTAATGAGCCTGAGCATCTTTTCTTGTGTTTATTCATTGCCCTTGTTTGAAATGCCTGTTTCTGTCTTGTGCTAAATTGATTTGCAGGGTTCTTTGTAGAATCCCAAAGAAACCAGATCTTTGTGGGTAATTTTGCACGTCTTCCCTAGTTCAGTGTCTTTTTATTTTTCCACTTTTATAGTATCTTTTGATGAACAGAAGATCTTGGAATTTTATTTATTTAGGTTGTTTTGTTTTTTGTTTTTTGAGACGGAGTCTCACTCAGTTGCCTGGGCTGGAGTGCTGTGGCATCAGCGTAGCTCACAGCAACCTCAAACTCCTGGGCTGAAGCGATCTATCCTCCTGCCTCAGCCTGCCGAGTAGCTGGGACCACAGCCTCCCCTAGTAGCTGGGCGTCCACTGCACCTGGCTAATTTTTCTATTTTTAGTAGAGACAGAATCTCACTCTTGCTCAGGCTGGTCTTGAACTCATGACCTCAAGTGATCCTCCTGCCTTGGCCTCTCAGAGTGCTAGCATTGCAGGCGTGAGCCACTGAGCCTGGTGGATCTTAATTTTAACATAGGTGAATTTATGGATCTTTGTTATATGATTGGTGGGAAGAGCACTACCTTTCAGTGCAATATATTCTATTTTTCCTTCTAAAGTTGTAAGGTTTTGCCTTTCCAATTTATGCCCATGATCCATCAGGGAATGATTTTGGGGTATAAGGTGAAGAGTCGGGCATACTCCACATCTCTTACAGTATGACCACAGATAAATTGTTGATTTCTTCTAGCATTAGCTTCCTTGGCTGCAAAACAGGGATCCTAATCCCTACCGTGTGCAAGGTTCTCATGAGGTTGGAATACAACACACAGACACATTGAGACCCATGCCTCAGTAAGCATTCAGTAATTGCTTGTTGGTGTGAGTCCAGCTGTGTTGGTCTGAGTCCAACTGTGTTCCCTAAGCATGTGGACGCTCAGAAAAAGTTGGCGCTTAACTAAGAAAGTTGCTGCTAGTGTTATACATTGCCTGCCAACTTACTCCAGGCATCGTGGCCAGGCTGTGGTTTGGCTGCTTGGCAAATCCCTGAAAGGCGCTGGTGGCCTAGAGAACATATAGCATGCAGAGCCTGCCTGGTGCCGGCAGGTGCTTAGTCAGTCCTAGAGCTGATTTCATGTCATATCTGATGCATTCTAGAAATGAAAGCATAAACTTGTGTTTTAACTGCTTCCTAGCTCCCTGGTACAAGGGTGAGTCCAAACCATGGTGGGGAGCCTCAAGGCATTTAATGACCCTTGGCCACCTTGGGTAGAAAAACTTCTTTAGTTAACTGCTGGTGACCACATATGCAGCACAGTGTGTGTTCCTGCAGGCAGAGAGTCGGCATTTGTGTTGTAGCATTTCTCCTCTGAAAGACTTGTGAAGGGATAGAATGGGTTGGGGTTTGTGTGGTAAGTGTTAAAAAGTTAGCAATCAGAGAGGCTTTGAGTTTTCCTCTGGAGGAGGTAATGAAGGTCATCATCCTTCATTGTGAAGGCTGGGTGGACATTTCTTTGCATACCCTGAGCTCTTTCATCATACCCTTGGTGGTCAGATGTCAGAGTGAGGGCTTCTGGTGCTCAAACGGTGTCAATGCCAAGCATTGCTCATGGAGTCTGTCTTTTGTGATGGATGTTCTTGCTGGCATCTTGATCAGGGGCTTTGTCACCTACCTTTCACACAGGGGACCATTTAGCTGGGCATGCAGTAATTAGCCACGGTCCCTTTGTTAACCGTGTAATGTTTGTACTTGAAAACCTGGAGACATCCCTATGTAAAACAGCTGGGATGTGGTTGTGTGAGCTGTGGCCTTTTGCAATGGGGTAGCGGCTATCACATCATAAAGGTGAAAGATAGGGTCTGTACATACAGTGTCCCATCAAAACAAAACACAGACTGAGGGGACAATTGCTTGTAAGTAACCTTGTGGGCTACTGGTGGAAATAGGTGTTATGATGCCAGGGGACCTTTTTCCTACTTGCAACTTTGTTGCATTTTATTGTAATGACAGCTACATTTTAATCAGAAAATCTCAGTGGACAGGCAGAATTGTCTTGTTTAACACAGCTTTTTCCTTCTCATCCCGAAAATGTTCTACTGTCAGACCCAGTGGGGAGTTTTAAATCTCTGACGCTTCGTGCCTAAGAATCCTCCTCCCGTCTCCATCCCTGAAGAGGCAAATATCTTTACTAGTTAGAGATTTAACCAAACTTAAAAATTAGGCCAAGGTTCTCTAGGAAGCATTAGTACAAAAAATATTCTAAACAGAAGCTTTGTTCTATCGGCACAGTTTAGTCTTAGTTTTCTCAAAAGATTAACTGTCTGTACATTAAGCACTCTCTGGAATGGCTGTGTATCAACTTGCGCTGCACTGAGCTAGGAGTAGCTTCCCTTATCCAGTTGATGTGAATGCAGGGATCATGTAGCCCACGTGGATTTTTTTTTTTTTTACTCTTTAAAAATTGTTAGTCTTGTTGCTTTGCTCTTTTAAGTCTAAACCACAGGTCACAGAACCCAATCTTTAACTAGAGTCTTCCTTTCAGAAAAGCAATTTTTAATTCTCAGTTCAGCAAACAATGTTTCAGGAGCTCTTGTCTTAGAGGAGCTTCCAGTCTACCTAGGATAGATGGATCATTCCCGAGAATAGAATAGTTTGGGTTTTTTCCGCCTCATTCTCTGTGATTGAATATTGAGCAGTTCACATACATCAGGCCCCATTTGTAAGCCTGCTGATTGTTGGGACAACCCTGGGGGTCCTGTGAACTACTTCATTTTACGTACAGGAAACAGCCTAGCAGTGTCTGTCACTGAGAGTCCCCCATGTTAGCATTGGAGCTTGAGGTTCGTTAGACCAGGCTGTCCTTGCCCACTGTGCCTACAGGTCTGTTTCTGCCCTCCCTCCAAAGCATCGTCCCCCAGTCCGAGTGGGGGCCTGCACAGGGTTTGTTGGTTTGTTTATTCACTTTCATATAAGTTTATATGCAGTAAAGTTTATATGCACTCTTGACACAGTGCATCACCAATCAAGATACTGGCTATTTCCACCATTCCCCCAAATTCCCTTTGTGCCTCTGTGTAGTCAGCCCCTCCTCTAACCCTCAGCTCCTGGCAACTATTGATCTGTTTTCTGTCCCTACAACGCTGCCTTTCCTGGAATGTCACATTAAGGGGAATCATACAGTAGCTGGCTTTTTGAGTCAGGTTTCTTTCATCGAACATAGGTTGTCTGAGAGTCATCTCAGATGACTGCGATGTAGGAGTGGTTCAGTAGTTCCTTTTCATTGCTGAGTAGCGTTCCAGTGTGTGGATAAACCACAGCTTTTTTTGTACTTAGCAGTTGAAGGACATATGGATACTTCCTAATTTTGGATGTTTGTGAATGAAGCTGCTAAAAATAATTCACGTACAGTTCTTTTGTGTGAACGTGTTTTTCTTTGTTTTGGTTAAAGACCTCTAAGTGAGATGGTGAGGTCATCAGAGTAAGTGTATATTTAGCTTTGTAAGAAACTGTCAGATGTTTCTGGAGTGTCTGCATCATTTTTCATCCCTGTCAGTGATGGATGAGAGTTCTCTTTGTTGCACATCTTCACTAGCACTTGGTATTGTCAGGTTTTTTGGGGGTGGGGGGTGCAGTGGATTCAAATAGGTGTGTATTGTCATCGCCATGGCTTTAATTTGCATTTCCTAATGACCAGTGACATTGAGCATCTTTTCATGTGATTTTTGGCCTTACATAGCTCTTTGAAGTATCTGTAAATCCTTTTAGATTTTTTTCATTATTTTTGGGTTTTGGTGTTCCATATATATTCTAAATGCAAGTCTTTTGTCAGATAAGGAATGTGAAAATATTTTCTCTTCAGATGTTTTTTTAACTTGCTATAATTGTGTGTATTTTCTTCCTTTTTTATTTGTATGTGTGCATCTTTTTATTTTGTCTACAGATTATGCTTCCCCTCCCCCACGATGAGTTTTTAAAACAAGCTCCCAAGTGATTCTCTGTGTAGCTGGAAATGAGAACAGGCACTTAGCAAGCTCTCCCCAGAGCAGCAATTAAGTCATGTTGTTTGCTTATGAGCCTTGAAAGGCCTGGGTAGGTGAGATGCAGAAGCAGGTGGCTGCTTGCCTTAAGGACAGATAGCACTGGAACGTCGGCTTGTTCCCCTGTGTAATGCCAGCTTGTTGCTGCAGTCTTGCCTTGGGGAGAAGGAAGCGGAAACACCATGCCAAGGAGCCACTCATGCTGGGCCACCAAAGGAACTATGGATACGTGACCCTGTTCCATGTTTCTTTACCTGTGTCAGTATTATTGAAAGTCCTGCCTAAGCCCGGAGAATTACAAAATAAACTGCAAATTGTGTGAACCAGCTTTTTAGCTGGGCTTGGCCATAGCCTGAATGTCCCAGGCCATGTCTGTATGTCCCTTCTTCATCCCATCTGCCACCCTGCCTAGAGACTCTCGGGTTGATTATTGTGCTGACTGAGCACATATATCACTGCGAAAAAATTTTGTGACTTTCTGTGAAAGTAGCAGAATTCTCCAGCAACCATTAGTCTGAATTAGGGGAGGATTCTTTTTAAAATTGGGGATGCGGGGTTAGGCTCCGTCCATTCATTGTGTGATGATCACCCTCTATTAATAAGAGTGATGGAGCCTCCTACCTTAAGACAGACGTGTGGGTCACAATGGGCAGCACCCAGCCAGAGCCTTTTTTCTGCCAGGAATGGAAGGCACTGCCTGCTTCTACAAAGTGGGATGTCTCCCCTCTCTGGTGGGCAGCTGTGATGTGGCTGAGTGTATTTGCTCTGCAGGTGTCCACTTCTACAAGTGTTTGTGGTGCTGCTATGACTGAGGAAGGCCTCTGTGCAAGCAGAAGAAGGCTACTGTTACTCCTGGGGCATGACCCATAAAGGTGACATGATGTGCCAGCAGTTACCCAAATGTTAGAATTCCAGGAAATTAGCCTGGGCTGCTTAGTGTGATCTCTTAGTGTGGGACCTATTTTCTTTCTTCAGGCCTGGGGTAGAGTTGGATTGATTATTTAACTAGGGATGCATGATTTGGCCATGTTTCTGTTAAACTGGTTTTCTGGTTGTAGAAAGTGGGTTGTTATACTTTTGGTTTAGTTCAAAGTGTTAGGGAAGCTGTACAGAAGTTCTTTCATCCCTTTTTCAGGGTGGGATGCAGAGAGAAGGGCTAAGACTGCAAGCTTTTACAATAAGAATGCAAGGAAAGCATTTTGCATTTCCTGTCTTGAAAGCCATTCAAGTGAACCACAGTCTTGTACAGACTTAGCTAAAATTCAGGCAAAACCGAATATTCCAATAGTACTTTTCTTGTGGACATCTGCCTATATTTGTGCCCTTTGCAGAGCCCACCAATAAACTGTTGCTTAATAAAGTCCAAATTGGGTTGTGAGTAATTGGTCCTGCTTAAGGCAGGCACAGAGGCCCTCTTTCACAATTGTTGGCCTTTGCATACCAAAACCTGTGTCAGGCAGCCCATCGTGTGGTGGCTCTCCCGGCTGGAGACACTGCTGGTTGTAAGGGGGGAACTTCCTGTTGGGCTTCTCTTTAACCTAGCAGATGAGGCTGCAAGAAATGCCTGAGGCTGAGTTGGGGATGGGAACGCACATAGGCAGTGCCTCTTCTCCCCTGCTACTGGCCCCTTGGGAGCCCAGGGTGTTTGGGTTTCCTGGGTTGGGTTCTTAACATGCTGCTGGTACCATTTCACCTGCAATTTCCAAGTGACCTGGCTGCTTTCTGCCTCTTACCTCATGTCCTGTGATGAGGGCTGGCCTCATACAGAGGAAGTGAGGGTTCTCCTAGCTGGGGCTCACAGCTGTATTCCCTTTGTCAGCTGGCAGGGCAGCTCCCATGGGACCTGAGCCCTGCGAAAAAAAGTCAGGTGCAAAAGAAGACGAAATGTTGACATGTTCTGAAAAAGACCCATTAGCTATGCAAACATAAAGTTTCTTGTATTTGTCCCGTAGACACAACAAAGGAATGTGTGGGAGTATGTCTGGCTTTGATGAGTAAAAGACTTGAAAAACAACTGAAGCCCAGGGCGATTTTAAGACTGTGAAGGCAGAGTCGGGCTCTCAGTGCTTCCCTGTGTTGGGGGTACATTGTTTATTTGGGAAGGGAAGGTAACAGTATATTCTGTCTGGTATTTTCTTAGCAACAGGAAAGAGGAAAGCTGTCGAGTTGATTGAGGCCTGCAGAAGGAACAGCTTGGAATGCTTTGCAGTTTGTGCAGCCTGGTCAACAGGAGGACACAGGTTCCCCTGGCTTTCTGGCATTTGAGGATGCTATAATGGAGACCAGGCCAGACCTGGCTGCAATGCTGTATCTTTTGGTAAGATGATGAGAATGTAGCCGAGGGCTGCTGCTGATTGACATCTTGTGATTTTTATGTGTTGAAGGGGAAGGAAAAACATATTTTTTTATCTTCTGCTAGAAGCTATGTTGATTGCTTCTACATATGATCTTTTGTTTAGTCCATGCAAAAATACAAAGTGGATGTTACAAAATCCCCATAGAAGGGCCTCAGGCTGAGGTGACCCCGGGCAGGGTCTGAACCAGGATTTTCCTTGCTGTGAAGTATGTGTGTCATCTGAGAGGGGGGTTATCGCCGCTGTCATAGCCCACCCTCTATGAAAGGGGGCCAAAAAGGGTTATGTAGTTTAGGCAACCAGAGAGAAATGGTGTTCTTCAAATTAGAGAAGCCTCTGTCACCACCTTTGTTAAGGGGATTTTCAGAGGATTTAGAGTAAGTTGGTTTGTCTCCCTTTGCGCCCCCGGGTTTTCAAACCTAAAGCTCTGCCATGCTTCAGAAGCTCAGCATTGCTGAGAGGTCAGGAAGCTTTGCACACTGGGGTGCCATCTCACATGCTGTGTTGATCCTCTTGGCTCCCTGCTCACCTTAGCACCCACGACATACTCTTCTGTTCTTCTGCATCGCTGCCATCCCAAGACACACTGGTTAGTCTGTAGACGTCTTGCCTGTCTCTGGGGCTGGGGGGCCTCTGTCCAGGGCTTTGGGCTTTGTGTGGCTGGCAGTCATGCTTAATTTCTGGCCTTTGTCAAACATATTGGGGCCTTTCAACCTGCCAAGCACTCACTGGATGCAGTCTATACCAATATGAACTTGTAAGAAGGGGAGCAAACACAACTGCACCATCACAGTGTGGTAGATGCTGTGGTTGTTTGTAATTTCAAATTTCAATTCTTCATTGCTGTTCTGTAGAAAAGCAGTCGGCTTTTGTGTGTCCTGCAACCTTGCTTCTTACTTAGTTCCAGGAGGTTTTTTTTGTCAATTCTTTGGGATTTTTTATGTGGACAGTCATGTCATCTAGGTACAAACACAGTGCCATTTCTTCCTTCCCAATCTGTTTCCCTCTGATTTCCTTTTCTTGTCTTACTGCATTAGTTTGAACTTTCCAATACCATTGAAAAGAAGTGGTGAGAAAGGGCATTCTTGTTCCAGATCTTGTTCCAGATCATAGGGGGAAAGCATCCAGTTTCTCAGCATTAAGTAGACCTTCTGATTGTGATAACACAAATTGCAGACACAGGACCAATTGGGAATGCTACCCAAGGTCTTGACTTGAGATGGGCAAGGGTAAGAGACTCAGGGAAGGCTTCTTGAAGGAGAGGGTTTAGCCAGATGGGATGCTGTGGAGGACAGGGTATTCTAGGCAGAGAAGGCCTAGTAAATCTAAAGGAAGAGATCAGGCCCCAGGACGATACATGTGCTAGCAACAGTGAGCACCTCTGTGAGAGAGACGGGGAACCTGGCTCTAGTCCTTGGGCTCCTGCATTGTACTGGGTGCCCTGAGGTTTCAGGGATACAGTCTGTGTAGACACCAGACATACGCACAGCTTCCTTCAGCAAGCTGGTTCTCTGGGGTAGACAGTCTCTGTCAAGGTTCAGTTCCAACTGTGTGGTTTATTCTCAGGGTTACTGTCCTCTTCATGGAGCTTATATTTGGTAGCAGAATAGGAAACTGTAGTCAATACAAAGTAGTTATTACAGCATTGAATGTTGAGACAATTGGGGAAACCATTCATAGCTGAAGCATAGTTTTATGTCCTCCCTTTTGGAAGTGGACGTGTTAGTTCTTTGCTCATTGAATGGCCCTCTGGGCATGGGGTACCTTCACGATCCTTGATTGCCATGCACTTCACCACCCAGGGCCCCAGTACCCCACACTGGCCCTCTGCATCCCAGGGATCTTGGACATCAGCCAGGCCCTAGAGCCCCAGGCTCTGAGGAGGTCAGCAATTCTATTCATTTTGGATTAGCCTTGGCACCCAGCCATCATTTACAACATTCTTCCCTGGGAACCTGGCAGAGAAATCCGAAGAATTGGCTCTGTGAATCTTTGAAACACGAGCCTGCCCTAGGTTGCTGGCTGCCTGTGGTATATTGAGAAGACTTCTGCAAAAACAGTGGGAAAGGAGAGAGAAATTAGCCCTGAATTTCTAGGCCAGCTCTTTCTGAGTGACCCCTCCCCACTGCCCACCCCCACTCCCAGATGTCGAGATAGCCAAGTTAAGGTTGTGTTAAATGCTAGTGGCAAGAATCACATGCCATCATTCCCCTTCTCATCCCCTAGGCTTTCAGACTGAGAAATGCAAGTGGGCCCAGGAAATCTGTTCTGCGTGAGGTTGTTTCTACCTAGCTGGCCAAGAGCACAGTGAGGGCTTGGTGCCTGTTCCTCCAGATGTGTCTGGAGCAGCTAAAGTTTCTCCTTCCCTGTGAACTGCACGTCCAGACCTTTATCTGTTACAGCTGCAGAAATGCAAAGGAAGGAGAACATTTTGCCTTGACGTTTTCATTTATGTTTTACTCAACACAGAAATGTTTAGCTTCAGATTATGAGAAAATTGCTGTGCATTTGCATTTGTGATAACTCAGACTCCTGGTATGTCTTGGCATCGTGCTCCATTTCTTGATTGTGTTCAAAATCGTGTCTTGTTTGTTAGAATCATCTGGGAAGTTTTCGAAAATCACAATAGTTGGGCCCCCACTCAGGATATGTGGGCGGGGGTAAGCATCAATATTTTGTAAGGTTTCCCTTATGCTGCCAGCTGTGTGGTTCTGCACACCACTGCTTTGTAGTAGGCCTCACCTTGGGTCAGGTGGTGAATGTTGAGAATCCAGAAACAGCAGTCTTGTGAGAAGAGACATACACTGGGCAAGGTGCAGAATCGTCTGGGCATGCTTGGCTAAATGGTTTTTTTAATTCCACCTGCTCCTGGATTCTTCCTTTGCTGTCTTTATTGCAGAGTACCACCTTCGTCTGAGGATGGAAAGGATGATGGTCTGGATTATTGAGGCCCAGTTGACAGTTTTGGCTACATTTGGGCTCTGATGAAATCTGGGAAATGGGGCCCTGTCTTTAGTGCTGACACTGTTTCTGCTAGTCATTTGAAATGGAAAACTTTCTGGAATGAATGACCAGAATCTTTGCCCTGAGGTAGAAATGAGTGTGCCTTCATCAATGTTCATAGTAGCACTGTTCATAATAGGCAGAAGATAGAAAGTCCAAATGTTTATGTATGAATGGATAAACCAAATGTGGCATATACATACAATGGGATATTTTTCAGCCTTTAAAAGGAATGAAAATCTGATGCATGCTATCCATGGATATAGGAAAAAATCCAAAGTGTTTTTTCATTCTCTCACTCAGCAATCACAATCAGAGACTTCTGTGACCTCTGGTCACCAAGAAGTGTGTAGGAATTTCTCCCCACTAACAACCAATCATGTTAATTCTTCAGTGGACATCCCAGATATCCTCTAATTCAATTCAGTTCTGATACTGTCTACCTGGAGATAGCATCAGATCCCACGGGATGAGGGGTCAGTTGCATAACACTGTACCTCTAACTGACCGGCTATAAATCGGGGTTTCCATGACCCCCTCCTTGGAGTCAATTAATTCGTTAGAGAGGGACACAGACCTCAGGGAAACACTTTTCTTACTGGTATCACAAAGGATACAGATGATGAGTTGCAGAGTGTAAGGTATGGGGGAGGGGGCACAGAGCTTCTGTGCCCTCCCTGAACATACCACCCTCCAGGAACCTCCGTGTGTTCAGCTCTCTGGAAGCTCTCTGGACCCTGTCCTTTTGGGTTCTTAGGGAGGCTTCATTACATAGATGTGATTTATTAAATCATTGGCCATTGGTGATCAACTTAAACTTCAGCCCCTCTGCCTTCCCCTGAGGTGGGGGGAGGGTAGAGCAGAAGGTCCCAACCTACTAATCACGTGGCCGGTTCCCTGACAGCCAGCCCCCCATCCTGAAGCTATGCTGGAGCTCCCATTCTTCAGTCAGTTCGTTAACATACAAAAAGACACAACTTCGGAGATTCCTTGGGTTTAGGAGTTGTATGCCAGGAAACGGGGGATGGAGACCAAATACGTATTTCTCAGTACCACTTGCTACAACTTGGATAAACCTTGAAAACAGTATGCTAAATGAAAGAAGCCAGACACAAAAGGACAAATCACCTAAAATAGTCAAATTCATAGAGATGGAAAATAGAATAGTGGGTAGTACAGGCAGGAGTGACGTTATTGTTTAGCACCTAGAGTTTCTGTTTGGAATGATGAAAAAGTTTTGGAGGATAGTGATGACGGCTGTACAACAGTGTATATGTACTTAATGCCACTGACCTAAAAATGGCTAAAATGGTAGATTTTGTGTTCTGTTTATTTTACCACAAAAAAATAGGTGTGGGGACAACTCACTCATTACTGATTGTATCCCCTGAGGTTGGGGGGTGGAGCTGAAGGCCCTAACCCTCTAAAACAACTGGTACCACACAGATCAGCTAAGGCTGTTGGCCCCTGCCATGGCAGTTAAATTTTTTAAATTTTTGGCCGATTTTTCTTTTGGTAAAATGGTGTAGCTTTGTTGCCTGCTATCAGATTGCCAGCTGCTGCTTCCTGCTCGTGTGCCTTTAACTGCTGCTCTGCCCTTTTAATGGGCTGCTTCTGATCTGGTGTCCTGGGAGCCGAGATAAGCCTGCCTTCTCCCTGGTGTGGGCTTTGTGATGGCCTTACCTGGTGCCACCCTCCTGGGACTTCTGGTTTGGGGCTGCATTGTGAGCCTCAAGGGGGCAGGAACCCTTCAAACAACCACTGTAGTTAACAAGCTAAACTGTACAGTTTCAGGTTTGTTTTTTAGCTTTGGTTTTTACATGTGCATCTGAGGTTCAGCTAATCTTGTTTTGAGTCAAAGATTAATTTATTATTTGTTGGTTTTTTTACTCCAGAGGTTACTGTTTTGAGTGGTGCTGCCATTGGCCTCCTTGATCTTTTGGCATTGACAACTGTTGTGAAGACCCCCAGGCATGCACTTGGCATGGTGGTCTGGCAGGAGCCACCCTTTCAAGGATACTTAACTCCAAGAGGAGTTAAAGAGTAGGACACTTGACTCTCAGCAATGAGCAGAGTTGCTCTCCTTCCTTTGCTGGAATTCTCCCTGGTCTAAAATTGTGAGACCCAAGACCTAGAACGCTTTCACTTTGGGGACGTGGCTTTTCAAAGAAACTTCTGTAGATGTTTTCTTATTTGCTCACAGTGCCTTACTGGGCATGCAGTTTTCTCCATAGCCCATTGTGTAGTCCAAATAATACCAAGAGCTTCTGGGTGCAGCATTTCCAGCAGCAAACAGAGACACTTTGGCATGTAGATAAGTCATCCAAGTCTGCAGCCGTAGGCAATAGGACAGCACTCCCTACATGGTTGTGAAATGAAGCTCTTTTGCCTTAGGCCCATGGAAGCTGTGAAACTTCTGAGAATTCCAGCATACGAGAAGACCAGGGTCATTAAGCACAGTGGCTTACTGTTATGACTCTTTTTGTCTTGTCTTCTTTTTTAAAGCAAGACAGGGTCTCACTGTTACCTAGGCTGGAACTCCTGGGTTCAAGGGATCCTCCTGCCTCAGCCTCTGGAGGGTATCTGGGATTATAGATGCAAATTACCACACCCAGATTTTTTTGGCAGGCGGGGGTGGGGGGGGTGGGGGGCGTGGGGAAGGGTAAAGATGGTATCTTGCTGTTTCCCAGGCTGGTCTGAAACTCCTGGCCTCAAGTGATCTTCCCACCTCAGCATCCCTAAAGTGCTGGGATTATAGGAGTGGGACACCACACCTGGCCTTATCTTGTTTTCTTTTTTTCTTAATTAAGGGTGGAACATATTTGTGAAGTGAAAAACCTGGCTTTGGTTAGCAGAGTAGCTGTCATTCAACACTGCCTACAATTGTGTTTATTTACAGAATCATTTTGTTACTATCTAGCAAAATAACTGGTGTACCAGAAGGAATTACCATCCTTCTGGCTGGAATACTGTAAACCTAGGAGTTGCTGTCATTGTAAACTGCTTGAGGGGCGGAGTCAAGGATGACTGAATATCACTTGTCTCAGGAAAATGTGCGTATGCTTCTTATAATCAATGTCTAGGCAAAGTAGTAAAGCATGCAAAACCACTGCAGTTGTAGTATGAGATTGGCTTTAATAAGCTGTGTTGTCTTATATGTAAATTCTCAAAGGTGTAAGTAAATTCAGTCCTTTTTCATTATCTTTGAAGATGATAGCTAAAGATGCTATCTCTAAATGGAAGTTGTGGTATTAAGTAAGCCACAAGCCCCCAATATTGAGAATACATATCTATCTGGGGAACCAGGTTTAGAGTAATTTGCACATGGATGAGATGTTCCAGTGGAGAAAGTTTGTCCTCTGGGCAGACTGTCCTTCTGTGTAATGCATAATACAGAGGAAGTGGGAAGAGATGAGGAACCACAGAGCCTTACTTGTGAAAGTCACAAGGAGTAGGAATTTAAAAGCCTTATGCCATCTGCCCCTTGCTCTTTCCTTTTCTCCATAGTACTTACCACCTCCTAGTACATCACATAATTTTAGTTGTTATTTTTTCTTCTTGATTGTCCCTGTGAACCCACAAGGGTAGGTGTCTTTGGACTGAATTTCAAGAGCCTGCAGTGTTGCAGGGTATGTAGTGGGATGGATGAATCAGAAATGCAAAGTTTTCACCTCAACCAGGAACACCTCAAGTGACAGGGAGATATACTGAGTCATCCCCAGGCACCTGCTGCATGGCCAGCCTCAGTCAACCAGGAGTTAGTTGGTTTGCAACCTGTTCTTCACTGTAACACCATCTGCTTATAAACTACTCCAGGAGCAGGGCACAGCAACAATCAGAAGCAGGTCCAATAGACAGGTACATGTTAGTAACAGGGTGAGGTGCGGATGGTGGTGAGCACTAGTAGTTGGGTCACAGGAGCAAAGTTAATGAAAGGAACAAGCTGACCACTTGTTATAACCCATTGATTGGGGGTTTTGCAGTGTCTCAAGTGCCATAATGCCTACTTCTTCCCATATGGGTCCTGCTGAGACCAAACATACCGTCTACCTCTGTAATGCAATAAATTTTTTTGTTTTTTATTTATTTATTTATTTATTTTTATGTTTGTTTGAATAAATTCAACAGAATTTGTTTTTTATTTATAAGGAACACTTTTTAAAACCTCTCAATTCAGCCCTTGTGTTGAAATCAAATCTGTAGTAGCCTATATCTGTATCATTATCTGTTAGAGATAGTGAACCCAGTCATGAGGGAACTTGTGTCTGTGAGGGGCAGGCACTGATACTTTCATAATTCAGGATCAGTATGAGAATGGAAAAAACCAGAAACATGAAATCTGTGGGCTCAGAGTGAGAAGGAGGTATGTGTGCTGTGAGCTTGTCCCTCCCTCTAGGGCAGAGCCTGGGCCGGCAGAGTATGGTGGGGCTCCAAACTGGTCAGGTCAGTTGTTTGCCCCTAGAGGGTCTTCCCACAAGTTGGTGTTTTATATGTTAAAATGAACGAAGTTCCTTTCTTCCCCAGGCCTGGAGCACATCCGTTTGGGTGGTGTTCTGGGTGTATACTTGCTCTCATTTATTATTAAAGGGGTTCGAGTTGATACTGCATTTGGTGAGGGTTTTTCTTTTTCAGCACGCGTGATATATTTCTTCACCTAGAAGTATAATGCATTTTGATGCTATTTCTATGGCAACCAGTGAATTCCAAGGGAACAAATTCTATTTTTGTGTTTTAACGTGGTAACAGGATTAGTGAAGGAACATCGAAAATTCCATTATAAGTTAGTGCTGCATATTGAAGAGAATTGAAATAGTCGAGTGCTAAATTTTTAACATTGACTCCATTTTGGCATAGTTCTAATAATCTACTTAACTTAGTCTTGGTTTTAAGTGTCATTAGTTTTTTTGGGAGCAGGAAGGGGGCCTTGATAGGAGCTTCTTTTTAATCCCAAATGAATCCTTAGTGAAGTCCTTATGGACTTCATTCTCTGGGTTTCAGAAGTACACACACCTCTGTCGTTGGGGGCTCATGTGTCCATTGTGTGACTGGTGACTCCTCCCACCCTGGCAGTCAGGGGTGTGTATGTGTGTGTGTTTTAATCTGTCATGCCTTGAAACCAAACCTCTCCAAGAACTAAAACAAAAATGTGAATTCCTCCTCACCCTTCAGGCTACTTCCTCAAGAAGTCTTCCTTGACAGGCCCCCTGTGTCTTCCTGTCTTTGTAGGCAGAGGCCTGGCTGTGGTGGCACCCTGTGGGCAGAACCCAGAGACTGGGGACTCCAGTGCCCTCATGAGCACACTCCTGCCGTCGCCCGAGATCCATACCTTTCCTAGCTTCCATTCTCCCGGTTTTATCAGATTTAGCTATTTTAAAAGTGGTTTTGAGTCAGGGAAGTAATCCCCACCTATTCTGCTTCTAGCTTTCTACTGGAGTCATTTGGAGATGACATAAGGGAAGCATCTCAAGCCTACCGAGATTCTTTCTTCAGGGCCTGGCCTCTGGCTCCTGGGCACTATTTGTCTGAACCCAGGACCCAGATAACAGTGGCATGGGGGGCTGTGTTGGGAAGGATGGGGGAGCTGAACAAAGGCAACCAGAGGTAGAAGATATGAAGCATTTCTGGTGTGGCTCTGCATTTTGCTTTCCCTGGATTGTTATGGACAGTGTGTCTGTAGCTCACTTTGTTTAGCTCCTCCTGTTTGGGGAGCCTTGCCTATTGCAGCCACCTTGGCATGGTGGGGATCCCATGGCTGTGGAGGGCTGAGGAGTCGGTGTCTGCTCCTCTGACCTTTCCCTCCCCTCAGCAGATGGTACTGTTGCGTGTTCTCTGGCACCAGTGAAAGAGCTCATTCTTGCCATTCACTGAGCAGTGTGCTCAGAACTCGGCCCTCGTCCATCTGCTGGGGGAGGCTCCCGCCGCCCTGCTTGGTGGCCACCCTCGGGCGTTGACTTCCTCCTGTCGGCAGGCAGCTCTGCATGTCTGCTGGGGCCCAGCGCTGGCCTGTGTAGCACCAGCTGCTTGGCTGCCATGGCGAGAACAAGGGAAAACTGTTAATCCGAGCCATCCTCTGTGAGCCAGCAGGGTGTGGAAGGCTTAGGTAGCGCCAGTAGTTCCGGGTCAGTTGTGTGTGTGCCTCATAAGTAGCGTTTGGGAAGGAACTACATTTTGATAGGGAGTAATTGTCCAAGTTATAACAGGGTTCCAGTCCCCTCCTTCTAGTGATAAGGGAAGCCCAGGGGCCCAGCAAGGTATTTGCCTAGGCTTTGGAAGTTAACTTTTCATCTCCCCTTCCCTCTTTTTGTGTATTTTACCTTGGTCCTAAAGTTCCTTCAGTATCTGATGCCTTTGTGGGCCAGGCTGGGTGGCTAAGGCAGGAGGATTGCTTAAGGCCAGGAATTCAAGACCAGCGTGGGCAACATAGTGAGACCCCCATCTCTACAGAAAATTGTAAAAATTAGCCTGGTGTGGTGACACACACCTGTAGTCCTAGCAGCTTGGAAGGCTGAGGCAGCACACTAGCCTAGGTGACAGAGCAAGACCCTGTCTCCAAAAAAAAAAAAAAAAATCCTTTGTGTACCTCACTTGTAACATTTTCTAGGGTAGCTTCCATTTTCTCCCCCTTTACATCAACTGTTCAACTCTTGGAGGACAAACTTTTCCCCCACTCTTCTGATTAAGTTGCCAGCAGCCCGAGTCCATATGGCCCATATCTGCTGCTTTTAACCTGCCTTGCTGTGTTGCTATCTGAGATGCTGCTGGTTTGATATCTTTTTCTGGTGTGTGCTCCTCTCTGGACATTTTCCGAAATGGTCTCATTTAGCCTTATTACTCAGCTGCTGCTCTGCTCCGCTCCCATATGGAAGACCCAGGTAACCTGTTTGGGGTTTTTTGTTTGTTTGTTTGTTTGTTTGTTTGTTTTTAAATCGGAGATGGAGCTGTCTTTGGGAATTTGGAACAATTTGATGGTTCAGCAGTTAAGATTGTGATCCCAGCTTCCTCATTGGCCTCAACAATTGGGAGTCCAGTCGATTTAACTTCTTAAATTATCTTTGAGTCTGACCACATCCTCCTCCTTTTTTTGGTTTTGTTTTGTTTTTTTTCTTGCAGTAGCCTCCAAGCTAAACTTGCTCTCCATCCCTTCAGCAATATTTCCAAAGCGTGGGATGCCTAACCCCTAATTAAGGTGACTTTAGCTACTGCAGGAAGATCCCCATCTTCCAGTTGTATCAGGTACTGATCTTCTTTTGTGCAAATCAGGAGCACCCCAGAACCTTGGACCTGCAGCCATGGCTGTTTTCATTGTACTTATTTTTACACTGACTTTTGCTTCATAGCAGCTGATGCTACTTTTAAAATTAGTGATTCTTTTTCAAACTTTTAATTTTTGAATTTACTTTTTATTTTTTTTTTTAAAAGACGAAGTCTGGCTTTGTCACCCAGGCTGGAGTGCAGTGGCACAATCATAGCTTACTGCAGCCTCCAACTCCTGGGTGCAAGCGATCCTCCCACCTCAGCCACTTGAGTAGCTGGGACTACAAGTGCACACCATGCCCAGCTAGTTTTTTTTTCTTTTTCTTTTTCTTTTTTTTTTTTTTTAGAGACAGGGTCTTGCTGTGTTGCCCAGGCTGGTCTCAAACGATCCAGTGATCCTCCCACCTTGGACTCCCAAAGTGCTGGGATTATAGGTGTGAGCCACTGTGCCCAGCTTAATGTTGAAAATTTTTACATCCTTTAAAAAGTAAATTCACCAATTAACATTTTGCCACATTTGCTTTATAATTTATCTGTGCATAATTTCCCCGTCCTAAGTTCTTTGATAGTAAATTGCAGATGTGATATTATATGTCTGTATAATTCAGCAAACATCTCTTTAAGAATAAGGGTATTCTCTTGAAAGCAGAGATCAGAACAGATACTTATACACCCATGTTCATAGCAGCAACTATGCACAATAGCCAAAAAGTAGAAGCACCCCAAGTGTTCATCAATGGATGAATGAATAAACAAAATATGGTATATCCACACAGTGGAATATCAGTCAGCCTTACAAAGGAAGGAAGTTCAGAGGTGCTATAACGTGGATGAACCTTGAAGACATTATGCTAAGTGAGATAAGCCAGCCACAAAAGGATAAATACTGGGTGATTCCGCTCATATGGACCTAGAGTAGTCAGAGTCATAGAGACAGAAAGTAGAAGGGTGCTTACCCAAGGGAGAGGGTGGGGAGTTAGTGTTTGATTGCTACAGAGTTCAGAGTTTCAGTTTTGCAAGACGAAAAGTTCTGGAAATGGATGGTGGTGATTGTTGCATGACAGCATGAATGTACTTAATGCCACTGAACTGTACACAGTTAAAAATGCTTAAAATGTTAAATTTTATATTATATATACTTTATTACAATAAAAGTAAGTAAAAAGATGATTAGTTTTTTACTTTTTTTTTTTCCCCTTTGGAATATAGGCATGTCCTCTAGAACCACAATAAATATTGTTACAAACAGCAAAGTCAACAATTGTATTGCATATTGAGATTTACCATGTTATCTCCAGGAATGTCTGTCCCGCCCCTCCGCACAGGTTCACACATCACATGTGACGTGTTAATGTTTTCTTTTAAATAAATATAGTTTGTAAAAAGCAAATTGATTTAAAGCACAGGTGGATCAGTGGGTGTGGAACTGACCGGGGTCTAACCAGCGCTGAATGTGTAGTGGTATGGGTCCTTGTGGCCCCAGAGCCACATTCCTGTAAGTATGTTTGGGACACCTTGGATATGTGAATCAACATTTTCAGCTGCAAGTTTTATGGAATCTAAACACAGATAAAATATTTAAGTGTGTAGAGCACACTCAGATTTCAAGGATTAGTATAGGAAAAAAGTTATGTATCTCAGCTTTTTATACTGATTACATGCTCAAATGATATTTTGGATATATTGGGTTCAGTGAAATACACTGTGAACTTCACCTCTTTGTTTATGTTCACGTGGTTACTAGAAAATTTAAAAGTGCATGAGTAGCCGCGTTAGATTTCTGCTGGACACGTGCACATGTGGTGCAAGTATGGAGTTTCACTTCCATGCAGCAGCCCTGGCTGGTACCCTCCACCTTTTACTTCCCTTTCCATGTTGCTGAAGTCTCTGGGTCCTGTTTTTTTTGGTGAATTCTCTTAAGTGGAGTCTCTTTCTCATCCTTTGTAACTAGGCCTCAGGCCTGAGTGCCCTGGTGCCTGATCATGACCTTTTCACAGCACTGGGTCAGCTTCTCCTTGAGGTGTTAGGCTGGTGGAAGGGGAGGGGCTCCGTGGGATCTCTCAACTGCCAGTGGGAGAGGTCAGGACTTTTTGGTGTTTCTGGATATGTGGGAGAAGCCCCCTTCCCCTCTCTGTCTGGCTTTTGGCCCCAGGTGCTCAGGTCACAGGCATGGGAAGCATTGGTGGGAGGGTATTGGGACTCAGGAAAGGGTAGGGGCACCCACTCAGTTTGGCTCCTTCCCTGGATGAGACGTGCCCAGTGTGGCATCTGGGAAAACTTGGAGAGTGATTTGGAGAGCTGGGGAAGGGTGATGTGGGCCTGGTGCTGCCTAGCATATGGGTCTGTGGCTTTCCCCACGCATGCTTCCTAAGCCAGTTGCTGAACCCAGGGTGAGCGCCAGTCCTACTAAGCTGGGTATCTCTCCTGGTGTGCCTCTTGCCTCCACCCATCCTTAGCCATTTAAGTCTCCCTTAAAGTACAAAAGAAAAAAAAATCCTTTCTTCCTGATTGAAAAGTGTATTAATGTCATTTCAGGAAGTTAGAGAAAACAAATATATAAAGCAGCAATAAAAATTAGCCAAAGATATCTATCTTGTGATCTCTTTTCTACTCCGGTGTGCATGTGTGCACATTTTCATTTATTTGCTTACTCTTTACACTAGACCCTGATCTAAAGCTTTATATGTGACGAACATTATTTCTGCATCCTTAAATACTTTTGTTTTTAATGCAAAGGTGGCAAGGAGTTCCAGAAATGCTGCAGGTTCAGTGGGAGTGTGATAGTGCCCTGGGATTTGGTTTCTGTCGGGCTAAAAGCTCCTCACCAATAAGTGGCTCTTACTCCTCTAAGTGGACTTGAAGGACAAGCTGACCACATCTGCAGAGGAGTAAACATCGGCTGTGGGACGGACTCTGAGTCTGCAAGATGCCAGCCTGCCTACACTTCAGGCTCCCCTGGGGCACAGCACCCAGCACTGCTACCTGTGGGGACTGGAGACAGGAGCTGGGGGACAGTGTGTGAGGAGACATGCTTTGTACCTTTTCTCTCCGGCACCTCCATCCACTCTGCTTGGAAGTTAGGTGTAATTAATGGCAGGCAGACAGGAAGATGAGTTCTCATGAAGCAGTACATCCCTGCCAAGTGCTTCCTTAGCTGTTCTCATCTGAATGGTGTGGGTTTTGTTCATTCGTCTCCTTTGCATTCTGAAAGTTAATTCAGTTAAATTGTCTGGGCAGAAGTAGACATTGAATGTTTGCTGGGGGCCTCCTAGCAGTGTGTGAAGGGGATGTCTGGGTGGCTTACTGTTGTCTGAGGAGAGAGAAGCCTGGAACAGAGTCACAGCTGGAGGGAAGGCAGGGCCCCTTGGTCTGTTCCCTAGGGTGGCACTGACTGTCACCCTAGGGAAACAGGGCGACAGTCCTGAAGAAACAGGACTGGCCTTTTCTGTACCCCTGGGGGTGTATAGCAGATATAAATCTGGCAGTTTAGACACTGTCAGCTCTCACTGACTGATCATCTTTGGGCTTGGATCAGTCTTCAGTTCCTACCTTGTCAACCAAGGACTGGGGTCTTTCCAGCTCTGACATTAATTTTGTGTCACTTTCTGTATTTCCTTTTCTTTGAGAAAAGTGATTCTGTACTTGACGAAGGGTGAGGCAAGGTGAGAGGAAAAATCATCTTTCCCGGAGCCACTTCTTGAGAGTGCTTGGATAGTAACTGATGTAACCTCCTCCTTTTTTCCAGATCTTTTGTTTTAAAACTCAAGTTTCACAATGAAGGGCGCAGGCCCAGGGTAGTATCATTGAAGAAAAGATCATCCCATCAACCCCAGCTCTCCATCAAGGTAGCCAGGCTCTGGCATTTCTAAACACCGAGTCAGTGTGTGCGCTGCCTTTTGTGGATCGTCCGTTCCTGGCTCCTTGCCGTGTTTCCACGTCTCCTCTTGGCCGTTGAAGGCCTAGTTTGGCTTTCCTTCCCAGAGAGGGCTCTCGGCAAGTGATCCTGGGGGCGTCGGGGTCGTAGTGTCTCTGGAAGCACTTGTGCTAGAGGGCTTTGTGTCCCTTTTGTGTCCCCAGCGAGCATAGGTGGGTTCCAGGGATGCCTTGAGTCACATTGTCCACTGCTCTGCGCTTTGAGAAGAAACTTACTGGCATGATTTGTTCTTGCTTAGTACTCATCCAGCCTACTTCCCAGTGGACTAAATTGTAGGAAGGCTGATTGGAAGGCCACCTTCCCAACTCATGGGTCTGTTCCACGTGTTCAGTGTTGTTTCTAGTTACATGCAACAGGCCTGTGTGCTGAGCTGGCACATTCTGGAACATTTCATCCACAGGCAACGTGGTTGTGGGACATGCAGATCGTTCGTTTGCATCTAATTCATCTCCCTTTCTCCAGCCCCCCCAAATTCCCAAACAGCTTGACCTTGACACATAGGTGGAAGTTGGCACTAAGGTGCTTCCCTGGTGTGTGGTGTGCTGGAAGTGTCATAGTTCTCTTTTTATAGTTGTAAATTTTGTTAATGGGGATCATGGACTTGATTTGAACTTTTTTGTTTGAAGTGGGAAAATTCCAGGAGACTAGTGTGACGTCATCCCTAGAAGCTTTCTACCAGGGGCAGCCCAAGACCAGATTACCAGCCTAGTTTGACCGAACGTAGGTTTTTCACTCTTCAACTTCTTTCTCATTTCAATTCTTCGTGTCCTCCAAGAAGCCTTGTCTCTCACTCTTGCTGCCTTACAGATGCTTTCCTTCTCCAATGTCCCTGAGTTTCCTTCCTACTAGGAAACCCCCTGTAAGCAGAGGGAAATGCCCAGCCTTGCTGCCCGCCTCAGCACATCACTCTCTGCCCATCTTGGAGTCTCTCACAAAGAAGGGTTTTTCTACATAAATCCACAGTTTTGTTAACTTGGTTTCACATTATGGTGCAGATGAATCCCAGTGCTGCATACCTGGCACCAGCTCTGTTGGAAAACAAATAACTAAAAAGGTGTAAAGTGAAGACAAGTAAAGGAGATGGAGTAATAGCTTTAAAAGAGGCAACCAGGAGAAAATGTCACTCCTTTCTTTTTTTCTTTTTCTTCCTTTCCTTTCCTTTTCTTTCTTTCTTTCTTTCCTTCTTTCCTTCCTTCCTTTCCTTCCTTTCCTTTCCTTTCCTTTCCTTTCCTTTCCTTTTTTCCTTTCCTTTCCTTTTTCCTTTCCTTTCCTTTCTCCTTTCCTTTCCGACAGAGTCTCACTCTGTTGCCCGGGCTAGAGTGAGTGCCGTGGCATCAGCCTAGCTAACAGCAACCTCAAACTCCTGGGCTCAAGTGATCCTTCTGCCTCAGCCTCCCAAGTAGCTGGGACTACAGGCGTGCGCCACCATACCTGGCTAATTTTTTGTGTATATTTTAGTTGTTTGGCTAATTTTATTTTTATTTTTAGTAGAGATGGGGATCTCGCTCTCGCTCAGGCTGGTCTCGAACTCTCGCTCAGGCTGGTCTCGAACTCCTGAGCTCAAACGATCCACCCGCCTCGGCCTCCCAGAGTGCTAGGATTACAGACGTGAGCCACCGCGCCTGGCCGAAAATGTCACTCTTTACCTGTGAAGGCCACAACCTGAGACAAACTCGGCACAGCCAGGGTCAGTGGGAATGCATAGTTTGAATTAATGACATTATATTTCTGTCATAATCTTTAACCCTCTATTTTGGGAACTTAGATCACGACTGCTTTGGGAAGCAGTCTCTGGGGGCCAGCTCACCAGGCAGGGGCAGACAGACACCAGTAGAAGCCAGTGGGGGCTTGTGAAAGGGGCAGATTGCAAAGAGCCTGGGCATTGCTGGTGTGTGTGCTACTTGGTTGGTGGGTTGGTTGGTTTTTCAATGTAAATAGGTGTGGTTGACCTGCTACCACATCCCACTTCATTGTATGGTTCCATGTGCCCACTTACCTGCACATCGTTGCCTCATTTTGTCTGCAATTTTGCATTCTGCTTTTCTAATGCAATGTCATAGTCCCTGACCTTTACCAAGTTTAGAAATCTATGGAATAGGCTGCAGACTGTGGCCTGTGTGCCAGTCAGTTTCATTGGCACATAGCCAGGCGCATTTAAGGTTTGTCAGGCTGCTTTCATGTTCTGGCAATGGCAGAATGGAGTATTTCTACAGACTGTGTCCTGCACAGCTGATGATATTGACCCTTTAGCCCATTATAGGAAAAGTTAGCCAAGCCTGTCCCTGTGGAAGTATGTTTCAGCCCAACAGTTTGGATCTTGAGCACATCAACATTTTGTTTTGTTTTTGCTGCATGTTTCTCACAGGAACATTTTAAATTCATGAATCCATCCACCCAGATATAGCCATCAGTACCAGATGTAAGCCACATGTAACAGTGGAACCTTTACTGTGCCTGGGCCGCTCATCCTTCCAGCTGCTGGCAGCTTTCGCAGGCAGGAGATGGTGCAGCATTCCCAGGGCCCTAGTTTAATTGGCCTGCCGATCACTTTCGAAAGCAAAGAGATGGGAATTCTGGTTGGCAGGGTTGTGGCCTGCCCAGTCCCTTTGTCCTCCTGGCTGTGCAAGGTTCTTGTGCATCTGTGTCCACTCCAGTGAGGGACAGGGAGCTTGAGTGTGGCTCAGGCTCTTCCCTAGCAGAAAGGCAGGCTGCAGGGTCTGAGGTAATGGGGCCCTGCTTGGCAGGTCCAAGGGGTGGGGGGCAGGGTGTGTACAAGCTACACGAAGGAGGATTAAGGCCTCTAAGAGCTGCCTCAATGCACGGCCACTGGCCCGGCTCCAGGCGGTGCAGTCTGGCTGATGACACGAGTGCTGTTCTCACCAGCTGCCTGAGCCGGTCAGATGGAAAAGTAATCCTGTTTGTGCTTCCCCACTGACACAGATTGCACAATTAAACAGAGCAGTCATCGTGAATGTGAGGTAGCTGCTGCTCTGCAACCTATGAGGGTTGCAGGCCTTCTGATACCGATGTGTGATCAGCATTTCAGCAAAGATGTTCCTAAGATGAGATAAGATGTAAATTAACAATATTAATATTGAGAAATTACCAGGTTTTTACCAGAGTCAGGGTCCCCCGTCCCCTTCTCTTTGTCCGAGCAGAAGCTAACATTTCCCCAAATCTTTACACAAGAGCCTTGTAAGGGTAGGGAGATGATGACCTCTGCCTGAATGGTATATGCTGCTGTGAACTTGTAATTTCCTGAGGGGCTGGGATCAGCTGGCATCCGCTGGCTCGTGGCTTGGCCTAAAACATATTCAAGCCATGTCCCTTCAGGCCTCTTAACTGCTTGAGAAGCATAAATGACAACTTGGTGTCCACTCCCCCTGCCCTATACTCCAGGGCTTCCGCAGGGAAGTGTGATTTCACCTAAGTTGGGGCCTCGTCTCTTTTTAAGCAGATGGCCAGGTGCTGTGGGAAGTTGTCTGAGCTCTGATTTGTTTATAGGGATGAAATAATTCTTAGGCAATATCACTACTAGAAATCTGTCTTGAGACCCAGCTTCATGGGCCATGTGTCACTTAGCTGCTTCTTAGGTAAGGCAGGCCCGCTGATGGGGACACAGAAGCATGGTACAGCTGGCAAGCTGAGGACCCACTGTGCTTGGTAAGCAGAGCACTGGAAGCACACACTGCCAAGTGACTTCCAGCCGACTGGATCATTCTACCTCTGTGTCACCATGGGGATGATGATGAAGATGAAGCTGCTGCCTGTTTTGGGGGATTGCTGTGAGGATTAACTAAGCCAATGTAGGTCAAATGCTTTTTAGGGTTCCGGCTCAGGAAGCAGCAGGTTACCTCCTGTTGAGTTTTCCTAGTATGTGTCATGATGGCTTCGTAAAGCTCTACTAAGTGCAGTCACCACATTTCACAGGCAAATTCAGAAAGCCTTCCCTTAACTGACACTCATCTTTACGACTGCTCCTGTCTTCCCTGGCATCTTGTTGTCTACATTCTTGTCACTTTAGGAGGCAAGTAAGTCCGAATCGACAGGACAAACTTGAGGCAGGGTCACTGGGCTGGGAGACCAGGACTTCAGATGGAACTACAAGTACGAAGTATAGCTGGTCCCACCCTGCTTGTTTTATTCAGCCTCTGGAACTGAGAACTGAATCTCTAGAAATCAGCTGATTTTCTGGGCAGTCATTTGTGGTCTTTTCTCTTTTCCTCTCTTGCTTGCCCTCAGAATGCCAGCATTGAACCTGCCCTGCACATCTCTTTCTCTCTGTTCTGCCTCCTCATCTCCTTCCTGGTCTGGGAATAGGTTGCTTGGGGCCAGGCTACTTTGTGAAGAAGTGGGCTCAGAACAAAGACCCTGGAGACCCTAAGAGCCCCGACAAAAGATAGGAGCTAAGTGGGGGTCAGGGTGGGACAGCTACAGCTTTACAAGTGGGAACTCCATTACTGTGGAAAATGTCCCAACTTTCTGAACTTGTTTTGGATTTTTTGTTTTCTGTATCTTTTTTTTTTTGAGACAGAGTCTCTGTTGCCCAGACTAGAGTGAGTGCCGTGGCGTCAGCCTAGTTCACAGCAATCTCAAACTCCTGGGCTTAAGCGATCCTACTGCCTCAGCCTCCCGAGTAGCTGGGACTACAGGCATGCGCCACCATGCCTGGCTAATTTTTCTATATATATATTTTTTTAGCTGTCCATATAATTTCTTTCTATTTTTAGTAGAGACAGGGTCTCGCTCTTGCTCAGGCTGGTCTTGAACTCCTGAGCTCAAACAATCCACCTGCCTCGGCCTCCCAGAGTGCTAGGATTACAGGCGTGAGCCACCGTGCCCCGCCTGTTGTCTGTATCTTTACATTTCTGGACTGTTGGCTAGATTATAAATAAGGTTAGTGTCAAAGTAAATGAAATACTTTCTATTGAAAGTTGGATAACGTTACTGTTGTGTTGTCTGTTAAATACTGTCCTTAAAATTTTCTCAAATCACTTAAATATTGTGATAGCATCGTTGAAAGCAGGCAGGAACTTGGGAAACTTTTACATTTTTATTTTCATTATCCCAGAGGTTCCCAAACTTGCTTGATTCACAGCATGCTTAAGTGTCTCAGTTTTTTCAGTGCTCCTAGGCCAAAGGAAATACCCAACATTTTGTTTATTAGGTAGTTTGGTACAAACAACTGAATAAGTACTAATGTCCCAACAACTGTTTAGCTGTTTGAAAATATTTAACACAGGAGTTGAAAGGATAAATACTCTTACATAACAATAGTTACTTTCTAATGGGGTGTGTGTGCCTGTGGGCACTGCACAAGTCCTCAAACCTTTGAACCAGGTTGGACACCACCACATGCATTTCCT
This sequence comes from Varecia variegata, assembly GCA_028533085.1. Taxonomy (NCBI): domain Eukaryota; kingdom Metazoa; phylum Chordata; class Mammalia; order Primates; family Lemuridae; genus Varecia; species Varecia variegata. The sequence goes on along the minus strand of CM052442.1, from coordinate 84,364,481 downwards.
GTTTATGTTGATTTTTATGCGGTCTTTGCTTTTTAGCAACTGCTGAATGCTAAGTTTTGCAAGCTGTGACATTGATGAGAGGAATATAGTGCAATCTAATGTTGAAATTACTAATTGCCTTGTGCTGATGCTAATAGTTCCTGCAGTGCCCCTCTGAGTTCACCATGACATTCTGGGCACCTTGGCATTCAGTTTGGGAACGACAGTGCTGTCTAACTTTGCTTCATCTTGTTCTTATTCCTGTAAACGAGGAACATGTAGGATTTCTGTTGGGAGTAGATCCAAAAATAGAGCATCCAGTTGGATCATGTAGCTTCTTTGGGTTGAAAACAATAGGTGAAATTTTTTTCCTGCCCTTTGACCTTCAGTTAGCTTTTAACGGTGAATGGTGGCTCCTGCCTCTTGGCCACAGGTCAGTGTGAAGATGGAGAGGGAGCAGCATTTTTAATCTTTTAGGTAGAAAACTGTGGTTGAAGATAACCTGCTCTGTTGCTGCTTTGGCCATGTCTTCTCCCATCCCTCCCTGCCTCACCCCCCCATCCCCTATAGGCACAAATACTCCCTTCCTCCCCTTCCCGGTCTTGTTCTCTTTCCCTCCTTCAGGGGTGCTGCCCTGTCCCTGCAGGTCAGTGCAAGTCCCTCTCTCCCTGTACATGGCCAGAGCAGCCCCGTCCTCCTTCATGATAGTTGCCCCGAGTATTACTTAATTAACCACTCTGGAGAGTGGCATGTTGACTAGTCCCAGGGCTGGGCATGTGAGGACACATTGCCTGAGTAAGTGACTGAGTTTGGCAGTTACCACATTGTCCACATGAGAGTGTTTTCCATTTCCAGAGCTTTGAGACTGAGCTGGAAGCCCCAGAGTGACTATCTGTGTGCGGTCACTGTAGGGTACACCTGCTGTGTGCTAAGAGGATAGGCATGAGATAAAGATGGACCTGCCTGAGGTTTCCCAGATGTGTGCACAGAGCTGACCATGGAAGCCACTAAACAGATCAGAGAAGCACCAGGTGCTGTGGGCCAGGGTGTGTGTGTGTTTGCATGCCCGTATGTGTCCTGGCAGCAGAGGTAGCAAATGAAAGGGCGAAGGGGACGGTGATGGGGGTCCATTGTGGCTGTGTTGTTGGAGCATATATGCTTGGGGTCCTGGATAGTGTGGGGAGGGGGTGACCACTGTGGGAAGAATTTACCCAAGGAGGCTGACCTAGCCAGTTCTGTGCCTTAGAAAAGTTGCTGGCTCTGACCACCGTAGGACTTCTCACTGATGCCTCTCTTCCTTGGCTCATAACAGACTAGAAGTTGTGGCTGATTTCCCTTGTGTTTCTTGTCACTGTTGGTAAGAGTGGGTTCTTGAAGTTTCCCAAGGATTTTACTTTCCTGCGGTCATGAGAAGGCTGAGCCACAACATGCAGGCTGTCCAGGCTTAGCAGCGTTGCGATGGGTCAGAGCATGGCCTCTTGAGGTGTAGATGCTGCACAGGCCCGGAGTGGGTATAGAATGGGAGTCCTGGGTGTCTCATGGCTCAGTTAATGTTACATGATGATTCCCTTTGTGGGGGCCATGAATGTCACTTGTCACTGGTGGTTATTGGAGCCTCCTAAAAGGAACTGTGAGATACTGTGACTCCCAAGTTTCATCTGTTGAACACGTCCTGCTTTTGCATTTGAACTACAATGTGCTGCAGTTTCTTTCCTCATGGACTTGACCTCAGTCATTATGAGTGTGTGCATCTTGTACCTAGTTTATGTTAGGGATGGTGGCCTGCCTGTCAGGACTGTATGTTGGACCCTTCTGGCATGTGTGTTCAGCTTGCTGGGTGGGGGCGGTTCTGTGGTTCAAACCCCAACTTAAACTGCCTAGGAATTGGGTGCCAGGTTTAGGACCACCCCCTGGTGGCCTGTCCCATCAAGTGCAAGCAGCCTCCATAAATTTTCCCTTGTGTTGGGGCCATGTCAAGCTCATCACCTCCTGTCCCTTTGGATTTTGGTTCTTCTGTACTGAAACCCTCTCCCAGCAGATTCCAGACATCCTTAAACCCCACTAACATATTTCCTTCTCTGTGGTGCTATCCTTCTGCCAAGACCTGTGTCCAGTCACTTAACGTGTTCTGTCAAATCCCTCTGTGCCTGGACCAAGGCTGGTACACTGGACCCAAGGTTTCTGGTGAGCTGGCTTGTGGCTGGTGTCATTTTTCCCTTTGTCTTCTCCTGTCTCACTGACCCCCACCTCGAGTTTCTGTAGTTGCCAAAGAAGTGATTGCCCTCATCCACTTAGCTGGGGAAGATTTGGGAAAAAGCGCTCTATCATCCTGTGATTGCCTCTCCATCTCCCTTCCCACTTGTATTAATAGCAGTTCCCTCCAAAGTCCCGTAGCCTCTGGCTTCTCAGTGAAGCCTGCAGTCTGTCCTGGCTGTCCCCCTCCCTGCTCTCACCTCTGGAGAGCCTCAGGGAGCCAGAGGCCCTGTCTGCTTCAACCAGCCCTCCCTCTGACCCCTCCTGGGGTCCCACAGCTCTCCTGGAGGCTACGCTGCCCTTACCACTTTGCCTTGCGCCTGTCTTGTCTCGGTACTCGTATACTTAAAGGTGTTTTTAGAAGAATCAGTTTGCTGTTTTGTTTATGGTATACTTATTTTGAAAGGAGACTATATCAAAGCCATGCATGGAAATCAGTAAAATTAAATATCACGACAACAAAATGACATTGTTAGATTCTATCCAGATAACATAATTGTCTTCTAACACCTGTGAGTACAACCTTTTACACTGGCATCAGGCTGGGACTTTCCTCGTCAGGTCAGATGAGAGTGAAAAAAGATGGAAAGAGGGGAAACTCATCCTGAGTGATTACACGCCATCCACCTAAAGCCAGTCTGTGCTCCCCTAGTGGCTTCAGGGACACAGTTTGCAAACCCTCCACAACCCCACCACGAGCCCTGTCATGGCACTCTGATGGTGGCTGTAGACCCTGCTTCTCTGAGGTTGAAGTGCCTCCCATTAGCAGCTAAACTCTTGGCAAATCCTGTTGACTTTCCATTCTTGCCATTCATGTCAGGAACAAAGATGCACCCTTTATGCAGTCTCTCACACAGCTGGACACTGCTTCCAGGGTGTTGCCTCCCTCTCACCGTTCCTCAGGCTGGGCTGCCCCTCTCTGGTTGTCAGTGATGTGTTCTGGGCTAGACACCCCCCTCCAACAGTGTCATGTGATTCAGCCGAGGCCCTGGGTCTTTTATCCCTCTGTACTCTTCTCATCTCTGTGCAGGCTCTTTGTGAGGTTTTGCACCTAACCCCCAGCCGTTGGGTGATCCCCCTCCCTGGATCTGTTTGTGGCCTCCTTCCTTCTTTCATTGGGGTGCGTTTACTCATGCATCTGGGTCCCAGAGCCCATGCTGTCTTTTCCAAGCTTCCAGCCCTGCCTGAGCTGCCATCCATTGTATTTCCAGGCCCTCCTCATGCGCCTCCCTTGCACAAGTGGCATCTCTGTCCCTGTAGCCTCGTTTGGTTCATTCCACAGGCACTTCTTTCTAGGACCATGTGGCAGTTAGTTCTGGCCAGACTTTGGACTATATGTACCCCTGATGGGATGGGGGATTGCCTCAAGCAGGCTCACTCAATCGGATGTCTGCCTTTAGAAACCACTGGAGTCTGTGATATTTGCTTGTTAAGCTATTGCAGTGTTTCATGAAGCCAGTCAGCAAACAGAGTTGCTTCAGGGAAACGCCTTGTCTTGATCTTGTACTCCTGGGCTCACTGCTCTTTTCGCTGGGGGCATGCTCTCCACAGGCTGCTGCCCAGCTGTCACCAGCTCCAGTCCCCATCACACACTGACACGAGGTGTCTGGTTTCAGCTTTGGGTGTCCCTTCACCATCCCCAGCACTGTGTTTGGAAGAGGTACCAGGATGTGGCTTGCATCCCTGAAGCCCTCCCTGATCCCCTTCTTCTGAGCTGGGTGTTCTCTGGGTTGCTGTCCCTCCCCTTGTCATGTCTCAGGAATTCTACTCTGGCATTGTGGGCGTGGTTGGACCTCATGAAATACTTGTTTAGCGATGGATACAAGACCCCCTTTACACACCTAGCCAGCACCGCTCTCGCACGCCCTCCCTTCAGCTCCTCGGACGTCTCCATGTAGGTGGCATGAGTGTGTTTCTTTCCACAGTTTTGTCCTCTCCTGTGAGCTAAAGCATTAATGAATTATTCAGGTTTTTAAACATGAGTCGCATCCCCACTCTGAATAGACAAAACTCAAGTATCTTAAATCTCTCATCTATTTGGTGACTAAAGCAAAGAAAGATTCAGTTCTCAGACTGAATCCATGAGATTCAGACTGCGGTCAGCCCTCTGTATCTGTTACATCCAGGGATCCAACCAACCTCGGATTGGAAATATTCAGAAATGGTTTCAAGTATGCAGCAGGATAGATATGCATAAGTCATGTGCAAATATGCCACACCGCTTTATATAAGGGACGTGAGGGGTCCTGGGACCAGCCCCCACAGATACTGAGGGACAGCTGTACAATGTATTCACCACTGCCAATTGTTTGTTGACTTTTGAGTTGGATTTGCAACCGCCTCCCTTCAGAGTCTTGTACTAGGTGGCCTTGGGCTGCTTCCAGACAGGTCCCTTCAGTGTGGCAGCCTCTTCCTTAGAACAGTGCTCTCTTCATGCATTCTCTAGCCAGGTGAAACCTGTGCCTGTCGTCAGCCAGAACGTTGTGGAAGGAAGAAGCTGTCTCTCTGGAGATGTTGGTTTTTCCAGCTTCTTGTCAGCCCGTAGGCTCATCCTGCAGCCGGGACCTTGGTGTAGGTGGCATGTGGCCAGGATCTGTGCATCAGGCAATCAGCTGCCAGACATGGGCTGGTAGGTCCAGCTCTCCATAGCCCCTAAACATAGACTACAGAGTTGGCTTTCTGTAGCAAGTTGTCCCCTGGTGCTTTTAAAATTGGCTAATTTGCCAGAACTGCATTTACAAGGAGGTTTGTGGGAGCCTTGGTTTAAATTATACTTGGATGGAATTACAAAGTAATTCATCGGCAGCTAGGGTGCCTAGTATGTGCTAGGCATGAAGCTATTTCTTGACCCACTGAAAGTACATTCCAAAATGAAAGCCATGACAGAGCCAGCCAGTCTGCCCTGTCTTTTCTTGTCCCTTCTGTCTGCCAGTCTTGTATCCTAAAGCCTGCCCACTCTTCCTCGTAAGCCCTTGTCTGACTACCTCAGCCAGAAAGGTTTTCTTAACTCCCCTAGTTCTTTAGTTTTATTCCTGAAGATGGTTGTCAGATGCAGGCAGCCCCTGATTTACACAGTCTCTCGTATGGCTGGGTAGGAAACTGTCACAAACAGGCAGTGTGCAAAAAGGATGCAAACAGCCAGTATATGTTTCAGTGGATGTTTATTAGAGTATGGGAGCTCTCAGCACTGTAAGGGGTGGGGTGATACGTTTCTGCAGAGCAGTTTGGCATGCGTGCGTAGCCCCTGACCTGCGGTTACACATCTTCAAGTTTGTCCCATTGGAATAAATGGACAGGTGTACAAAGTCACCCTTGCAAGGATGCTTGTGACAGGGTTTGTGGGGCTGGCATGGCTCTCAGGGTCATCCAGCTGCGAGGAGGGCACCAGAGGGGTGCTCAGACAGGCATTGGCACTGGGGGGCCTGTGTTGCCCCTTCTTGTTAATAAAATGGTAGATTGAGTGTAGATTCATTTTTATGTTATCAGCAGTAAACTTTTGGACTTCTCTCAGCAGTAAACATGCATTTTTTAAGTTACCAAGAAAATGTCCTCAGCGTGAGGCTTTGCCCTGAGCACTTGGCAGTGGACTCTGTGGGTCATCAGGGGTGGGTGGGCCTGGCCTTCCCGCCCTTCCCTGTCTGGCCAACCAAATGGAATTACTGACTATTCTCCATACTTCCTGAGCCACAGATGCAAACAAGAATTTTAATGTAAATATCATATCTGAGGGCCTGCAAATCATCCTCTCCCACACACAGGCAGCATCCGTAAAAGGCTCGCAGGTGGAGAAAGGGAGGTGCAGGTTTGTGAGATGTGGCTTTATCGTACCTCCTTCCTCGGAAACTCCGTAGCTCTCAGCCCCTGCTGGCCCCTTGTCAGCTCTTACCTCCATGCCCTGTTCCCCTCCGTTGGTGCATCATTTTTCTTCTCTGCTGGATGGGCAGTCTCTGAGAGCAGCAGGCAGTGGGTCCCTTTAGACAGTGCATGGAGTGGCTCCCCCTGCCAACCTGACCAGTTACTGCCAGCAAAGCTCAGTCCTTGGAGGCCACAGTCAGAGGGACTTGTCATTACAGCGGTACCTGTCTACTCACTGGTCTCTGATGGGGACTCTTCTCTTCCTTGTAGAGTACCCAGTGAAGAATGTGATGGGATCACTAGCATGTCTGCGGAGAGCGGCCCTGGGACGAGATTGAGAAATCTGCCAGTAATGGGGGATGGACTAGAAACTTCCCAAATGTCTGCAACACAGGCCCAGGCCCAACCCCAGCCAGCTAACGCAGCCAGCACCAACCCTCCACCCCCGGAGACCTCCAACCCCAACAAGCCCAAGAGGCAGACCAACCAACTGCAATATCTGCTCAGAGTGGTGCTCAAGACACTATGGAAACACCAGTTTGCGTGGCCTTTCCAGCAGCCTGTGGACGCCGTCAAGCTAAACCTCCCTGTGAGTAGCTTGGGCAGGGCCCAGGGGTCCTGAAGGTCTCCTGCAAGTTTCCTGGTGAAGGCAGGCTCCAGGGGAGGGTGGAGATGTGTTTGGAGTCGTGGTGAGAGCTCAGGGCCCAGGTCTGAATGCCAGCACCAGCAGGGCCCTTTGAGGGAGTGGTTTCAGCAGTCTTGAAGACTTGCAGATGGGGAGGAGAATGAGTGAGCTAATTGGCTTAAACAGTAACTGGTTTCTTGGATATCAGGATCTCAGGGAAAATTGTGTAAAAGTTGAAACAAGGGGGAGTGCTCACAGATTCCTTCCAGTCCCATGGTGAGCTGAAGTTAGAGCATGTGGACAACCTGGCCCCCTTCTCTTTTCAGGTGTGGCTGGCTAGACCCAGGAGAAGTAGATGTGGCTGGTCAGACTGCTGGAAGGGGACTGGCTTGCTCCAGTAGTGGTCACTAGCAGCAGCAGCATCACTTGGGTTGCAGGGTAGGGAAATACAGTAAATTCTTTCCCAGGGAGCAAGTGCGTGGAGGTGGCCTTGGCTGTAGCTGCACAGCTGGGAAGCAGCTGTGCCCTCCCTCCCTGTCAATGGCTGAAGTGTCCTTGCTCTTGTTCTTTTGTACCCTCACCCCTCTTCTCTTTCCCTGGAGTTTTCAGCTTGCCCATGTCCCTAGCAGACAGTTCTGCAAGCACAACTTACATCTCTAACTGAGCCGCAGGAAGCAGGCAGAATATATGCTTTAATTTTTTTCTCTTCATCCTTGTCTTTAAACTGCCTTTTGCTGTTTGCTGGGTCCCATATACCCCCAGGCGAGTGGATTAGGTGATTGTAGCTGCTGGCACAGGTTGGGTCTGTAAGTGCTGGAACTGCTTGTGTGCCGGGCAGCCTTAGCCTTAGCCTCTGTCAGGCGTCCAGTGTGTCCCTCCTGGCTTGAAAGTCATGTCTGTGACACACCCGTCCAGTGCTGTCTGTCCACTGGATACGTGTCACATGTATTCGAGGGAAGAGAGAACTGGGAGGGGGCACTGGGATCTGGGTCATGAACTGCCTCTGGAAAGGGGTGTAGGCAGAAGATGGGCCACACTGGCCATTGACCAAGACAAGAAGTGGAGACAGTCAGCTGTGGTGTCTTGAAGGTCCCTCGGGAGAGGCTGCGTTGGTCTCTAGCCGGCCTGGGCAGGGCCCACAGTTGAGAATGACATCTCAGAGCAAACGCAAAGAACCAGGAGAGAAGTAGTTAGAGGGGGTAGAACCCATGGGGCACCAAGGCTTTTGGGGGGTGTGGGGCCAGAGGCCTCCAGAAAAGAGCAGTTTCCCAAATTTCCACCTTAGAGGCTACAGGGAGGTCAGAGAGGTGAGGATTCTGACCTGACCGTCCTGTTGGCCTTTAGGGGAGGGCATTGGTGACCTTAGGACGATGTGATGCAGAAGTAGAAACCAGACTTGCCACGGTGTGAATGACAAGGTGAGGATGCAGAGCCACCATTTCAAGAAGCTTGGCTTTGAAGGGAAACCATGTTAGGGCCAGGAGAGCGGGGAGGGGTCCATTTGTTACAGGAAAACGCAGAGGGGACTGAGGCATGGAGGGCTAAGAAGGGAAGGGGGGAGTGCTGGAGGACTGAGATCACCGAGGAGGCAGCAGCATTCACAGGTGACATGGAGGGAATGGTGCTGGCCAAGTGGGACAGACACATGTCGGTGGTCAGTTAGGCCAAGGGGTTTGAGAGTTCATGGTCAATCTCTGAAGTGTGGAGGATGGGTTCCCAAGGATGGCCAGGACTCTGAATGCACCTGTCCCTGTAACTGTTGACATTGCCCTTAGCAGCTCTGATGTAGGAGGAAGGGGACGATTAATGATGGCACTAACCTGATGTTTTCAGATATGGGAGAGTGAGGAGCCCAGGAGAGTGCTCTCAAGGCACTGGTGCTGGCTGACCCAAAGGGGCTGGTTGCCTGGGAGCATCGTCCTAGTTTTCTGGGGGACCTTCTCCTTCAGGAGATGTTAATAGAGCGAGCAAAAAAAAAAAAAGTCCTTTTTTTGTTTACTGATGCCTTACTATATTTTGGCCTCCTTTCGTTCCCCTAAACCCACTGCCCCAGCTGTCAGTTCCTCACCCTGCAATATTCTGCCTTCGCCCCACCTCCTCCCAGCACCATTCTTAGAGACCTTTGGCCATAGGGTAAAATCTAAATTTCCATTGTGGCAGATGTATTTGGACTTGGTTCTCTTGGGAAAGGAGATCAGAGCATAGAAAGTCCGGCTTAAGGCTCCCCTCCTGGCCACCTGCCTGGGGCACTTGGGTGTGTACTTAAGCCCTTACCGGGGCAGGGCCGTGACCTGTGCCAGCCCTGTACATGTAAGTGGGTGGCTTTTGCCCCGTTTCTCGTGGGTGTCAGAGCAGGTCAAAACCCTGTACCCCATGCTCGCCTTTCCAGTACTGTCCACTATTTCTGGGCAGTGGGTTTTGTCCTCCCTGCAGCAGCCTCTCTGCCCCCAGCCTGCTTCTCTGCCATTAGGACCCCACTTGTCCTCAGTGGGGGGGTAATGGCTGCAGAGAATTGGTTCTCAGTGGAACGTTCTGAGAGACCTGAGCTGGGCCAGCCACAGGGGCCTTGCTATCTATGTGCAGTCCCCCCACTGGCCCTCTTTGGTCCTCCAGCCTGGAAACCTGGGCCCTGCTTGATTTGTCCCTAAATTCCTCTGGTAGTTCTTAGAAATAAACTTCATTTTTTAAAATAGGTTCATGGTTAGAGGAAAGTTGTGAGGATAGTGCAGAGTTGTAAGACATTTATTTACGCCTGCTCTCTGGCTCCTGTGTGACACTTGGAGAGTAAGATCTGAAAGTTTGAGGATTGGGTCTGGATTTTTTTTTTTTAACTGAGGATTTCTAAAGCTGTCCAGATTCTTCATTTGGCAGTTAACCTGGTTAGTTGTTCAACCAGGTCTGGATACTAGTGAAGCCTTAGTGGTAGACTGGGTGGGTAAGTAAAAGAAATATAAGTCCAGTGAACTTGACTGACGTTCTTCAGCATGACAGGAAACAGGGAGTGCGGTGGCTATGGGTGGACTCCAACACTGGTGCCTTGGGGATTTGCATTTATGTACTTGTAAAATTTTAAATGGCAGGGACAAAGTATTACCTGCCACATGTTGTTTTACTAGGTAAGAATTTTGTTTTAAAAACTCATCTGCTTTCCACATTGTTTATTAAAAATGAAAAAATATCTCAACATTTAAAAGAAAAGAAAAAACATAAATTTTGATAAAGACAACCTGATCCAAGATAGGGCAATTAGCTAACTTGTACGTTTTCCCTCCAGATTGCCAACCAGCATTTGGGAATCCTTCCCTGATCCAATTTATGTTGAGTCCCCTTTATCTCTAGCCGATGCCGAGGAAGGGCTTCAGCCTGTGCTATAGCTCCTGTCGGTTTACCTGTGGAGCAGCCTGGCCAGCCCAGCATGCGTGCCACGTGGCTGCTCAGGTGACACTGGCCCTTTGCTCTCTCTGCTCTCCAGGATTACTATAAGATCATTAAAACACCTATGGATATGGGAACAATAAAGAAGCGCTTGGAAAACAACTATTACTGGAATGCTCAGGAATGTATCCAGGACTTCAACACTATGTTTACAAATTGTTACATCTATAACAAGGTGAGCTGTGGGGGCAAGCGTCCAGTTGCCCTGGGGGAGGTGGCGGGCGTGTCAGGAGCCAGTGGGCAGGGGTGCTGGGAGCTGCTGGACTTCGAGTCTGGCAGGAGGAGACCCTTGGAGGTGGAGGTAACGGGACCTGTGGTTGCGCCTGTGACTGGGTGTGTTTCTTTTGTGGGGAGGAGGATGCTGCCATATCTAGCTTGCAAGCCATCCTTGTTAGCCTGAAGCATGTGCTTCTGATGCCCTTGGGATTTTGGTTCCTGAGCATGTCAAGTAGAGAAGGAGTGAGGCGGATAGTGATGACTCCCATCAAAGTCCATTTGGGTGACGTAAATGGTCAGGAAAGAGCCTGCTAAAACGTAGTTGTGCAGAGGTGTGCTCAGAGATCACCATGTGAGAGAGGGTGTGAGGGGGCCAGCGCAGAGCTCAGCTGCTCTGTGGGTGATGGTCTCCTCGAACTGTGGACATGACTGTTGCCATGGAATCGAGTGTCCCCCTGATCTTACTTGTAGACCTGAAGGTCACTTCCTAACCCCATAGCCAAACCTCTCGGCTCGGCTGTGCCATGAAGCCAGATCATTTGTTTACAGTTCAGACCACAGATGTGATTAAAATCAACCCTTTCAAATAGAACGACTCTGGAGGGAGACACTATACAGAACTCAGCTTTTGACCTCTGCTGGTGTAGTGGGTAAAATGGCCCAGAAGAGATGGGTAGGTGAGTTTCTTGAAGTTTACTGTGTTTTTTAAAGTCTCAGCTCTCACCACTTAGGTTTGAGCAAAATGTGCACACCAGGCTCTCAGTCTAGCAGAGTGGGAACAGCATGTTATGGACGAAGTGACAGAGTGGGGAACCCTAAAGCAGTGTGAGATGGACAGTGCCCAAGAGCCCTGGTGAGCTGCCTTGGGGGTACATTGGGGAGCACTCTTGGGGCCCTATTAAAGTATCCTGGCAAGAAATCCTGTGTCATTCAAGTATTCCTAGTGAAGTCGAACTGTGTCAAAGGAGGTCCTAATGCAGGGAGAGCCCTGGTCAGTGATTGGCTGAGCTTCGTAGATGCTTAAGGCATTAGGATGGTTTTGCAGACAGCCCAGAGCTTAAAAGATGAGAAAGGGAAGTGCAGGCTCAGCACACCTGTAGGAGCACAAGCCTCCGTGATACCTGGTAGCCTAGCCATCATGGCTCCTTGGAGTACAGATTGGGGAAGGACCCTGAATACGACGCTTCAGGCTTTGGGGCAGGGGGTGGCGCGTGGGGTGCCCTGTCTACACAGGTGGGGAGGGGGGGGCTTTCTGACCCTACCCCATGTGTCTCCTTATCCAGCCTGGAGATGACATAGTCTTAATGGCAGAAGCTCTGGAGAAGCTCTTCTTGCAAAAAATCAACGAACTACCCACAGAAGAAACCGAGATCATGATAGTCCAGGCAAAAGGAAGAGGACGTGGGAGGAAAGAAGCAGGTAGAGTACTGAAATAGCGAGTACATCGGCTGTATTTCTCCCTCATCTCTGTCCCTTTTCCAAGTTCAGGGGAGGACTGGGAATGGCGGGACAATGGACATTATCTACTGATTGGTGGGCTGTAGTTTGGTCAGAGTGGGAGTGATTTCAATGTTGCAGCCACCCACAGGGTCATGTGACCCTGTGGTTTTCCCCCAAGCAGAAATGATTTGGCCCTGCCTTTTCTGAGGGTGGCGGATTTTTTTTTAGGTTAAAAAGAAAGTGTAAGCAAGATGGTTTTTTGCTTTTCCATTTCAAAGAAATTAAGGTGACCAGAAGCATTTTTAACTAATATCCCAATCCTTGAGGTTTGTTATTTGAATTATCTTAGTGCATGTGTGTCAGAAGCGTGCCTGCCTGGTCATCTGAAGGCAAAATTAAGCCCTCCTTGTCTGTCTCTGCATGTCATCCCTCTCAGTTCCCCCCTTCTGCCTTGACACGGGATTCCAGAGGCCAGCTGGCAGAGAGTTGCCCACTCAAAAAAATGTTTCTCTCTAGGAAAATCTCTTAACAGCTGCTATCTGCATTGTGTCCCTTGCAGCTCTATGCTGCAGAAGGGTGATATGTGCGAGGTGCTCCCTGGGTGTGAGTTGCTTCTCTTTCCCCTGGCCTCACTCTGCTCTGAAGTGGTGGCAGAAAGGGGGATGGCTGGCTCCCCTGCAGCACACAGGGGTAACCAAGGAGAACTCGTTTGCATATCACGCCTTCCTTGGCTATTTCACGTGTCAGGTCATATCCCTTTTCCTTACTTGAGATGCCCGGTCCTCAGTCCCTGGGACCAGGGGTTTGGGCCGCATGCTGAGCAGACATGGTGATAGCTTCTCTGTTCCAGTCTGGGAGAAGCCCAGGAGTGGTGCCTGGGGAAGGAGAATTGGGACACTCAGCAGAACGTCTCCCTTGCTCCTTGAGGCACACTGGCAACCTAGGTGCTGGCCAAGGACAGCCCACAGGTGAAGGCTACTTTTCTGAGGCACCGGGTGTCGGTCCATTTTCATGGCAGCCCACGTGCATGCAAAGGATGTGGCAGTCTAGGTCCTGCTCCCAGGCTCTGACGCCCTGGTCCACCTGCTCATGTGAGAGCTCTAGTCATAACCGCTTGTGTTTGGAACTGGTTGGCCATGCCACGTGACCGTTGTGTGCTCAGGATTGCCTGCACAGCTGCTGGGAGGCAGCCCAAGCCAGCCACAAAGGGCAGCAGCAGTCCAGCCATCCCCTTTGGCTCTGGGAGGTCGGGGCCTGCAAGTTTCCAGAAACCTTGGTGAGGGCAGCCACCTCCGGTCCCCCTGCCGGAAGTGCTTACTCACCAGGCAGTGCTTCTGGAATCGAAGACAGCTGTGGCTGGAGCTGCCAAGGAGCATTTTGCTGCTCCCCATCCACGGTTTTGGTGCCCACACTCAGCATGTGTTTCCTGCGACTTCAGCCTGGGCCTCCACGCTTCATGAAGGGGTCTTTGTGCCCAAGTTGGGAGTTGCAGCCAGGACGCCCCAGGAAGCGGAAAGTGTGGTTTGCCACTGCTCCCTGAGCACTGGGGGCAGGTGGACAGGTTTGGCAGAGTGAAGTCTGTCTTTCAGGCAGATGTGTGGTGCTGCCCTGCAGGGTCAGCGTGGATGTCAGCAGAGCCTCTGACTGTCTGTCCTTTTTATGATTGGCAGGGACGGCAAAACCTGGAGTCTCCACGGTACCGAACACGACTCAAGCATCAACTCCTCCACAGACCCAGACCCCTCAACAGAATCCTCCACCTGTGCAGGCCACACCTCACCCCTTCCCTGCTGTCACCCCAGACCTCATCGTCCAGACCCCTGTCATGACAGTGGTGCCTCCCCAGCCACTGCAGACACCCCCACCGGTCCCCCCCCAGCCACCACCCCCACCCACTCCAGCCCCCCAGCCGGTGCAGAGCCACCCGCCCATCATTGCGGCCACCCCACAGCCTGTGAAGGTGAGCGTCTGGGTGCTGGCAGGCTGCTGCCATCAAGGACAGGGGGGCTTGCAGGAGACAAGTGGCCCTGTCCTTGCCTGTGCTTTATGTAGAGCCTGTCCTGGCTCCCAGGCACTGGTGGGTGTTTCTGGGGGGAATCACACCATGTTTAAATTACAGTCCAGAAGCAGCTGCTCTACTGACCCAAAGATGCCATAATCATGTCCCAGCTCTCAGGGGGTCCCTGCCCTGTCCCTAATTTAGGCTGTGTATATTTGCAGATAACCATCTAAATACTCTTCGAATTGTGTTCCTCTGCCCCATGGACACTGGCGGGGAGGTCCCTGGTCTTAGGTAGGAAATGGCTTCAGGAGGTTCTGTGGCCTCTGAGTGAGGAGATCCTGCACTCAGTTGTGCACTTTGTCCTGCCGCTGGTAGGTCCTGTCTTAGCTGCAGAGTGGAGTGGTGGGATAAGATCTCCCTGTCCTCAGTCCTGTGTCCCAGGAGTGTTGGGACCCTAGACAGGGCCTGGCTACAGGGGTGACCCTGAGGGGGCAGCTGTGCCCTCCTCTGACTACGCCTGTGCTCCTGGCAGACAAAGAAGGGGGTGAAGAGGAAAGCAGACACCACCACCCCCACCACCATCGACCCCATTCATGAGCCACCCTCACTGCCCCCGGAGCCCAAGACCACCAAAGTGGGCCCCCGGCGAGAGAGCAGCCGGCCTGTGAAACCCCCAAAGAAGGATGTGCCCGACTCTCAGCAGCACCCAGCACCAGAGAAGAGCAGCAAGGTCTCGGAGCAGCTCAAGTGCTGCAGCGGCATCCTCAAGGAGATGTTTGCCAAGAAGCATGCCGCCTATGCCTGGCCCTTCTACAAGCCTGTGGACGTGGAGGCGCTGGGCCTGCATGACTACTGTGACATCATCAAGCACCCCATGGACATGAGCACAATCAAGGTGAGCACAGAGCTCAGGGCAGGCCCACCCTGGCCTGGGGCTCTTGAACTTATGTGACTGTGTAGACCTTTCAGCGCCCTCTGCTGGAGCTGTGGGGATGTGCTCTGAGATAGTGTGCTTGGCCATTTTGGTAGCCCCCTCCCCCTTGTCCTTGGAAAACCAAGAGGAGCCCTCTGGCCTCAGGGGCCCAGGGCCCCGGGTTACTGGTGCAGAGGAGATACTCCATGAGAGTTCAGGGCTTGGTGACTTTGCTGGGTGCTCTGTGCTAGAGAGGACCTTCTGTGTGGAAGGCACGTGCTATATGTGCTGACATGTTCACTGTAGTGTTTCAAGGCCTTTTTGGTTTTGTTTAAGACTTTTTTCTGTTTTTCTTCTTCTGGCAGTGGAGTAAGTCTGCCCAAATATGGGACAGGCAGAGTAGGGGACAGGGCTGTGTCCCTTTGACCAGCATCCTGTACTGTTTCAACAAGACAAGCGTATGCCAAATTAGAGCTGGGCCCAGCCCTCCTTTCTTCCCTCCTTCAGTTCTGGCTTAAGCTCTGCCGCCTCTGTGGAGTCTGTGTTCACCTGCCCTTCAGGCAGGCAGGGGATCCTGGTGGGTGAGCTTGGGATGCGGGGAGGGAAGTTCCCAGCCCTGAGACTTGCTGTTGAGTGTCTCCTTGTCCGCCTGATGCTGAGAACTGGGGTATGGCCTGTCCCCCCACTAGGGTCTGGATCAAACCGAGAGAGCCACTGAGAAGCCTCACCTCCCTGTTGGATCATGGACAGTCATGGCTAACAGGGACCTATCTTGTTTTCCAGTCTAAACTGGAGGCCCGTGAGTACCGCGATGCTCAGGAATTTGGTGCTGATGTCCGATTGATGTTCTCCAACTGCTATAAGTACAACCCTCCTGACCATGAGGTGGTGGCCATGGCCCGCAAGCTCCAGGTGAGGCTTCAGGGAGGGCGTGGCCACCTGCAGCAGAGCAGGCTGAGGTCCTGGTGGGACCAGACCTCTATGGGCTTTGGCAGATTTTATTTCTTTCATGTTCCTTAGAATGATGCCACGTTGCTTTGGAAAAGTACACTCAGCTCAGGCTGATGCATGTGCTTTCAGTTGGGATTATTTAATTATTACTAAAGCAGGGTGGCTGGTGATGTTTTGGCATGTCCCACCGAAAGCCTCCTCCCCACCCTCCGCCCACACGGCGGGGCAGGGTTTGGCCAGAAGAGCATGTGTGTGCTGTGCATGGGGTCAATCTCTTCTCAAAAACAGACCTGTCTCAGTTTGGCAGGGGACACTCTTGCCTGTAGTAGATGCCGTCACAGTTACAAGCTGAAGTAACTGCTTGACTGTGGATATTTCTTCACCAGAGCCTTGAAACCTTTTGTTTTGCCTTCTAGCTGCAGACTGGCCATTTCCCTGTGACCTCAATTCCTTAATGGGTGGTGTTCGTGGGCCCTTTCCTTCAAGTTGAAAGTCCCAGGTGGTGCACAGTGCAGAGTGCACATGTGAGCAGAGAAGGGGGGTACAGATTGCAGCATAGATGTGTAAACTAACTGCACTTTTCTTTGTTTTAAAAAAAGGAAGAATACACACCCAGGATTAAATAGTGATTACTTTTGGTTAGTAAGATTGGGTTAAAAATTTTGGAGAATAAAGTCCTCTGCTAGGCAGAGATCACGTGAGCCTCACTGCCTGCCTCCCTCCAAGGTCTACTAGTTGCATGAGTTCTCCCAGACTCACCACTGTTAACACCCCTACCTCCTCCACTGCCTAAGGCACCGCCTCCCCTGTTCTAAGTTAGGGGCTACCTTTGGTTCAGAGGACATGTCCTAATACTCTTGATGTAGATGAAAACCACTTCCCTTGGAAGATTGGTTAGGCTCATTCTTACTAGTGTGGACTTGGCTCTTGTTATTTAAATGCATGCTCGGACTTGAAGGTTTTTATTTCTACTGATCGTTTCTTAGTTTTATTTTCTCTGACTCTGGAGGTGGGGGTTTGCTCTCTCTACAATTTGGTATTGTGTGTGTGCTTTTTCTTCACAAAGACGACTGCCCCTTCACTGTTTATGTTTGTATTTCCCACCCTTGAAGTTGAGGCTTTTTAAATTTTAATGCAATTTTTGCACAGGGCCATTCGGTGGCAGTGGTACCTTCAGATTTGTGCCTTAGGCTCCTCCATCCTTCCCACTTTCTTGAGAAGATGGGGGTAGCTTTGCCCACACTGCCCAGATTGATACCTGTACCCTTTATTTGCCCTCATGCAAACAGCTAAACCAAAGCACATTATCTGCCAGCACCAAAGATTGCTATTTTGAGCTACTGTATTTAAAAAAAAGAAAAGGAAAAGAAATAGAAAACACCTCTAATGTGTTCTAGGTCTCTCTTCCTAATTTTTGTGTCTCTCTTTTCCTGTCCCATACTGACATCCTGGAGCCAACTCCTTTTCACAAATCTCTGCTTTTCCAATAAAAGTTTGTTTTTGTTTTTGTTTTCTTTCTCTTTTTTGGCATTTTTCTACATCTGGGAATAGAGTGAGTCTGCCCAGACATGGAGTTCACCCGTAGCACACAAGGCCCCTGAGATGTCTGCCATACAGTAGCCTCTTTAACAGAAGGATTTGGTTTTTTGTTTGTTTGTTTGTTTGTTTGTTTGTTTTGTTGTTTTTTGTTTTTTTGAGACAGAGTCTCACTCTCTTGCCTGGGCTAGAGTGCCTGGCGTCAGCCTAACTCACAGCAACCTCAAACTCCTGGGCTCAGGCAATCCTCTTGCCTCAGCCTCCCGAGGAGCTGGGACTACAGGCATGCGCCACCATGCCCGGCTCATTTTTTTCTATATATATTTTTAGTCGTCTGTATAATTTCTTTCTATTTTCAGTAGAGACGGGGTCTCGCTCTTGCTCAGGCTGGTCTCGAACTCCTGAGCTCAAATAATCCACCCGCCTCGGCCTCCCAGAGTGCTAGGATTACAGGCGTGAGCCAACAGAAGGGCTTCTTCTTGAACACTGACTCTGGATACTGGGCTGGAGTAGCCTGGGCCTTGCCCTCCAGGAGGGGAGAGGGGTGCCTCTGCCCCCAGCCTGCTTTACCTGCCCCAGGGCAGGTCACCTCTTCACACCAGTGGATGGATGGGGCTGTCTCTGCTTTGGCAACAGAGTCAACATGGAGCTGTTCCTGGGCAGGCTTCTCTCCTGGTGGGCAGTTTTGTTTGTGGCATTTGAGGCTTGTTTCTCTTCTTTCTCTGTAAGTTCTTCTATATTGGCATGGTTTAGAGAGCTAGATTCTTCATCATAGACAGGGAGGAACAAAGCCCCAGCCCTCATTCACCTCTTTAAGAGGTTCTGGGACCTGCTTAATTAGATCTCTTAATTAGGCTGTGCTCAAGTTGTAGGATTTATCTGGAAAGCTGCATGGAAAGTATCCACTTGATTTTCCTCTTCCAGCTTCTAAATTCTAGCCATGACCACAAAGATGACCAGGCGCCTCAGGGGTCAGGGTTTCCTTAAGAGGCCAAGGGTGGCTTGGGCTGAAGGGCGTTGGCACAGCTGGTGGGCCTAGGGCTGCTGGTGGCACCCCCCTCCCCCTTCACTCTCTGTCATGAAGTGAAGAGTATTTAGTTAGTTGGGTAGTGATTGTGACCCATGTGACTACCAGAGTTTTATTTCAAGAAAAAAGTGGCAAATTCGAGGAGATGTATAATTGTTTTTACAGCAGAGAAAAGTAAACTGAAAAGTATATTGGGATCTGCGTTAGATCCCAGAGGCAGGAAGCTTTTGAGGTAGGGGTGTGTGTGTGTGTGTCATGTCTTCCCCTCACAGCCGTGTCCCCAGCACCTGATGGGCCTCCCACTGCCTGCGGCCTCCTAGCACCTGAGCACGTTTATTTCATTAAAGGGGGAGGCTTCTCCCGGGAGATCTGATGTAACCTAGGGTAGGTGACCCTGCTCACCATTCAAGCAAGAACAGATACGTGGAGGTGATGGGATGCTGGGTGGGGAGCTGGGCCCCCTTTTCCCTGATGAGTTCTGGCTTTTGGGGTCTGCTGCTCCTCACCATCATTGCCCTCCCTCAGGAGATGCGTGCATCTTGTTGCGTTTCACTGGCCCCCACGGCACCCCCTGACTACACTCTTGCCCCTCTGTCCTTTCCCTTCTTGGTGTGCCATCCTCCCTGGTCTCTGCAGCAGCGTTTGTCTTCTGGCACTTGGCGTGGTGTCCACCTTTTGTGCTTAGGTTTCAGCATACCCTTTCCAGTCTCTGGTTCATCCTGACCCCCTGCTGTCTCCACCTTAGCACTGAACACGTTTACCACTGTTCACGTACTCGCCAGGCTTTCTGTTTCCCATAGACTGAGCTGCTGGAGGGTGGGGAATTCGTCATTCCTGTTGACCACAAAACTGGTGCTTGGGGCAGACATGTGACTGTTGGAGCCACCCAGCAAGGTTTTCCTGCAGCAGCCCTGGGCCCACAGACACGAGTGTCCCAAGATACCCCCTATTTGGGCGAGAGCAGGGTTCTCGCATCCTACAGACAGGAGGGTAATGGAGTCATATAGCTGGACACCAGCAGCCCCAGCCCCAGCTGATGCTGGTTTCTCATCCCATTGGCATCTTGTCTTGTACTCCATGCTATTTGGTTTTTGGGCCTCAGGAAGGCCAGGGCCACGAGCACCCAGGGAATAGGAGGCCTCAGAGCAAGTGCCACCTGCCCCAATTCCCCATTTCCACATCAGCCACAATCTAGAGGGGGAAGTGGGGCTGCCTTCGTAGTAAGGGCGGTGCTGTCTCCAAGCTGGACAGGGGGGCTGGGGGGACCAGGCTCACATACAGAGTGGCCTGAAGCAGCTCCCACTTGATAAAGGGCCTTCCCTCTGACCTGGGAAGGAGAGGTGGTCACCTCCCTTCATGATGTCCTGTCACTCTGAGGCACATTCGCTTCTCTAACCTCCTGCTCCTCAGAGTCAGTCAGGGCCCTGAGCCTACCCACGTCCATGGCCCTGCAGGTGGGGAGGGGCACTGCTCTCTTGGCACATGGCCAGGTGCTGCAGTGCTGGGGTCTTGCCCGCTTGCCCCACTGGGCTTCTGCTCTGATGTGAAGCTGCTGCCTTTTCCTGCCTGGGCCCCCTCTCCCTGGCGGGCAGGGTGGTGATAGTCTCTAGTGGTCCCCTCCCATGTATCTTCTTCCTCCCCTTAGACCTGCTCAAGGATTTATTTCTGAAGAGATAAGAAAGTTATTGCCCTTCCAGTACTTGGTGGTCAGCAAAACTATTTAACGGAATGCAGGCAGGTGCCTTGCTGGGGGGAGGACACTACACACTGGGTAGTCTGGAGGGGAGGGGAGCAGCACCGCAGCTATGTGGGATGCCTGCTGCAGAGGGCACCCTCTCTCCCTGCTGCTAGGACAGCAAACCTCAGGGCCTGTCTGCTGGGCCATCAGGAAGGGCTTCTAGGGCTGTTCCATTGAGTGCGCCCTGGGTTGAAACAGCAGTCTTGGTTCTTGAACCCATATGATGCTCTCTGAAGTGTCAACACACACTTCGAGGAAGAGTCCTTTCATTTAATCAGTTGCCACATTGATCAGTTTATTCCAGGCTTAGAGTAGGTCCCAGAATCCTGCTGGGAAGCCAGCCCTGTCCTCTGAGTCATCACTGGCTTGATCACGGAGCCCCCAGAGTAGGACAGGACTTGCCAGCTGGTGGGCAATGCACAGCCAGACCCTGTGTGTCCAGACATGGCTGCTGTCACTGAGCTCGGTGACCCCACATGGTTCCATTCGATTTCTGGGTGTTAGAGTTGAAGGGTCTCAGTCTCCTGGAGTGAGAGCCCGTGGCCTCTGCTTAGATTGCTTACACCTCACAAGGTGGCACCCTCCTTTAGCCTTTCTTCAGTGCCCCACACCTCCTGTGCTTGCCCTGCATGCCCTAGAGATACTTCAGCCAGCCGCTTGGCACTGCTTGGTTAGGTGTTCCGTGGGTGATCTGAGGAGTGGGAAGGCAGACTCAGACACCTACCCACTGCTGCGGGGCTTGGCCCCTGAGTGGTTGTGTGCTCTGTGCCAGGTATACTCCTACCTTGGGGCCTTTGCACGTGCTATGCCCTCTGCCTAGAAGGCTCTCTAAAACCAGAGACCCTACCCACTCCCGCTGGAATGCCAACCAAAGGCAGGCAGAGCCTCCTGCCTGGGAGTCATGGACCTGGCAGGAGCCTCAAGGGACTGTTTTCTGGGGGTTGGCCTTGGCCCACCATCTGTTGGGCACCCCCAGAGTAACATCTTCAGTGGCTGGCTGCCTTCTGTGGCCTGGGTCACATGTCCTTCTGTGGGCTGTGTTCCCCCGGGGGTGAGTGTCCAGCCACCTCAGGACCACCTTGCTCTTCAAAGTGAGAGTTGAGAGAAGAGTATTGAAAGAGTTGTTAGAGGGCCTCAGCCAGCCCATTGACCCCGTGTTAGTGGCAGAGAGAGGGTCACCGTGCTTCAAGCCCTCCTCACCCTCTGATTGCTTCCTGTTGAGTTGGCCCCAGCAGCTAGTGAGGCCAAGGTGATCCTGGGTCACGGCCTGGGCACCTAGCAGCCCTCACGGGCACGGCTTTCCCTTCCCAGGATGTGTTCGAAATGCGTTTTGCCAAGATGCCTGACGAGCCTGAAGAGCCAGTGGTGGCTGTGTCCTCCCCGGCAGTGCCCCCTCCCACCAAGGTTGTGGCCCCGCCCTCATCCAGCGACAGCAGCAGCGATAGCTCCTCGGACAGCGACAGTTCCACTGACGACTCCGAGGAGGAGCGAGCCCAGCGGCTGGCTGAGCTCCAGGAGCAGGTGAGGGCACCCCCAACTCTTCCTGGCCCCTAGAGTCCATGGACCAGGGAAGTCTTCCCGGAGCATTCCAAGGGATGTTCTTGGCTCTGAGGTCCCATGGATGCAGAATTGCCACTGATCACCTTGTGGCCTCTTCCCCTCTGCTAGGTCAAGTGCATGTTGATCATACACATATATATACTATATGTGTTGAGGTTGGGGGTGCTTGGCTGTTTTATGGGCGGAGGTGAGACTTTTGGATCCTTCCAACGTCTGGAAGGAGGAGGTCGAACTGGGATGTCTGTCTCTCCTGGGCCTGCCTAGTTGTTTCTCTCCCTGCAAGCCAGTCACGAAGCCCTTAGTGCCCAGTGTGTCTGTATGTTTTGCCCAGCCTCTTAGGGACCCTCCTCCTGGGACCAGGGTGGCCACGGGGCTTAGCATTTGTCGGCTTGAGCAGCTCCTCTGGCACGGAGCACACCAGCAATCCTTGGGGTTCAGGGAATAGATAGGCGTGGGCACTTGGGGAATGTGGTTACCGTGGTGGGTCACAAAGCCGAGGGCCAGCCCTCCATCTGCCTCCCCCATGCCCGCACCCTGATGCCCAGGGCTTCATGCCGTACCATGTGGTTGAGAGCAGATGCCTGGGCCTTGTGTGATGGTAAGGGGGTCTCAGCCGGGTGTGTGTCTTGCCTGTCTGGTCCGCAGCTCAAAGCCGTGCACGAGCAGCTCGCAGCCCTCTCGCAGCCCCAGCAGAACAAACCAAAGAAAAAGGAGAAAGACAAGAAGGAAAAGAAAAAAGAAAAGCACAAAAAGAAAGAGGAAGTAGAAGAGAATAAGAAAAGCAAAGCCAAGGAACTTCCTCCCAAAAAGACAAAGAAAAATAACAGCAGCAACAGCAATGCGAGGTCTGTGCCCCGCAAGAATGCCCTGGGTGGGGACCCTTCTTCCAGGGGCTGCTTTGAGGCCATTCGGGGCCTCTGGCCCATTCTGTCCGCATGGTAGAGGGGCTCACCCTCTGCGGCATCAGCTAGCCCAACGGGGCTGGCAGCACTCAAGTGTGGGACTTAGCTGCGCACTCTCTGCCCTGTTCTGTGGGGTGAGCCTTTGGAGCTCAGAGCTTTGGTGAAGGAGGATAGCGTGGTGCAGATGCAGGCTCGGGGCCACAGCACAGCCCCACCTCCAGCAGCCCCTGGGGTCATGGTTTGCTTTCACTCCACTGGGTGCTCCCAAGGGTCGAGTTGCCCATGTCCCGATTGCTGTGAAGGCCAGCAGGTGGGGTGTGGGAAGCCCCCCACTCACATAGAGGAATGAGTGCCCAGCTTCCTCAGGGGACCCACTCTTGACAGTGTCTGCATCGTCCCTTCGTAGCAAGAAGGAGCCAGCACCCATGAAGAACAAGCCCCCTCCTGCATACGAATCGGAGGAGGAGGACAAGTGCAAGCCCATGTCGTACGAGGAGAAGCGGCAGCTCAGCCTGGACATCAACAAGCTCCCTGGCGAGAAGCTGGGCCGCGTGGTGCACATCATCCAGTCTCGGGAGCCCTCGCTCAAGAACTCCAACCCTGACGAGATCGAGATCGACTTTGAGACCCTGAAGCCATCCACGCTGCGTGAGCTGGAACGCTATGTCACCTCCTGTTTGCGGAAGAAAAGGAAACCTCAAGGTGCACTTGGGCCCTGTGGGCTTGGGGGGTCCTTCCTCTGGGTACCCTCAGTTAACTCTGCCTTCCTCATTCAGCCCTTTCCCTCTGCGGGCTTTTGTTCTAATTATAAAATCTGTGTCCTTGACATAGAAACCTCTGGAAGGTCACACTCAGCCCTGGGCTGTCAAGTGCCTTTCCAGACCCCTCTGGCTGGTGACTGGCTGAATCCACCCAAACCTCCGTGTCTTGACCCTTGCTTTAAGCAGCAGCTGCTTTCATCCTGGCTGACTGGTGCTGAATCTGCCCTGAAAACCACATCCCACCTCTGTGGGGCATGGTCTGTGGCACGTGGCCACGAGAAAGCCACAAGAAAAGGCATGTCTGCAGTGCCTTAGGGGCCTGTGTGCTGATGCGGTGGCTTAGGACTGAGTCAGCTTCTGTTCTTCTCTAGCAAGGACAACGTGGCATGGCGCCCTTTCTGGGGACACTCTTCCAAGCATCTCTTTCATGTTAAATATGCCCCATCTTGGCTCACAACTTTCCTCTTGGGACTATGGGACTTAGGATCTGTGTCAGGATTTTCCACACGGCCTTTGATCCCAGCTCAGACTGGCTTCTGGGGTCCTTGGGCCTCTCCCTGGGGTATACCACATGGTGACATTCAGGCACTGGACAACCATGCTGGGAGAGCCCCGGGGCTCTCTCCTTGTCAGGCTCTGTGTCTGGGTGTCATGTTCCCTTTGGGTCCTCTTCACTCCCTCCCAGAAAAGTAACTGAGAAAACCCAAGCCCAGCAGTAACTGTGTCAGGAAATTACTCCTTGCCCGGTCTCTGGATCTTTGATAAACCCCCCAAAGGATATTCTGAGAGATTGGAGGGGCCTTGAATTTCCAACAAAAGCCAAGTCTTTGGCTGGTGTGCAGCAAGCTACCAGTGGGAACCAGGGAGCCACTCAGGTCCTGGGATGATGGCAGCTGGTGGTTAGGAGCAGCCCTCATCAGCTCACGGGGCACAGGCTTCCCACTGGTCCTTCCTCCCAGTGGGTGGGTTGTGCCTGTGGCTACAGCATCCTTTCCTGGATCAGGGCCCTGCCTGACGCGCTTCCTGTTGCTTGGATTGCAGCTGAGAAAGTTGATGTGATTGCTGGCTCCTCTAAGATGAAGGGCTTCTCGTCCTCAGAGTCGGAGAGCTCCAGTGAGTCCAGCTCCTCTGACAGCGAAGACTCCGAAACAGGTTAGGTGACTCGTGTCTTAAGCATCTTGTCGAACTCCACGCACCTGTGCCTGGCACCAGCTCGGTCCTGTGCCCTTGCTGCTAGAGAGCCCAGAGACGGTAGTCACGAGAACTTGCTGGGCCCTTCTACCTGTCCGTCTGCTGTGTTAACTTTCTCCCTGGGGGTGGTGGGAAGCCCTGTTCCCTGTGTAGCAGTGTCCATTCTCTCCACGTGGGCCTCACACTGTGCCTGCTCAGGCTTGGGCTGGGGCATTAGTGGCCAAGGACGTTGGCACTGCAGAGCCCAAGGTGGGGGTGGGGTCCAGATGGTGCCATTGACCTTGCTGCGACCCCACCCAGCCTTCTGCCCCAGAGGAGACTCTGCTGTCCCTACCTTCCTTGCATCCCAGTCATCCAGCGTGGCTGTTCCAGGGGAGGTGCTTTACTGGGCTCTGGCGGGTGTGGAGCCACCTGCAGCTGGCAGACGGCACAGCCAGTCTGCTCTCAGCCGGCATCACCAGGGCTCTGAATGCTGCCTGCTCTGCCCCAGAGTGTGAATGCTGCTGTTGGCTGCTCCCGACTTCGCTTTAACTCTGCACGCACCTGAACATGCGTGTCCTGCACTTCTAACAGCCCCCCGTCTCTCTGTGGACCTGCACGTCTGCCCACTGGCGTCCCCTCAGAACCCACCTTCTGAGCAGCAGCCTCATCCCTCAGAGTAGGAGGTGGGAGCAGGTGGTGGAGCTGGGGGGTGGGAGGAGCTGCTTTCCTCCAGATGTGCACTTCCCTCGTTGTTCTCAGGGGAGCAGATGCTGGGACTGGCCTGGAGGGGAGGATAGGGAAGGAGCTGTGGTGCCCAGGAGGCCTGGCGACCAGTGCGTGCTGTGAGGCGCAGCTGACAGTCTGTGTCTAGGGCGAGCGGAGTTGCCACTGGGCAGGTGCAGCTCCGTCAGCTGAGCCGGGTGTCCTGGTGCCCACCGAGAGCTAGCCCCAGGGTCTCAGGCATACTCCCCCTGTCAGGCAGGGGCGTGCAGATCACAGTGGGACATGTATGTTTGGGCAGCAGACATTCTTCATGTGCTCTTCCATGGACTGTATCCCACCTCTGGAATTTTATTGTAACTGGGAATCAGTGCTAACCCCCATGTAACCAGTGCATGTAAATAACACTTTGATGGTGCCAAGGAAGGTTGAGGATCCCTCACTGCAGCTGGGAAGAGCCACCCTGGTCCGAGGTGCATGTGCGTAGGATGGGTGGGGGCAGGGGTGCCTCTGGGCCTTAGACAGCCGAATGCCTTCTGCTTCCCAAGTGAGTGAGGGGTCTCACGTTGGGTTCGGCTGAGGGATTCTCCAGGACTCCAGATGCCCTGGACTACCTCTGTTTTGATGGGCCCAAATGAGATGAAATCCCTTAAGCCACATTCTGTATCTCTACCATGATCGTGTGCAGAAAATGCCCTGGGCAGCTCCACTGGGCCATTGGCGCTGGTCACCATCCTTTACCCTTTCCTCTCTCTCTCTCTCTCTCTCTCTAACCCACCCCACGTTGCTTTCTGTGCATCGCCCAGCAGGGGGCGCTGTACCCCAGGTCTGCCCAGAAAGGATTCCGGCTCTCAGCGGGGTGAATGGCCATATTCTTGGGTCCAGTTAGCATTCCTGGTAGCCAGTGACTTTTCACTTCCAGCCAAGCCTCAGGATTTTTGCGTCTCCTTCGTTTTTGTAGCAGACTGCTGCTACCAGGGGCTTCGCAGCCTTTTCCTCTAAGGATCCTAGTGATCAAAAGAAAACCTCAAAAGCTGAAATTAGCTGTGAGGGGACTACTTTGGCCCTGACGAGGCACTTTAGGGTGCTGTGGTTGTGGCCTTTGTTCCTGGTCCCCATGTCCCTCTTCCGGGCTCTTTTGCTTTAGGTGGGAATACTCCTGGCTTCCTGAGTGACTGCCCTGCACCCCTCCCGCTGCTGCCTGCTGTGGGGGTAGCCATGACAGCATTTCCAGCAGCTCTGTGCTGCTGCTGAGATTTTTTTGTTTTTTCACCCCCACCCCCCAAAGAAAGTGGGAAGATTGTGCAACAAGTAATCTGAGAGTCCTGGGAACAGCTGTTCTGGCGGGAAGGAGGATGAGATTTACAGTCTTGGAGCCCACTTGGCTCCCAGGCTCCCGGCTCTGGCAGTTCAGCCCTGGCCGTGTTGGGCTGCCTCAGCTCTGGCATCTTCCTCTTCCCAGGCTCCCTCCCCACCTTGGGTTTGCTTGGCTCCCTTTTATCTTCACCCATCAAACAGGAGCTTTTCCTTTTCTTTCTGTGTGCACTGGATGAGCTCTGTCTGGGCCATCAGGGTACTTCTGCTCTCAGGAGGGGCCCACTGCGAGGGTTTTGTGCAGCAGATCCCTAAGCGGGAACCCACGCCCAGCAAATGAATACAGCCTTCCGCCACCGCGTCCCACACACTCTTCCTGGCAGGGGTTGGGGGCAGCTGCTCTCCTGGGTCCAGGAAGCCAGGCAGCCCCAATGTCTGTGGCCAGTTATAGGCAGCTCTGCCTTGGGGGAGTAGGGCAGGATGGGGGTGGGTATTGAAGGTATTTCTCTTTGGTCTTTTGGGGCTTAATTGTTTTGCCCTCCTTGTTCTTGTGTTTCCATTTGGATTGGAGCCGAAATTCCTGAAAGGGCCTATTTTTGTCATTTGTACTAAGGGTCATTTCTGCTGACACGGCCCTGAGACATGAATCACCAAAAGAAACCGAACAGAGGCACTAGATTGGGGTGGGGGTGGGGGTGGGGGTGGTACACGGACCCCTTCTGGCAGCTATCTATAGACAAGGATGCTCTGGACTAATGGGGTGTGGGGCTGGTCCTCTGGGGCCAGGCTGCAGTTCAGGGAGGCAGTGCACAGACAGATGGGAGGCGGGCAGGAGGCTGCTTTCCCAGCTTCGTCCCAGGCCCCCCTGTATTCCCCTGCCTCCTGCCCCAGCAGCATGCAGTGCCAGGGGCCAGCCCTAGTACTTTCTCTGAACCCAGCTGTTACTAGTAGGGTTGTGGTCTTCCATTGAGCTGCAATGCCAGCTGAAGCCTGGAGCTGCCTGAGGGTTCAGTATTGGGGCAGGCGAAGGTGGGGCACAAATGCCACCCTCCCCCCACCCCAGGGAATGTATAGACCTGGGCTGGGTAGGCTGAAGGAGGGAGGCATGGTTCTCCCCTTCCCACTGCTTCCCAGGTGGGCTGTGGGCAGAGCTGAAGCTTTGCTGTCACCAGTGCTGGGGTTGGGTCTGCCTGGATGTGGGGCAGGGCATGTCCTAGGACTCTTCCCTCCAGCTTGCACTCGTCATGTTGCTGATGTCTGGCTCTTCCTAAATGCTATCCACAGGTCTTTGTGGGCAGGGGTGACCCCACAGCTTGTGTCCTTTGCAGGAGCACCCTCTACCCCCAGATCCCCGGGCTGGAACAGTGCCAGGAGGTATGGGGAGACCCTCTCCGACTTTGGCCTGGTCTTCTAGTTGCAGCAGGAGCACAGCCCAGCTATTTTAGTCTCCTGATTTCCTTTTCCCAGGATTGGAGCAAGTGGGTGTTTCTTAATAGCTCCAGGGGGAAAAAGAATGCTTGATGTTTTGGAAAGATTTGAGCCTGGAAGTGCAGACAGAGGCCATGGGGTGTTCTTACCACACAGCCAGCCACGACTTCCCGACCCCCAGGGTCTTTGAGGAACTCGTTCCCAGTCACATCTCAGAGCCTGCTGCTTGCCTGTTCCAAGAATGTGGCGCTTGCCTTGGGGAAAGGGTCAGGCCCCTGGAGTGGGTGGGAGTAGAAAAAGACCTGGAAAGTGGAGCTGTAGCCAGTATATCTGCACAGCCAGGTGACATCCCACACACACCCTCTAGGAGTTGCAGCTGGAGGGATTCTGGGAGGGGGCGAGCCTTGTGGAATGTGGCTGGGAGTGAGAGGCCACTGGTGGGCGGGTTTTTCCCATGCGCACACTTGGGGGCCAGGGAGGGATAGTGTGTCAGTTGCATCCGTGACTCCGGCAGAGGCATCCGCTCTGCTGCGTGGGTGGCAACAAGCCCAGTGCCTCTCCTTGGTCTAGGAAGCCATGTTGGAAGCCCTGGAAAAGAAAAGAAAAAGGACAAGATTTTTCTTCCTTGACCTGTTTTTGTTTCCTTTTGCTCTCCTCAACAACATGTCACTGGTTCCTCTCTTTATAGCTTGTGCTTTGGGTTTTGGGGATCTAGAGGAATGCAGAGGTGAGTCTGTTGGCTTTTTCCCTCTCAGCTGGAGGTCTGGACTTGGGACCCTCCGGCTCCTCCTTCCTCAGAGACCATGAGAGACTATACAATACACAGCCCCCAGGGAGATCAGCTCAGAGCCAGTGGCCGCCTGGTGGGCTTGTCACACCTGGCTGGTGGGACAGGCAAGGCGCCTCTCAGATTAAAAAAGAGCAGCTTTGGGAGCAGCAAAGGAAATGCCGGCGTGTGCTCGCAGAGAGGGCACACATGGATCTTGTTAGTGAGAGCAGTTCTGTCTAGCAGCGTAAACAGTCTCGGGGCGGTTTTGGAGATGTCCACCCATGCTGGATCCGTGGCCTTTCTAAAGAGGGGAAGGTGGGTCTGTCCCCGCCGAAGCTGGCCAGGCAGGGGGTGGGGCTCCTGGTCTCCAGCGCCGTTCTCATGCCCTGTCAGCCACTGGGGCACAGGAGGCTGGCTTGGTCTGCGGTTCTTCTGTTCTTGTGACTTTGAATGGTACATTCCACACCATTTCTCTCACACTGGTTTCTCTCTCCCTCTACGTAGGTCCTGCCTAATCATTGGACACGGACTCTTAATAAAACGGTCTTCAGTTCCAGATTCCTTCCCAGCAAGCTATAGCTTAAGTCCATTTTCTTCCGTGAAAGGGACAGGACTCCATCAAGTTATGGAATTCCTCAGAGCCCTGGGCCTGTCCCCCGGGGTGGATTAGTCATGTCCAGCAGCACACGCCTAGTCCCGCCTTTGGGAAGGCTGCCTGCCTGGCCAGCCGCCCGGGCCTCCCTGTGTAAAGACTGCCTGGCTGTCCCATCCAGCCTCCCTGGTCACCTGGGGTTCTCTGGGTGGGTGACATCTCCTGAAGGGTGATGACAATCCCCCTGCACATGCATACATGTGGTGCTGTTCCATGTGCAAAGCCCGATCCCAAGTGTTTCCTCTCTTCGACCCCTCCCTCTCTTTCTGGGACTCTGGACCCTAACTGCTTCCCTTCCGGACCTCGCAGTGACATTAGCCCAGGAGAGCTCTCGTTCAGTGTGAGGAAGAACACTCTGGCCTCTAGAGCTGTTGCATGAGAAGTGCGTGCTTTAGCAGTGAGGCCACTGGGCCTCGAAGGCTCGGTGGGGCTGTCCCCACAGTATGCCTTCTGTCTGGTGTCCTGTGAGGCTTGAGCCACAGCTGACCCACAGCCTCGTGAAGTCCTTCCTCTCCGTTGTTCCTGTGCATTTCCAAAAGCTTTAAGTTACCTGGAAGGCATTTTCCCAGTTTCTTTGTCCTCTTCTCAAGTCACGTAGGGGAAGTACCTCCTAGGCAGCTGCCCATTCCTCCCAGGTGGCTGGAAGCCTCTGCTCCGTGAAGCAGGTTGCCGCAGTGTGCAGCAGCTGCCAGGCAGGCCACTGGTGAGGGGCCCTTAGGCTGGTCATCCTCACCCCAGCAGGGGCAGGATTTGGGCCAGCGGATGAGAGGGCATCACAGGCCCTCAGGCTGTCTAGTGCACATCTCTGAGGGGCATTACCACTGTGGACATCCTCCCGGAATGATGACAGCCCCTGGGGCCGGGGCAGGCAAGGTTGGCCATGTCATCCAAGCCCTCCCACGGACACTGAATAGGCTTTTTGCTCTAAAAATAAATATCAGCCCTTTTTTGGTCACAAATCCAGCATCTCAGCAGAAAACTGCCTGACATAAAAAGTCCCCTAAGGAACTGTGTCTGCATTTTGGGGGCTTTTTTTTTTTTTTTTTTTTGTTCCTTTTCTTTTTCAAATTGTAGTTTGTGTGTACTTACTTCCTAAAGGCCTGTCCATCTTCTGGAGCTGGAAGCAGGCTGAGGAGGTGCTCTCACTATCGGCAGGCCCTCGGGCGCTGGCTCCGTGCCTGCCTGGGGAAGCCTTGGCAGCTCTCCCCCAGCTCCTTGGGTCCTTGGGCTCAAGTCGCTGTAACTGCCCCAGATTTGTCCTGGCCGTAGGGTCTAGCCTTAGCCTCCCAGAGCCTGGCAGCACTGCTCAGGAGTCCCTAGGCTGCTCCTGATCCTCTCTGGGCGTCCAGCTTCCAGTCAAGCTCCGTTTGCCAAACAGACTATTTTGAGCTGCCCTTTGGCCTGTGCCTGAGTGTGTTCCCAGTGCAACTTGGCCTGGCTGGGCTAAGAGCAGGCGGGGGAGCCTTCATGCCCAGAGATTCCCACAGGACGGCTGGGAAGCTGCTGGCATTGTCTTTCTGGGAAGATTCTGCTGTCTTGGACCAAACGACAGCTTGGATTCCCACAGTGTTGGGCCCGTGTGCTGCCCCCACCTCCACCCCTCCGCGCACAGGGGCTGTGACCACAGGCTTTCCAGGGATCCTGCCCTTCTTGCCCGTAGGGCTCCCATCTGGCAGAGAACGCCCAGGGCCCGTTGAACTTGAAAGCTCTTTAGACTTAAACTGTCACCTGGGCTTGGTGCCCCAGAAACAGAGCCAGAGAGGACAGTGCCCACTCACTTCTCCATGTTGGCAGCCTCCTGTGTGTGTGGGCAGCCAGAGGTGCCGGCGGTTGATGCCACCAGCTGACTGTGGGTCCTGAGGAGCTGTGGTGGGGGTGGATGGGAGCCAGTCAGTGCAGGTGAGGGCTCCGTTCCTCTGCCCTGACCCTGTCCTCCATCCTGTCTCCTTTGCTGGAGTGGGGCCCGAGGGAGGGGGTTGGCGGGGTGGGAGAAATCAGTGTTTTAATCAGATTTTACGAAAACATTTTATTTCTTTGTACAATTACCATCCTATGTAAAGATGAAATTTGTGTTGAGTTGAAGATTGTCATGGAATAAAGATCACACCATACTTGAGGCCATCTTCATGTAACCCTTTCTAGAGAGTTTTGTGTGGGGGGTGTCTTGGGGCTGGTCTGTTGCGAAGCTGTGCACTTCCCATCTTGTCTTCTTACTGGTAACTCTGACACGAAGCTCGGGCCACGTGAGCCAGACAGGGCTGCCCTCAAACTGGCACCAGCACCCCTCGGCCCCCAACACCAGCCCCTTAGTCATCTCATCCTGGAGGCTGCCCTGTGCCTCCTGCCTTCTCTCCCCACTCCAGGCCTGCCCTGCCTAGGTGCCCCAGTGTTTCCGAGTGGCCCTGGAGATGAGCCCTGGGATACTCCTGTGACCTTTCCAAGGCAGCCAAGACACACTGCCTAGAATCCCCCGAGGCCCCGCTCTGTACTTTGCCCCCATGTCTTCTGCGGCCTCTCCTCGAAGCCTGCAGACACATAGGGAGGGGTCAGAGCAACCACCCCTCTTTTATCGTGGGAAAAAACAAGGCTTCCTCTAAGGCCATGAGACGCTGACCCTGGTGTCCCCCCGCCCCCAACCTTCTCCTCATGACTTGGTGGCGACTGGGCACGTCTCTGAGGCTTCTCCTGGTCACACCTCACATAGTGGCCCTGCTGCTTCCCCTAGCTTCCTTCCCCTGTTCCCCAGGTCCCCTCAAAGGTATGCCCAGCATGCAAGCAGCTGCCCCAGCCATCCTGGGATAAGAGCCTGTCCTAGAGGAGCCCCGGCCTCCCCCACGCCCCTGGCTCAGTGGTCTCAGCTGCTGTGAGGCATCAGGGCTCTGGGGACTGCGCTTCCCCTGGCGTGCAGGGTCCTGGCCCTGTAGGGCCTCTGCAGCCAGCGCTCCTCTCCCACGCTACAGCAGCCAGCCCTGACCCTGCATATGTACCCAAACTGTCCCCTTTTGCACATCTCCCCCACAGGAGCACCCCTCACCACATTTTGTACTCTCACCCAAAGAGTCCAGAGCCCTGTATCCTTGCGTCTGGGTTTGGGGTTGGACCCCCAGTTCCCAGGTGTTCCCAGTTGCTGCCCTTTGCCATTTGTATGAGGACGTGTGTCTGTAGCTGCTGGGGTCCGTGTCCGTGTCTTGTCTCTTGCATGGAGTGCTGAGCTCTCGCAGGGCACAAGGTTCCTTCTCATCCCTTTTGGTGGCTCACTGCACCCCGGGAGCCATGGACCTCACAGAAGCTTAGCATGGCCCTTCGTGAAGCAGATCCAAGCAGAAGTAGCCTTGATTTGGGCAAAGCATGTGTCCTCCAACACCAGCAGCAAGAGCTGGCACCCTGGCAAGGAACTCGGGGGAAGCCAGGCAGAGCCAGGAGGTGTTTCTTGGTGACAGGAATCCTAAAGGCACCAGACCACGGGTCCAGCCTCCAACCAGTGGTTGGCAGCTGTGTTACCTGCCAGCCTGTGAGCACTGGCCAGGGCTTGTCTCCCCTCTTCAGGGCTCACACATCATCTGTGTTTGGCTTGGGGGCATCCAGCTAGGAGAAGTCCCTTAGCATAAACCTGTGGGGTGGGTGAGGACAGAGGTGGGCACCCTGGCTCTTGAGCACACACAGCTGAGGTGCCAAGCAGGGCATGTGCTGCCTTCTCTCTGCAGCATGTGGACTATGTCCCAGGGCAGGGACTTCCCCAAGGTCCATCTCCCCTGAGCAAAGAGAAGCTGGCCAGCTTCCTCCTCTGCTGGCCGTGGCAGTGAACACCTACCCCATTCGTTCCTGGTCATTCTAGGGAGGCCAGCCTGTTGCCTTCCCTCCCTAAAAGTGCACACACCATGGGTCTTTCCATTGTCACCTGCTGGCACTTTCCTCAGCACTCCTGGGACTCTGTGGCCAGGCCATGCCACATGCCGGCACCCTTGTCACTCCCAACCTGAGCATCTCTGCTTCCCCTTGGAGGACGGGAAGGAGCAGGCCTCGGTGGACCATGCAGTTGGAGGCCTCTGAGTTGCTACTTTTTAGCTGCGTGACCCTGGACAAATCCCCTCACTTCTCAGAGCCTCACTGTCCTCAACTGTCAAACGAACATGGTCATTTCCAACAGCACAGGTTGTTCCAAAACAGAGCAGGTTGGGGTCCAGAGTGTCCAGACACTCAGTCACCATAGCAGTGTCTGACCTGCAAGTAGGGGAGGCGTTGTGTGAGGGCCCCGTAGCTCAGCTTCCCATGCAGCCATGGCTCAGCCTTTAATGGCGCTGGTGGTATGCCGCTTGGCAGGAGAGGCTTTCTCAGGCACAGTCCCTGCAAGGAAAAGCAGCAGGCCAATGGGCAGGTGACGCCTCACGTGTCTTTGCCTTCCCTGTGATGACCGGCTCATCCTGGACCGAACCCGGCCACCCTATCAGCATCACTGGCCCTTCTCCTGAACGCGCCCGGTTTTCTCCTCTCTCCGTGTCCGCGCCAGCTCATGTTCATCTTTCCCAGAGCCTCACCACCTTCTCTTTTCCTCTGCAGAGATGGCTCCGAAGTCAAAAAAGAAGGGGCACCCTGGGAGGGAGCAGAAGAAGGTATGTGGGCTCAGGGGCCTCCTCCACTGGCTGTGTGGGCCCCAGTGGGACCCTGGGTCTGGCCTGGGCTGGTCCTGCCCGCCTGACGTCAGCCTGTCTCTCTGTCTCTGTCTCTCCGTCTGCAGCACCACCACCACCACCACCATCAGCAGATGCAGCAGGCCCCGGCCCCTGTGCCCCAGCAGCCACCCCCACCACCCCAGCAGCCCCCACCCCCTCCACCTCCACCACAGCAGCAGCAGCAGCCGCCCCCGCCCCCTCCGCCCCCGCCCTCCCTGCCACAGCAGGCAGCCCCTGCGATGAAGTCCTCGCCCCCGCCCTTCATCGCCACCCAGGTGCCCGTCCTGGAGCCCCAGCTCCCAGGCAGCGTCTTCGACCCCATCGGCCACTTCACCCAGCCCATCCTGCACCTGCCGCAGCCTGAGCTGCCCCCTCACCTGCCCCAGCCGCCCGAGCACAGCACTCCACCCCATCTCAACCAGCACGCGGTAGTCTCTCCTCCAGGTGAGCCGTGGCCCACCGGGGTGTCCTTCCACCTTGGTCCTCCCACGCAGTGACTGGGCACGCTGGGCCATCTTGGAAATTAAGGGAGATGCCCTGGGACACAACTTGCATGGAGTTAGCATGTTGATTCAGAAGATTTTGATTCAGTTTTTTTGCTGAGCTAGGTGTTAGCTGAGAAAAGATGGAACCCCTCTGCAACTCCTGGCCAGGGGTGGGGAAACAAGCTCATCCTGATCAGACTCCTCCTGTGCAGCCTGGACAGCATGTACCTGGGGGATACAGGGACAGGGTTTGCCCGCCTGTGGGGCTGGGAAAGGGCTGTGCGAGTAGGTGACAGAGCTCTGCAGGGAAATCTGAAGGGCCAGCGTGAGCCTCAGGGGCAAGGAGGGAGGGAGACCAACCATAAGTCAGGAAGATGCCAACCAGCAGCGTGACCCCACACCCTTGCTGGAAGCTGTCTTTATTCTGGAGTCTGGGGTCACGGAGGGCGAGGAGAGCTGACTGGTTGGAGGGAGGCCAGTAGGAGGCCACTAGAGTCCAGACAAGGTCAGGATGGAACAGAAAAGGCAGGCCGGGGGCCCGCAGGCATTCAGGCCTCACCGCCTTGGTGTTGTATCCTTCCAGCTTTGCACAACGCGCTGCCCCAGCAGCCATCGCGGCCGAGCAACCGAGCCGCCGCCCTGCCTCCCAAGCCTGCCCGGCCCCCGGCCGTGTCGCCTGCCCTGGCCCAACCCCCCATGCTCCCACAGCCCCCCATGGCTCAACCCCCTCAAGTGCTGCTGGAGGACGAAGAGCCATCTGCCACACCCCTCACCTCCATGCA
Organism: Varecia variegata; assembly: GCA_028533085.1. Classification (NCBI taxonomy): domain Eukaryota; kingdom Metazoa; phylum Chordata; class Mammalia; order Primates; family Lemuridae; genus Varecia; species Varecia variegata. Next base: position 84,329,295 of record CM052442.1, on the reverse strand, counting down.
GATGCAGCTGTACCTGCAGCAGCTGCAGAAGGTGCAGCCCCCCACGCCGCTACTCCCTTCCGTGAAGGTGCAGTCCCAGCCCCCACCCCCGCTGCCACCCCAGCCCCACCCCTCTGTGCAGCAGCTACAGCAGCAGCCCCCGCCCCCGCCCCCACCCCAGCCCCAGCCCCCACCCCAGCAGCAGCACCAGCCCCCGCCACGGCCTGTGCACTTGCAGCCCATGCAGTTCTCCACGCACATCCAGCAGCCCCCACCACCCCAGGGCCAGCAGCCCCCCCACCCGCCCCCGGGCCAGCAGCCGCCCCCACCACAGCCCGCCAAGCCTCAGCAAGTCATCCAGCATCATCCTTCACCCCGGCATCACAAGTCGGACCCCTACTCAACAGGTAAGTGGCCCCTACCCCAGGACTCTAGGGAGACCCAGAGTTTTGTCCTCGAAGCCAGAAGGGTCAGCTTGTACTTCAGACTGTAGTGGGCTAAGAGTCGAGCCTCAAAGGCTCCGGCTACTTGGAGGGGTTGCCTGGGAAGGGGGTGTTGGTGCTTCCTGCAGTGTCTCTGTCCGGTATCTGTCTTGCTTGCAAGCTGAGATCACCCAGATTAAGGCCCCTATTGGCTCTTCTCTTAGAATTCAGTCAGGAATGTGACAACACACCGTGTGCCCTGATAGCTGGGGCAGCCGGAGCCCAGGTGAGGCATCTGATCCACCTCTGGAGCTTGGGGGGCCGGGGTAGGCTTCCTGGAGGAGGTGACCATAGGACACATAGGAGTGAGTTGAGTAAATAGGGTGGGGAATGAAGTCCAGGCAGAGCTGGGGGCAGGCCTGGGGCATTGTGGTCTGCTCCAGGCCCACGAAAATGGGTACCTCCAGCCTGTAGGGCCCTGGGGGATCCAGGGGTACCTGCTCTTGGCCTTGCGAGGCCCACTTGGCAAATCCAGGGCACCATGGTGGGGAACACTGGGCAGGAGCATTTAACACATTAACTGCCATGTGAGATGTATTTAGCTCACGCTAGTTTTGAGCCAGGGTCCTTGTGAAGCATATGTAACTCACTCGTGTTTTCACCTTGGGAGCTGTGTGAATTATGTTTTCAAGTTGCATATAACTCACGCACAGAAAACAATAAAAAACAACAACTTTTTCATCAAATTGGAAAGGATCGTTTTGTTTTCAAAGTTTTATTCTATTTTCATGATAAAACACTGTGGTCCCAAGGGAAAAATTTATTTTCTAGTGTGGCAGTCAATGCGTTAAGTGTCAGTAACCAAAGTGTCCTGGCTGGCCCTGGCAGGGGGACATTCCAGTTGATGCCAGTGGCATGGTGATGCTCCAGGGTCAAGGTGGAGGTTCCTGGACTCAACAGTGTAGACTGTGCAGTCTGTCTTGGGGATGCACTGGGCACTGCCTGCAAACCGAGCAACAAAGCAGCAACTACTTCTAAACTTCGCAGAAGCAGCTTGGCGCCAAGTGGATTGCTGCATGCTCTGAGCCGAGAACAGCTTTCTGTTCACCCTGGGAAAGGCTGGTGTGGGCCTGGCAGCTGTGCAGCTGTGCCGCTTCTCACCCTGGGCTTCCCTGTGGGGAAGGTGATGGACAGGGATGCAAGGCCTTCAGAAGAGCCAGCACTAGGTGTGCCTAGGACCACAGGGGCCAGGGCTGGTTCCCTCTGGCCCACTCTGCTTTAAGTCCCTGGACCCCCACCCCAGCTCCTGTAGCCTAGGATGGGGCACAGGGAGTGGCGTGGATTGGAACGCCTGGGGTCTTTGGGCCAAAAGCCAAGTTGTCAGACTCCCAGGGTAGCTCAGCAGGCATCCCTGGGCACCCAGCCAGCTTTCAGGCACCATCCCTGAAGCACTGGGCCTCCCCTCTAAAGCCGCCAGCAGGTGGGAAGGTTCCTATAGGCCACGGGCGCAACAGCCTGCTGTTGCCCCGGTCAGCCTCAGCAGGTGCCCTGGAGGGCACTGCCCTAGGTTGGAGGCTGTCGCAGTCGTGTGCCTGTGAATCGCTCGGGGCCAGACCCCAAAGCCTCCCAGCACCAAACAGGGATGGCAGTGTCCAAAGCGGTCCTGATGTGCTGAAATCGGAGGAATTGTCAAGGCCAGCAAAATCAGCCACATGGGTGGTGGGCCTCGCCACCACGTGGGCTCCAGCTGTGATGCCTCCTGGGGTTAGGGGCGGGCCCTGGCTCTAGAGAGAGGCAAGTGGGCCCACCACACCTGGGGTGTTATTGTCTGCTCCGGGCCCACAAAAATAGGTAACTCTGGCTAGTGGGGACCCTGGGAGACCCAGGGGCGCCTATGCTGGCAAACAGTGGCTCGGAAGCAGGCTCTAGAGGTTGTCGGTGGAAGGGCTAGCATGTGGAACCAGGTTAGATTGTCAAGAGTGAGGCACGGGACCGGACCGGGCGCAGGGGCATTGCAGAGAGGCAGTTTCCTCTTGTGGATGGTTTATCGAGTCGCCTTTCCTGTAGGGATTTAAGCAGGGGGTGTCCACGTGTTAGACAGGCAGGACTTGGCTCCTCCAGGGCTCCGTTTGCTCACCACTGAAGCTGAGAAATTAGAGTTAAGTGTCCGTTGTTCCTTTCCCAAAGGCCAGTAGTACCCGTGCCCCATGCTCATACCCGTGGCTGCCTGGATCCCTCCCAGCACTGGGTTGGATGCAGGTGTCAGGCCAGCCAGTTTCGTAAAGCAGCCCCAGCTCCAGGCTTCCCCCTCTGTGGGGCGTGCAGGCTAAGTTAGGGAGCAGGACTGTGGGGAGGGTCCTGAGATCCCCACCCCCGGAGACCAGGCCACACAGGGACAGAAGTGGGCGCCTGGGTTGAGCTTTGCGGGGTTGGAAAGTGCCGATATCCAACCGCACTTGAGACCGGTATGTCAGGGTTTGTAAGTCTGACACACAGGAGAATCTAACACCAGGACTGGCGCTTCAAGGCTCCTGGGAGCCTGCTGCATGCTGGGCTTGGGGTGTGACTGAGCGGGCCATGGGCCCCGCGATCAGGGCATCGGGGGCACTCAGCCCCTGGGGGAGGGGGCTTGTCCTCACTAGGCTCGGTGGCATCTGGGGGTCTCCACTCTTTGGAGCCTGGCCAGTGACCCTTGCCCCATGGCCTGGCTGGCCACGTGTTGTTGCTGCTTCCAGCCTGTCCTTTCCCCCGTTCATGATTCTCTCAAGGCCCAAGTGGCCCTCCAGCCCCTGACATACTTCTTGTCCCCTGTCCTAGGTCATCTCCGCGAAGCTCCCTCCCCGCTTATGATGCCCTCCCCCCAGATGCCGCAGTTCCAGAACCTGACCCGCCAGTCTCCGCCCCAGCAAAGCGTGCAGCCGAAGAAGCAGGTAAGGCCAGGGCTGGGCCAAGGCCCGCAGGGCCGGCCAGGGGGCGCCTGCTGACCTCACTGGTCACCGTGCCTGTGCCGTCCCAGGAGCTGCGTGCAGCCTCCGTGGTCCAGCCCCAGCCCCTGGTGGTGGTGAAGGAGGAGAAGATCCACTCACCCATCATCCGCAGCGAGCCCTTCAGCCCCTCGCTGCGGCCGGAGCCCCCCAAGCACCCGGAGAGCATCAAGGCCCCCGTCCACCTGCCCCAGCGTGAGTGCCCTCCCTGCCCACAGCTGGGACTCAGGCCCCCAGACCCGTGTTGGACATGAGCTTGCTATGGGGCTGGTGGCCCAGGCCCTTGGGCTCTTTGTGTTCCAGGGCCGGAGATGAAGCCCGGGGACGTTGGGAGGCCTGTGATCCGGCCCCCTGAGCAGAACGCACCCCCGCCAGGGGCCCCTGACAAGGATAAACAGAAACAGGAGCCGAAAACTCCAGTTGCGCCCAAAAAGGTAGGGACAGTTAGGCCCGTGGGTGCCCCTGCCCCTTGACCCAGGACGGTGCCATGGTGGGCAAGTCCTCCTGCAGTCGTCTTCAGGCGCAGCAGGCCCCTCACCTGCCCCTGGCCTCTCTGCCCCGCAGGACCTGAAAATCAAGAACATGGGCTCCTGGGCCAGCCTGGTGCAGAAGCATCCAACCACCCCATCCTCCACAGCCAAGTCATCGAGCGACAGCTTCGAGCAGTTCCGCCGAGCTGCTCGGGAGAAGGAGGAGCGTGAGAAGGCCCTGAAGGCGCAGGCTGAGCATGCGGAGAAGGAGAAGGAGCGGCTGCGACAGGAGCGCATGAGGTGGGCAGGGCTCCACGTGGGGCGTGGGACTCCTTGGGTTACGCTGGGGGCCCCCAGGCTGACAGGCCCTGCTCTGCCCAGGAGCCGGGAGGACGAAGACGCACTGGAGCAGGCCCGGCGGGCCCATGAGGAGGCACGCCGGCGCCAGGAGCAGCAGCAGCAGCAGCAGCGGCAGGAGCAGCAGCAGCAGCAGCAGCAGCAGCAGCAACAGGCAGCCGCTGTGGCCGCCGCTGCCGCTGCCGCCGCCGCCCCCCCTCAGGCCCAAAGCTCCCAGCCGCAGTCCATGCTGGACCAGCAGAGGGAGCTGGCCCGGAAGCGAGAGCAGGAGCGAAGGCGGCGGGAAGCAGTGAGTCGGGGGGGGCCCCAGTGGAGACTGTTGGGCAGGACCCAGAGGGGCTGGGAATGGGGACCTGGGGCCTGGAGAGGGTGCGGAGCCAGGGACCCCAAGCCCTGCTGGTCTGCAGTCAGCCTTCGGGCTCAGTGTGATGGCCTCGTGCCACGAGGGTACAGGGCGGGCACTGAGGGAACAGTCCCTGGGAGGTCTGAGGGCCACTGCAGCAACAGGGGCAGTGGGTGACTAGGTCACCCCACCTCACTCCCTCCCTCCTTCCTCTTTCCTTCAGATGGCAGCTACCATTGACATGAATTTCCAGAGTGATCTATTGTCAATATTTGAAGAAAATCTTTTCTGAGAGCACCTAGGTGGCTTCTGACTTTGATTTTCTGGCAAAACGTTGACTTTCCATAGTGTTAGGGGCGGCGGTGGAGGCGGTAGCAGCAGCCAGGGAGTGTCTCTGGGCCTGGCCCTCCTGCATGCTATGCCTGGGGCGGGCCTGACGGGCAGCTGAGGATCGCAGAGCCTGTCTGCCTTACGGCCAGCCGGACAGATGTCCTGCCACCCACCACCCGCTCACAGGACGTCAGCTCAGAGCACGCCTCATTATGAGCAAGTGCCGGCCGGACCCAAGCCCTGCGTCCCCACATGGGGGTCAGAGGCCCTTCTCTCCGCCAAATGTCTACACAGTATACACAGGACATCGTTGCTGCCGCCACCGTGACTGGTTTTCTGTCCCCGAGGACATGACGTTTGCGACGTCCCGCCCACCGGGAGTTCTTCCCCACACCCCAGCTACTGCCGCCCACTCCCAGGAGACCAGGGCAGGCCCACGTGGGCTGGAGGCGGGCGAGGCCGTCCCACCCCCTTGCTGGCACTGACTTTGCCTTGAACAGATCCCACCCCTCCCCTCCCCCCACAAGCCTTTAATTGAGAGCCGCTCTCTGTAAGTGTTCGCTTGTGCAAAAGGGAATAGTGCCGTGGAGGTGTGTGTGTCCATGGCAATTTGGGGCGAGGTGACTGCCCCTCGTGCGTGTGGGCAGGCCCCGCCCGGGGAGTGAGGCCACCAACCAAAGTCAGTTCCTTCCCACGTGTGTTTCTGGGTTTTTTTTTTTTTTTCTATATATATATTTTTTGTTGGATTCTATTTTATTTTTAATTCTCTCTTCTCCTCCAGACACAATGGCACTGCTTATCTCCGAAATGGTGTGATCGTCTCCTCATTGAGCGGCGGCTACCACCGCGCTGTGGGTAGTGTGTGACCGTGGCTGTACTGTATAGTGAACATAGTTGGCATATCTTTGTTTGAAGTTTGTTGGTGACTCCACCAAACTGGTGTAAAAAAAAAAAAAAATCCACAAAAAAACAAAACACAAAACGCAAAAAAAAAAAAATACTGCTTTTATTTTACTCGGTTTCAGACTTTATTAGTCTATTTTTAATTATTAAACCAGAAAGCTGCGATTTCTTTTATTTCTCTTGCTCCCCTACCCCCTCATTCGTTGGCTTCTTTGTTTTTTAATGTCAGATCTGTTTGAGTTGTTTTTTACCAATAAAGGAAGGGCCAGGGGACAAGGTGGGCACCAGGCGCTGGGGGCTGCTGCAGACTGAGGCAGAGGTTCCCCCGCCCTGTGCCCGGCCCCAACCAGCCGGCTGCTCCTTCCCACGCTTTTTTTTAATTTTATAATTGGAGCCCTTGGTGAGGTTATGCGTGCCATGAGAACCCACTCTACACCACATCGCTGGTGCCTCAGTGTTGGCCAAACTCTGGAGTCGCTGACTGGTTTGACTTTCATACGGTGAATATGCATTTGGTCTGTACTGATCATGGAATAAACACATCTCTCTTTTTTAATGCTGGCGTCTCCCTGACATTTCTTTGTGAACCAACTGTTGCCTAGGCTAGGCCCAGGGCCCCCCTGGACCCCAGACCACCTCTATATAATAATTACCACCAGGAGCTACCTAGCCTCTCTCCCTTGGCCTGTCCCTGCTTTCCCTGGGCAGGAGCCCCTCAGGCTAGTAGCAGCCACCCCAAGCTGAAGCTGTGACATGGAGCCCAGGTACCCATTCTGTGGACCCTGGCCTAGGTGGGTGACATGCTCCAGCAGAACCCTGGCCAAACTCCAGACAGTATTCTTCCCTTTCACCCTCCTCTGTCGTGGTCCCCCACTCACCAAAAGACTTGGGCCACTTCTCCTACCTTGCTTGCCTCTACCTAACTCCTTTCATTTAAGCTCAGGGTTAACCAGATATTCTTAGGTAAGTGTACATCCCTCTAAATAGGATCCTCATCCCCCACACACATACACACACGCACACATTCCTGCCTGAGAAAGCCCACGGGTGGCCTCCTGGCCAGCCCTGCTGGTGTGCCCACCTGTATGCACATGCCCTAGCCACAAGGCACAGGTGGTGCCCAAGAACAGCCCCCTAGGATGTAAGATACAAGTATGTAATTTATATGTATGCAGAGACAGACAAACATTTCTAGCACTGTTTATTAACCTACATCCCCCCTTTTAAGCCTGAAAGGCCCTTTATTGTCTTGTGTTTAGATCTGCCAGACCTCCCAGTAAGGGTGTAGTTCGGGCATCCAGCCAGGGGCCCCCCACTTCCTTGACGTCCGTACCCACCCAAGCACTTCATATACCACTGTGCTGGTTCAAGTGTGACATATTTTGGTTCTTTGGGGTTTCTTCCATTTCATCCCACCCCCTGGTTTTTGTTCCTTGTTTTGTTCAGAAACATCCCCAGGCTGGTCCAACTGTTGAGCTGGAGAGATGGTTTTGTATGCATCTTCCTGTTGAAGATTTAACTCTGCCATGGCCGCCTTCACACCTCCTTGATGGGTGTTTCTCTAACTGGGTTGTAATTAGAACTGGGATCTATTTAATTTCTCCAGTCATTTCCCAATCCTTCCCACAGTACTAGAAATCTTAGTCCTATACAAGAGTAAGAGGTGTGTACAAGCCCCAATGTACTGTATGCACGGATCGCTTGGCCAATAATTATGTCAGTGAATCTGAGACTTGTATTAAACACTTTAGACATTTGTAGAAGGGAATTCGTAGACTTTTCACTTATATACTAAAGGTTCTTTTTTTTTTTTTGTGCAGTTCTCATTGCAAAAATAAACATTTGTACTGAATATAAAGTTAACCTTCCTGTGACTACTGATGTCTTTTTGTTTGAGGAGTTGGGAGGAGGTGAGGTGGGGGGGGGCAGTCAGTGATGTGTAGCAGAGGAAGACCCGAGGTCCCCAGACACCCACTAGCCATGCAGCCAGATTAGAGGACTCTGGGAGATCCTGAGAACATCAAGTTGTCAGAGAATTGACTTGATGGAAAGTGTGAAAGAAACCAAAGTTATGACATTAGGCTAATCATGCAAGAAAAGAAAGCTATGTGGTTAAGTCCAGGGAGAACAATGTGGGACAGTGTAATCATAGAAAGCTATCTGAGATGCACTGTTTACTGAGAACACCATAAACCACTCTTCACCTTTAAGTAATAACCTCATGGACTTCATTATGGTCCCAGGACAGTATGATGTTTAGCAGCCTTGACAATAAATACAAAGGTATATAGATAAAAGTGGGAGGTAGAAGGAGCAGGAGGTGACAAAGGACGGTGGATGGTTTAAAGTTAGATGAAACCAACACAAAAAAACAGCACGTCCAGTGGTGGTGATGTGAGCAAGTCTGTAGGTAATGCCCCAAGTTGGTAAATCAAGAAATAGTTACAGGCCGGGCGCGGTGGCTCACGCCTGTAATCCTAGCACTCTGGGAGGCTGAGGCGGGCGGATTGTTTGAGCTCAGGAGTTCGAGACCAGCCTGAGCAAGAGCGAGACCCCCGTCTCTACTAAAAATAGAAAGAAATTATATGGACAGCTAAAAATATATATATAGAAAAAATTAGCCGGGCATGGTGGCGCATGCCTGTAGTCCCAGGTACTGGGGAGGCTGAGGCAGTAGGATCACTTAAGCCCAGGAGTTTGAGGTTGCTGTGAGCTAGGCTGACGCCACGGCACTCACTCTAGCCCGGGCAACAGAGTGAGACTCTGTCTCAAAAAAAAAAAAAAGAAAAATAGTTACAGAAGCACATTTAGTGATACCTAGGTAACCACCAAAAGATACAAAAGCATTCCGATGGCCGCCCCCAGGAGAAAGGGAGGTGGAGACAGATTGCTGTCTTTCTCCTTGTCATTCTGGATTGCTGTTTAGCCAGATTTATAGCTTTAAGGCAAATGATTTCATCCCCGAATTTCAGGTTCATGATCTGTACTACAGGGATGTGATAATACTACCTACACTTAAAGAGTTGTTATAAGGGTTAAATGACGGGCATCCCTAAAATGTTGAAGGATCTTGGGGGCAGGTTGCAAAATAGGAGGAAGAAGCTGGTTCCTTGCAAGGACGGGGCTCTGTGACACCGGGCCCCTATCATGCCTGGCCATGCCCTGCTTCCTCTTTCCGCCGGTGACTCAGTCGGCCCGGTCCTTCTCTGGGGAGCCCGGCCTGCCCTCTAGGAGTTAGGGTATCCCGCCTCCATCGGCCGCTACCGGAACCGGGGCCTCACCACTTGCGGATTGGCTCCCCGACAGGGACCTGTCACTTGGACATCAATAGACGCCACCATCCAATCACAGCCGTGCAGGGCGGGGCGGAGGGCCTGCTGAGCCAACTGGAGGACGGTGCTGGGCCGAGGCCGCTGGACCCACCGTTGGAACCAGGGCTGCATGAAGGTGCTGCTAGGTCATCGGAGCCAGGCCGAGGGGAGGGTCTCTCGCTCTGGGTCGGGGAGCTCCCGGCGGGCGGCGGCCGGGGCTCCCGAGGCTTCCTCGGGCCGCTGAGACCGCCTGCGCCTGCCCGCCAATCCTAGCCATAGCATTGCCTGTCCCTGTTCCTCCGCTTCCGGGCCCACCCAATACGCCATATTAGGTTCCGGCCCCGCCCCCTGTCTCATTGGCCCAGCCCCCTCACCCAGGGCTCCGGCCTTCACTGCCCAATGTTAGGCCTCGCCTCCTCTAGGCTCCACCCACTCTCCCGCCCACCCGCTCAAGCCACGCCCCCTAGCCCTTACACCGCTCCTAGGTCAAGTTGGGTCCGCCTTTCCGGCTCGAAGGCCGCATCTACTCTGCATATACCCCGCCCCCTCTCTCCTGGCTCCGCCCATTTCCCCCTCAGGGTTTCCTGCCCCAGGTTTGTCCCAGCTCCGAATCTACCTCTTGTGTTTATACGGCACGGCCACCTGGTGCAGGAGTCCTAGTAGGCCTCCGCCCCTGTCTTAAACCCCGCCCAGGCCGCCCTCGGCCCCGCCTATCCCTCCCCTTTTTCTCACAAACTCCTCCCCAGCCCCCGCGGCCGGGTCCCCGCAGGCTCCGCCCCTGCACCCTGGCCCTGTTCCCCATCCTTGGCGCTCCCAGGTGTTTGTTTACCTGGCACTTAGGTGAGTCTCGAGCTGCGGCGGTTTCGGTCCTAGCCGCCCGCCTCTTCCCTCAGTGCGTCCCGCAAGCCCCGACGGCACGGAGGGGCCCCAGACCAAAGGCGGTGGGCGCCCCGCCTCGCCGCTGCTGCGCGCGCCCCTGGCCCAGGCCCCCGACAGCAGCGCCACCGCCGTCCCTGAGCGCGGGGACATGCCAGACCTGGTGGTGACGGCGCTGCTGGCGCCGTCGCGCCTGTCGCTGAAGCTGCTCCGCTCCTTCATGTGGAGCCTCGTGTTCTCCGCGGCGCTGGTGGCCGCGGCGGTCTACGGCTGCATAGCGCTCACTCACGTGCTGTGCCGGCCCCGGCGCGGCTGCTGCGGGCGCCGCCGGCGCGTGGCTCCCGCCTGCCTAAGCGACCCCTCGCTGGGCGAGCACGGCTTCCTGACCCTCAAGGTGAGCGTGCGCAGGATGGGGGGTGGGGGGCACTGTCGGGGCCGCGGGGGGCGCTTAGGGGCGCCGAGGGGTGAGCAGATCGGGACTGGGTTGAATCCATACCCGGGTCAGCACAGAGGCCTGGGGTTCAAGCCTAGGGAAGGGGGGTTTCCCAAGCCTCAAACCGTGCCCCACCCCCCCACCAGAGCTCAGGCCTGCGTCTGCACTACGTGTCAGCTGGACGAGGCAATGGGCCCCTCATGCTGTTTCTGCATGGCTTCCCCGAGAATTGGTACGTCTGGGGCGCACGGGACTGGGGCAGGTGGAGCTCGGACCAACCAACCGCTAGGGCACTCAAGAGGTGGGGATGAGGGCTGGGTAGGCTGGGATGCGCAGAGCATATAGGGCCCAGAGGGGTTGCCATGGAACAAGGGTACTGCGTCAGGATGCCTGGGATCCCGAGGACCTGAAGGGATGGGACAAAGGGGTGTTGAGGTTGAGATGCCCTGGACTTGGGGTGCAGCTAGTCTTAGCCTCTGCCTGGGATTCCCCATCCTTCTGGGAAATCTGGAGCAGGAAGCTGGGGTTGCCAATGGCCTCTGCTGGGCGTAGTAGGATGGAGGCGCAGGCTGGGAGCCCTGACTCAATTTCCCTCCCCGCCCACCCGGCAGGTTCTGCTGGCGCTACCAGCTCCGGGAGTTCCAGAGCCGCTTCCACGTCGTGGCTGTGGACCTGCGTGGCTATGGTCCTTCGGATGCGCCACGGGAGGTGGACTGTTACACCATCGACCTGCTGATGGCAGACATCGAGGATGTCATCCTAGGCCTGGGTGCAGACACACCCCCATCCCAGAAGCCGCCTTCCCCGTCCTGCAGGCACCCATCCCTCCTTCCCCCTCCCCCCAATCCCTACTTCCTCCTTGCTGGGACCCATGTCCCCACCCCTGCCTCAGCCCTACCTGGCATCTCACACCAGCTTCTCTGACCCTCAGGTTACTCCAAGTGCATCCTCGTGGGCCATGACTGGGGTGCTCTTCTTGCCTGGAATTTCTCCATCTACTACCCATCCCTGGTGGAGCGGATGGTTGTGGTCAGTGGTGCCCCCATGTCAGTGTACCAAGGTGTGTCGGGGAGTCTGGGACACTGGGCTGTGCCTGCGTGCAGGGGTGTGTGTGTCTGACTATATTTGCAATTTTCTGTGCACCTGTCAACATGCCAGGGGCTAGGGGCACAGCAGTGAACCCAGGTTTCTTCCCTTGGGTCACTTCTCATTCTAAAATCGGTGAGAATGCACTTAGGAGTAACCCACATTCTTTCAGCACTTACACAAGGAGCCTGTGTACAGTAACCTACTCAAGGCTCCTGGGCTTATGAAAGTGTTATTCCCCTATGTTACAGCTGGGGGAAACTGAGGCAAGAGAGGTTAAATGACCTTCTTCTGGCAGGGAAGGCACAGATAACTAAGCAACTGCAGTAGCATGAGATGCCGTCTTTGGCTACCCACTGTCTATATCATATCACCTGATTTTAGTTCCTGGCATTGTAGTCATAACTACATGATCTCTCTCTCTCTCCCTCCCCTCCCCACCTTGTGTTTATTTCTTTCCTGTCTCCCCTTCTAGACTCTAGGCTCCCCTGAGGGCAGAGAGCCTGTCCCATTCACTGCTATGTCTCCAGGGTCTAGAACAGGGCCCGGCACACAGTAGGTGCTCAATAAATGTTAGCTGAATGAAGCAGGGGAAATGCATCCTGGCCTAGGCAGCGAATGGACACCAGTGAATGTGGGGGATCCCCAGAGCTGCAGATGGAGGAGGCCCCCCCATTCTGTGGACAGGGACCACCCAGCACTATCTATCTGGGTAGAAGGGTGGTACCTGGGCCAGGAGGGGTGTCTAGTGTCTTCACAGACTCAGGCAATGCAGTGGTGGCATTCCTGAGGCCTGTGTGCCTGACCTGGGCATGTGTTAGGGGTTCAGGTGTGTGGGGCCTAACAGGCCTCACATCTGTCCCCCATCCCACCCACCCCAGACTACTGTCTGCGCCATATTGGCCAGCTCTTCCGTTCGAACTACATGTTCCTGTTCCAGCTTCCCTGGCTGCCTGAGAAGTTTCTGTCCATGTCTGACTTCCAGGTGCAGTGGGGTGAAGGCCTGGGGATGGCGGGAGCAGGTTGGGATTGGGCTGGCTGGGCACTGAAGCCAGAGTTCTGATATGTGCCCAGATCCTGAAGACCACCTTCACTCACCACAAGTCAGGCATCCCACACTTGACCCCCAACGAGCTCGAGGCCTTCCTTTATAACTTCTCACAGCCCAATGGCCTCACCGGGCCCATCAACTACTACCGAAACCTCTTCAGGTGAGAACAGATGCAGGGCAGAAGCTCAGGAGAGTTACAGGGGAAGAGGGTGGGGGCATCCATCCTTCTGCCTGTCTGTCTGTCTGTCTTGGCCACAGGAATTTCCCCTTGGAGCCCCAGGAGCTGGCCACACCCACACTGCTGCTGTGGGGGGAGAAGGACAAGTACTTCGATCTGGGGCTGGTGGGGGCCATTGGTAGCCGCTTTGTGCCAGGCCGGTTGGAGGCCCACATCCTGCCAGGGGTGGGGCACTGGATCCCACAGAGCAACCCCCAGGAGATGCACCAGTACATGTGGGCCTTCTTGCAAGACCTGCTGGACTAGTGGCCCTTTCTCACCAGCCTGCCCAGGTGCGTGGACACTCAGGAACACACACCCACTATCTGTGTATCCCTGGGAATCCATACAATGTACGTAGGTGGGTGGACTCTTAGATTTCCCACAGACGTGGGACTCCTGGATTGTACATAAATGCATCTGTGGGTGCTCACATGCAGGCATGGGTGTGTGCACATGTGAGCAGGCACTCTGACCCTGGGAACGAGGTATCCCTCTGCTCTGTGGAGCCAGATGCTGGAACCAAGTGTCCTATCTCTCCCCTCCCTGGGACGGCACTCTGCTCCTTGCCATAGCCAGCCAAATCATAAACTTCGACCTTCCCATCCCTGGCTTCCACATCTAGTCTGGGTCTTCAGCTAAATGCTACAGTGCTGCTAGCCATGTCTGGCTGATTCAACTTAAATGTAAATTAGTTTAAAATGAAATACAATTAAAATGCAGTGCCTCAGTCATGCCAGCCATATTTCAAGTGCTGGATTGCCACATCAGTGCAGAAAGATCTTTTAGACAGTGCTGAAGAGGGAATTCATAGCTTAAAAGTAGGGGGCCTCCCTGCCTGGCTTTTGACAACCTCACCAAGCAGGGGACCCTGGTGGGCAGGCAGTCTCCTCTCCAGCCAGACCCAAGGCAGCTCCCACGATCCCCCTCCCTGTCCTGACCCTAGGCCTTGTCAGGTCAAATTCTCTTGCCCCAGCCTGGGCTGGCCTGCGTCTCCCATCCCTGGGGAAAATGACTTGGGGCTCTGGAAGGACGTCTGAGATTCTTGACTCAGCGTAGGAAGAGACCAGCTCCCAGAATGTCCCTCTGTGATCTGAAGCCTGCCTCTCCAGCTCCTGGAATCTTCTGCTCCAAATTAGCCTCACTTCCTGCTGACTTTCTGGTGGCCTCTGGCTCCAGCTTCCAAATGAGGGGGTGACAAGTGGAGGGTAAGCACCCAACTCCAGGCTTGTCACAGCATCAACTTCTATCTCCCTGGTGTCTGCCTAGCCTTTGGGCAGTGTCATTCATCACCTGCAGCGTGATGACATGCTGAATGACACTGCCATGGGGTTGGGGACAGTGTCATTCATCACCTGCAGCGTGAGGACCTAGGGGATCAGAGAAATGCATTCTCCTGTCTCTGGGATGGGCCTGCCTGCTGGTCGCTCCTCCCCGCCCCTTGCTCCTCCCTTGTCCCCAAAGTAACATCCTTTCACTCAACATAGGTGCCAGGCACTGTTCTAGGGATAGAGTGTGAACCAGAAAGACACAGCCTTTCTCCCATGCAAGCTGTGACAGGGCCCATGTAAGGCTTCCCTGAGAAAGCACAGGAGAGACCCCAGCTTTTGGGGGGACGCACTTTAAGGGGGAGTGGAAAGCAGTGAATGGGAAGGTCCAAGGCGGGAATAGCCAGCTATTGGAGTAATAACGTGGAGGCCGGCAGGCGCTGCGAAAGCAGAACGAGCGAGGAGCCCTCGGGAGGAGAAGAGGCCACAGCCAGACATCCAGGGACTGCGAGGAGTTTGATTTCGATTCTCAAGGGAAGCCAGGGGAGGGTTTTCAGCAGGGGAGGGACATGGTTTGCATTTTGAAGAGCTCCCTGTGGCGGCCGGACAGTCCCACGCAAGAGTGCGTGCGCGGAAGCCGGCGGGGGGCTGGGTACGGCCTCAGCACAGGGCGGGCCCTGGGCCCCCAAGGAGCAGGGACCCAGCCCCCAGGACCGGGCCCCCTGCCAGAGTGGGAGCAGCGCCTCCGCCCTGGGACCAACAGACAGGCGGGAGGCGCGGAGGACCCCTGAGGCCTGACCTGAGGTGGAGGTTGGGGGCGAGGAGGCCTGCGTACAGGATGAGGACGGCGTCCAGGGGGCGGTGGGGTTGGCGACGGTTGCCAGGGTGACGGGGGAAAGGTTGACGGTTAACCGGAACGGGTAGCGGTTGTCTGGGTGACCGGAGGGGCCCACGCAAAGGCCGACGGGAGGCCTGCGACAGTTGCCCGGGCGACTGGGGTCCGCTGACTGTTGCTAGGGTAACGAGAGGGCGCCCTCTTCCGCCGCCGCGGCTGCGGGCGGTAGGGAAGCGGGGCCTCCTGGAGGAAGCGATCGCGTTGATTGGGCAGAGTCCTGACGAGTGAGCCAATAGAAACTCGCGACTCGGCCTAGGCCCGCCTCCCCCAGCCTGAGCCAATCCGGACGCACCTTTCTTCTGGCCAAGGGATTTGGCGCGCACGTCTCTTCAGGCGGGAGCTGGGACCTCGAGGGCTCCGGCTGGGACTTCACCTAGGATCGGCGTTTTTCAGTCTCCCTGCCCGGAGCCCATGCCTCCAGACCATTTTCCGTCACTTCATTCATTGATTCACCTGCCCCTGCCACCAGCTCTACGCCCGCACCCGAGGACGGGCGGGCGAGACAGCATGGGTCACAGACGCGGACAGCAGGGTGTGGTCGGGCACCGGTGGAACGAGGAACCGGGAGGGGCATTTACCTGCCAGGAGGAAGGGAAGGGTGCCTGGAGGAGGCGGCCTTGGCGCTGAACCTTGCAAAATTGCTCTCCGACCCACGGAAGCTTCCCACGCATGGATGATTTAGGGGTTCCATGAAACTGGGAGGGAAGTTTGGGATAGGAAGACGTGGGATGGTCGAGAGCTTCACGTGCCAGCAGGGGAGGGGCTCGGACAGGTCTGTGTGTCTGGACTATTCCTTGGTGGCTGGTGAGGGGGTGGTGGGGAGGGCTCGAAGGAGGATGGGATTGGTCCAGGCACTGGAGAAACAGCAGATAAGCGTGGAAGGTACAGAGGCAGGTTTGGGGCATGTTCAATCTGAGGTGGAGGCCCGGACCTGGAAGAATCTTATGGGTTAAAAACAAAGATGGCCCAGCCAGCATCAGTGTGTGGTGGCAGAGGGAGGGACCGAAGCTGGAGAGAGGGTGAAGTCCCCCTAAAACAGAGTGGAAGAGGAGACAGGAGACTGAGCCCGTGGGAGCCCCCAACATCTAAGAGACAGGCAGAAGAGAGAGACCACAGATGTGGGACACAAACCAGGCAAGTGTATGGTACCCCAGCAATGGGGGAGCAGGGAGTGTCATGGAGCAGGGGTATAGTTTGTGGCGTCAAAAGCTGCTGAGCTATCAAGTGAGAGGACTGAGTCTTGCAAATCCTAAAGTCTTGGGGAAAGCAAGCTAGGATTGAGGATGGAGGGCTTGGATAATCTGAGTGAGGTTAATCGGGGATGCAGAGGGGAAGACGGGGACCCTGGTTGGGGGCCAGGGGGAAACAACTGACACATTCAAACAGGGTAATTTGAGACAGGTTTGCTATATATATAGTGGGGTGGGCAGGGTTTGGGGAAACCAGCAGGGGTTAGCGCAGAACCCAGGTCAGGCACCCTGGAGGGCCATTACCATCTCTGTGTTCCTGTTGGGGCAAGGGGAAGGAAGGATGTTAGCAGAGCCCAGGGAGAGAGTCGTGTGGACAGAGCCTTTGGGTAAAGGATACAGCCAGCTGAGGTGACCCCACAGGGAGTGATCCAGGAGGATGAATGTCCCATTCTCACTTTCCTCCAATGTCATCTGGCAGTGCCTCCTACTGGCCAAACCCACCCAGAAGCCAGAGGACAAGAACTTCTGTGCAGGGGACAGTGGAGAAGGGAAGAATGGAGTTGGGGGGTGGGAGGAGGTGCAGAGCAAGGGGAGGTGACAGGAGCTGGGGCTGGGCAGATGTGAGATGGGCATTCACTGTGGATTTCACTTTATCATGGAAGAGACCTCAACCTATGGCTCAGGGAGGAGGTCATGGAAGCCCAGGGGAGTCCTCCCCTTCTCTGAAATAGGAGGAAAGGGAGTTGGGGGGTGGGGCAAGTGCCACCCCTACAGGAAAGAGGACAAGCTTCAGGGGCCAGGGAGGCAAGGACAGGCAGTTAGGGGACATCAGAGCATCATGGTTTGGAGGTGAGCAAGAGAACACGAAGTCCAGAGTGAGGCCAGGTCACAAAAGGTTGGTGGGGTCTGGAGCCCAAGGGCTTGAGGGGGACAGGACAGAGGACAGGGCATCAGACCCAATGCAGGGTCCTGGGGCAGGGAAACCACACCCCACTCCACTAGAAGGGGTGGAGAACAGCCTCCCCTCTTCCCCTTCCCCAATCTGCAGACAGAGCTGCAAGTGCTGCATTGAAGTGGGTTCCCTTCCCTCTGCTTCCTTCCCTTTCTTCCCAACTGTTCTCACGTCCCCTCCCTTGGGAAGCACCCCCCCAAGCCCCCATCTTTCCCCCTGACCAAGCCCCTGTTCTAACGGGGGCTGGATGTATCTGTGTCCAGACAGGGAGTGTCCCAGGGGGTGGTCTCAAGGGCTGGCCTTGGTTACATTCAGGTCCCAGCTCCTGATTCATTCATTCAACTGACAGTTATTTCACTTGCTGGGCACCAGGCTCTATGCTAGACATTGGGGATTCAGTGCTGAGCAAGTCAGATGCCCACAGAGCTCGGAATCTGATGGAGGAGGCTGGCAGGATCATGGGGAGGAGTCAGAGCCCTGATCGAAGAGGAGGAGAAGGCCCGTGAAGGAGCCCAGAGAAGGCCGTGCAAAGGACCAACAAGGGCTCCTTCGGGAGAAGGCAGAACTTCCAGAGTGATTGTTTACAGACTAAGTCAGATCAGCTTCCCCTGCTAAAACCCTCCAGTGGCTTCCACTGTGCTTGGGCTAGAATCCCAGACTCTCTGGCCTCCTGGGACACTGCCCCACCAGCTTCCCTGACTTCCTGCCCCTTGCTCACTCTGTGCCCAGCACCCTGGTCATCTCGCTGTTGCTCTTCTCCAGCCACCCCTTTCTCCTCTGGGCCTTTGCACTTTCTGTTCCGTCTGCCTGGAACACCCTTCCCCTGGTTGTTTCCCTTGCAGGCTTCTCTCCTCCCTCAGGTCTCAGCTCGAATCCCCTTCTCAGCGAGTCCTCTCCTGACCTCCCCACGCTGAAATCTCTCCCTTCCTCTGAACCCTCTTGTCTCGATGGTTCTTACTTGTTCACCTTCTTGTTTTGCATATGTCTGCCCCATCAGGGACAGGAACCAGCTCTGTCTTGGGTCACCTCTATGTACAACAAGGCCTGGTACCAAGTAGGTGTCCAGTGAGCGTTTGTTGAATGACTGAATGAAGGTGAGAAGAGCCAGAGGGTCAGAGTGAGCAGTCAGGTGAAAGGAGACTTTAGGGTACGGGAAGCATGCTCCCAGCTGTCGAAACAACCTGTGCAAAGGCTGCGAAGGCTGCGAGACAGGGTGGTAGCACTGGCGAAGTGAAGAGGGGCTGCGCCACTGGCATTGGAGGGTTCCAGGGAGGCAGTGTCCAGGGGACCTGGCCCCAGCTTCCGCACAGAGGGCGGACTGTGGTCCTGGGAGGAAAGGCTGAGGGCACATTCTCAGGTTCCTGGTCAGTGGGCCGGCAGCTGTGTCTTGGCCTGGCCCCAGGTCCTGAGTCCCCAGGGACTGAGCTCACTGAGGAGAAATGCAGTTCCCGGCCAAGGCAGCCAGCAGGGGAAGGGGAGGGGGCTCAAGCCCACCCCCACCACGTTGGGAACTGTGTGGCCGCGGGCTGCGAGGTCGTGGGAATGGTTGCTCTGACTGTCCTGTCTCTTGGGGATCCAGACACCTTGGGCCAGTTCTGCCACCATGGATTGAGGGCAGCAGCAGGAACTTGGAGCAGGGACCCCACCTTCTGCTGAGTGGGTGCTTTGTAGATGTGTGCTTGTTCCTTTAGTCCCCATTCCCCTGTGCCATCCTTAGCCTGTGTTGTCACCAGTGCCGTCCTGTCTCACTCTGCACCCAGTGAATCCAGGTTCCATGATTGCTCCTTGTGACGAGGAGCTCAGCACCTCCTAGAGCATCCATTCCAGCAGAAAAGCGTGTCTCTGATTGTCCATGGGAGGAGCTGGCCTTCCTGAGGGCCCTAGCTTTGGCCCTCAATCCCCAAACCTTTCTCTGGACCCACAGACCCCAAAAATGGTACTGAAGAGAATGGTTTGGGCCCCCTGGCGCAGTTCTTCTGGGCTGGGTACCCCAAATCCATCAGCCATTTCCTGCTTTGTGCCCACCCCCTGCCAGGGATTGCTGGGACCCTCAAGAAGCTTCATCCTCTGCCTGGCACCCTTCTAGCCCCCAGTCTTTGGAGGGGGGATGAAGGACCCTAACCCCTTGAACAAGGCTGAGCTGAAGTAAAGGGCACTGGGAGAGCTCAGGGATGCGGAGGGGCTTGGCCTGGGTGTGGGGAGGGCTTCCCGGAGTGGGGCCCTTGAAGAATGAATAGGAGGTGACCAGGAACAGGAATTGGGGGAGGGAAGGCATTCCAGAAAGTGGGACCAGTATAGGCAAAGGGGTGGCGTGTGTGAGAAACAGCAGAGCAGTCCCTCTAACTAGAAGAAAAATGCATGTTTGGAGAGGATATATTTGCTGTGAGTTCCTGCTTGAGGAGGAAGCAAAAGGGTCATTCAGTCCAGCTGGGTGTCCCAGGCAGAGGAAAGGGCCCGGGCAAAGGCGAGGAGAACATGAGGCCTCCTGGATGCAGACGGGTCTTATTTTATGTTTTTTAGAGACAGGGTCTCACCCTGTCACCCAGGCTAGAGTGCAGTGGCATGATCACAGCTCATTGCAACCTTGAACTCCCAGGCTCAAACTATCCTCCTGCCTCAGCCTCCTGAGTAATGAGGACTACAGATTCTTACCACCTCACCTGGCTAATTAAAAACTTTTTGCACATATGGGGTCTTGCTATGTTGCCCAGGCTGGTCTCAAATTCCTGCTCAAGCGATCCTCCTGCCTCAGCCTCCCAAAATTTTAGGATTACAGGCATGATCTGCTACGCCGCCAGGCTGCAGGTGGAGTTTGACCCTGTGTGATGGGGGTTTTAATGGGGCTGGAGAAGGTGAGGCCTAACTCTGGAGGCCTGAAAGCTGAGCTGGTGGGGGGAACTTGGATTCCCTCCTGGCATGACAGGCATGGGGGCGGGACTTGAGCTGAGCCTGCCCCATGGGCCTGTTGACTCAGCATGAGATCGCTGTGAGTCACTGTATGCCCCTTCTTATGCAACTTTTGTCTTTTTTTCTGCCCAACCCCTACGCCACCCCTGTACTCCATGTGGCCTAGAGTCACTGAGGCTCGGGTTCCAATCTCTACTCTTCCTCTAGAAAGCCTCTAGCAAGTCACTGCTCTTCTCTAAGTTGTGTGACTGTGCCCATAAGATGGGCAGATAGCTCCCCCCTCGAAGAGGAGGGCTGCACCCATAGGACAGGAGTGACACTGCTTCCTCAGCTCCAGCCCCTCAGGGCTGGGCTTAGCTGCCAGCCTGGGCAACATAGAAAGACCCTCCATCTTTACAAAAAATAAATCACCCTTGAAATCAAGGTGGGCAAAAATAAATAAGTTATAAGTAAATAACAAATTTAAAAACTCATCCAAAATATCAGTGGGTGAATGGTGTAGCCATTCAATGAAATATTACTCAGCCATAAAAAGGAATGAAACACTGGTCTCTGCCACAACGTGGATGAACCTCGAAGACACGGTGCTGAATGAAAGGGGTCAGGCACAAAAGGCTACATACTGTATGATTCCATTTGTATGAAATGTCCAGGACAGGCAAATCTACAGACAGAAAGAAGATTACTGGTTGCCAGGGGCTGGGGGAAGAGGGAAGAATGGAAAGGAACTGCTAATGGGTTCAGGGTTTCCATCTGGGAAGATAAAGATGTTCTGTAACTCAGTAGAGGTGATGGTTGCACAACACTGTGAATGTACTAAATGCTGCTGAATTGCACTCTTTAAAATAGTCAATGGTTAATTTTATGTTATGTGAATTTTACCTCCATTAAAAAAAATCATCAATAAATGCCAAAACTAGTGGGTGAAAAGTTTGACAGGCACCAGGATATTCACACAGTGGGGAAACTTGGCCAACAGCACCTCAGTGATCAAAGCTGAACGCCACCAAAGTTGGCAACTGACATCAGGTCCCTCCTGATAGGATGCACTGGGGAGGACTCGGCATCGCTTCTGGGGTTCTAGCCAAAGATGTACAGCCTGAACTTGGCCACGAGGAACCCACATGCCAGCTAGCTGATGGACAGTCTTCAAAACAACTGACTTTGACTCTCCAAAAAATGTCATTGTCATGAAAGACAAGGAAGGGCTGAGGAACTGATTCAGATTAAAGGAGACCAAGAGACATGATGATTAGTTGCAACGTGTGATCCAGGAATTAGATCTTGGGCCAACAAACAAACATGTAGTAAAACATATCAGTGAACTTCGAATATGGACTGGGGTGAAAACTGTAGTATGTTTATGTAGGAGAATGCTCTTGTTCTTAGGGAACACACGGTGAACTACTGGGAGCAAAGGAACATCATATCTACAACTTGCTCTCAAATAGTTCAGCCAAAGAAATGGATATATATGCATATTTCATATATATATAATTATACAGCAAATGTGGCAAAGTGTGAGTGGTTGGAGAGTGGACAAAGGGCTTTTTTGGGGGGGGGGACAGAGTCTCCCTCTGTCACCCCAGGCTGGAGTGCAGTGGCATCATCATAGCTCACTGCAACCTCAGACTCCTGGGCTCAAGCGATCCTCCTGCCTCAGCCTCCCAAGTAGCTGGGACTACAGGCCCGTGCCACTGTGTCCAGCTAATTTTTTCTATTTTTAGCAGAGACGGGTTCTCACTCTTGCTCAGGCTGGTCTCAAACTCCTGACCTCAAGCAATTCTCCCACCTCAGCTTTCCAGAGTGTTAAGATTACAGGCGTGAGCCACTGCACCTGGCCTGAAAAAAAGACTTACACAAGTTGTTTGTGTTCTTCTGCAACTTTGTATGTTTAAAATTATTTCAAAATAAAAAGTTAAAAAATTGCCTGAAGATTTCTGGGGCATGCATGTGACTATCTCCCACTCGGACAGATCTTCCACGTTCAGCCCCAGCATTCTGCTGCTTTGTGGGTGACCCCCTCGGACTCAGCACCTCTGCGTCCAACCAAGCCAGATATCAGGATGTCAGCCTGGCCTGTGTGTCCTCCTTCTGACCCCTGACTTGGACACTTCTCTCATGACTCTGCCCCCTCATCTGGGAGCGGGACAGTCCCTCTCCTGGGATGTCTTTCCTCCAGTTCATCTTTCAGAGCTAAGATGCTGCAGCCTTCTCTGGGAAACTCTCTCTAGAGGGGGTGAGGTGTACCCCCAATCCCTAGAACAGAGACAGACATAGAGCTGGGACTTTAGTCATACTTGCTGAATACATGCGTGAACAAATAAATAACCCTCATAGGCAGAAACCTCACCAGCTATGCTGTGCCCTTCCGTGACCCTGTAACTACATCTAGCCCAGCCCCGAGCCCTCTGTGTTGGGGGTCACTGTGCCGGACTTTTGCTCCCCAAGATTGGGGGTTTCTCCAGGGCTGGACTTGGGGCCTTTCAGGGTCCCCATCTCCCCACAGGGACAGAGGGGGCTGCCGGAAGGCATTGCAGCGCGACTGATTTGGGAAAAAGCAATTGATCAAACAGAGCGAGATTGGCTAAGTGACAAAGCTGTGTGGGGTACTGGGTTGGGCTGGGGGGCTACGGTGAACCTTTGAGGGTTGCACAGGGTAGTGAGGAGGAAGGGGGTTGCTTTCTGAGAGGGCTGAGAGTGAGAAGGGATGTGTGTGTGAGCACCCACAGACATGCACGAGATTCCTAGTGTGTGTCCGAGCTCTGAGGCTGCAAAGACCCCCTAGGCTTCCGGCCTGGCTGGGCCTGCGTTTTAGGTTTGCGCGTGTTTCAGATGTTCGAGTCCCCACGCAGTTTTGTGCTGGGTTTGCATTTATGCGTTGGTAGCTGTGTGTTCATGAGCCTCTCCGGACCCCCCTGGCCTCAGTTTTGGGGGTTTCTGGGGGTCTGTGTTTTTGTCCTGGCTGTGCCCATGTATAGGAGAGTGGGGGTGTGGGGGGTGTTCACTAAGCTGGGTGTGCCGCATCTCACCGCATGGCTGGCTTAGGTCTCCGAGGGTCCGAGGGTCCCACGCTGTGCAGGTGGAGGGTGGGCAGGGACCCTTGGAGGCCGGCGGGAGGCGGGGGCGCGCAGGGCCGGCCCCGGGGCGGGGCGAGCCGCCGAGGGCTGGGGGCGGGGCGGCCCGGCTGCCTCACTTCGGCGAAGTTGGCCGCGCGGAGGCTGGCCCGGGACGCGCCCGGAGCCCAGGGAAGGAGGGAGGAGGGAGGAGGGGAGGGTCGCGGCCGGCCGCCATGGGGCCGGGGGCCCGGGGCCGCCGCCGCCGCCGTCGCCCGATGTCGCCGCCGCTGCCACCGCCGCCTGTGCCGGCGCTGCCCCTGCTGCTGCTGCTAGCGGGGTCGGGGGCTGCAGGTGAGGGGCCGGGACCTGGCGGACGGGGCAGGGGCGCGGAAGAGGGAGCGCAGGAACCCCGAAGTCCAGGGCTGGGCGCGGGGGGGGTCCTGGGAGTCAGGGATCAGAGTCGGGGCAGGAGCCAGGGGCTGCGTGCCTGTCCTGGGGGTCCCAGAGACTCAGAATGGGGAGGACCCCAGAGGCCCATGAGCGATCGAGGCCGAAGAGGAAGGGGTCCAGGAGTCCGTGACTTGGACTCGAGGTTCGGGAATCCGAGACTCAAGATCGGGGGGTGGAGGGGTAATAAGACTCCGGGGCTCGCCCCCATCCCACTGCCGCCTGGAGTCCTGGAAAGAATACAGTTGGGACCCAAGTACCCCTAAGCCAGGGACCCCATGCACAAAAGCGCCTCCCTCCCCCCGACACCCCGGGAGGGCTGGGCAGGGCGGGAGGCGGGGAGGAGGCGCGAAGTTCTCGGAGCTCAGAACTCGGAGAAAACTTCCCAGGCCGGAGCGCGGCAAGACCCGGATCCGGATCCGGAGCTGGAGCCACAGCGGTGTCCGCGCCCCCCCTACTCCCCCCACTGCAGTCCTGCTCGCTCCTCGGGCCGCGGGGACCAGGCGGCCCTGGGACCCCGCCCCTACGCGGGGAGGGGAAGGGGCGAGGGCCCATGTGCTCCCCTCCGGCTCGAGCGCCCCCTCCCCGACGCCCGAGCCCCTCCCCAGCCGGCCGGGGGGCCCCCCGCCCCTCCTCTCCTCTCTCCCCTCCCCCGCTCAGGACAATGGCCGCGCCGTCTAGACACCGCCTCCCCCCGGCCGGCCTCGCTCTTTCTTTGCCAGACAAAGCGGGACCTGCAGACCCGCGGCGGGCTGGAGCTGGGGCTGCGGGGGCGCCCCCACCGCCGCCACTGGAGGCCTGGTTGGCGGGGGAGGGGCGCAGGCTGAGGGCCCTGGCCAGGGGTCCCGGGCGCTGCTCTGCGGCTCTGCGCTGGGGAGGGTGGGGGTTGCGGGAGGAAACAACCTCCCCAGCCCAGCCCCAGCCAGGCCCGACGAGGCAGGATTGGGCAGTAGCGGCAGCCCCCGCGGGGCCAGCACATACACACATGGCCTGTCACACACTCGCTGGCACACACAGCTCTGGGTCGCACAAATACAGAGATGCAAACGTGCACGCACACACAAACACAGCTCGCAGGCCGATGTGCATACCTGGCTCGCACAAGACACACCCAGACGCACACATTGACTTGCACGCACACAATCAAATATGACCACATATCATGTGCATCTATAGCCCAAGGCCCAGGATACACGCTGCCTGCACACACTCGGACATGGACACCCATAGACACAGATTCCAGGACATGCCTACTCCTAGCTCACACGTGCAGACAGACAGGCACATCCAACCTATACACACCCACCAGTGCACACACAGGTCACACACAAAGACACAGAGCTGTATACCCAGATACACAGTTCACATATGTGGACAAACAACACACGCAGCCTGCACACATACAGAACACACATCTGTCCACCCACGCATGGGCATGCAGTTCAGACACACACAGGCACACTCATAGTGACATGCATGTACAGACTCATGTTTAGCTGCACAGGGACACAACAGATGCATGCCCAAGTCCACAGGAAGAATGACGCTGGCACACACATGAGTACATAGCCCATGGCACGCGTCCCCCTATGTGTAGAGGACAGTGTCCTTCCTGTCCACCTGTCCCATGGGGAAGGGGATACATGCCACGTGGGCCCATTCTCATGTTCAGTTCAACTCATCTGTCTCTCACTGTCTCTCCTTGCTATCTCTCTCTGCCCTTCTCTGTTTCTTTCTCTCTTTCTACCTGCTTCTAGTTTCTTCTTTTATGTCTGTCTGTCTCTGTTTTTCTCAATTTCCCTCCCTCTTACCATCTTTCTTTCTGACACACACAGACACACACATGCATGCACTGTGGCCCCACACCTGGCCGCAAACACACAATTCTCCACTAACTCAGACCCAGCCACACCTCTGACCCATCTGGCAGGACAGTTAGACTCTGCCACACCCCAGAGGGACACAGCCCTCAGGGACGGCAGTGCTGGACAGGGCAGCAAATGTCTTGTGCCAGCTCCCCTCCCTTCCACACACACACCCTATCCTGCCACAGCCAGCGCTGGCAGCCCCTGGAAATTCCGTGCTCACTCGTGGGTACATGCCTTGGCCCCTCTCCCAAGAGCCTGCCCAGCTGAAGTAGGTGCCCGACATCAGGAGAAAGAAGACCCATGACCCCAGGATTCTCTGTCCTTGTCCCTTCCATCAACCCAAGACCTGGGCATGAAGCCCCAGACCATCCTATAACACTCAGCACCCTCATTTTCTACCTTGGCATCCCCCCATTCTATACATCTTAGCTCAGGCAGCTGGGCAGCTTCCCGAGCCCCCACATCTGGCACAAGTCAGCCCCTCCTCCTGCCTGCCCCTGCCTTGTGGTTCCCAGGGCTCTAGCTGGCAGGGACAGCTGCAGCCCCAACAGCTGGGGCTGGGGTGGGGGGCCGTGGGAACCGTGGATGAGGGGGCTCCTTACACCCGCAGACACCCCAGCCCAGTGCAGCTGTTGCCTGGTGGAGGGAGGGAGGGGATCTGTCACTCCAGGCTGGGGTTCCTGGGTGCCTGGCTGACCCTCCACCCCCACCTTCCTTCACCCCTTCCTCCCGCAGCCCCCCCTTGCCTGGACGGAAGCCCGTGTGCAAATGGAGGCCATTGCACCCAGCTGCCCTCCCGGGAGGCTGCCTGCCTGTGAGTGCCTGGCTCAGAGCCATCAGTGGGCCCTGTGTGGGGAGGCGGTTTGTCTTCCTCTGCCTCTGCGTCCACCACAATGCCTTTACCACTCTTCCTACATGTGTGTGGCTTGGGTAGCCTCTCGTGTTTCCCCATCGGAAATTGAGCAGGGGCTCTGGAGTCTGCCTGGCCTGGGTTCAAATCCCACGTCATGTTGCTGACTGGCTGGGAATTAAATCCTTTAAGTCTCAGTGTCCTGGTCTGGAAAATGGGTCCAGTAATCCCAGCTTCACAGAGTTCTTGGCCACCTGAAATCACGTGTTAAGCCCCTGATGAGGCAGGTATTAATTATTCAATCAACAAACTTTCAGGGACTAATGGCAGTGGGTTGGCAGGGGTTAGGACACCATCCACATCCTCCTATAGCTCAACATTTGAGCGGGGGGGCGGGGCACAGGAGGCCTGTAATACAGTCCTGCTCTGCCACTGTCTTGCTGTGTGACCTTGGGCTACTTACTTCCCCTCTCTGAACCTCGCTGCATCTGTGAAATAGTGCTTCTCCCTGGCTTAGCTTTCCGAGCCTCAGTTTTGCATCTGGAAAATGGGGCAATAAGAACTTCTCCTACAGGATTGTAAAGATTAAATGAGCCTCTTCATATGACATGCTCAGCTGCTCAGTATATATTAAGTGCTCAATACATAGTATTATTTGGTGGGACACAGGAAATAGGATCTATGCTGGGGAACCTCTCCAGGTTATGGGAACTGCTTGGCTCCTTTTATGCTATAATTAGTAATAGCAGTTCACTCAGCAGCCATTAATTGATTCATTAATGTATTCATTTATTCAACATCATGTGTGCCAGACACTGGGTGAGGCCCAAGCTGGGTAGGTCTGGGGTGACTCTAGACCCAGAGGAGCCCCTTTGAAGTTAACACACACGCACGCACTTTGGCTGGAGCCCCACTTGGGCTCACCTGTGTGGGAGGCTCAGCCTGGCTAAGGGGGGATTCCTAGGAGTTGGGGGGTCTGAGATGGTGGGGCTGGGGGAAAGGGTGACCTTACCTGGAGCCACTCACCTGGGAGGCTGAGCCCTGGGGCCGGGCGCCTGCGCAGTGCGGCTCCGAGCCTGGAATACTGCCGACAGGTGAATGCGCCCGCGGCTGCCCCGCCCCCCCAACAGGTGAATCACCGGCACGCGCGGCGCCCGGAGCCGGGATCGCCCGGAGTGGAGCGGGCTCAGTCCCCAGAGCTGGGCTGTGGGAACCGCTCCCTACGCCCCACCCCTTCCCACCCTCTTTCAAGGTCTCAAATATTCATGTCCTTTCAAGGATGCCTCAAACTGTCACGCCACACCTATGGACCCCTCCTAGTCTCTCCCCAAGTAGGCTCTGAGTTCTCGTCTCTGTCTTCTAGTCCTCGCCTCCCCCTCTGCACACCCCCCCCCAAAGTCTGCGTTCTCTCCTTCGTCTCCCCCAAAGATCCTGCCGTGGGGCGGGGCGCGGGCTGGGGCTGGAACCGGCCCGACCGGTCGGCGGGGGCGCCAGGCGCGGAGCGTGGGAACCCGCCCGGGGCGTCCGGAGGGGGCCGCGCGGGTCGCGCCCTGCCTGGCGGTGGGACCCGCGGTCCTCCGCTCCCCCTCCCGGCGCGGTCGCGGCCGCGGTCGTCGCCCTGCGGGCTTTGGGGAGGGGGCTGGGAGCTAGCTTCCCCCTCTAACGCCGCGCGCACCCGTGCTCGGCCTTGCCCGGACCTGTTCCGCTGGGGGCCAGGGTGGAGGCGGGGGGAGGGCGATCTTGTGGGTGACGCTAAAGACTGAGTCACCTGCTTGAGTTCAGTCCCAGCGGTTTAGGAGAAGCAGGAGGGAGGGGACCGGCCCGAGGGGCGTGGGATGGGGGGCGGAGGGTGGGATGAAGGTTGGCAGCGTCGGGGGCGGAGCCTGGGCCCTCTCGCTTCTCCAAGCCCCTCCCTCCGACCCCGCCAGTGCCCCCTGGAGATATACAGTCTTAAGACCAACCCCCGCGAATCTCTTTTCTCTCACACTCAAAGGCTGCCTTGGTGGGCTTGGGGAGGGAGCTGTCCGTTGAAGGACCACCCTCCAAGGTAAGAGCACCAACGGTGGTGCCCACTCCAGCCCCCATCCCCGCATGGGAGGCCGTATGTGTCCCAGGGATTGTGGAAGTCCTCGCGTCTGTCCATGTGAGCCGGAGGCCCCCGTATCCACGTGGGAGACCGTGGGTTGTGCCTTGAGTGCTTGCCAGCCCCATGGGTCAAGTTGGTGTGTCCTTCTGCGTGCAACTGGTTGTCTCTGAGAGTTTGAGACTTTTCATTTGATGTTCCCTCTGCCTGGAATGCTCTTCCCCACACACAGCCTCATGGCCCCCTCCTCACCTTTTGTCTATGAAAATATAATACCCAGCTCTTCTCCCCACCCTCCTTTACTCTGTTCCTCCTGGCTTGTATGTTAGTTTTCTGTGGCTGCTGTGACAAATTGTCTAGCGTTAAGAATAGGAATTTACCGGCTTGCAATTCTGGAGGCTGGAAGTCTAAAATCAAGGTGTGGGCAGAGCCTCTCCGGAGGCTACAGGGGAGAATCCTTCACTACTTCTTCCGGCTTCTGGTGGCTCTAGGCGTTACTTGGCTTGTCTGTCTCTTATAAGGACACTTGTTGTTGGATTTAGAGCCCACCTGGATGAGCCAGGATGATCTCATATTGACAATCCTTTACATCTGCAAAGATCTTTTTTCTAAATCAGGTTCTGGGACATGGATGTGATTTTTTGGAGGCTGCCACCCAACTCATCCCACCCTTCATGGTCCCCTATGCATCTCACCACCCCCTGTTGGCATGTTGTATGTTAATTTGTCATTTGTGTATGTTCTCTTTGCCTGGACCTGGCTATGCAGATCCAGAGGGTAGAGACCACGTTTACTGTGTTTGCTGCTATATTCCTATTGCTTGGCACATAGTAGGTGCTCAGTAAATAGCCACTGCATGACTGAATGTGTGTGTGTTTGCTGTTTTTTTTTTTTTTGCCTGTGTGTTTCTTGCCTGCCTTGTGTGTGTCTCTGTGTCTGGGGACATCTTGCCCTGTGCTGCCTGTACCAATCCATCTCTGTCCACAGGTGCCCACCAGGCTGGGTGGGTGAGCGGTGTCAGTTGGAAGACCCCTGCCACTCGGGTCCCTGTGCTGGCCGTGGCGTCTGCCAGAGCTCAGTGGTGGCAGGCGCCGCCCGTTTCTCCTGCCGCTGCCCCCGTGGCTTCCGAGGTGAGAGGGCAGAGCCTGGAGGGGAGCCAAGGCAGGCAAGATGTGGTCAGTCCCAAGCTCACCCTGTCCTGGTCCCTACAGGCCCTGACTGCTCCCTGCCGGATCCCTGCCTCAGCAGCCCTTGTGCCCATGGTGCCCGCTGCTCAGTGGGGGCTGATGGCCGCTTCACCTGCTCCTGCCCTCCTGGCTACCAGGGCCGCAGCTGCCGAAGCGACGTGGATGAGTGCCGGGTGGGCGGGCCCTGCCGCCACGGTGGCACCTGCCTCAACACGCCTGGTTCCTTCCGCTGCCAGTGCCCAGCTGGCTTTGCAGGGCCACTGTGTGAGAGCCCCGAAGCGCCGTGTGCTCCTTCTCCATGCCGTAACGGGGGAACCTGTAGACAGAGTGCCGACCTCACCTATGATTGCGCCTGTCTTCCTGGTGAGTGAACTGTGCTCAGGTGGGCTTGGGGACAGCAGGCAAGCCTGGCAGTGACCATCTTCCTCCTGCCTCTTCCTGTGCTAGGGTTTGAGGGCCAGAACTGCGAAGTGAATGTGGACGACTGTCCAGGACACCGATGTCTCAATGGGGGGACATGTGTGGATGGTGTCAACACCTACAACTGCCAGTGTCCTCCTGAGTGGACAGGTGGGCATGGGAGCTGAAGGGGGCTGGGTGGCAGACCTTGGGTGGCCATGCAGCAGGTGGCTGGACTGGTGCATCTGTGTGCCACAGGCCAATTCTGCACGGAGGACGTGGACGAGTGTCAGCTGCAGCCAAATGCCTGCCACAATGGAGGCACCTGCTTCAACACGCTGGGTGGCCACAGCTGCGTGTGTGTCAATGGCTGGACAGGCGAGAGCTGCAGTCAGAATATCGATGACTGTGCCACGGCTGTGTGCTTCCATGGGGCCACCTGCCATGACCGAGTGGCCTCCTTCTACTGTGCCTGCCCTATGGGCAAGACCGGTGAGTGGCTGTTTTCCCTGTAGGCATCAGGGAGCCATTGATAGTTACTGAGTGGGGGCAATGATAGAGTCTGACTTGAATGTTGGAAAGATTAGGCTGGAGACTGGATTTGGGGTGAAGGGGAAACCTGGGAGAGGCCTGGGAGGAGGCTGACATGTGGTCTAGGGCAGAAGCCATGGGAGCTCCTGGGAAGTGTAACCTAGAAAGAAAGGGGACCTTTGCAAGTGGCAATGGTCAGAGGAGGTGTTTAGGAAGGGGATTTGGAAATGGAAGGAGGGCATGCCCAGCAGTGGGTACTGGAGGAGTGAAGGCTTGAGGGTGGGGCCCTTTTATAATCAAAAAAAGAGTCAATAGATTTTAAAACTGCATGTGGATGTTTGCGATTTATTTTCAAATAGTTCACACACAAAAAAAAGATTGATAGATTAAACTAATAATAGTTGAATCCAGGTGGCAGGTAGGCCAGGCGCAGTGGCTCACACCTGTAATCCTAGCACTCTGGGAGGCTAAGGAGGGAGGATTGCTCAAGGCCAGAAGTTCGAGACCAACCTGAGCAACCTAGTGAGACCATATCTCTACAAAAAATAGAAGAATTAGCCGGGCATCATGGCACACCTGTAGTCCCAGCTACTGGGGAGGCTGAGGCAGGAGGATCGCTTGAGCCCAGGAGCTGGAGGCTGCAGTGAGCTATGATCGTGCCACTGCAAATCACATGTGAGGGGTGTGGGACCTTTGGGCAGAGCTGAGGGTTTGTCCATGACCTCTGCCTACCACTTCCCAGGACTTCTGTGTCACCTTGATGATGCTTGTGTCAGCAACCCCTGTCATGAGGATGCTATCTGCGACACAAACCCAGTGAATGGCCGGGCCATCTGTACCTGTCCACCAGGTTTCACAGGCGGAGCATGTGACCAAGATGTGGATGAGTGCTCCATTGGTGAGGGGGGCACCACCATCCAAGGATGAGGGGAGCAGCAGGGCCTCGGACGGCCACACCCACACCCACACCCACACCGACTGTGTCTTGTCCTGCAGGGGCCAACCCGTGTGAGCACCTGGGCCGGTGCGTGAACACACAGGGCTCCTTCCTGTGCCAGTGTGGCCGCGGCTACACTGGCCCACGCTGTGAGACCGACGTCAACGAGTGTCTGTCGGGGCCCTGCCGCAACCAGGCCACATGTCTGGACCGAATAGGCCAGTTCACCTGCATCTGCATGTCAGGTGCGTGGTGGGCGTGGCCAGGGCAGGTCCTGAGAGAAGCCCCACTGGGGAGATGGGGCGGGGAGGAGGAGAGGGTGGAATTTAAATTTGGAGTGGGACCCTTAGGGACTGAACCCCGGGATGACGTGCGGGGCAGGGCCAGGGCAGAATCCTGTGTGAGGCGTGGTCAAATGGAATCATTGGAACCTCAGATGGGCTAGGAGGCAGTCTGGGCCTCAGGACCCACTTGGGGAAGGGGGTTAGGATGGCGGGGCTGCCGTGGGGTTAAGGTGGAGACTGCAACTTCCCGCTAAGGCTGGGTTGGACTTGAGGCAGGACACAAGGTTATGGTGGGCCGTGGGGCTCGGGGATGACGGCAGGGCATAGTCTGTGGAATGGGGGAAGAAGGTGATTTGAAGGCCCATAGAGTCTAGTCCCATGAGCCTTGGACCAGTCGGAACCAGAGCTGGGTGAGGGTCCAGGCTGTGGCTGAAAACTGCCTCTAAGGTTGGGCTGGGGGTGGGGCCAAGGCTGTCTATGAATCGGAAGGGGAGTACCTCCCCCATGGAGCCCCCTTCAGACTGGACGGTAGCCCCCCACCTCCCCCTAATGCCCCTCCTCTGCCCCCAGGCTTCACAGGAACCTATTGCGAGGTGGACATCGATGAGTGTCAGAGTAGCCCGTGTGTCAACGGCGGCGTCTGCAAGGACCGAGTCAACGGCTTCAGCTGCACCTGCCCCTCGGGTGAGGACCCTAGGACAGGGGCCCTTAAGACGTGTCTGTGCAGATTCCAGAGTGGAACCCTATAAGACCACACTCGCGGATAACTTATAATAGAAACCACATGTTATGAAAAACATTGAAATTAATGTAAACGCAAGTAAATGGGTTTTCCCACTCAAACAAGGCGGGGCTGGTGAGGGGTGACTGCTCTGACCCTATCTGGGCCTGTGGTCATCCCACTCCCCACCCCAGGCTTCAGCGGGTCCACGTGTCAGCTGGACGTGGACGAATGTGCTAGCACGCCCTGCAGGAACGGTGCCAAGTGCGTGGACCAGCCGGATGGCTACGAATGCCGCTGCGCGGAGGGTGAGGCTGGTTGATAATAGCCCAACAAGAATCTGGAGGCGGGGCTAGTGCAGGACAGGGCCAATAACAGACTGGGAGTGCTGGGTGCGGGGCTGCAGCAAGACAGGACTCAGGCAGGGCCAATGACAGAGCCCGAGGGTGGAGCCAATGATGGATCTAAGATATGGGTGGGGCCAAAGGGTCTGGCTGGGTGGTTAACTGGAGGGAGCAGGCCTAATCCCCACTTCCTTCCCTAGGCACCTCCCAGGTGCTCCCATCGCCAGTCAAGGGCAGGGCAGGGCTGATTGGGTAAGGACTGGAGGCGGGGCCAGGGACAGGGGTGGGATTCAACTGTTGGGAGGGTCTTGGCCACAGGTGAGTCCTGGAATTCAGAGCGGGATGTCAGTGGAGGCAAGCTAGGGGTGGGGCCTGAATTGAGCCCACCTCCTGATGGGCAGGGCCTGAGATAGAGTAGAGGCAGGATTGGGCCATGGCCACAGCTGTGGGCAGGCCCTTGGCAAGTGGGTGGAGCCTGACCCTCTGGCCCTCGCAGGCTTTGAGGGCACACTGTGTGAGCGCAACGTGGACGACTGCTCTCCAGACCCATGCCACCACGGTCGCTGCGTGGATGGCATTGCCAGCTTCTCATGTGCCTGTGACCCAGGCTACACGGGCACTCGCTGCGAGAGCCAGGTGGATGAGTGCCGCAGTCAGCCCTGTCGCCATGGGGGCAAATGCCTAGACCTGGTGGACAAATACCTTTGCCGCTGTCCTTCCGGCACCACAGGTGGGTCTGGGGGCTGGGGCAGGAACAGCACGCCTGGAGGGGGACAGAGGGTTTGGGAATGGTGGGGCACAGTGGTGGCTACTCCTTGCCATGTTCCCGTCCCCCAGGTGTGAACTGCGAGGTGAACATCGATGACTGTGCCAGTAACCCGTGCACCTTTGGAGTCTGCCGTGACGGCATCAACCGCTATGACTGTGTCTGCCAGCCTGGCTTCACAGGTGGGCAAGAGGCTAACATGGAGAGGGGGTCCTTACAGAATGAGGGTGAAGTCACCCATCTGTGATGATTGAGTGTTGCCGTTATCTTTCCACATTCTTTTCCAACGAGAGTGTCCATGCTTGGCCCTGAGGTTGTGCTCTCTCAGCATGTGGGCATGAGATTGTCTCCATTTTCGCTCAAGATTATTCTAGAGTGTAGATGGTGTCAATGGTGTTAAAGTAATCCTTGGTGGAAATGAAAGTGACTGCATGTAAATTTGGGGACCGGGTTGATCAGGGGCATGGCAGCTCTTGGTTGAGGAGGTGGCTGTCCTAGTTTGCATGCGAGCTGATGCGTTATGAGAAAGAAGTTGTCCTTGCTCAGGGATGTAGATGTGCTAAATGGGGTTAGGTTGTCCCTCCCCGGTTGGCTCCACCGCCCTTGCCCTGGGACGAAGTTGCCTGTGTGCTCCCCAGGGCCCCTTTGTAACGTGGAGATCAATGAGTGTGCGTCCAGCCCCTGCGGCGAGGGAGGCTCCTGTGTGGATGGAGAAAATGGCTTCCGCTGCCTCTGCCCGCCCGGCTCCTTGCCCCCACTCTGCCTCCCCACGAGCCATCCCTGTGCCCATGAGCCCTGCAGTCACGGCGTCTGCCACGATGCACCTGGCGGGTGAGGCCCCTCCTCAACCTCTGACAACGTGTCCCTCTCCCTGGCCCACCTGCCACCCCTGACTGCCTCCCCTGCCAGGTTCCGCTGTGTGTGTGAGCCTGGCTGGAGTGGCCCCCGTTGCAGCCAGAGCCTGGCCCGAGATGCTTGTGAGTCCCAGCCCTGCCGGGCCGGTGGCACCTGCACCAGCGATGGAATGGGCTTCCGCTGCACCTGTCCCCCTGGTGTCCAGGGTGTGTGCCCCATCTTCCCTCCCCAGGCCTCCTGGCACTCGTATCCTTCTCATTTTCTTTCTACTCTGCTCTTAATTTTCCCTCCTTGTCCCCAAGAGCTTGGGAGGTGGGGATGACGGTGGGGACCCTGGAGGGAGATGGGAATGGGGAGTCCCTCAAGGCTGTCTCACTCTGCCTGCTCTCCCCACAGGACGTCAATGTGAGCTGTTGTCCCCATGTACCCCGAACCCCTGTGAGCATGGGGGCCACTGTGAGTCTGCCCCTGGGCAGCTGACTGTCTGCTCCTGCCTGCCTGGCTGGCAAGGTACACCAGCTGCTTCTTCTGCCTCCTCCTTTTCACCTGTTTTTCTCCCTGTCCCATACTGGGTGATGCTGGGGACCCAGAGAGGGACTCACCCCCAGCTCTGCCTTTGAGAGGAGCTTCCTTCTGGGAAAGGACAGAGCTGGACACAGACACTTGTAGCCCATGTGAGCCAGCTCTGGGGAAGAGGAAGGGATGTGGGGTCAGGGATGCTAGGACTGAGGCTGAGGGTTTGGGGACAACTTCCTGGAGGAGCAGTCCTTAAGAGTATGTATTCACCACCCACTGAGACGGGGAAGAGGAAGTTCTGGAAAAGCACATGCAGAATGCCCAGAAGCAAATGACAGCATGGCTTGTTCTTGCCTTTGTACATGTTGATCTGCAGGTTCTTCCAGAGTGCTAGCTCCCTCAGACCCTGTCCTGCACCCTCTAACCCTAGGTCTTACCTTGTTCCTCACCCCCAGGCCCACGATGCCAGCAGGATGTAGATGAGTGTGCTGGCCCCTCACCCTGTGGCTCCCATGGTACCTGCACCAACCTGGCAGGGAGTTTCAGCTGTACCTGCCATGGGGGGTACACTGGCCCTTCCTGCGACCAGGACATCAATGACTGTGACCCCAGTAAGTGCAGGGGAGCTCTTGGGGGGTGCTGCTCTAGGGAACACATTCTCCAAGCTTGAACTATGTGCCAGCACTGCGTTTTCATTTCCTCTTCACAGCTCTCTTACATTTCCCATTCTATTCATATGGAAACTGAGGCTCAAGGAGGTTAAGTGACTTGTCCAAGGTCATGCCATGAGTAAGGGGATGAGCTTGGCTTGGAGCATAGATCTGTCTGGGTCTGACGCCTATGTACTGTCTCTGAGAGCAAATGAGTTCAGATTGTGTGCAAACTATGAGATAAAAGGCCCCAAGACAATTCTCCAGGAACAGGTCTGACAGACAAATAACACAAGCCACATATTCAATTTTAAGTTTTCTAGTAGCCACACTAAAAAATAAAAAGCAGGTGATATTACATTTAATATATTTTAAATTTAATTTATGAAATAGAAAATAACCTATTTTATTTAACCCAATATATAAAAATATCATTTCAACATGTAATCAATATAAAAATTATTAATGAGATTTAAAGATTTATTTATTTATTTTGTCATTTCTTTAGAGACGGGGTTTTGCTTTGTCACCTAGGTTGGAGTTCAATGGTGCCATCATAGGTCACTGCAGCCTCTAACTCCTGGGCTCAGGTGATCCTCCCACCTCAGCCTTCCTAGCAGCTAGGACCACAGGCATGTGCCACCATGCCCAACCTCAATAGCCACCTGTGGCTAGTGGCCACTGTACTGGCCAGCACAGGTCTGTGCGTGGCTCAGGAATTAGACGAGGCACAACTAGCAGCATCTGCTTGGCAGCTCAAAGGAACCTTTTTGTTCTTCCAACACTCTTCATCTTCCACATAGCTGAGGTTTCCTGATAGGGGAGGGGATAAAGCCACAAAGGAGGACAGAATTTGATCCCTGTGACTATACGTGTCCCCTCCCAATTGAAGTTGGTTTCCTCCTGAGCTCCACTCTATGCAAGGCATATCTGAGTCAGGCTGGGCTGATGGGGGCCAAGGTAGGTGACCAGACCACCTTCCTCCTGCCCGCAGACCCCTGCCTCAATGGCGGCTCGTGTCAGGACGGCGTGGGCTCCTTCTCGTGCTCCTGCCTCCCTGGTTTCGCTGGCCCACGCTGTGCCCGCGACGTGGACGAGTGTCTTAGCAGCCCCTGCGGCCCGGGCACTTGCACCGACCACTTGGCCTCCTTCGCCTGCACCTGCCCCCCGGGCTATGGAGGCTTCCACTGCGAGCAGGACCTGCCCGACTGCAGCCCCAGGTGGGCGGGGCCTCTATTCTCATGGAGCCTGGGAAGGAGTTGGGGGCGAGAAGAAGGGGAGGAGGTCCTTGGTTTGGCACTCACTTCAGGACTCTGATGACAGATGTGGCTTGGATGTCACTTTAGAGGGGGCGGAGCCTCCACTTGGCTCCCACCTTAGTGCTGAAGTACCCGGGCGTAAGGGTCAGAGAGTGGGAGGTCCCCAATGCTACTAGGACCAAGGAGGGACAGCCAGGGCGGGGCCTGAGAGGGGGCGGGGCCTGACCCACCCTCCCCTCTATTCTCCATCCCCTCCCCAACCCAGCTCCTGCTTCAATGGCGGGACCTGCGTGGACGGCGTGAACTCGTTCAGCTGCCTGTGCCGCACTGGCTACACCGGCGCCCACTGCCAGTACGAGGCCGACCCCTGCCTCTCGAGGCCTTGCCTGCACGGGGGCCTCTGCAGCGTCGCCCACCCTGGCTTCCGCTGCGCCTGTCCCGAGGGCTTCATTGGCACCCAGTGCCAGGTGGGCGGAGTCACTGGGGCTCTGGGGGAGGAGCCTGGAGGGATGTTCCGGGTGGCAGCGCCAGCCGGACCGGAATGCGACACCGAGGGCTTCCCCTCCAGACGCTGGTGGACTGGTGCAGCAGCGCAACCTGTCAGAACGGTGGTCACTGTGTCCAGACCGGGGCCTACTGCCTTTGCCCTCTGGGATGGAGCGGCCGCCTCTGTGACATCCGAAGCCTGCCCTGCAGGGAGGCCGCAGCCCAAATAGGTGAGGGGCTGGGGAGGGGGGGATGAATGGCCCGGTGTGAGGGGCTCCCGAAGGGGGAGTGTGCATGTACCTCCTGCTGGTGTGAGCTTCATGAGGGTGTTCACAGAGCACATGGACGTGGTGGGGTGGGTGGCTGAGTGTGTGTGACCATGTGACAACTGGCCAGGATGGTCTGTGTGTCTGTCACCATGAGACAGCTGGAATGGTGAGTGCAATGTGGTGTGTGACTGATCTGGTGTAAGCATCAAAGGCGTGTTTGTGTGTCGGGTGACTGAGATTCTGCCAGCTGGAAGCATGTGTGTCAATCCAGTGGACTGTGGGTGAGCCCCTGGGGACTGATGCCAGCAGGGATGGTGGGTGATGTGTGTGATGTGGGCAGAAAGGGGTGTGTGGCTTCCTCTGTGCCTGATGCCACTCTCCTCTTTGCAGGGGTGCGGTTGGAACAGCTGTGTCAGGCGGGTGGGCAGTGCGTGGATGAGGACAACTCCCACTACTGCGTGTGCCCAGAGGGCCGTACAGGTAGCCACTGTGAGCAGGAAGTGGACCCCTGCTTGGCCCAGCCCTGCCAGCATGGGGGCACCTGCCGTGGCTACATGGGGGGCTATGTGTGTGAGGTAAGGGGGTGCCCTCCTGGGAGAGGGAAGAGGAGCTTGTCATGCTTGGGTGCGTCTAGGCACATGTTTCTCTGTGTCTTTGGGTATGTTTCTCTTTAGACATGTCTGGGTTTTTGCTTTTGTGACTCTGGATATATCTTCATGGATGTCACTTTGGGTAGATCACTTTGGTTTGTGTCTGTCTGGGTGTGCCTCTTCTGTTATTTCCAGGGCGCATATATATATATATGGGTCTCTGTGTGTGTCTGAGTGTACATCCCTGGTTGTGTGTGTCTTGGGGCAGATATCTGGGTGTTTTTCCTGTGTGCTGGCATGTGTGTGTCCCTCGGCATTGGGTGTGTCTGAGTGCATGTGTCCTGCACACGGGGCGTCTCTTGATGTGTTGAATGTCTGTGTGCACCCCTTCATGCTGGGGTTCTCTGTGTCTTCACGGGGTGGGTCCAGGTGTGTCTGTGTCCCTCTGAGCTGATTGGATCCCTCTCTTGCCCCACTGAAGTGTCCGGCTGGCTACACAGGTGATGACTGTGAGGACGATGTGGACGAGTGTGCCTCCCAGCCCTGCCAGCATGGGGGCTCCTGCATTGACCTCGTGGCTCGATATCTCTGCTCCTGTCCCCCTGGGACGCTGGGTATGCCAGGGTCAGGGTTGGGAGACAGGGTGGGATCCTGAATCTTCACCCCTCCTGACTACTCCCCCTTCCTTGCCCCAGGCGTGCTCTGTGAGATTAATGAGGATGACTGTGGCCCAGGTCCACCCCTGGACTCAGGCCCCCGGTGCCTACACAATGGCACCTGCGTGGACCTGGTGGGGGGCTTCCGCTGCACCTGTCCCCCGGGATACACCGGTTTGCGCTGTGAAGCGGACATCAATGAGTGTCGCTCAGGTGCCTGCCACGCAGCACACACCCGGGACTGCCTGCAGGACCCAGGTGGGGGTTTCCGCTGCCTTTGCCATGCCGGCTTCACAGGTAAGCCTGGGAGAGGGGGCTGGCTTGGGACTCTGCCTGCCGGTCTTCCACTGGGATTGATCCACCTGCTCCTGCACGATCAGGTCCCCGCTGTCAGACCGCCCTGTCTCCCTGTGAGTCCCAGCCATGCCAGCATGGAGGCCTGTGCCGTCCCAGCCCAGGCCCTGGGGCTGGGCTGACCTTTGCCTGCCACTGTGTCCCGGTAGGTATGGGTGGCGCCCTGTAGGGGAGGAGTGGGCCCCTGGTCTCCGGGGAGGATATGGCTTTAGAGGGGAAGAGGTAGAAGGGGAAGGGGTTCCTGGGAAATGCCGAAATTACTGGGATGTTTGAGCGGAAAGAGGCCGAGTTTGGTATTTGGGGGCGTGGCCTCCCAGGGAAGGCGGGGCTTATCTGCCAGGTGGGGCCTCCAGAGGAAGGGAGAGAGGTGGAGCGGAACTTGGGGAGCTTGGGGACTCAACCTTCCCAAGTGTTGACAGCTCACTTTTCCTTCTCTCTACTCCACCCTTGCTCCTCTTCCCCATTTTTCCATTTCTTTTCCTCCTTCCCTCCCCTGCCCCTCCCCCCTCTTTTCCCTGTCCCACACGGACCCCCAGCCATTCTGGGGTCCTCGTTGCGAGCGGGTGGC
The DNA here is from genome assembly GCA_028533085.1 of Varecia variegata. Lineage (NCBI taxonomy): Eukaryota > Metazoa > Chordata > Mammalia > Primates > Lemuridae > Varecia > Varecia variegata. Next base: position 84,289,642 of record CM052442.1, on the reverse strand, counting down.
GCGCTCCTGCCGGGAGCTGCAGTGCCCGGTGGGCGTCCCTTGCCAGCAGACGGCCCGCGGGCCGCGCTGCGCCTGCCCCACAGGGTTGTCCGGGCCCTCTTGCCGTGGCACCAGGGGGTCGCCGCCAGTGGTCGCCAACGCCAGCTGCGCGGCCGCCCCCTGTCTCCACGGGGGCACCTGTCGCCCCGCGCCACTCGTGCCCTTCCGCTGTGCCTGCGCGCCGGGCTGGACCGGGCCGCGCTGCGAGGCGCCCGCCGCGGAGCCCGAGGTCTCCGAGGAGACGCAGTGCCAGCGCGCCGCCTGCCAGGCCAAGCGCGGCGACAAGCGCTGCGACCGCGAGTGCAACAGCCCGGGCTGCGGCTGGGACGGCGGCGACTGCTCGCTGAGCGTAGGCGACCCCTGGCGGCAGTGCGAGGCGCTGCAGTGCTGGCGCCTCTTCAACAACAGCCGCTGCGACCCCGCCTGCAGCTCTCCAGCCTGCCTCTATGACAACTTCGACTGCCACGCCAGTGGCCGCGAACGCGCCTGCAAGTGAGCCTGTCCATCCTATCGTCTGTGCATCCTTCCCCTTCAATCTGCCTGTCTGTCCGTCCTTGGGCTCTCTGTTGATGTGTCCATTCATTTGGGCCGTCCCTTTCTCCGTGCACCCTATCTGCTGCTCCCACGTACCCTGCCTCTCTGTCAGTGAGCCCATGTGTCTGTCTGTCCCTCTGTCTGCTCTTCCATGTGCCCTGCCTTTCTGTTTTTCTGTCTGCCTATGCACTCCATTTGTCCCTCCCTACGCACTGTTTGTCTTTCTGTCCACCCATGAATTTCTTTTATTCCTCTACACACCCAACTCTCTGTCTGCACCTCTGCTTGTCCATCCTTGGACCTAATCTGTCCATCCATTTGTCTGTCCCCATGCCAGTCTGTTTGCCTGTGTGCCCCATCTGTCTGGCCATCTGTCCATCCCTGTGCCCCGCCTGTTCATCCATGTGCCTCTTCTGTCTGTCCGTACACCCGTTTTTCTGCTGCTCTATGTGGCTGTCCATCTATCCATGCCCTGCCTATCCCTGCCTCTCTTCTGTCCCTCTCTCTGTCTTTCCATGAGCCCTGTCTGTCTGTTCCATGCAGTCTATCTTCCCATTCCTGTGCTCCACTCCTTCTGTCCCTGTGTGTACCCCTCTGCCCCCCTGAAACCTTCCCCCCTCTTTATTTCCGAATCCTCATCCTCCCCATTCTCCCCGTCGCTCACTCTGTTCCACCCACCTTGACCTCTCTGCCGCTCTTCAGATACTCCAGGCTTGGTCCCATCTGAGGGCCTTTGCGCTGACTGTTCCCAATGCCTCGAAAGCTCCTCCCTCACCTCCTTCAAGTCTTCGCTCAAATGGTGGCACCTTCTCAGTGAGCTTCTCCCCAGTCACCCCCGGCACTTCCTGCATTTTGTTTTTTTCCTTAGCACTTAATTCCATTTAGCACTCTGTGTGTATATGTTTATATTTAGCTTTTATTGATGAGTAATTGAAATGTTATGTATTCTACTCATCTCCTTTAACATCTGTCTCTACCCACTGGAATGCCAGCTCCATGCGGGCAGGGATTTGTGGCTGGGGCACAGCCTTGGTGCCTACAGCAGTGCCTAGCACGTGGCAGGCAGCCAGTTAATATAATCGATTTATTAATAGTTAGCCAGCAAAGGACTGGATTTGCAGAAAGCCTGACGTATGCCAGTGCATTCTGGTCCCCTATTGCAAGCATTGCTGGAGTCTTGTGCTCTATGCTGTGTGTGCACGGGGAGGTGCGGGAAGGGCATGGGCCCTCCCTGACCTCGCCCCTCTCTGTCCCCAGCCCGGTGTACGAAAAATACTGCGTCGACCACTTTGCCGACGGCCGCTGCGACCAGGGCTGCAACACAGAGGAGTGTGGCTGGGATGGGCTGGACTGTGCCAGCGAGGTGCCGGCGCTGCTGGCCCGAGGCGTGCTGGTGCTCACCGTGCTGCTGCCCCCCGAGGAGCTCCTGCGCTCCAGCGCTGACTTCCTGCAGCGGCTCAGCGCCATCCTGCGCACCTCGCTGCGCTTCCGCCTTGACGCGCACGGCCAGGCCATGGTCTTCCCTTACCACCGGCCCAGTCCCGACTCCGAGCCCCGGAGCCGTCGCGAGCTGGCCCCGGAGGTGATCGGGTGAGTGACTCCAGCTGGGGGAGCTGGGGGAGCCACCAGGCAGGGAAGGAGCGACACACCATTGATCCAGGTCTTGTACATGTCACTTCACTTAACGCATTTACCCTCTAGATGCCAGTAGCACCGCCCCCTGGTCGTGACAACCCAAAATGCGAGCAGATAGGAGCAAATGTCCCTTGGTGGGGGGATGGGGATGGGGGGAGCAGAATTGCCAGGTCTAGCGCTGCTACCTCCTTCTGGAGAGGCAGGTGGTTTGGCAGTGGTTAAAGACATGTGTGAGGTTTGTTTTTAAAGAAATAGAAAATAGAGCGAGCCTGTAGTCTCAGCTACTTGGGAGGCTCAGGTGGGAGGATCACTTGACACTTGAGCCCAGGAATCTAGCCTGGGCAACACAGTGAGAGTCCCATCTCTAAAAAAACAAATAAAAAAACAACAACAAAGACAACAGCCCCCCAACCCAACCCCAGAAGAAATGGAAAATGTAGAATTATCCCTCTGGTGGCCTGGTAGAGGACCAGAAGATCACAAGGGAGGTGTGGCTGTTGTTGAGGAGGAAGAGAAGGCCTGAGAGGGGTGGGACCCTGACCCAGAGAAGAGAGCTGGGTTTTAGAGATGGGCGGAGGGAGGGCAGAGTGGGGGGATGGTGGAGGGTGGCTGATGTGCCAGTCCCTGGCTGAGGTGCTTGAATCATGGGGACATAGGGTGAAAAACCAGGGTTACTTTGGGGCTTCCAGGGTCTGAGGGATGTGGAGGCATTGGGAAGACCCCCCCAGGAGGTAGCTGGGGGCTGAAGACATAATCAGGAAAGAGGCAGGAGGATCTCTTGAGCCCAGGAGTTCCAGGCTGCAGTGAGCTATGATGGTGCCACTGCACGCTAGCCTAGGCAACAGCATGAGACCCTGTCTCAAAAAAGGAGAGGAAAGGAAAGGAAAAGGGAAAGGAAGGGAAAGAGGAAAGGAAAAGAAAGAGGAAAGGAAAGGAAAGGAAAAGAAAGGAAAGGAAAGGAAAAAGGAAAGGAAAGAAGGAACCAGAGACATAGGAATTGAATCAGGGCATGTATTACTGGAGTCCCAATGAAGGAGGGAATTTGGAGAAAGTGGGGGTCTTAAGTTGGACTCCTGGAAGCAGAGTCCGAGATGGGTATTCAGATTCATGTGATGTATTTGGGGGACAGGATGCTCTGAAGAGAAAAGAAGTAGTGAGGGAACAGGGTGGGGCAGGGGACAACTAGGAAGGAGGTAGCCCCAGCTGGAGACCGGCCCAAGTCTGATCCCACAGGGAGCCCTGGAGTGTAACAGCACCTCAGGGTTGGTTCCCACCTTGTGTACCTTGTATCTTAGCCAGTCACTTGCTGCGGGCTGCCCTAGGGAATGTAGCCTCCCAAGTGGTGTAGTCCCCATTTTGCTGAGCGCCCTGACTTCCGGTACCCAGTGTGGGTCGTCCGGAGAAGGAGCAGCTGTCAGCTATTAGAAGCCAACGCTTATAGCAGTTGGGAGATGAATGCAGCAGTCCAGTAAAGGGCTGCACTAAGAGCTTCCACCAGGATGGGTGAGGAAAGTTACTGAGATGTTGACGTAAAAACAATGTCCATTGGATTCATGGTTTGGGGGACACTGCTGGCCACAGAAAGACAGGTTTTGGGGGTGCACTGGGGTTGGACGCCAGCTGGGAGCCAGGTGGACCATGGAGACGTGGTGGGTGGAGATGGCTTTTCGGAGCCAGGTGCTGGGGAGGGAGGGTGGGTGTTGGTGCCAGGGGGTGCATCAGGCAGCTGTTGAGCTCTCTGGTCCCTCCCTGCTGTCCTTGCAGCTCTGTAGTGATGCTGGAGATTGACAACCGGCTCTGCCTGCAGTCCCCCGAGAATGACCACTGCTTCCCCGACGCCCAAAGCGCGGCTGACTACCTGGGAGCGTTGTCAGCAGTGGAGCGCCTGGACTTCCCGTACCCACTGCGGGACGTGCGAGGTGCTGCCCGGCCCAGAGGGTGATGAGGGCGGAGCTGCGGGCACTGGAGGAGGGGTGGGGGGAAGGGGTGGTCGAAGCCCCAGCCCCGTGGCTGAAGCCTCTCCTCTGTGGCTGAAGCCTTGGCCCAGTGGATGAAGCCCTACCTCATGGTTAAATCCTCCTCCCCTCCCCGCATGTCCTCCTCCCGGCTTGGACCACCGGTGGTTGAGGCCCCACCCCGTGGCCGAAGCCCCGCCCGCATGGCTGAAGCCCCTCCCCCTGAAGCCTTGCCGTGTGCTCCTGTGGCTGAAGCCCCACCCCTGGCTGAAAACCCCGCCCTGTGGCTGAAGCCGGGCCCTCCGCTTCCCGCCTGCAGGGGAGCCACTGGAGCCCCCGGAGCCAAGCGTGCCGCTGCTGCCCCTGCTGGCAGCAGGTGCCATCTTCCTGCTGATCATCCTCGTCCTGGGCGTCATGGTGGCCCGGCGCAAGCGTGAGCACAGCACCCTCTGGTTCCCCGAGGGCTTTGCGCTGCACAAGGACGTGGCCGCGGGCCACAAGGGCCGACGGGAGCCGGTGGGCCAAGATGCTCTGGGCATGAAGTGAGGACCCTGCCCGCTCACCCCTGTTCCCAACTATGGGGACATTGTGAGCCCTGGACCCCAGCTTGACCTGACTCTGAGCTCGAATCCCAACCTCATCCTAGCTTCAGATTCCATCCTGGAACCTGGTGTTCAGTCCCTTGACCTCTGACTCCATGGTCCCTGGGGATCGCCCCTGACTCCTGAGCCCGACCTTACTTTCCACGGCCCATTTCTCTGTGTCTTGACTCTGATCCCTGTGGCTTCTGACCCAAGATCCCTGATCCCAACTCCAGAGCCCTGACCTTACCTCTAGGACCTGTGCTCTGACCCCACACCAAATCCCCCTTCTATGCTGGACACCTCCAGTGTCCCCTCTAACATCCCTACTTCCCACTGTCCTCACAGGAACATGGCCAAGGGCGAGAGTCTGATGGGGGAGGTGGCTGCAGACTGGATGGACACGGACTGCCCAGAGGCTAAGCGACTGAAGGTGCTGCTCCTCCTGTGACCTTGTCCTCAGGGTCCTGGGTGGGGTCCCCAGTGGTTAGTGGGAGAGCCCAGGAGAAGTCTCCACTCTCCCCAACTCCCTGGTCCTGCTTGGTGACCTCATTTTCTCCTTGCCATGTCTCTGTGGCCTCAGAGGGAGGAAGGAGATTTGCCATTGGGGCCCACAGGGTCCCTCTGGGTGAGTAGAAGTTTCCCTACCTCATCTTGCCCCTCCCTAGCCAGGCTTCTGCTCCCAGGCCAGCCTAGGTCTTCCTGGAGCGGACCCCTTGGTGCAGAGACAGTGACTTTGCCTTCTCTTTGTTAGTTCCGACTTTGTTCAGCGTGCTCAGCCTGGAAGTGCTCCCAGCTAGTCCTGACTACCATTTCATATCTGGGAGCCACACTCATGGGCTCTGTTTTGGTCAGCTAGGGATGCTGTGACAAAATTCCACAGACTGGGTGGCTTAAACAAGAGAAATTTAGTTTCTCACAGTTCTGGAGTCTGGAAGTCCAAGATCAAGGTGCTGTTAGGGTTGGTTCCTGGTGAGGGCTCTTTTCCTGGCTTGCAAACAGCCACCTTCTTGTTGGGTCCTCACATGGCCTTTCCTCTGTGCCTCTGTGTATGCATGGAGGGGAGAGGGAGAGAGAGAGAGAGAGAGAGAGAGAGATATCAACATCTGCTGTCTTTTCCAATTATACGTGTATTAAAGTATCCTGTTAGACATGAGTCCTGTTGGCTTATGGCTCCACCTTTAAGACCTTATTTAACCTCAATTACCTCCTTAAAGACCCTGTCTCCAAATACAGTCACATGGAAGGTTAGGGTTTCAATATATGATTTTTAGAGGGGGCACAATTCCATTCATAACAGGCTCTTACTAGCATTACATGGGCACATGCTGAGTGTCTTTAATGCATGTAAAACATCTTATTTTACATTTTTGAGGATGCTGTAAAGTAGCTATTGACATGCACTTCGATTTACAACTGCCTTTCCTCTGTGTGTATTTTAATGTTTGTGAAATTGAGGCATCTGTATGTTACAATCGACAGCTAAAGGAATCTGTTGGGTCCAGACTCTTTTTCTTCCTTTCCCATCCCAAAGTGGGTATTAAAATGTCGGTCCACTGTGCTTTGACTGTATCTTAGCATTGTGGAGTGATGGCATCATCTTGATTTTGCCGATGAGAAGCTTGCTCTAATGTGATTTGCCCAGGGCCACACAGCTACTAAGGGGCAGGGTTGGAACTTGAACCTGTGTCAAATGCTGTCCCATCCTCTCTGACCCTTTCTGTTTAGCTGTGCATCACCCAGTTTTCCCCTTTCATGAAGCTCAACTTCCCTGCCTTGGTCCTTAAGATCAGATCTCGCTTGATCAGGCTCTATGGCGCCCCAGAGCCCTCAAATCCCTAGGCAGGCTGGTTAAGAATATTCTATCCTGTTTTCATAATGTCTCTCGTGCCTTTTGAACAATGAATCTGAAATTGATCAAGCTCTTGCTAGAGGCCCAGGTGCTGGGCTTGCAAAGGTAGAGATGTAGGTTTGTGTGTGAGTGTTCGGTCCTGATCATGTTTGGGTACCAGGTGGGAATTCCATGTGACTTATTGATTGTTACATCACTTTCCAAATTAATACTGGTCCTTGAAGGACCCCCTTTTCACCCCTCTGTGTCTTTTTTAAAATTTAAAAATTAATATTCTTTTTTCTTTTAGGGATAGGGTCTTGCTCTGTCATCCTAGGCTGGAGTGCAGTGGTGCAATCGTAGCTCACTGCAGCCTCCAACTCTTGGGCTCAAGCAGTCCTTGTGTCTCAACCTTCTTAGTAGCTGGGACTACAGGGCATGTGCCACTGTGCGGGCTAATTTTTTTAAAAAACTTTTTCTTTTTTTAGAGACAGGGTCTTGCTATGTTGCCAAAGCTATGTTTCTTTTACCAGTGATTTGTAATTCTCAGAGTCCAAGTTTTGTACCTCTTTTGTTAAATTTAATTCTAAACATTTTCTTTTTCTTGATTCTGTTGTCAGTGGAATTATTCTCTTAATTTCATTTTTGGTGTGTTTGTGTCCAGTGTGTGTGCTGACAGGTGCCACACTGTGTGCCTCTTTGTGGATCACTCACTTTGGGTTTGCAGCCTCTCCCTTCTTCCAACCAGGATTGAAATCCCATTTCTACCTCTCAGTAGCTCGCTGTGCTCTGGCACATCCATTTCCCAATCTATAAAAAAAGCTAATTGTTAATGGTTTCCCAGGGCTATGTGTGAATCTCCATGAGACAAACCTGTGGGAATGCCCAGCCCTGTCCCTGGAAATATCTCTCCCCATTTCCAAAGAATGAGATTTGAGAACCTGTGTCCCTGTCCCTCCAGGTAGAGGAGCCCGGCATGGGGGCTGAGGAAGCTGTGGATTGCCGCCAGTGGACTCAACACCACCTGGTTGCCGCTGACATCCGCATGGCACCAACCATGGCGCTGACACCACCACAGGGTGATGCGGATACCGATGGCATGGATGTCAATGTGCGAGGCCCAGGTCAGGGACGGTGCTCCCCACCCCATAGGATGTCCCTTATCCATCCTACATGTGAGAGGTTACATCTGAGTCTGTGTTCTGGGGAGAACTGGGGCGTGTTGGGACTTCTGTGTGTGTGTGTGTGTGTGTGTGTGTGTGTGTGTGTGTTAATCAAGACTCTTGGTTGTAAGTGACAAAAGCCCAACTCAAACTAGCTTAAGTAAACCAAGGGATTTACTAAGTCATGTAACTGGAAGCAGCAGGCACATTTGGATCCAGGCCTCAGTCTTTCTCTCTCTGCCCCTAGGCTCTGGTCTTACAAAACCTTCTTCTCAATTGCTCCAGCAAAAGTCCCAGGATGCATTCTGATTGGACAGACTAGGGTCACATGCTCATTCTTAAGCCAATCAGTGTGGCCAGGGGGCTGGAATATGCAGATTAACCAGGCCTAGCCCACATAGCTGTCCTTGAGCCAGGGAGAGAATTGGGCTCTACCCAGGGCTTGAGGATGGAGAATGGGATGCAGGTGGCTTCCCGAGGAAAACCAGGGCAAAAGGTCATGCAGAGTGTAGCAGGCTATGTTGTCTGGACCCTGTTAGATCCATCTTTACCATGTTTCAGGGTGTTCCTGCCCCGGCTTTGTTTTGTTTTTGCCCCAAATGGCCTGCACTATGGCTTGCTTTTGAAGTCCCTCTGTCTACTGGGGCCAGAAATGCCTGGGATTTTATGTCCCCAGGGGTGACCCTTAGCTAGTGGATGCAGAAGTATGAAAGGAATGGTTCCTTTTTCTTGAGCTGGATTATAACTCTGGGTACAACTGATTTTCCAGAGTCCCCTGCAGGGTCAGGCTGGAATAACCCTTCGGGAATTTTCCCAAGGTTGTACGCTTGCTTGACTCCTTTCCTTCCTTATCCTGTGTCCCCTGCTCCCTAGGAGTCCTGGAAAAACTCACATACCCAGAGATCCTAATCCTGAGTGTGGGTGTGCAGATGGGAGGATTTATCACTCCTTCTTGCCCTCCTATGTCTTCCACTTGCTCCTAAAATGGTGCTCTTGATAATATTCGCTGGAAATACCCCTGTGCCCACCTCCCTGGTGACACCCTCTCATCCCTGCAGATGGCTTCACTCCGCTAATGCTGGCTTCCTTCTGCGGTGGGGCCATGGAACCGATACCACCTGAGGAGGACGAAGCAGATGACACATCAGCTAGCATCATCTCGGACCTAATCTGCCAGGGGGCCCAGCTTGGGGCACGGACTGACCGCACAGGCGAGACCGCCCTGCACCTGGCTGCCCGCTATGCTCGGGCTGACGCCGCCAAGCGTCTGCTGGATGCTGGGGCGGACACTAACACCCAGGACCACTCAGGCCGAACCCCCCTGCACACGGCCGTCACCGCTGATGCCCAGGGGGTATTCCAGGTGAGACAGACCTACCTCTGGACTTCAGAGCCGGGGCAGGCATGCCACACTTGGGTTCTGAGCTGCCTTTAAGAACTCATTTTTATGAGTTGGAAAATGGGGATATACCAGAGTACAGTATCTGACGAGTAGTTGCTCCCCGGAGCTCATCAATTTAGGAGTATAGGGATTGGGGACTTCAGGGCAGTGAGGGGTACTCCTGACCCCTCTGTTCCTGCAATTACTCCTCTCTTCCTACTGTATCCTCTCTCTCTCTCCCAGATTCTTATCCGGAACCGTTCTACAGACCTGGATGCCCGCATGGCGGATGGCTCGACAGCACTGATCCTGGCAGCCCGTCTGGCAGTGGAGGGCATGGTGGAAGAGCTCATTGCCAGCCACGCTGATGTCAATGCTGTGGATGAGCTCGGTAGGTTGGCAGAGGAATTGTTGGGTGGAGGCTGGGGTGGTGTCACCTGGGCCCTGACTGTGGCATTGGTGTGAACTCACACCCACATTGGGACCCAATCACTAAAGCTCATGCGCACATAACCGTGCTCCAATATGGACTTACACTGTCATGCAAGGCAGCCTCCCTAGCCCTTAGGGTGCCTCAGGGGTTTAGAAAAAGGCACCCTTCCTCAAGACATTTCATTTCCATCTGCTTCATCAGAAGAACTCAATCTACTGCCACCTGCTGGGCAGTTGTAATCATTTTGCGTGGGCTGGCAGCTCCGTGGAGGTGTCTTGCTTGCACAGAGCCCAGCCTGTGCAGATTCACAGCACTCTGTCTTCAGGTCCAGATGGCTTCACACAGCCACAGACACACTCAGATGCTCACAGCAATTTGAAGCAGGTGTTCTCAACTTCAGCACCATAGTGTCAGATAATTCTTTTATATTATTTTATTTATTTTTTGACTTTTTACTCACCACTATATTAGCAAGGAGGGGTTAGAGAATTCTTTGTTGTGGTGAGCTGTCCTATGCATTGTAAGGTGCCGAGCAGTATCTCTGACCTCAACCCCACTAGATGTCAGTAGCATCCCACCCCCTAGTTGTGACAGCCCAAAATGTTTCCAGACATTGCTGAGTGTCCCTGTGGGGAGAATCACCCCTGGTTGAGAACCTCAGCTCCAGAGCAGGGCTGGTGCATAGGACTTTGTGTGATGATTGAAACGTTCTCTGCACTGTGACAATGTGGTAGCCACTGGCCACATGTGATGGCCGTTGAGCAATTGAAATCTGGCTGGGGCAAATGAAGAACTAAACATTTTAGTTTATTTAATTTTTTTGTCTTTTTTTTTAAAAAAAAAGCTTTGTTGAGATATAATTCACATACTATACAATTCACTCACTTAAAGTGTAGAATTCAGTGGTTTTTAGTATAATCACAGAGTTGTACAACTATTACCACAATCAATTTAGAACATTTTCATCACCTGCAAAAGAAACTATCACCCTTTATTCACAATCTGCCAAGCAGCTCATCCATCTCTCCAGCCCTGTGCAACCACTGGTCTATTTTCTGTCTTTATGGATTTGCCTGTTCTGGACATTTTGTATAATAGAATCATACACTGTGTGACCTTTTGTGTCTGGCTTCTGTCACTCAGCATCATGTTTTCAAGGTTCACTAATGTTGTAGCATGTCTCCATACTTCATTTTTTAATGGCTAAATAATGTTCCATTGTATGGATAGACCACATTTCATTTGTCCATTCATTCATCATTGATAGACATTTGGGATTTTTCCCTTTTGGCTGCTGTGAACATTCATGTACAAGTTTTTGTCTGCACACCTGGTTTCAGCTCTTTGGGGGTAGGTAGCTAGGAGTGGAATTGCTGAGTCCTGGTAACCACGTTTAACCGTTTGAGGAAGTCCTAGACTGTTTTTCACAGTGGCTGCGCTATTTTACATTCCACCGACAATGTATGACAGTTCCGATATGTCCATATCCTTGCCAACACTTGTTATTATCTGTCTTTTTTGATTATAGTCTTCCTAGTGTGGCTAGGAATTGTACTGTGATATCTCAGTGTGGTTCTGATTTACATTCCCTTGATGGCTAATGATGTTGAGCATCTTTTCCTGTGCTTCTTGGCTATTTGTATATCTTCTTTGGAGAAATGTCTATGCAGATCATTTGTCCATTTTAAAATTGGGTTATTTGTCTTTTTATGATTGAGTTATAAGAGTTCTTTATGTATTCTAGACATAAGTCCCTAATCCCTAATTGCATACGTGATTTATAAATGTTTTCTCCCATTTTCTAGGTTTTCTTTTCATTTTTTTTATTGTGTCCTTAGAAGCCCAAAAGTCTTAATTTTGATGATGTCTAATTTATCTATTTTGTTGTTAATGTGGCTTGTGTTTTTGGTGTCATATCTAAGAATCTGTGCCTAATTCAAAGTCTCAAAGATTTACTCCTATGTTTTCTTTTCTTCTATATATATGATATATATACACACACATATATATATATTTTTTTTTTTTTTTTTTGAGATGAGGTCTTGCTCTGTCACCCAGGCTGGAGTACAGTGGCCTGATCATAGCTTACTGTAATTTTGAACTAGGCTCAAGTGATCCTCCTGCCTCTGCCTCCCAAGTAGCTAGGACTACAGGCACACACCACCATGCCTGGCTAATTTAAGCAAATTTTTTTTTTTAGAGATGGAATCTTGCTATGTTGCCCAGGCTGGTCTCAAACTCCTTGCCTCAAGTGATTCTCCCACCTCAGTTTCTCAAAGCACTGGGATTACAGGCATAAGCCACCATACCTGGCTAGATGTTTCATAGTTTGAGCTCTTACATAGGTTTCTGATCCATTTTGAGATCATTTGTGTATGTGGTGTGAGGTAGGGGTCCAGCTCCATTCTTTTGTATGTGGAGATCCAGTTTTTCCAGCATCATTAGTTGAGAAGACTATTTGTTTCCTCATTGAATGGTCCTGGCACCTATTTTAATTTAAATCTAAAGAACTGCATATGATTAGTGGCTACTGCATTGGACAGCACAGCTCTAGGTTCAACCGAGTGAGTCCACAAAGTGCCCCTTGTGTATGGAGAATCATTTGTGTGCATAAATACACACACACACACACACACACACACACACACAAACACACACATGGAGTGCCCCCCACCCTTGGACAGAAAGAATTATTCTACAGATCTGCACACACATAGACCCAAATGCAGGTGCTTGGATATTCATGGCAGGCCTGCCCTCTCTCCCCGCAGGCCATATTATAGACAATTCCCAGCCTCCCTGCCATGGGGGGCCTGGAACATGAGCTTGGTCCTGACCTTCCCTCCTTACCCCCCCAGGGAAATCAGCCTTACACTGGGCTGCAGCTGTGAACAATGTGGAGGCCACCTTGGCCCTGCTCAAAAATGGAGCCAACAAGGACATGCAGGACAGCAAGGTGAGCCCTGGCCCTCGGTCCACCTGGGCATCATTACTGGCACAGCCCCCTGCAGATGGCAGAGAGCAGGGTGAGGGAAAGCTGGTGGGGACATTTGTTCTGCCAGCTTTCAGGGGTGGGATTTGGGGCACAGAGGCTCCGACAGTGGATCAGAGGAGGAAGTTTGTGGCAGTTGCTGTGTGACCTTGGGCAAGTTGCTTAACTTCTCTGAACTTTTTCTCTGAACCTCAGAGTCCTCATCTGTGAAGTGGGGAAGCAATGGTACCCACTTTATTGCATCTCCTGAGGGTTCAGTGAGCTAATGCATTTGTAAAGTGCTTAGCAGGTCCTCAGTAAAAGGTAACCGTTATGATCATTGTTTAAAAATTCTCTCAAGGTGGTATGATGGAATCTCCTTTTGCAAATGAGAAAGGTGAGGTGTGCAAGGGCAGATTCTGTCCATATTTAAAATTTCAATTTTTTTTTTTTTGAGACAGAATCTCACTCTGTTGCCTGGGCTAGCATGCTGTGGGGTCAGCCTAGCTCACAGCAACCTCAAACTCCTGGGCTCAAGCAATTCTTCTGCCTCAGCCTCCTGAGTAGCTGGGACTACAGGCATGCGCCACCATGCCTGGCTAATTTTTTCTATATATTTTTAGTCGTCCAGCTAATTTCTTTCTATTTTTGGTAGAGACGGGGTCTCGCTCTTGCTCAGGCTGGTCTCGAACTCCTGAGCTCAAACAATCCACCCGTCTCGGCCTCCCAGAGTGCTAGGATTACAGGCGTGAGCTACTGTGCCCGGCCCTCAATTTTTTTTTTTTTTTAAAGACAGAATCTTGTTCTGTTTTCTGGGCTAGAGTGCAGTGGCATCATCATAGTTCGCTGCAGCCTCAAACTCCTGGGCTCAAGTGATCCTCCCACCTCAGCTTCCCAAGTAGCAGGGACTACAGGTGCATGCATCATTGTGCCCGGCTAATTTTTCTTATTTTTTTGTAGAGACAGGGTCTCATTATGTTGCCCAGGCTGGTCTTGAATTCCTAAACTCAAGCAATCCTCCCGCCTCGGCCTCCCAGAGTGCTAGGGTTACGGGCATGAGCCACCGTGCCCAGCCTAAAATTTCAATATTTTATTCATTATGGCTTTTTTTTTTTTTGCATTAATCTTACTTTTTTAAAGAAATGTATTAAAATATGATTTACTTTGATGACTCAGGTTTTTGGTGCCTCCTTAAACTTTGTGCCTAAGGTGAGCACCTCACTTGACTCACTCTAGTCCTGGCTCTGGGGCCTGGCCCTTAGTAGGTGCTAGATAAATGTGGTTTAAAGGAAAGAACTTGCCCAGGTTCCCCCAGCACAGCCAGGATTTAACCCAGGTCTGTGGACAGACTCTTAGCTCTAAGTTCCCCCAGAGGCTGGAAGATCTTGCTGATGTTGGCCAGGGTGACCCTGACATCTGTGGGTTCTGGGACCCCTAGGAGGAGACCCCGCTGTTCCTGGCTGCCCGTGAGGGCAGCTACGAGGCTGCCAAGCTGCTTTTGGACCACTTTGCCAACCGTGAGATCACGGACCACCTGGACAGGCTGCCACGGGATGTGGCCCAGGAGCGGCTGCACCAGGACATCGTGCGCTTGCTAGACCAGCCCAGTGGGCCCCGCAGCCCCCCCGGGCCCCACGGCCTGGGGCCCCTGCTCTGCCCACCTGGGGCCTTCCTCCCGGGCTTCAAGGCAGCACAATCGGGGGCCAAGAAGAGCCGGAGGCCCACCGGGAAGGCGGGGCTGGGGCCGCAGGGGGCCCGAGGACGGGGCAAGAAGCTGACTCTGGCCTGCCCGGTCCCCCTGGCTGATAGCTCGGTCACACTGTCGCCCGTGGACTCGCTGGACTCCCCGCGGCCCTTTGGTGGGCCCCCCGCCTCCCCTGGTGGCTTTCCCCTTGAGGGTCCCTATGCGACTGCCACCGCCACGGCAGTGTCTCTGGCACAGCTCGGTGGTGCGGCCCGGGCGGGTCTGGGGCGCCAGCCCCCCGGGGGCTGCGTGCTCAGCCTGGGCCTGCTGAACCCTGTGGCCGTCCCCCTCGACTGGGCCCGGCTGCCCCCACCTGCCCCACCAGGCCCCTCGTTCCTACTGCCGCTGGCCCCGGGACCGCAGCTGCTCAACCCCGGGACCCCCGTGTCTCCCCAGGAGCGGCCCCCGCCCTACCTGGCAGCCCCAGGACATGGCGAGGAGTACCTGGCAGCTGGGGCTCACGGCAGCCCCCCCAAGGCCCGCTTTCTGCGGGTCCCGAGCGAGCATCCTTACCTGACCCCATCCCCCGAGTCTCCCGAGCACTGGGCCAGCCCGTCGCCTCCCTCCCTGTCCGACTGGTCCGACTCCACGCCCAGCCCGGCCACTGCCACGGTGGCCACGGCCACGGCCACGGCCTCAGCCACTGGGGCACTGCCTGCTCAGCCACTCCCCTTATCTGTCCCCAGCTCGCTCGCTCAGGCCCAGACCCAGCTGGGGCCCCAGCCAGAAGTCACCCCCAAGAGGCAGGTGTTGGCCTGAGACACTCCTCGGTTCCTGGATCACGGGGCGGGGGCTGAAGAGACATCCCATCCTGATTCTTTGCTCTCTCTCCTTTCCTTTTAGTCTTTTCATTCTCTTCTCTCACTCTCTCCACCAATCCTCCTGCACCTGTGCCTCGCAGTGTGACCGAGACAGGTCACCAGCCCAGGGCTTCAGTCTTCCTTTATTTATAAATGGGTGGGAACCCCGCTTGCCTCCCCCCTCCCCAGAGTTCTCTCTTCCCTCGTTCCTTTCCTGCCTCCTGGCCTCTCATTTCCTCACACTCTGACATGAGTGAATTATTATTATTTTCCTTCCTTTTTTTTTTTTTTTTTTACATTTTGTATAGAAACAAATTCATTTAAACAAACTTATTATTATTATTTTTTACAAAATATATATATGGAGATGCTCCCTTCCCCCTTGGAACCCCCCAGTGCCCCTGTGGGGCTGAGTCTGTGGGCCCATTCGGCCAAGCTGGATCCCGTGTACTGAGTACACGACCACGGTATGTACCAAGTAGGCACTCTTGGGCGCACGCTCCGGGGCCAGGGGTTGGGGGAGAGTTGGGAGCCTCCTCCCCGCCCCACCTCCCTCACTTCACTGCATTCCAGGTGGGACTTGTTTTGCAGCCTTCAAGGGCAAGGGCCCTTCTGGCCTGAGAACCCACCTCCAGCTCCACCCCCAAGCCTGGGCCACCTCCCTTTGGGAACTGCGGGGTGGCTGGTGGGAAATGAGGGCCAGGGGAGATATGCGTATTCCACTTTGTCTCCATGTAAATATGGGACTTCAGGAAAAGAGAGGAGCTGCCTAGGTGGCACCTCCACTTGGTACTCCCCTGGCCCAGTCTCATGGCAGAATAGAAGTATTTTTAGGCTATTTTTGTAATATGGCTCTGGTCACAATCCCTGTGTAGCTGAATTCCCAGGTCCTGCATTTTACAGTCCCCACTCCCCTCACCACCTAATAAAGGAACAGTTAACACCCAGTGCCATTGGTTTGTGTCTAGGTAAGGTGGGGAGTGGGTGGTGGTGGGGTTTCCTCAGGACTAACTCAAGCTCCCATTTTGGGGGTAAACCCATTTGACTTGCCTGCCCGCTCATGCTTCCTTTTTTGGCAGATGACTCCACAGATCAGATCAGGAGTGATCACCTGACTTAAGATAAGCCAATTGGATTCCCTTGCTCAAGAACTGTCTTTAATGGGGATGATAAGAAAGTTATCAGTTGGTGGAACTTTTAGGGTCACCAGCAGATTAAGAAATATTGGTGGCCAATTTGAGGCAGTGGGTGCTGATGCAAGCAGAGCAGAAGAATGGAGCTAATATGCAGGGAGAATCAGAATTGAGAGCTCAAATGGCTCCTGAAGCCTGGAGAGAGTATTAGTTCCCAATGCAATCAATTCCAGTTAATTGAACATTCATTCCATTGATATGAACAGGGACTTATTGATTGCCTTCTAAGTGCCTGACGCTGGTTCTGTCTGCATGAATCTCACCTTTACTTCATGCTACTTTGGGTTCTGGAGATAACCTTGAACTCATGTAATAAATACTTCTTTACATATGCCAGCTTGGGTGGGTTTCTGTCTCTTGCAACAAGTTGTGCTCCAAGAGAAGGTTGTGTTTACACTGCTGCCCTCCAGGAAAGGAGGATGGGATTTAATGTCCATTGATTCTCCCTGTTAGTTGAAGTTTTCTTGGTTGCAAATGACACAAAAGTCAACTCAGCTGGCTTGAAGAAAGTTGTGTTTTTGTTTTTTTTTTAGCTTGGACTAGCTTCAGGGTAGATTTGATTTAGTGGCTCAAGTGAGATGACAAGGGCTGAGTATTTCTTCATCTCTACAGCTTTCTCTGGGCATTATTTTCATCTTCAGGCTCCACATGGTGCCCAGCCTAACCTCTCTTCCTCACTCCATATGGCTCCAGCCCTCTCTCTGTGTTAGCAAAATAGGTGCAAAGGTCACAGACCATATTACACTTTCCAGGGAACAGAGGAACTTCTACAATTGTGGTTGATTTTCTATTGACTCCAATTGGGTCATGTATCCATCCTGTAACCTAGGGTTTCTTACTCTTAGCAATATTCATATTAGGAGTCAAATTATTCTTTGCTGTGGGGAGCTGTCCTGTGCATTGTAGGATGTTTAACAGCATCTCTAGCCTCTACCCATTAGATACCAGCAGCACCTCTTCCTCAGTTTTGACAATCAAAAATGCCTACAGATATTGCCAGTTGTTCCCTGGGAGGCAGAACCACACCTGGGTGAGAACCTCTGCTTTAACCAATCACTATCACAATGGGATATGGGATGTGCTGATTTCTTAAAGCATTTACTTATTTATTTATTTAAGACAGGGTCTTGCTCTGTTGCCCAGGCTGGAGTGCAGTGGCATGATCATAGCTCACTGCAGCCTCTGACGCTGCGCTCAAAGGATCCTCTCACCTCAGCCTTCTGCGTAGCAGGGACTACAGGCACTCGCCACTGTGCCTGGGTAATTCTTAAAGCATTTCTTGAAGTCCCTCTTTGAAATGGGGAACGTGCTAAATTTAGGGGCAATCAGGTTTGCAGGAGCATGAATTCTGTGGAATCTGCTAATGAACTTTTACTCCTCCTCCGCCATCCTTTGTCTGTCTTTGAAGATGAAATATGTTTGTCTCAAGTTTATTTTATGTTCATTCATTTATCCTCTACACACTTACTGAGTACCTACTGTGTGCCAAGTCCTGGACAAGTTGTTGGGAGTAGAGTGGTGAATTATACAGGCCCAGTCTCTGCTCTTATGGAATTTCAGGCTAGTTGGGGGATCTATAGAGGGTGCCCTCTTATGTCCCACTGGATCATACCATTCCAGTACCTGCTGACAGTGTCTGACTGTAAACACCTGAGATCCTCCACCTCAGGACTTTCTTTTGTGTGGAGCTGGAACCACTCTCAACAAGTGAGGGATGGATGAGAGTTGGTGAATAAATACCCCAGCTTCCTCGCCCTTCTCCCTTCTCTGGGGGCAATTCTAGGATGTGACCCACAGAGTCTCTTGAAGGATGCCCATTGAGATTGAGCCCCAGTTGGTCCAAAGCAGCGACCTGCTCTTCCTCCTACTGGAGCTTTCTGGAATGATCTCAAAAGTAAATTCCTGTGGATGGAAAAATCAAAACTCTGAAATATTTGAAAGAAGTTTATTCTGAGCCAAATTTGAGGACCATGACCCGGAGCCACGCCCAAGAGGCCTTGAGCAAGTGGACTCGCTGTGGCTGGGTTACAGTTTGGTTTTATACATTTCAGGGAGACAGGGGTTACAGGTAAAGTCATAAATCAATATGTGGGAATTACACATTGGTTTGGCCCGAAAAGGTGGGACATCTCGAAGCGGGGGCTTACAGCTTATAGGTGGGTTTGAAGATTCTTTGGCTGACAATTAGCTGAGAGAGTTAGGCTTTCTCTAAAAGACCAGAAAGGAAATGCTTGATTTAAAGATCAAGGTGCAAGCACTCTAGGAGGTCCAGACAGGAGAATCTCTCAAGTTAAGATAAGGATCTGCTGGGATGCTTGAGTTAAGATGGGAGCTTTCTACCTTTTAGGTGATGTTAATGCTATACCTGAATCAGGTTGGGAAGTAAACCACACTATATTTGGTTAACAAAACCTGCTTAGTGGGATTTTACCATCTGTGAGTCTGACTCATCTGGCCTCCTTAGGAAGGAATTTGAGCAAAAGGAAAAAATCAGAGTTCAGTCCTCATTCCTTACACTTGAATCCTTGGCCTGAGAGAAGTTTATCTTAGCTGTGTGCATGAATAGACTCTTGGAAATAAAAACTAAAATATCTATTGCAGCTCAAGCAAGTTTGGGATCCTGAGTGCTATACAAATGAGGAAAAAGTCACTCTCCCCACTGACTTTGTCCACTCTATCATGCAGCCCTGAATTGAAATCTCTTGTTGAGCTTGTCTAGTGAATTTTTCATTATAGTCATTGTAACTTTTAACTCCATAATTTCTCTTTGGTTCTTTTTTTTTTTTTAAAAAAATAATATTTATGTCTTTATTGATATACTTTATTTGGTTGGACATCAGACTTATACTTTCTCTTAGTTCTTTTTTTTTTCTTTTTCTGAGTCAGAGTCTCACTCTGTTGCCTGGGCTAGAGTGCAGTGGCATCATCATAGCTCACGGCAACCTCAAAGCGATCCTCTTGCCTCAGCCTCCCGAGTAGCTGGGACTACAGCCATGTACCATGACACCTGGCTAATTTTTCTATTTTTAGTAGAGGTGGGGTCTCACTCTTGCTCAGGCTGGTCTCAAACTCCTGAGCTCAAGCAATCCTCCTGCCTTGGCCTCCCAGAGTGCTAGGATTATAGGCATGAGCCACCTCGCCCAGCCCTCTTAGTTCTTTAGACGTGATTTCCTTTACCTCTTTGAACATATTTAAAAATCTGCTTTAAAATCTTTGTCTAGTAAGTCTAATATATGGGCTTCCTCAGAAATAATTTTCATTTATTACTTTTTTCCTGTGTATGTATGGTTCCTTATTTCTTTAAATGTCTCATTTTTGTTGTTGTTGTTGAAAATTTGACATTTAAAATAATACAGGCCAGGCACAGTGAGTGCATATCTGTAGTCCCAGCTACTCAGGAGGCTGAGAAGGGAGGATTGCTTGAGGCCAGGAGTTTGAGGTTTGCAGTGAGCTATGATTGGGTCCCTGCACTCCAATCTGGGTGACAGAGTGACATCCTGTCTCTAAAAATAATATAATGTGGCAACTTTGAAAAGTCAGATTCTCCCTTTCTTCAGGATTTGTTGTTGCTGCTGCTTGTTGTAGCTGTTGTAATTTTCTTCATCACTTTTCTGAACTAATTCTGTAAAATCTCTATTCTTTGTCATATGTGGCCATTCAAATCTTTACTCAGTTAGGTTAGTGGTCACCTAAAGATTGCACAGGTCTTTTCTTAAATGCTTGGAAAAATAAATACCTCCGTTTTTGCTGAGGGACTCTCTATATGTGATAAGGCATATCTTTAACATGAAGCTAGCTGGTTGACAACTCTGCCTTAGAGAGTTCCAGAGGTAGCACCTCCAGGCCAGCCTGAAGTAGAGCTTAGGGCCTTCTCAAGTCTTTCCTGAGCATGTGCAAAGCTATGGACACACACACAGTCTGTATATTCATGTGGCCCTTTAGATTCCCAGGAATATATCTGAGCTTTTGAATCAAATTTGAGAAGTTTTCATCCATGATTTCTTCAAATATTCTTTCTGCCTCTTTTTCTCTCTCCTTTCCTTCTGGAACCTCCATTATACATATGTTGGTATGCTCAATGGTACTTCAAGGCTCTGAAGCTCTATTCAGAACATTCCCCAGCTTTTTGTTTCATCTGTTATTTGTGCCAACTGTTTACCCGGTGCCTCAGGTTGCCATGAGGTTAAAATACTTGCCTGTAGTTGTTTTCAACAAAGGACCCACAGGGAGAAGACTTTTTGCACTGGTTGACCTCTGAGTCAGGTAAAATACACATAGTCTTGCAAGTGGGATCTTCCAGGAACCACCAGACAGGTAAATAATGACAATTATTTGGAAATGAGGCTTGAAAGGGTTCCAGCTCTGTCTTACTTTCCCCAGTAGCTGTGCCCAGACCTCGGGCTGTTATTTATCAAGGATGCCACAGAGCTGAGGTGGGGAATGGGACTGGAGATGTTAAAACATCACAAAGCTTCCTTTTTTTTCCCTCAATGATATGCAGCCATTTTAAAAATTAAATGCCTCCAACGTTGCTTGAAAATCTTTGGTCAATTTTCAGAGTCTAATGTTGATTCAGACAATTTTTTTTCAGCCTTCTCATTGCTTTATGGAGGAGAGAATTTTTGGAGATCATCACTCTAACATTTTTGTTGACATCACTTTTAACATTGGTTGGATTGATGGGTCTGGGTTCAGAGGAAATGAATGATTTAATGTATCGATTTTGGAAGTAGTGGCATGAAGGTGATATTTAAAATCATGTAACTTTACTGATTAGTTATGGAAAGAGAAGAGAATCAGAGTGGGATCCCTGGATTGCTCCAATATTAGAGCTTCAAAAGGGAAGAAAGAAAGTGGGAAGCAGTGAACAGAGATGATGAGGACGAAGTAGGTATAGCGTTTGTCGTCAATCCCTTGAGGAAATCCTCTTGCTCTGACCGCTTCAGTGTGTGTTGCCCTGACTTGCAGTGCCCAGTGCTGGCGTCTGTTTGTGCGAGGGCTTCTCAGCACACCAAAGCTTACTCTATTCACGTGTGCAGCAGGAGAGGAGTATTGGAGAATTAATGCCCCCAGGAGCAGCCCTCAACAATGACAACTGGAGCTGGTGTATACATACCTCGGCTCCCTCACGCCTCGGAGGTGAATGTTCTGTGATGCTTCCAGAGGTTCCCTGTAGTATTGACTCCAGCTGTCCCCAGATACAACTTGCTCGATAACATGTGCTTTACAAGCTGCCTTCTCTTCTCATTCTTATTGCTCTGACCAGTGTTTTCTGGGATCCCAAATAAACATACTTCCACTAGAATTTTTGTCTCAGGGTCTGCGTCTGGGGGAAACCCAGACTGGGACAGGGGTTGTTGGTATAGATCAGGTATGCAAAATCATGAGACTGTAATCACTAGCTAGGGAGAGGTCTGAGCATGAGCCTGGAGAATTCTCATTTTAGGGGTCAGGAGAGGAGGAGACTGAGGAAGAGTGGGATAGAAAAGGCAGGAACCATGGAAAGGAAGAGAGGAGGGCATTGCAAGACCTATCATCTGGGTTTAATGCTCCTGGTAGGTGGGATAAGATGAGGCCATGTCCAAGGAGCTCATAGGCTAATGGGAGACCCACAAGGACACAGACGGTATGAAGAGGAAACCTAGGGGCTCTGGGAGTACACATACTGCATGTGACTAGCCTGGGGTGATCAGGGAAAGCTTCTTGGAGGAGGTGATACTAGCGATGTATCATTTTGGAGAAGTAGGAGTTTGCCAGGAGTCTAGGAGGAGGGGATAAAAAAAAAAAAAACTACCTGAAGAAATAGCATGGAAAGGGGCAAAACAGTGTGAAAGAGTATGGAAATCTCAGAGGAAAAGTCAGCATTTTGGAATGGCTGGGTCTACACACCTGATTTCCTTCCTTGTTGCTAATTGAATAAATGGTGACTGGCACTGTGAGTGGAGCATTGGCTGGATTTGGAATGAGAGAAGGCGGCAGGAGCCAGATCTCAAGGGTCTTGGATGCGAAGATGGGGGATTTTCCACTTTACTCTGAGGGCAATGGGGAGCCATGGAAGGTGCTTGAGCAGAGGAGTAACACAGCTAGTCTCCTATTCTGTTGGTCAGTGCAGAGCTTGGACTGGAGGGAGATGGCATTGCAGGCTCTTGCTATAGATAAGAATGATGCTGCTTTGAGTTAGGGTGGAGCTGAGGGGATGGGGAGAAGTTGGAGAGAAGAATGGAGATTTGGTGACTAAATCTGGGGAGAGCAGAGATGGTGGAAGCTGAGGTCACCATGAAAAGTTAAACCTGGGCAACATTCCTGCGGCAATATCAAGTGATCTACTCCTCCATGCCCTCTTGAGGGCGGGGACTGGGGCTGCATTTCCTTAGGGAAGCAGCCTTGCCTGACACAGGGTGCACACTCGACCGGCACCAGGAGCATCGGCGGAGCGAGGAGTGTGTTTCTGACTGCCATGCGCAAAGAAAAATGGCAGTTAGTCCTCTCACTCTGCCAGTTCAGGGCCTGGGGGCCCGGGAGGCAGACCCAGGGGTCTGAAGTTTCCTGGAGGGAGAAACCCTGCAGGGCACCTGAGCCTGAGCCCTGTGGGGCTTGTTAGTGGCTGGGGAGCCCCTGGGATGGCAGCTCCGGGGACCCCCCAGTATAACAGGACCCGTGTCCTCAGCCCCTCCCTTCCTAGGTGGCTAGTGATGTAGGCAGGCACCTTGGGAGCCTCCCTGGGCCATGGTGAGTGTGAATTTGGGGTCTTTGCCTGGATGGAGAAGCCATCTGGCCCATCTCTGTCTTTAGAAGGGAAATTGGAAAATGAGAAGTTGGAGAAGAAGAAATTCTGGGCTTACTGAGATTCAATCTCAACACGTCCTTTCCTAACCATCCTATTTCCAATTACAACCTTCCTAGGACTCCCCATTTCTCTCTCTTCCCTCTCTCTCTCTCTCTCTCTCTCTCTCTCTCTTTCTGTTGCCCTGAGTAGAGTGCCGTGGCGTCAGCCTAGCTCACAGCAACCTCAAACTCCTGGGCTCAAGCAATCCTCCTGCCTCAGCCTCCCGAGTAGCTGGGACTCCAGGTGCCACCACACCTGGCTAAGTTTTTCTATTTAGCAGAGATGGGGGTCTCGCTTTTGCTCAGGCTGTTCTCAAACTCCTGACCTCAAGCAAAACCTCCTGCCTCGGCCTCCCAGAGTGCTGGGATCACAGGCGTGAGCCACTATGCCCGGCCCCAATTCTCCCTTAAAGTGCTCTGCTTTTTCTGTTTCTAGCACTTATTTTCTATCTCTAGTCTCACTCACTGAGTCATTGCCAGAATCCCCCCCCCCCCCCCCGCCCCTAATTCATAGCTTCTGCTGCTCCAGGGCAGAGATCGCTGCCGGTTGAGTTCCCCTGCTGTGTCCTCAGTGCCCAGGGCAGCAGGTGGCACAGAAGATATGCTCAGTGGATACGTGTAGAATAAAAAGTGAGCCCAGGAAACTCACAGCCCTTGAAGCACTGACTCCAGGGACAGACTCTCAGGTCTGAGTCCTGACACCAGGACTGTGAGAATGTGAGCAAATTACCCACTCTTTGCTCTCATCTTCCAGCGGTGCCAACCAGACAACAAAAATCCCAGCTATCCCCGGAAGAAGTCAGTCAGAGACCAAAGGATTCACAACACTCTTCAGGGTATCATAACAATTATTACAATAGTTGTGAGCCCACGGGATCGGTCTCCACTTTCACAGATGAGGCTCAGAGCTGCAAAGCCAGCTGCCCAGGGTCACGACGCCCCTAGTAAGTAAACTTGAATGTCAACATTCAAGTCCAGACTCTACTTTTTGTTTCTGCCAGTCACTGGAGGGCTGTCCTGAGCACAGGATTTCTGCTCCATGTAATGGAGATTTTTTTTTTTTTTTTTTGTGGGTAGGTAGTGACTTTCCCATCACTGGACACAAGCAAATGGAGGTGAATAATTATAGCAGAGGATGCTCCTACACTGAGTGCGTATTGAGGGATGTTTCCATTCCATTTCCCTCTTTCAGATGACCAAGAGGGGCCAACTTATTCCTGCAGGGAGCCTGTGATAATACCAAAAAGGTTTTTTGTTTTTTTTTTTTTGTCGAAATTTACTCCCTAGGTCCTTTATTAAAAACGTTAATTACAAATGGTTTTAGCACTTTTTTTTTTTTTTTTGAGACAGAGTCTCGCTCTGTTACCCTGGGTAGAGTGCAGCATCATCACAGCTCACTGCAACCTCAAACTCCTGGGCTCAAGGGATCCTCCTGCCTCAGCTTCCCGAGTAGCTGGGACTACAGGTGTGAGCCACAACGCCCGGCTAATTTTTCTATTTTTTGTAGAGATGGGGTCTTGCTATTGCAATAGGCTGGTCTTGAACTCCTGAGCTCAAGTGATCCTCCTGCCTGAGCCTCCCAGAGTGCTAGGATTACAGGCGTGAGCTACCGTGCCTGGCCGGTTTTAGCACGTTTTGCATTCAAAGATACACCTCTGTCTCTACCATTGGCTTCCTCTCTCAAAACTAGATTGATTAATCCTTTTCTTAAAATTTCTTTTTCTTTTTTTATTCTTCCTCCCAGTCCCTAAATTTATTTTTCATTTTTTCATTTTCTTTTTAGATACAGGGTCTCACTCTTTTGCCCAGGCTGGAACCTCGAACTCCTGGCCTCAAGCAATCCTCCTGCCTCCGCCTCCCAAAGCCCTGGGATCACAGGCGTGAGCCACTGCATCCGGCCAGATTAATCTTTTTAAAGAACAATAGAAATGTTTACCAAGAGAACTAAACTTCTGTAAGAAATTTTATTTCTTCTGTTGATACAAGTTAGCAATTGATGTAGAAAAATGGGAAATACAGGAAAGTATAAAAAGTGCATATGTAGTTACAGAATTCTTGTTTTGTTTCCCAATCTCACAGAACACATGTATGAAATTTCATGTCATATATCATCAAAGATGTGACTTTAATGACTTTAATGACTTTAATGATGACTTTTATTATTTTTACCCTTCACCTGTTTTTCTCTTAAGAGTGTTAGGATTTTGTTTTTCCCTTAACAGTTTGTAAGGGCATTCATTCTCCTGTAGAAGTTGTTTCCTTTTCTTTAAAAAAATATTTTATTTATTTATTTATTTATTTATTTAGAGACAAGGTCTCACTCTGTCACCCAGGGTGAAGTGCAGTGGTGTGATCACAGCTCACTGCAGCCTCGAACTCCTGGACTCAAGCAACCTTCCCTAGCCTCTAGATTAGCTAGGACTATAGGTGCTCACCATTATACCTGGCTAATTTTTTAATTTTACTTTTTATGGAGACAGAATCTTACTATGTTGCCTGGGCTGGTCTTGAACTTCTGGCCTCAAGCTATTCTCCTGCCTCAGTCTCCCAAAGTGCTGGGAGTACAGGCGTGATCCACTATGCTTGGCCCTCAAAATTTAAAGGATGTTATTATGAACATCCCTGTGCATGCAGGTGAAATCATTTCTTCATGATAGAAACCTAGAAGTAGAATTATCTGAGCAGACACATACTAATAATAACTGTACATGTTTATGGGGTCAGTGTGATGTTTCAATGCAGGCATACATTGCATAAGGATCAAATCAGGGCCATTGGTTTCTTCTCTGCTGAGTGGTAGAGGAGCACGGTTACCCTTGGACAACAGGGCTTCTGCCCTGGTATTGATGCTTCTGAGGACTCTGCTCTGACCCTGTTGTGTCCTACCCCACCCCAAGGGGTGAAAAATCCACAAAGGCAAGAGTATGTGTTGACCTTGGGCTTGTACCCCATTATAGATGATGCTCTACAGGATCCCAGACTTCCCTGTCCAGGTGGCTCTGAGCCACTGGACTGAGCCACTAGTGGAGCCTGAGAGCGTACCCCTCCCTGGGTCCATGCCTGTGACGTGAGCCACCTGGCTGGTGTGCACCTTTCAAGATGTGCTGAGCAGTGGCTGCTGGTGGAGGGCGTAGCTGCAGTTTGAACTTGCGTGGTTAGGGTATCCATATATGTCCACGTGAGGCCCCTTGTAGTGCTGGATGGCTCCTGGGGTGGGAAGAGAAGGGGACAACCCATGGGCCAGGGACAGTAGGCTCAGGGTGCTACTCACAGTACCACATTCTAGAGTGCACCTCTGCAGAGCCCAGGAATTCTAAATTAGAATCTGGCTTTCCAGGTCACTATGAAGGTATGTTTCTCCACATGGAGAGTTAGAACATATTTCATTTAACTGTTTGTCAGCTTTACATTTAACTTTAAATATTCAGTCACATGGTATGTGACCCTTTATTTGAACTCCCCTATGTTGGGGGGTGGACCTGGGTGTTCATTTTTTTCTTAATGATTTGTAAGAGTTAAACATTTTTTAGGATCACATCTTTTTTCCAGTTTGTGATTTGCCTATATGTTTGTTTCAGTTTAATAATGTTTTGTGATGATCAGAAATTATACTTTAAATGGACGAATCTCATTGCTCTTTTGCCTGTGAAGTCTTCTTTTTGCTCAAGATCACTTTGGCTATTCTGGGTCTTTTGTGGTTCCATGCAAATTTTAGGATTGTTTTTTTCTATTTCTGTGAAGAATGTCTTTGGTATTTTGATAGAGATTGCCTTGAATCTGTAGATAGCTTTGGGTAATATAGACATTTTAACAATATTAGTATTTCCCATCCATGAACATGGGATATCTTTCTATTTACTTGTGTCTTCTTCAATTTCTTTCATCAATGTTTTATAGTTTTCAGTGTAGAGATCTTTCACCTCCTTGGTTAAATTTATTCCCAAGTACTTTTTTTTTAAGTTATTGTAAATGGGATTTTTTTTCTTGCTATCTTTTTCAGATAGACTGATGTTAGTCTACAGCAATGCTACTGATTTTTGTGTGTAGATTTTGTATCCTGCAGCTTTACTGAATTCATTTATTAGCTCTAACAGTTTTTTGGTGGGATCTTCAGGGTTTTCTATACAGTAATTTTCCCTTATATGCGATTTCACCTTCTGCTGTTTCAATTACCAGTGGTCAATCTTGGTCCAAAAATATTAAATGGAAAATACAAAAATAAACAATTCATAAGTTTTTTCTTTCTTTCCACATTTTACAGCTGAGAAGAGCAACTCATAAGTTTTAAAATGCATGCTGTTCTGAGTTGTATGATGAAATCTCATGCTATCTCACTCCATCCTACCCAGGATGTGAGTCATCCCCTTGTCCCATGTATTCGTGCTGTGTTTGCTACCCACACACTTAGTAGCAGTCTCAGTTAGCAGACAGAAAAACCATTGTATATATAAGGTTCATTACTATCTGCTATTTCAGGCATCTGCTGGGTGTCTTGGAATGTATGTTCCATGAAAAAGGAGGACTACTATATAAAAGATCATGTCATCTGCAAACAGGGACAATTTAGCTTCTTTCTTTCCCCAATTTGGATGCCTTTTCTTTCTTTCTCTTGCCTTATTGCTCTGGCTAGGACTTCCAGTATTATGTTGACTAGAAGTGGTAAGAGTGGTCTTCCTTGTCTTGTTCCAGATCTTAGAGGGGAAGTTTGCAATTTTTTTTGTTCAGTAGGATGTTAGCTGTGGGTTTGTCATATATGGCCTTTATCATGTTGGGATATGTTCCTTCTATATTTAATTTTTGAGAGTTTTTATCATGAAAGATGTCAAATTTTGTCAAATGCTTTTTCTGCATCTATTGAAATGATCATATGGTTTTTGCCCTTCATTCTGTTAATGTGATGTATCATGTTTATTGATTTGCATATGTCAAACCATCCCTGCAGCCCTGTGATAAATCCCACTTGATTGTGGTGAAGGATCTTTTTCATGTGCTGTTGAATTAGGTTTGGTAATATTTTGTGGAGGATTTTGCATCTATCTTCATTGGGTATATTGGTCTGTAGTTTTCTTTTTCTGTTAAGCCTTTGTTTGGTTTTGGTATCAGGATAACGCTGACTTCTTAAACTGAGTTTTGGAGTATTCCCTCCTCTTCAATTTTTTGGAAGAGCTTGAGAAGAATTAGTATTAGTTTTTTAAATGCTTGGTAGAATTCAGCAATCAGTCCATCAGGTCCTGGGCTTTTCTTTGATGGGAGACTTTTTATTACTGATTTAATCTCCTTACTCATTATTGGTCTGTTCACATTTTCTATTTCTTCATAATTCGATATTGGTAGCTTGTACGCATCCAGGAATTTATTCATTTCTTCTAGGACAGCCAATGCTAGGCATATAATTGTTCATAATAGTCTCTTATAATCCTTTGTATTTGTGTGGTATCAGTTGTAATGTCTCCCTTTTCATCTCTGGTTTTATTTATTTGGGTCCTCTCTCTTTTTCTGTTTGTCTAGCTAAAGGCTTGATGATTTTATCTTTTCAAAAAACAACTCTTTACTTTTTCATCTTTTCTATTGTTTTTCTAGTCTCTATTTCACTTATTTCTGCTCGATCTTCTACTAATGTTGGGATTAGGGTGTTCTTGTTTTTCTAGTCCCTTGAGGTGCAACATGAGGGTGTTTGTTTCTTTTATTGATGTAGGCATTTATTGCTATAAACTTTTCTCTTAGACCTGCTTTTTCTGTATCCCATAGGTTTTGATATGTTGTGCTTCCACTTTCAGTTGTCTGAAGAAATTTTAAAATTTCTCTTCTGATTTCTGTATTAGTCTTTTAGGTCCATTTAGTCTCATTAAATCCAATGTTTCCTTGTTGAGTTTCTGTTGTATGCTCTATCTGTTGCTGCAAGTGGGGTGTTAAAATCCTCTACTATTATTGTGCTCCAATGTATCTCTCCCTTCTAGTCTTTTAATATTTAAAAAACATATTTAGATACTCCACTGTTGGATGCATATATATTTATAATTGTTGTATTCTCTTTATGAGTTGACCCCTTTATCGTGTCTTTATATAATAATATGTATTAATTATATAAGATATATGATTAATAATGTCCATTATTTAATGTCTTCCATAATCTCTTCTTACAGTTTTTGATTTAAAGTCTAGTTTGTCTAGTATAAGTATCATTACTCCTGCTTTTTTTGGCTTCCATTTGTGTGGAATATCTTTTTCCATTCAATTACTTTCATTCTCTGTGTGTCTTTACAGGTGAAGTGAGTCTCTTGTAGGCAACAATTAATTGAGTCTTCTTTTTTATTCATTCATCTTTTTATTGGAGAATTTAATTCATTTACCTTCAAGGTAATTATTGGCAGGTGAAGACTTACTGGTGCCACTTTGTTATTTTCTAGTTGTTTTGTAGATCCTTTTCCTTTCTCCTCTCTTACTGTCTTTCTTAGTGCTTAGGTGATTTTCTATAGTGGTATGTTTTGATTCCTTCCTTCTTATTCTTTGTGTATCTATTATAGATTTTTGCTTTGTGGCTACCATGAGGCTTACAAAACACATCTTATATAGTTTTAAAAGATTATTTTAAGCTGATAGCAACTTAACTTTGATCTTTAAAAAAGCACACATCTACACTTTTATTCCTACTCTCTATTGAATTTTTCAGTTCAGTTATTCAATGTCTAACTCTATGATTTCTATTTGCTTTTAAAAATTCTATTTCTTTGCCAACCTCATAATTTTGTTCATGGTTTTTTTTTTTTCAAATTTCATTTAATTTTCTATCTATATTTTATTGTAGTTCCCTGAATTTCTTTAAGAGGATTACTCTGAATGTTTTTTTAGTCATTTCATAGATTCTCTTTTCTTCTGAATCTGTTACTGGAGCTTTATTAGTTTTTTTCCTGGTAGTGTCATATTTCCCTATTTTTCATAATCCCTGTGTCCTTATATTAATGCCTATATATTTGAGGAGATAGCCACCCCCTCCAGCCTTTGCAGGCATTCTTTGGTGTTGACAGACCTTTGTTGTTTAGTCAAGTTTTGGATTCTGGATGGGCTGGCTGGTTGCAGTGCCAGACTGGCAGACCTTGGTGTGGGGTTCTTTAATTGGGCTGGGTTGCTTCCTATGCTCTGAGGTCAAATGGTATTGTTGGCTGTGCTCCATGCTGGTAAGACCACTGGCTGGACTCTGCCATTGGATGGGGCTGCTGGCTGGTCTCTGTAATTGTCTCTGGTCAGGCAGGGTTGGAAGTTGTCTTCCCTGGGTGGGTGGTACTGTTGTTAGGAATCTACACCATGTTTCCTTTAAATGATGCTGTGGGCTAGTTTCTATGGTGTGGCACCTCTGTTGGTAGGAATGCAGGTCAACTCCCAAAATCTGTGTGCTAGTTTCTGTGAGCCCCGGTCACCTCCCCCATTCTTTATTTACAACAGACCCCAGGTGGTTCAGCCCTGCTGGCATTCCCAACATTTCAAATGGGACAAGGCAGGAGCAAGCCACTGCAAAGGGTCCCTAGAATGGTGGGGAATCTGAATGTCCACCTCCAATTCACTTCTTCTGCTGCAGAAATCATGGGTCCAAGGGACCTCTCAGCAAATATTGTCCTGCTGGCCTTGGGGAGGGGCAGCGTGGTCAAAGAGATTGATCACAGCTTTCTTCAATCCTACAGTTCAAGGAGTCTTCTCAGCCTCACTCCTGAGTTCTGCTGTATTAATGATGGAATTCTTGCCTATGGATGGCTGCTAGTGGATTTCTGGTGGGGGAAGGATGAAGCTAGAAAACTGATATTCCACAATCTTGCTGACTCATGAAAGTGTTATTTCTTTCATTGCAGGTACTGATGTCACAGGCTTTGTCTTTCTAAGGTAGTCTTTTCACAGGGACTGTAGCAGACCATATAAAATCCTCATCCACCTCCTCATGGCTTTTATTGTTCCCTGCTCACCAGCCAGACGTTGAATGCTCTGTACACATGGTAAGTAAGAAGTGCTGAGACATTAATGCCCTCTGGGAGAAACCCTCAAGCAATGACGAGTGCGATTGGGTGGATAAATAAATACCCCTCACAACTCAGCTGGGATAACCCTGAATCGTGTGTTCCTCAACACTTCTCAGGGTTCCCCACATAGGATTAAATTCCAGTTGCCCACAGTGGTAATTTCCTTTATGATGCACCTTTTATTGGCTGTCTCTCTTCCCTGCCTCACTTTCCCACTTCCCTACCCACGTTGTTTGAAATCATCTCCCAGACAAAATACCTCCTGCTCTTGAATCTTTATCTAAGATCTGTTTCTAGGGAAATTCAATCTAACTCTTACTATTCCTTACCATCTTCCTCCCACATGCCAAATATCTTTTCCATACACAGTGTTGTGATTTTCTTGTCTACTGAAGACTTGCTAGCTGGGTGATATTAGGAAAACAAGTGACGTATCATTTCAGAATTTCCCTTTCCTTTATAGTAAGACAGGGATGATTCCCCAGAGCAGAGCCTTGTGAATGGCTCTATTCCATTTACTCTGTCACCTCCTCTCAGGCTCCCGAGAAGCAGTGGGAAAATGAGACCTGGCTGGTGACAGAGTTCCTCCTGGTGGGCTTCTCCAACCTCCCACACCTGAGGACCACATTTTTCACATTGTTCCTCCTCACCTACCTGGTCACCCTGAGTGGCAACATCACCATCATCACCATCATCCACGTGGATAGGACCCTCCACACTCCCATGTACCACTTCCTGGCGGTGCTGTCCCTCTCTGAGACCTGCTACACCCTGGTCACCATCCCCAACATGCTGGCTCACCTGCTGATGGGCAGCCAGGCCATCTCCATCTCCGGTTGTAGGGCTCAGATGTTCTTCTTCCTGGGCCTGGGATGCAGTCACTGCTTCCTCCTTACCCTGATGGGCTATGACAGGTATGTGGCCATCTGCCATTCCCTGCGCTACTCCGTGATCATGAGACCCACCGTTTGCCTCTGCCTGGGAGCCCTAGTTTTCTGCTCTGGGTTCTCGGTGGCCTTGCTGGAGACCAGCATGATCTTCTCCTCACCCTTTTGCTGCGGGCACCGCGTGGAGCACTTCTTCTGTGACATCGCCCCAGTGCTGAAGCTCAGCTGCACCAACAGTGCCCACAAAGCACTGGGCATCTTCTTCCTGAGCGTCCTGGTGGTGCTGGTCTCCTTCCTCCTCATCCTCCTGTCCTACGCCTTCATCGTGGCTGCCATCGTGAGGATCCCGTTGGCAGCCGGCCGGCGCAAGGCCTTCTCCACCTGCGCGGCCCACCTCACCGTGGTCATCGTGCACTTTGGCTGCGCCTCCATCATCTACCTGCGGCCTGAGTCCGGCAGCCACCCGGACCAGGACCGCCTGGTGGCCGTGTTCTACACGGTGGTGACGCCGCTGCTGAACCCGGTGGTGTACACTCTGCGGAACAAGGAGGTGCGGGTGGCTCTGAGGAGGACCCTGGCGCGCAGCTGTGGGGTTTTAAAATAAGGACTCGCTCACACCTGTAATCCCTGTGCTTTGGGAGACCAAGTGGGAAGGATCGCTTGAACCTAGCAGTTCTAGACTAGACTGGGCAACAAAGCAAGACCCCCGTGTGTTAACATTTTTTTTAAAAAGGAAAAATTAGCCAGATGTGGTGGTGGACACCTGTAGTCCCAGCTACTCAGGAGGTTGAGGCAGGAGGATCACTTGAGCCCAGGAGTTTGAGGTTGCAGTGAGCTATGATGATGCCACTGCCCTCCAGCCTGCACCACAGAGTGAGATCTGCCTCAAAAAAAAAAAAAAAAAAAGGACTTGGTGCACATTTCATGCCCCTCTAGGGTTTTAACTAATGTGTGGTCCTTCTCAGACTCAGTTTCCCCACCTGATAAACAGAGGCCACTTCCATATCTTAAATATCCTGTATTAGCTAGCGGCGCTGGAGCCCTAGCATAAACTGAAAACGTCTTTTGCATTTGTCTTGATTCCTGGGCTTGGCTGCCATGCGCCGTGGTCTGCAGCGCCTGCTGTGCACCAGTGGGGGGCGCCACCGAGGCAGCCCAGTGTTGGTGGATGCAGGCGGTTATTGTTTAGTAGCAATGAACAGAGACTGACTGGCATGGTCTCCAGCATTCTTTTTATTTTGTCACATTGAGAATTAGTTCACTTTTTGGGGGATGGGGAGGGAGGCTCTGTTTGTCACCAACCCAAGCCTGCCTTTGTTTTCTCTTCCTGTGAGAACGTGCACTAGATATTGTTTTCATTATTGGCCTGTGGCTATCTTCCCCTGGGATCTTTTGTTTCTTTGATGTATGATGGGAGAAAAACAGAGAAGGGGGGATCAAATATTTTTTAACATAGCAAGAAATATATAGCATAAAACTTGCCATTTTACACATTCAGTGGTAGTAAGTACATTAACAATGTTGTGCAACCATCACCACCATTTATTTCCAAAACATTTTCATCATCCCAAACTGAAACTCTGTACCTCTCAAGCAATGACTCTCTACTGCCCACTCCTCTCAGTCTCTGGCAACAATTTTTTGCTTTTCTTACTTTCTTTCTTTCTTTTTTTTTTTTTTTTTGAGACTGAGTCTTACTCTGTCACCCTGGGTAGAGTGCAATGGTGCAATCATAGCTCACTGCAACCTCAAACTCCTGGGCTCAAGCGATCCTCCTGCCTCAGCCTCCTGAGTAGCTGGGACTGCAGGCATGTGCCACCACACCCAGCTACTTTTTTCTATTTTTGGTAGAAATGGGATCTAGCTCTTGTTCAGGCTGGTCTTGAACTCCTGACCTCAAGTGATCTTGCAGCCTTGGCCTCCCAGAGTGCTAGGATTATAGATGTTAGCCACCACACCTGGCATTCTGGCAACTTCTCATCTACTTTCTGTCTCTATGAGTTCACCTATTCTAGATATATTATCTAGGTGGAATTATATACTATGTGTCCTTTTGTGTCTGTCTTGCTTCACTTCAAATAATGTTTTCATGTTTTTCTGTGTTGTAGCATGTGCCAGAACATCATTCCTTTTTATGGCTGAATAATATTCCATTGTATGGCTATATCCTATTTTGTTTAGTCATTCATCTGTTGTTGGACAATTGACTTGTTTCCACCTGTTGGGAATTGTGAACAGTGCTACTATGAACATGGGTGTACAGGTATCTCTTTGAATCCCTGTTTTCAATCCCTTTAGGTATGTACCTAGGAGAGGAATTGCTGGATCATAAGGTAATTCTACGTTTAAGTCTTTGAGAGATTGCAAACTGGTTTTCCACAGTGGCTGCAGCATTTTACATTCTCCTTAGCAGTGCATGAGTATTCTAATTGCTCCATATCCTTGCCAATTGTTGTTATTTTATGAGTTTAAAAGTCATATAAATCCTAGTAGGTGCGAAGTGGTGTCCCACTGTGTTTAGTAGTTCACTTCTGTTTAATTAAACACTAGTCATGGATTGAAATCATCCAAAGTATCTTCTTTCACTACAATAAAATAAAATAAGAAATCAGGAATAGAAGAAAACTTCACAAATAAGCAGAAATTAAACAGCATACTCTTAACTAATGGGTCAAGGAAGCAATTACGTTAGATTGGAAAGTACTTTGAGATGAATGAAAATGAATGCAAAATGCACCAAAACTTATGGGATGCAGCAAAAGCAGTGCTCAGAGGACAATTCATAGCAGTAAATGCTTATATTGAAAAACAAGAAAGACCCCAGATCAATAACCTAACTTTATGCCTCAAGAAACTAGAAAAAGGAAAGTATGCTGAACACTGGTGGTGGGGCTAATACCATGAGATTCTTCAGGAAAATATGGACTATGTTTTATGTGCTTTATCTTCTATTTGTCTCAAAAAGTCCACTCTGTTCTCCACTCTGCTCTCTGTCTCAGTAGACCAACCTGTATGGATCACACTGATGGGCTTGGTGCCCTCTAGCTTCTGGTTGGGTTTGGCTGACAGGAAATAGAGGGCAGGTAGAGAGAAAGGTCAGGGTGTTACTCCCTCAGATTTCTCTCTGCCCGTTTATGATAGTTGGCTACTCTCTTAACCAGAGGCCATAGCCCCTTCTATGCAGCCACTTTCTCTGGGCAGTTGTAAGCACTCTCTCACTTGTAGTGTAAGGCATTAAGAGTTTTTAACAGCTCATCAGTTTTGCTAGCTTTGGGGTGCTTCACCAGCCCTTAACTTTGTCCACACCTTTACAAACAGTCCATTTTAAAAACTGTCCCAGAATGACCCAGCAGGAATGTGTCTTCCATTTCCTGTTGAATCCAGTCCATGCAATTATAAGTGGAATCAGCAAAGGAAGGAGGCCAAGCCTAAGGGAAGCTCTTTCCATTTATAACCCTTCTGATCACGTTGGGGAAATCAAGTCATCATATTTGACAACTCTGACTTTTCATGAAGACCCTTGTGCCTTGTCTTTGCAATACCTCTCCTTGTATCCCTGTTTTTCACATTTCTACTGCTCATTCATTCTGCATAATTAAATGTGTACATGATGATATGACTCCCACAGGGATACTATTTTGAAAATTCTGAACAGATGTGTTTGGTGAAATCCTTGCCTCCTTCCCATAAATTGCATCCCCCTGAAATGATTCTGCCATCATTGTCCCATGGAAAGAAAGAGGAAAAGACTACTTTAGGAAGGAGTAGAAGCAGAAACCCTTTCTAGTACCAGGAAGAGAGAAGAGGGGGTGAAGATAAAAGTTGGGGAAACAGTGGTCAGGAACTGGAGTTCTGAAATTGAAGTGGGGATAGTATGACAGGGAGCCTCTAAGACAGTCCCCAGTGACCCCACCTTCTGGTACTCATGGCCTCATATACTTCCCTCCCCTTGAGTTACTTGCTTCTAACCAATAGAACAAAAAATGTTGGATGGATGTCACTTTCATGATCAGGTGACAAAGATTCTGACTTCTGTCTTGGTAGCAGAATCTCTCTCTTGCTGGCTTTGAGGAAAACAGCTGCCTATTTGGAGATGCAAAGAGCAGAGGGTATCCTCCAGTCAGCAGTCAGCGAGGGACTGAGGTTCTTAGTCCAACAGTCTTCAAAGGCTTCATCCTCATGACTCAATGGAATTGTCCAGGCAAAGGTCATGAGATTGTCTTCTCTGGAGATGGGGTCGATTAGGACCATCAGTTAAACAGCAACAGCCTGAAGCTGAAAACTGTCCCTTTAAAAGCTCTGTATTCCCTAGCACTCTGGGAGGCCAAGGCAGGAGGATCACTTGAGATCAGGAGTTCCAGACCAGCCTGAGAAAGAGCAAGACCCCATCTCTACTAAAAATAGAAAAATTAGCCAGGTGTCATGGCATGCACCTATAGTCCCAGCTCCTCAGGAGGCTGAGGCAGGAGGATCGCTTGAGCCTAGGAGTTTGAGGTTGCTGTGAGCTAGGCTGATGCCACGGCATTCTACTCAGGGCAACAGAGTGAGACTCTGTCCCTAAAAAAATAAATAAATAAAAATAAATAAAAGCTCTGTGTTTCTGCTTATAGTTAGGTTTGATGGCACTTTAAGATGAGAGTCTCCATCCTCTTTATTTGCTGGCAAATTAATAAACCTCCCTTTCCTTCTCCTGAAAAAGGAAAAAAAAAGACTTCATCCTAAATCTTCAAATAATTCATCCTAAAACCACATGAGTGAATTAGAAAAAGGATCCTTACCCACTTGAGCCTTCAGATGAGACCTCAGCCCTGGCCAACATTTAAAAACATTTCAGTAGATTTAGGAGGTACAAGTGACTTTTTGTTACATGGATGAATTATACAGTGGTGAAGACAGGCCTTTTGGTGTACCCATCACCCGAATAGTGTACATCATACCTGATAGGTAGTTTTTGATCCCTCCCCACTTCTGAGTCTCCAAGTCCATTATCCTGCTCCATATGAGCATGTATAGCTCCCACTTACAAATACATGCACTATTTGTTTTTTCATTCCTGAGATATTTCAGATAATGACTTTCAGTTCCACCCAAGTTGCTGCAAAAGACATGATTTCATTCTTCTTTGTCACTGAGCGGTATTTCATCACATTTTGTTTATCCATTCATGAATTGATAGGCACTTAGGTTGATTCCATATCTTTGCGATTGTGAATTGTGGCTGTGATAAACATATGAGTGCAGGTGTCTTTTTGATACAATGATTTATTTTCCTTTGGGTAGATAACCTAGTAGTGGGATCGGTGGATTGAATGATAGGTCTACTTTCAGTTTTTTGAGGAATCTCCGTACTGTTTTCCATAGAGGTTGTACCAATTTCCCACCAGCAGTGTATAAGCATTCCTTTTCCACTGCATTTGCACCTGGACAACATTTTGATTGCAGCCTGTGAGTAATTATGAAGCACAGCCATGCCCCAGCTAAGCTATGCTCAGATTCCTGATCTATAAAAACTTTGAGATAATAAATGTGTGCAGTTTTAAGTCACTAAATTTGAGATACTTTGTTACACAGCAATAGCTAACTAATACAAGGGTTGTGTGTAGGTGTGTGTGGGGAAGTGAGGGACTTCTCTTCTCCCTGGCATAAACTCTGGGAAGAGCCTACCAGGCAGGTTAGCTGATCCAACATCCTTTTTTCCTCTTACTCCTTGCCAATGCAACCCTGCCTTATTCTGGATTTCAGAAATATCTTGAAACCTGGGCCCCTGCCTAGCCTCAGAGCCAAGAATTTTTATTATTATAAGCCAATCACAGTAACTCCATTCTCTTGCCAGAGAGTGAGATAGGAATGGGTGTATGACTCAGTTGTGGCAAATAGCAGGGATTCTGTAGTTTTCCTACATTTAAAAAACATTGTGAGAAGAGACATTTTCTTTTCTTGCCTCTAGCTGCATCCACATGAGAAGGTGATGTCCGGAGCTTCTGCAGCCATCTTGTGACACAACATCTGAAGATGGCAGAGTAGAAAAGATTAAAAAAAAAATTGTGTCCTTGATGAGATTTCTTATCACGTGAAGGAATAAATTGTCCATACCATTTAAATACAGTTGCATTTTGGTTTTCTGTTACTTGCAGCCCAAAATCCACCACTCAAACTAAAACAGATATTTTACATGATGTTTTACTCACCACCCCTCCCTCTGTCTCTGCTTCTACCCAGAGGCCAAGGATTGAGGGGAAAGGTTTGGAAAGTTATAAGGAATAAAATGGCACATTTTATTTCCATATCTGGCTTTGTCCTTTGAGAGGTCACTCATGGTCCTCTTTCTCCCATTGTCTCTTTTGAAGCTTTCTCAGCTTATTCCTTGCTGGTATGATTTTGGGGGCCAAGAGGATTGTTCTAGAAACCAGTAAGTCACAAATAGCACATGAATATCACATTGGGAAACATGGATTGCAGGGTTCCTTTAGTGTGACTGGGCTGCCTCAGCCCACTCTTGGGAAAAACCAAATTTGATGTGTATGTTTGTGGCAGGACAGGGTTTTCATCCTGTCTCTTTTCTGAGAGAAGCATTGGAAAGATTGAAAAAACAGAATGAGATAGCAAAATGAGGGATTAGAGGTTATACTATCACACTATTAGGATGTCTACTATAAGAAAAAACCCACAGAAAATAAGTGTTGGCAAGTATGTGGAGAAATTGGAACCCTCATCCACTGTTGGTAGGAAATTAAAATAGTGTAGTTGCTGTAGACAATAGTATGGCAGCTCCTCAAAGAGTTAAAATAGAATTAGCACGTGATCTAGCAACTCTCCTTCTGGGTACACAGCAGAAAGAATTGAAAGCAAGGTCTTCAAGAAGTTTGTACACCCATGTGCATAGTAGCATTATTCACAACAGTGAAAAGGAGGCAGCAACCCAAATGGCCACTGATGGATGAAGGAGTGAACAAAATGTGGTCCATCCATACAATGGAATATTATGCAACCTTAAAAAGGAAGAAAATCCTGACACATGCTACAACATGGATGAACCTCGAGGACATTATGCTCAGTGAGATACGCCAATCACAAAAGAACAAATTCTGTATGATTCCACTTATATGAGGCACCCAGAGTATTCAAATTCACAGAGACAGAAAGTAGAACAGTCATTGCCAGGGCCTGAGGGAGTGGAGATTGAGGAGTGTGTTTAATGGGCCTGGAGTTTCAGTTTTGCAGGATGAAAAAGTCCTGGGGATGGATGGTGGTGATGGTTGCACAAGAATCTGAATGTGCTTAATGCTACTGAGCTGTGCACTTAGACATGGCTATAATGGTAGATTTTATGTTGTGTGTATTTTGACACACTTAAAAAAAAATCTGCTAAGGAGTATGTAACAACTCACCTGCCAAATCAACTAGCCCTTTTTAATTAAAAAATAAATATATTAATTAAAAAAATAAACTTAAAAAAGTCATGCTATGAAAGGCAGTCAATGTTAGCAAGAGGAGAATTTATTTGTCTTGTAGTTTCTTGGCTCTGGAGTATCTAAAGTCACCTCCCTAAATGAGCAGAGCTGGATGAACTGGCGCCACCATGTATTTACAGTGTTTTACAATATCTACACACCTCCTTATACATAGACCACCCCTCTCCAAGGACATAGTCTAATGAGTCACCTAGTCACTGCGTCCAGTTTGAAAGATAAGATTTATCCGTCGAGGCTTGGGATAGTTTCTCATGGTATGGTGACCTGCAAACTTATTTTTTTATTTTTATTTTTTATCATTTTTTTTAAAGGCTGGTCAGGTGAAGCAGTGGACATGGAGAAGGAACAAAGGAATCTGTAACTGGTTGTGATCAATTAGTTGTAAACATCATTGCACTTGGACCAACCTATAAACTTAAATAAAACCCTCCAGTCTGCATGCAATAGATATGGTAAGACCATAGTAAACAAACAAACAAACAAACGAAAATCCCCAAATAACAGAAACAACCCCGACTTCAGTGGAAGCATGGGAAACACACACAGAAGTCAAGAAACCTTAGTAACAGTAAAATTTCAGTAGGCAGGAATTGTGAAGACTGCTGCCCTTGCCAGGGAGTAAGTTCTTTGTCCATTGTTCTCCAAGTCCTTGTTTTTGCCCTCTGGGTAGGAGTGGCAGGAGGCTTTTCAGTGTCTTCAATGCCCCAAGGCCACTTCTGGGGTCTGTGAGGTGGCTTTCACCTGTAATCCTAGCACTCTGGGAGGCCGAGTCCGGAGGATCCCTCGAGGTCAGGAGTTTGAGACCAGCCTGAGCAAGAGTGAGACCCTGTCTCTACTAAAAATAGAAAGAAACCAGCTGGACAACTAAAAATACATAGAAAAAATTAGCCGGGCATGATGGAGTGTGCCTGTAGTCCCAGCTACTCGGGAGGCTGAGGTAGGAGGATCACTTGAGCCCAGGAGTTTGAGGTTGCTGTGAGCTAGGCTGACACCATGGCACTCTAGCCTGGGCAACAGAGGGAGACTCTGTCTCAAGGGAGGAAAAAAAGAAATAAAAAACAGGCTGGGCGGGAGTCAAGAGATTTGGGAGGCAGCTTAGCTCTGATTCCCTTGCTAAGACTTGGGGAGATCTCTTTCCCTCTCTGTGTCACAGGTTATTAAAGAGAGGAATTAGCACTGATGGCCTCTTCCCTCTCTGACATTCAGACCCTGCTCTTTCTCTCAAACTCAAATACGAGGCTCAATGAGGATATGAAGGTTTGGTAAATTTACTGTTTCCCACGATGTGAAATACTTAATAGCAGGGTTTCCTGCATGTGGCATCAAAGAAACCTTTGAATTGCATAGGCAGACATTTATTTCCTTTCACAATTCTCTTTCAAGGCTTCTGATTATTTCAAGGGACCATTTCAGTTTGGTGCTAATGAATCTTCAAAAAATTCTATTTAGGCTGGGTGCAGTGGCTCACGCCTGTAATCCTGGCACTTTGGGAGGCTGAGGCAGGAGGATCACTTGAGGCCAGGAGTTTGAAACCAGCCTGGGCAACATATTGAGACGCCTCGCCTGCTCCATCTCTACAAAAAATAAAAATAAAAATATTAGATGGTGTGGTGGCACGAGCATGTAGTCCCACGTACTTGGGAGGCTGAGGATCACTTGAGCCCAGGAGTTCAAGATTGCAGTGAGCTATATGACCGGGCCACTGCACTCCAGGCTGGGTAACATACGGAGACCCTGTCTCTAAAAAAAAAAAAAAAAAAAAATTCCCAAGTCGGATGGATCGCCTGAGGTCAGGAGTTCGAGACCAGTCTGAGCAAGAGTGAGACCCCCATCTCTACTAAAAATAGAAAAAAAATTAGCCAGTCAACTAAAAATAGAAACAAAAAATTAGCCATGTGTGGTGGCTGGAACCTGTAGTCCCAGCTACTTGGGAGGCTGAGGGAGGCGGATCACTTGAGCCCAGGAGTTTGAGGTTGCTGTGAGCTAGGCTGATGCCACGGCACTCACTCTAGCCTTGGAAACAAAGCAAGACTCTGTCTCAAAAAAAAAAAAAATTCTATTTATTTATGGACATAGTGTGTGTGTATAGTTGTCTATTTATCTGCACATATATGTATGAAATCATATGTATAATTTTATTTTTATCTACACATACATGTATACAATTATATGCATAATTTTATTTTTTTAAGTATCATACAGTAAAATTGCATTTTTTAGAATTTAGTTCAATGAATTTTAATGCAGGCCACTACCACCATAACACAGAACAGCTCCATCACCCCCCAAAACTTTCTTGTGCTGTTTCCTTTATCCTCACACCCTTCCCCACTGATCTGTCTTCCCTCAGTATGATTTAGTCACTTGGATAATATCATCTAAATGGAATCGTACGTTATGTAACCTTCTGAGACTGGCTCCTTTCACTCAGCATGCTTATTTTGAGACTTGCCGAGTGGTGTTGCATGGACCAGTGGGTGGATCGCAGTCTGTGTAGCCATCCACCTATGGAGGGACATTTTTCTTTTTTCGGTTTTCGGCTATTACAAATAAAGCTCTGATGAACAATTGTGTGCGGGTTTTGTGTGGCTATCATATTGTCCCAAACCCTCTCTGGCTTCCCAATTCACTTCGAATAAAATTCAAAGTCCTCTTGCCATCTGTAAAAGAAAACACACCACAAAAAACAAAATCTTCCTGGTTTTTGCTTATTGTCTGACTGCATCTCGTCCCTGCCTCTTCTCTGCTCTCTTTGTTCTAGCTGTCCTTGCCTTTCTGACTGACTGTGCACCATGCAAAGCTTGTCTTACCTGTAATAAGTTGAATGGGGTCCCCCTAACTCCAAAAATGTCCATCTAGAACCTGTGTGACCTTCTTTGGAAAAATTGTCCATGCAGATGTAATTAGATGAAAGACCTTGAGATGAGATCATCCTAAATTAGGGTGGCCAGTGTCCTTATAAGAGACAAAAAAGGAGAAGACGTGGACACAGGCTAGGAGGCTATGTGAAGACACAGGCAGAGACTGGAGAGATGTGGCCACAAGCCCAGGAATGCCTGGAGCCTCCAGAAGTGCACGGCACAGCCGATATCTCGACATCAAATTATGGTCTCTAGAACTATAAGGGAATTAATTCCTGTTGTTTTAAGCCACCAGTTTGTGGTAATACATTAGGGCAGCCAAAGGAAACCACTAAGCCACCTTGGGGCCTTGGCATTGGCCATTCCCTCTGCCTGGATCTCTGCACAGCTCATTCCCTCACTTCTTCCTGGTGTGTCTCTGCTCAAATGTCACCTCCTCAGAGAGCCTTTCTGCCTATCCTAGCTAAGAGAGCCCCTCCCTCTGTCCCTCTAACTCTATACTTTGCCGTGCTTCTCTTTAAATACCAATCACTGTGGATATATGATATTTGTTTTCCTTATTATTTTTTTCCCCAAGAGACAGAATCTTGCTCTGTCACCCAGGCTGGAGTGCAGTGGCATCATTATAGCTCACTGCAGCCTCCAACTCCTGGGCTCAAGGGATCCTCCTGCCTCAGCCTCCCGAGTAGCTAGGAGTATAGGCACTTGCCACCACCCCTGGCTAATTTTTTCCTATTTTTGTAGAGACAAGGTCTTGCTCTTGCTCAGGCTGGCCTCGTACTCCTGACCTCAAGCAATCCTCCCTCATCAGCCTCCCAGAGTGCTAGGATCACAGGTGTTAGCTACTTCGACAGGCCAAGATTTCCCATCTTAACCACGTCTAAGTGTACAGTTCAACGGCACACTCAGAACTGTGCCCTGTGAACAGTACATTCATAATCTGGTATAACAGTAACCTCCACTCTATCGCCAAGACTCTTTGCATCTTGCAAAATTGAAACTCTGTCCCCATTGTAAGGTTTTTGGATAGGCCGGCACCAGAGAAAGAAAGATGAGCAGAGTTGAAAGGGGTAAGCAACGAGGCTTTGTTGGGGTGCTCCCGGGCGAGGTTCACGGGCCCCGAGAGAGAGAGACCCGGGAAGTTGTCTCACCCAGAAGTCTGAGTGGATTTATATATGTTTTTAGGGCTGGGGGTAGGGATTTCTTTGGCAGGAAGATTTATGGTGGGGAGAGCAAGGAATTCTCCCTTGCAGTTTTAGAGTGGGTATTGAGAAATAGGAGGGGCCGGTGGTAACTGTGGACTGTAGGAACCGAGACTCTTATCAGGGTAACCATCCAGGTGTGGTCATCCTTTAACTTAGCTGGGCCTTGCAGGCGTTGTCCGTGGCAGGTCTCGTGGGCTTCTTCTTTTTTCATTAGGGAGGGGAGGGGTGCCCGCCACCAGCCTTACATTCTGGCCTTTTAGTGATAATGGGGCACGGCAGTCTTTCTGGCTACTTCCTGCTTTTGAGGGGCATAGTGGGGGCTATGGGCTGGAGTCGGCTGGTGGAGGGGTGACTGGAAGGGGAGAGTAGGGGTGAAGAAGTATTTGATTTACTGCCACTCTGGATAATTTCTGCAGGCGGTGTTGGAGAAACTAAAAGACAAGGGGCAAAGAGAAAGA
Source organism: Varecia variegata (assembly GCA_028533085.1). Lineage (NCBI taxonomy): Eukaryota > Metazoa > Chordata > Mammalia > Primates > Lemuridae > Varecia > Varecia variegata. Next base: position 84,245,668 of record CM052442.1, on the reverse strand, counting down.
TTAGGCAAATGATGACAATGGGTCCTATTAAGGGTAACAGCCAGGTAGCTAGTGGGGACTGTATCCATCCGAGGGGGGATGTATTCTGCCAGTGGCGGTCATGCAGTTCTTTGCTCAGGGTGTCGAGTTTGTCTATGTTTTGTTCTATAAGGCCCGACTCGTTGACGTAGTCACAGCATTCCTTGTGGAGGAAAACGCAGGTTCCTCCTTTTTGAGTCATTAAGAGGTCTAGGGCCCTCTGGTTTTGGAGAGCTACCTGAGCCAGAGAAGTCAGTTGTCTCTGCAGGGAAGCTAGTGACGTGGACGTGGTTTCCAGGGATAGCTGTAGGCGATCTGCAAAGTCTTGGGCAGAAATGACGCTGTGGCCCAGGACGCCTCCTGCAAGCCCTGAGGCTGCGATGGAGGAGACCAAGCTGAGACCCACCATGATCGGCAAGAAGATGGCTCGTTTTGAGCGGGGTCCCGGGAGAAGCCACCCGAATTCAGACTCACCAATAGAGTTAATTGAGGGACCACCATGACAGGGAAACAAGGACCTGGGGTGGATGTGTTGATGCAGTGGGTAAGTGTTCCGTTGCACCAGAAGAACTGTCCTGGAGCAGAAGAGGTGGTCGTGGTCACAGTATGGTTAGTAAGACAGCATCTATGAAGTTGTAGGTTGGGATCAGGGAGGGAGGTGAGATAGCACATGCGATCTGCGTAAGGTTGGCCTGTGGGCTCAGGTTCCCATAGGGGAACTCCAGTGAGCGGAGTGGAGCATGAGGGAGCTGATGAGGGAGTCGTCTGGGGGTTAGAAAAGTTTAGGGGGACAGCGGCCAGTAGGGGTCGCTGAAGGGAGATGTAGAGGAAACAGTGGGAGACGTCAGAGATTATTTCAGAGGAGTTTAGGAAGGTGAGGGTATGTTGAATAATATTTAGCCAGGAGGTAAGAGGGGGGTGTTTAGGGCGGGAGGAAAGTTGTCCTGCTAGAGTTTGTTCTGCCTCCAGAATATTGATAGATATTTGAACCTGCATTTGGTGGGCCAGGACGTATTCACGGCTGATGTGAATAGTTGCTGAAGAGCAATAGTCGTTCATTTTCCAGTATACTTTGCCTATGACTCCAATTTCCCAGTGCTGGTCGCAAGGGTCGAGGATATCTAGTTGAAGTTTATTTTTGTCTGAGAAATAGAATGTGTTAGGCCCCCACCCATATGTCTTATAATTATAACCCTGCCATCCCTTTGGATTTTTAGTATTATAGAAGTGGCATGACAATTTAGGGCATCCCCCATAACCGGGAGTGGGGCACCATCAACGGATGTCAGGGACAGGAGAATAGTGAGGGCCGTTTGACAGCCTTTTGGAGAGCAGTCAGCAGAGCCGGCCACACGGGTGTCTCCCGAGGGGAGGGCTTCACGTACCTTAAATCTCCAGACATACATTGGATCAGGAGCAGCTGTTGGAAGGGCCAGGTGACATAGAAGCCCGTGTAAAACGGAGTTTAGTGGGACCCACCTGGTGGCAGGAGTAGGCCGGGGAAGCATCTTGAGGTGAAGAGATTTTGATGCGTGAGATGTGATGCCAACAACCGGTAGGGTCGTTTAGGAGTTTTACAGCCGTAGGTGTTGTCAAAATGACTGTGTGGGGCCCCGTCCACCGGGGCTCAAGGCGCTTAGGGTGAAGAGTTTTAAGAAGTACTGAGTCACCGGGCTGTATACCCGTGTGAGAGATATCAGAGTCGGTCTCCAGTGGCTGAGGCAGATATTTGTCCCCGTGGGCACAGAGAAGTTGTCTGAGGAGACAGAGATCTGGGAAATGGGAGGCCAAAGGTGGGGGCTGGGCTGGAAGATGATGGTCAGTGAGAAAAGGCTGGCCGTAAATGAGTTTGAAATGTCTGTGAGGTGGCACGTGAGTGAAATTGACCTGTCAGTCTTGTCTGGGGAGGTGACCACGCATCTGGTGGGTGGACACAGGGGGTTTGAGGCCCCCTTGAGGGTTAACAGAGGCACTAATGTCACAGTCCGTGCAAACAGTTTTGATGAGAGAATATAGGGAAGGGTGTGAAAATAGAGGCTGTAAAGTGGGAGAGGCCCTTAGTGCCGATATGAAGTGAGGAGTGGACCTGGCCAATGAGTTCTAGGGCCTGTGCCTTAGGGGAGCCAGCCTGCCGTCCTTAAGAAGGACCCACCTTTCAGTGGTGGTTGACCCCCTTGGGCGAGAAAGCTGTCGCACTCCTCTGGAGTGTAGTGAGGTTGGAGGGAAGGAATGGAAAGGAGGAGAAGAGGAGCCGGACTAGGGTGTTTTGGGGATGTCAGGCTGCAGGCGACAGTATCAGCATAGTTGTTTCCCTTAGTGACAGGGGACCGGTCTGACTGGTGTCCCTTGCAGTGTATAATAGCCAATGGGGTGGGTAACTGAAGGGCCTTGAGGAGACGGGAGATAAGGGTGGTGTTTATAAGACGGCAGCCCTTGGTGGAGACAAAGCCCCGTTCTCTCCATATGGCAGCATGGCAGTGAGCTATCATAAACACATATTTGGGGTCCGTGTAAATATTTACAATCTTGCCTTTGGCTAAGTGTAAGGCTCGGGTGAGAGCAATGAGTTCTGCCTTTTGGGAGGGGGTGCCCTCCGGGAGACAGGAGACTTCTACTACCTGAGAGGCAGAGACAATGGCATAGGCTGCCCGGCGTTTGCAGTCCTCACCTGTGACGGAGCTGCCATCAACAAAGAAAGTTAAGTCCGCTGTAGGAAGTGGCTTGTCTGACAGATCGGGTCTAGGGGTAACAGAGGCCTCAACCATTACCGAGCAGGAGTGTGAGGACAGGGTTAGGCAGGGAATGGGGAGCAGAGTGGCAGGGTTTAGAGTTGGGGATTGAGATAAAGTAATGGTGGGATTTTCTATAAACAAGAGATGGAGTTCCTGTAGTCTAGTCAGAGTGAGGAGGGCTAAAGAACGGTGAGTTAGAAGGTCCTGCAAACGGTGGGTGGAGAAGACATGTCAGTTCTGTCCCAGGGAGAGTTTTAGGGCCTCCCTGGTGAAAGTAGTGGCCGCGGCTAAGGCGCGGAGGCAGGGTGGCCATCCACGGACCGTGGTGTCCAGCTGTTTGGATAAGTAGGCCACTGGGGTGGAAATGGGAGTAGGTCCCAGAGGTTGGGTGAGGACGCCGAGGGCCAGGCCCTGGCGCTCATCCGTGTAGAGATAAAAGGGTTTTTCAGGATGAGGGAGTCTTAGAGGGGGTGCTTGTAAGAGAGAGTCTCGAAGTTTTAGGAACGTGTGGCAGACAGCCTGGGGGTTTAACAGCAGAGGCGTCACGTGCCGCCTCATAGAGGGGTTTGGCAAGGAGAGAAAAGTTGGGGATCCAGTGTCGGAAGAAACCAACAAACCCAAGGAAGGACAGAATTTGTTCCGCAGTGGTGGGTGGCTGGAGGTCGCGGAGAGCCTGCTGGCGATCAACAGTGAGATGACGGGACGTGGGGGTGAACTAAGTCCAAGGTATGTGACAGTAGGCTTAGACAGCTGAACGTTGGAGGGGGACACCCGGTAGCCCTTAGAGGCAAGGAAGTTGAGTAGGGAGGCAGTGTGTGCACGGCTGTCAGAGTATGAGGGGCTGCAGAGTAATAAATCGTCCACATATTGGAGGACAGTGCTTGGCTGTAAGGGGCATTGGAGAAGATCTTGGGTGAGAACCTGAACAAAGAGGTGGGGGCTGTCCCTGAACCCCTGGGGCAGGACAGTCCAAGTGAGTTGTCGAGACGTGTTTGTGTCAGGATCTTCCCACGTGAAGGCAAAGAGACTGTAGCTGGCTGGGTCTAAAGGAATGGTAAAGAAAGTGTCTTGAGGTCCAGGACAGAAAAGTGGGTGGTGGAGGGTGGAATGTGAGAGAGTAAAGTGTAGGGGTTAGGCACCACAGGGTGTATGGGGACAACTGCGTCGTTAATGAGTCTGAGGTCCTGGACTAGCCGGTAGGAGCCATTTGGCTTTTTTTTTTGAAACAGAGTCTCACTCTGTTGCCCTGGCTAGAGTGCCGTGGCGTCAGCCTAGCTCACAGCAACCTCAAACTCCTGGGCTTGAGCGATCCATCTGCCTCAGCCTCCCGAGTAGCTGGGGCTACAGGCATGCGCCACCATGCCCGGCTAATTTTTTTCTATATATATATTTTTAGCTGTCCATATAATTTCTTTCTATTTTTAGTAGAGACGAGGTCTCACTCTTTCTCAGGCTGGTCTCAAACTCCTGACCTCAAGCAATCCACCTGCCTCGGCCTCCCAGAGTGCTAGGATTACAGGTGTGAGCCGCTGCACCCGGCCCCATTTGGCTTTTTTACTGGGAGAATGGGGGTGTTATAGGGAGAGTCAGTCAGAATTAAAAGTTTTTCGCACAGAAGATGTTCTATAATGGGTTTTAGACCTCTGCGGTGGGTTGGTGAAATAGGGGACTGTGGCTGGGAAGGGAAGGATGAGGGGTCTTTGAGTCGAATGAGGATGGGGGTGTGGTGCGTGGCCACCACTGGGGTGGAGGTGTCCCAAACCCGAGGGTCTACGAGTTCAGGCAGGAGAGGGTATGTATAACTTGATAAGGCGGGGGAGGCTGTGGGCGGAGCTGAGGAATCTGGAGAGAGAGATAAAAGGAGGGCAGAGGTTCTGGAGGAAAAGTGGAGGGTTGTGCCCAGCTTGGTTAATAAATCCCTTCCCAATAGTGGAGTGGGACAGGAGGGCATGATAAGGAAGGAATGAGTGATGGGACAGTCATCTATTAGACAAGTTAGGGGACCAGTGGTGGGGGGTCGAGAGGGATTGCCGTCAATACCCACGATTGACACCTGGGAAGGATAAGTAGGGCCTGAAAAGGAAGGCAGGACAGAGTAGGTAGCCCCCGTGTCAACCAGAAAGGACACTGCCTTACCCGCTACCTTGATTGTTACCCTGGGCTCGGCGAGGGTGGTCGGGGGTCACCGAGTCGGGGGCCTCTTCAGTCTTCAGCAGCCAGACCCAAAACCGCCACTGGCAGGTTTAGGGATGGAAGGACTGACTCTCCAGTCTTCTGTCCCCAGGGGCAGTCACTTTTCCAGTGTCCCTCTTGACCACATGCCGGGCAAAGCGTGGTGGGTGGACGTGGCTGCGGGCACCATTTGGCCCAGTGGCCTTCCTTACCGCACTTGAAGCAGGTGCCTGGTGGAGTGTGACTGGTCGTCCTGGACAAGGTTGATGGCTTCGTGGGTCCTGCCGGCCGCAGGGCTGCAACAAAGGAGGACTTGTGCAGGGTGGCAGGTCAGACAGAGAGAAGGACAGGAGCGCAAACAGAAAAAGGCTTGGACATATGGGATCTCTGACCATTTGCCATTCCTGTGCAAAAATTATCAAGGTCTTGCAGAATATTGAAATCAAAAGTCCTATTTTCAGGCCATTGGGAGCCATTGTCCAATTCATACATTGGCCAGGCAGTATTGCAGTAAAGAATGAGGCGCTTGGGCCGGATGTCTAAATCCAGGGCCTTCAGATTGGCCAGCTGACACCCTACGGGCGTCTTGTGGGGAATTTTGGCTACCCATGTCACCTCAACCCAGATGGGAAACATCCAGGAACAGCTTCCTGGCTATGGAGGCAGCAAAAGTCTGGGGGGACGTCTCCGCCCGAGACTAGTGTGCCGGTACAGAAAGGGGTGAGAGGAATTCGGGTGTCCCCAATAGCCTCAGCCCCTGGAACAGGGGAGCCTCCGACGTGAGCCCACGGTTTAACGGACAGGGAACAGCTTCCCGGAGGGAACGGAGGCTCCCAGTCGGGGATCCAGGTTGGGATAACACGGGGTGACTCACCCAGGCCGAGGTCGTCAATCAGGGACTCGAAGGCAGTCAGCGGAGGTCCCGGTCCGGAATGCGAGAGTTCACGGAAGGGAGTGGCGCAGCCAAACGCCCCTCCCTGGTCTCGGCACCAAATGTAAGGTTTTTGGACAGGCCGGCGCCAGAGAAAGAAAGATGAGCAGAGTTGAAAGGGGTAAGCAATGAGGCTTTATTGGGGCGCTCCCGGGCGACGTTCACGGGCCCCGAAAGAGAGAGACCCGGGAAGTTGCCTTGCCCAGAAGTCTGAGTGGGTTTATGTATGTTTTTAGGGCTGGGGGTAGGGATTTCTTTGGCAGGAAGATTTATGGTGGGGAGAGCAAGGAATTTTCTGTTGCAGTTTTAGGGCGGGTATTGAGAAATAGGAGGGGCTGGTGGTATGTGTGGACTGTAAGAACCGAGACTCTTATCAGGGTAACCATCCAGGTGTGGTCATCCTTTAACTTAGCTGGGCCTTGCAGGCATTGTCCTTGGCAGGTCTCCTGGGCTTCTTCTTTTCCCATTAGGGAGGGGAGGGGTGCCCGCCACCAGCCTTACACCCATGAAACAGTAACTTCCCCGTTCCTCTCTTTCCCCAGCCCTTAGCAACACTGTGCTTGCTACTTTGTAGAATCTCTGCTACAGTACATTTTAAAAAGGCTGCCTCTCTCAAGGCCTAGGACACAGAGGAAAAATTTGCATTTGGATCTCATTGTTGGTAACACTTGGGTTTTTTTTGGGAGAGGGCAAGTGTAGAACAATGGATCGGGAACTCTGCCTCTTTGGGAACAGCAGGAAGGTTGTGTTCATGGAACATGATCCTGTGAATGTCTGTTGATCCCTCCCCTTATTAAGTAGAGAAACCTTAAGAGTGGAGGCCTGACAATTAGCATGGGTAACACATCTGACTATTAACATCATCTCAGAAGGAAAAAAAAAAAAGGAATGTGGAAAAACCTGTTTGGAGGTTGTTGCATCTTGAGGTTCTAAAACATAACACCTCTTTGTACCAGCCAGATGCCTTTCTTAGCATCTTCCCACCCACACTTCTGGGGAAAGCCTTCTAGACTGGCTGTCTCTGCTTCAGCAGTGGCAGCCAACCCTCACTCCCTCCACCAAATCCGCTCCTAAGCCCTCTTGCCAAGTCTGCATTAAGGAGCTTGAGTTGCGCTGTTTGTGTGCAAGGTACCCAAACTCCCTCCAGTAAGTGGTGTTTGTTACTCCCCCACCATTTTGCATATGACTCCTCCTCTCTACTCTTACTTTGTTTTTTTTCAGAGATGAGATCTCACTTTGTTGCCCAGGCTGGAGTGCAGTGGCCTCATCATCATAGCTCATGGCAGCCTCAAACTCCTGGGCTCAAGTGATCCTCCTGCCTGAGCCCCCCAAATAGCTAGGGCTGCAGGTGTGCACCACCACGCCTGGCTAATTTTTCATTGTAGATATGGGGTCTCACTATATTGCCCAGTCTGGTCTTGAACTCCTGGCCTCAAGCGATCTTCCCATCTCAGCCTCCCAAAGTGCTGGGATTGCAGGTGTGAGCCACAGCACCCAGCCTCTTGTGTTACTTCTAGCCAGCCCCTTGATGGTTTTCTCACCCCCCCCCCTTTTTTTTTTTTGAGACAGAGTCTCACTCTGTTGCTCGGACTAGAGTGAGTGCCGTGGTGTCAGCCTCGCTCACAGCAACCTCAAACTCCTGGGCTTAAGCGATCCTCCTGCCTCAGCCTCCCGAGTAGCTGGGACTACAGGCATGCGCCACCATGCCTGGCTAATTTTTTCTATATATATTTTTAGTTGGCCAGATAATACGTTTCTGCTTTTTTTTTTTTTTAGTAGAGACGGGGTCTCGCTCTTGCTCAGGCTGGTCTTGAACTCCTGACCTTGAGCAATCCACCCGCCTCGGCCTCCCAGAGTGCTAGGATTACAGGTGTGAGCCATCACGCCCGGCCTCAACCCCCTTTTAATTTCAGTGTCCCGGTTCCTGCTTCCTCATAGCTTCTGTGCCTCATGTCTGAGCCTCCTACATCCTACTTCTCCAGATCTTTGCATCTCTGGATGCTTCCAACAGATCACCTCTCTTTCCTTCCCTCTCTGCTTCAAAATTCCAAGAGACAATCTATAACCCAACTGCAGTGAGTAGAATAGTGTTGCCCCCAAATTCATGTCCACTTGGAACCTCAGAACGTGACCTTATTTGGAAATAGGGTTTTTGTAGGTGTAATTCAGGAAAGGATCTTGAGATGAGATCATCCTGGATTACAGTGGGCCCTAAATCCAACGACAAGTGTCCTTATAAGAGACAGAAAAGGACACACAAAGATATAGAGAGGAAGGTGATGTGACGGCAGAGACAGAGATTGGAGTAATGCATCTACAAGTTAAGAATGCCAAGAACTGGGCTGTGCATGGTGGCACATGCCTATAACCCCAGCACTTTGGGAGGCTGAGATGGAAGGATCGCTTAAGGCAGGAGTTCCAAGATCAGCCTGAGCAAGAGCGAGACCCCGTCTCTACGAAAAAGAAAAAAATTACCTGGACATGGTGGCGTGCACTTGTAGTCCTAGCTACTGGGGAAGCTGAGGCTGGAGCATCGCTTGAGCCCAGGAGTTCAAGGCTGCAGTGAGCTATGATTGTGCCACTGCACTCCAGCCTGGGTGACAGAGTGAGATCTTGTCTCTAAAAGATACATAAGTAAGTAAATACATAAAGATTGCCAAGGATTGCTGGCAGCCACCAGGAGCCAGGAGAGTAGCATGTATGGAACAGATTCTCCTTCAGAGCTCCGGGAAGGAACCAAGCCGGCAGACACCTTGATTTCTTGATTTGGGACTTCTGGTCTCTTGAACTGTGAGAAAGTAAATTTCTGTTGTCTTAACTCTCTCAGTCATTACTACAGCCCTAGGAAACAAATGTACTAACACGGGATTTTGTACCGCCTTATCTCCCTGGTGGCAGGCCCACAATGAAAGGCCAACCAAACACAGGTTTGTGAAAGTAGCAAATAGTGAAAGGATTTTGCAAACTAGAGGGTATTTGTGTCAGAAGATGCAATCTTCTCAAAGCTCCCAGGTTAGCTCTGGGCACTGAAACTGTCCATGTCAGCAACGTACGAGCATATGCTCACAGCTTCCAAAAGTGTGGAGTTTATGATTTTAGCACTAGGAGGATGTATGCTTTTTGTTTTAATGGTGATGCATTTATTTTAAAGGGTATCAGAGAAGGCATAATGAATACATCAAAAATGTGAGTTCACGGACAATATCAGGATGGAGCTAAACAAAAGGGAGGCTTCTCTTCCAAAAAATGACAGTGTGGTGGATAAGAACACAGACTTTGGAGCTGGCCTTTCTGTGTCCAACTCACAATTCTGTCATTCTCTGATGCTGTGACTTTGCTGAGGCTGTCAATTGCTTTTTATTTTTTCTTATCCGATAGAGTGCATATCTACTCACAGGGTTGTTACAAAGATCAAATAAGTAATACCACTGATGTGTTTAAAATGGCTGGCTCATGGCACCTCAGTGACAGAAGGTCTAAATGCAATGTGGGAGCTTGAATGGGATTCCGGGATGGGAAAAGAACATTAGTAGAAAATGGGAGACATTTGAATAAAGTCTGGAATCTAGTGAATAGTAACGTGCCAACATTGACTTCTTAGTTCTGAAAAGTGCACCCTTGTTCTGTAAGATGTTGACCATAGGGTGCAAAATTTACAACTTTTGTTTAGATCTGAAATTATTCCCAAATCAAAAGTTTATTTAAAAAAGTAAAGGAACTGATGTGGTCAAAGTTGTGAATGTGGAGCTCGAATGGGTGAAGTTCGGGAAACCATGTGTTAAAGCCCACCTCTGGCTAGCTTGTGACCTGGTTCCAGGGTGGGAGAAATGAACCCTGAAATGAGGAACTGAACCCTGAAATGAAATGAGTTTCAGGTAAACATGAATCTGGGAGGTTCGTGGCAAGTTGGGCAAAGTTCACCAAACCTTGCCTCGGACCAAAGGATTTTGCTGGAGAAATGCCAATTATTGTTCTAACAGGCAATATTTCTGTCCAGAAGGACAGCTGGGTCAGGATTTTTCATTCATATCTTCTTTTTGCCACATTCTAGATGACACTTTTTGCTGTTCCTGTGGGTGAGAAATTACTCATCCGTTTAGCAGGAGTTTATGAATATATTAATATCTTTGTACCCAGCTCTGGATCTTAGTTTGAGTCACCCAGAAGCAGACTGAGCAAGCAGTTTGTTTCAGAAGTTGGATAGATGATCCAAGGAAACTCTAGTAGGGGAGTGGGGAAGTGATTTGGGGAAGGGAAGGCAGCCAGTAAAGGGTGTGTACCAAGCAAGTTGCCACTCTGGGCAACTGGGGCTTCGTTGCACTTGGGAGAGTCTGGGAGTGAGTGTAAGAACACACGTGTGAGTTGTCTCGCCCAAGGGGTGAGAGAGAACTGGGGTATTTATCCACCAGTGTCCTCAAGTCACTGGATTGAGGGTTGTTCCCCCAGAGGAAGGCATTAATTCCTCAGTACTTCTGGCCTGCTGCACGGCTGGGTAAAACAGGTTTTGGTGGCTAGAGAAATCCTCAAAGAAATGCAGGTGCTGCAGCACCAGGTAAGCACAAGGGGATGTGCATGGGCCCCAAACTCTACACCCTGTGATAGGCATGGGGAAGCCAGACATGCTTAAAGCACAGTACCCATCCTTGAGGTGCTCCCATTCTGTGGGGCTGAGGGAGCACTGCCTGATTTCCCATTCTGCCTCTATGACTTTCAAGCTGTGTGATCTTGGGCAAGATCCTTAACCTCTCTGAGCTTCAGTTTCCTCATTTGTAAGATGAGGATAATGAGAATAAGCCGGCCTTACAGAGCTGTTGCAAGGATTAAATGAGTTAATACGTGAAAAGTGCCTAAAACAGCCCCGGGCACATAATGTAAGTGCCTGACAAACAGTAATGACCACAGTTTCCTTATTGGCTGTGGGAGTTTAATTGGGCCTCAAAGGTCCTTCTGGGAAGTTTGTATTTTATCCTGTTAATTATGGGCCCTCACTAAAGAGTGCCAGGCAGGAAGTGACTCCCTCGAACTGCCCTAGTAGAGCTGGGGGACTGGGGAGTTGACTGAGGGACAGGAGGGAGAGGGATCCATGTGGAGACTGCATAATTCAGGACAGCTTTCATGGAGTGGCGGGGAACAGCCTGTTTCGATGGGGTTCACGAGGAAATAGGAGGCGCACTCACAGATCGAGTGGAGATTTTAGCAAAATTCCTCCACGAAAACGGAGCAGTGTAACAACAGGTGGAGGCGTCTTTGTAGGTGAGTTTTTGTCTTTGTAAATGGGTGAGATTGCAACCTAGGAATGAGTCAGTAGAAGGCAGAATTAAGGATGGAGCAGGATCCTCAGAGGGAAATTCCTGAAGTTGACGGGATGGGAGCCGGTGTAAAAATGGCAGGATTTGTCTTGGACAGAAGCAGGGAGCAGAATGACATCCCCTTCACCGATGGGGAGATCATTTTCCAGAGGCAGGACGGTGCGATGGGGTGGAAGGCGGGCGGCAGCCAGGGACCAAAGGGCTTCAGAGAGCCTGTTCCTCCGCTTACTAAACAAACCACGTGGCGCGGGAAGGGTGCGCGGCCCGCGGGAGCGTGGCCAACATCGGGGCGGGGCTACAGGCGAGAGGCGGGCGGGGCTTGATGCTTGGGCTCGGGCGAGGCTTGCTTGGAACGAGGTCTTGGATGGCGGGGCTTCTGGGGAAGGGGCTGTTGAACACCCACGCCCAGCCTACGTGAAAAGGCACACGGCCCGGCTGGGGTAGAACGCGAACTGCACTCCCGGGACTCGAATCTAGGTCCTGGTATCTGTGGCCAATGGAAGGCTGTGGAAGGTGGGCCCGCAAAGGTCTTGGCCAATGAAGACGCGGAGGGGCGTGGCCTATCGGTTAAAAAGAGAGATGTGAGGCCTGCAGTGCGAACCAATGAAAGGCGAGGGAAGGTGGGGCCTGTGCGCGAGGCGGCCAATAGAAACAGGGTTCTTACGCGCGGCCCCGGGGCAAGGCTCCCGGCTCTGCGCACGCGCGTCGGGCCGCACTACGGGGCGCCGCTGAGCCAAGTGAGCTAAAAGAGGGGTCCAGCCGCGCGCTTGGGTCATGTGACGCTGAGGGCGCCGAATTCTGCTGGAGTCAGCGCCATTTCCTGTACGTGAAGGTCGAAGAGCCTTGGCAGTCGAGCCAGTGTCGGAGAACCATCCTGATGCGATTTGACCGCGACCTGTGGTCTGGGGTTGGGGGTTAGGCTCGGGATAGGCGGTGTCTGAGGGGAGAGGCGTGGCTTGAGCAGAGGGTCGCGTGTGGTAACCTGGGGGCGTGGCCTGATGACTTAACGCGTGGCGGGCTCACTGTTGGGGCTGAGGTTAGGGATCTTGTTTTAAGAGAGGGGCGTGGCTTCCCGCCGAACCTGTGACACATAGGTAAGTGGGAAAATAACTCTCTTGATGCAGTTGTCGCCGCCTTAACCTGAGGTGGTGACGTAAGGGGCCAGGGCTGGAGCCGCGAGGGGCGTGGCCTCAGTTCGAGCCTAGTTGCCCACGGGCGTGGCCTGGGAGTCCGGGGCGTGGCCGAGCAGAAACAGGCGGCAGGGGGCGTGGCCCGGCACCTGGGCGGGGAGAGAGGAGGTGTGCTTTTTTTTTCCTGTCTGCGCTCAGGTCTTGGCACTGCCTTGTCTTCCTTAGGTGCCACCTCATGGAGACCCCCATGGCCGCCGCCCCTGCCGGGTGCTGCTTCTCCTCCTTCCTGCTCCTGGCCTTTGGGACGCTGGTGGCCGCCCTGCTGGGTGTGGCTCACCGCCTGGGGCTCTTCTATCAGCTGATGCACAAGGTGGGGTGCCCTGGAGGGGCAGATGGGAGGTGAGCTGGGGGACGGCCAAAGAAGGAGGGACCTCATGGTGCTCCTTCCAGCACACCCATTTTACAGGCAGGGAAAGCTAGCCCCTACTAGTCCAGAGGGCCTGGTCGGAGGATTCTGTCCAGGGCCCTGCCCCATTGCCAAGCTGCATGTGAGGGCCTGGACTTTGCCACTAGTAAGAGATAATCCGAAAGCCACTGAAAGGACACTCACACCCTGCCTACCTCCTTCCCCAGGGTCCCCGACACCTTTTCACATAGCAGATAGCACTCTGGTTGTACTTCCTAAACCCCGGGGGATCAGTGGCTTGAGGGCAGGCACCAGAGGGGTGGCAGTGACAGTTTTCCCCTGCTGAGCTCAGCGCTTTCGAGGGATTTTTCTCATGTACCCCTTACCACATCCTTGAAAGTAGGTGCCATTGTTTCTGTCCTCAGAAACTGAGGCTCAGAGAGGTTGTGTGGTTGTTTGCCCTAGGTGACCTGTTTGGGAAGAGCTTACCCCATGGGCTGTGTGCGCCCTGAACTACTTACTACTCTGTCAGAAATTAACCCCTTCCCCAAGCCCCTCCCCAATCTTTTTTCTTCTAGCTGGGTCCAACTTTGACCTCTTCCTCCTTAAACCTCCTTAAACCCCTCTTCAGTTCTTCTTCTCTTAGCTGGGAGCGATGCCACTGACAGTGATGACTTGTGGAGAGTCAAGGCAAAGGCTTCGGGTGTGCGTGCCAGCAGGTGCTCCTATGCCAGGCACGTGGGGGTGGCAGCCTGTCAGCTGGGCCTGAGCCTGCTTAGCACTGCGTGGGAGGGGTCAGGTAGGCTGGGGGCAGCAGTGCAGCTGCCAGACCCTGCAGGGATTCCAGAGGGCAGGCAGAAGTCAACAGATGGCTCCCTGCCTTGTGCTCCTGGCCAAACTCCCCTGGGTTGTATAGATCCATCTTTCTTCTCCCCTTTCCCTGATTGCTGCCATTGTAGGGGGTCAGCGTAACAGAGTAGGATACTTGAGAGTGTGGGTTCTATCAGACTTTGAATCTTGCTTGGGCAAGTCTTTGTGTCCTTAGCTGTAGAAGGGATATAGTGACAAGAGGATCTGGTAATATGGTGTTCTTTGCTCTGAGCCTAGTGTACAGTATAACATGTGCCTAACCAAGACGGAGGTTCCCCTGACCTCTGACTCTGTTCCAGTCCCCCAACCTGGGACAGAGGGATTGCCCCCTCTCTCCAGCTGCCCTTGCCCTGGCCCTTGACATTCTTGCTCCTTCCCCTCTCCCGACCCAGGTGGACAAGGCGAGTGTCCGGCATGGCGGGGAGAACGTGGCGGCTGTGCTGAGGGCCCATGGAGTGCGGTTTCTCTTCACGCTGGTGGGCGGGCACATTTCCCCGCTGCTGGTGGCCTGTGAGAAGCTGGGCATCCGTGTGGTGGACACACGTCATGAGGTCACCGCCGTCTTCGCTGCTGATGCCGTGGCCCGCCTGACCGGTGAGGGCGTTGCAGGGAGGGCTGGGGGCTGGTGGGAATGTGGGATGGGGTGTCTGTCAGGGGTCGGGTTTTTTCAGGGATGGGGGTGGGAGGATGGCCAGGAAGGTGGGCACGGCCATGACAGAGTCTGTCTTCCAGGGACAGTGGGCGTGGCAGCAGTGACAGCAGGCCCTGGCCTCACCAACACCGTGACCGCGGTGAAGAATGCTCAGATAGCACAGTCCCCGCTCCTGCTTCTGGGTGGGGCTGCCGCTACTCTGCTGCAGGTGCCCAGACCTTGGGGGATGGTGGGGGCCCCAGGGAGGCTCAAAGGGCTCACATGGTGACCCTGCCCCACCCCTGTGTCTGCCAGAACCGGGGTGCACTCCAGGCCATTGATCAGATGTCCCTGTTCCGGCCACTCTGCAAGTTCTGTGCATCTGTGCGGAGGGTGCGGGACATCGTGCCCACCCTGAGGGCTGCGATGGCTGCTGCCCAGTCAGGCACCCCAGGTCGGTGGGGGAGGTGGTGGTCAGGCCATGGGGCCTAGGGGCTGGGGGAGGTGTTATAGGCTCAGTGTCCTTCCTTTCCCTACAGGTCCGGTATTTGTGGAGCTACCCATTGACGTGCTATACCCCTACTTCATGGTCCAGAAGGAGATGATGCCAGCCAAGCCTCCCAAGGGCCTCATGGGTCGAGGGATCTCCTGGTGAATAGCCCCAGCCCCAGCATACTCTTTCCATCCCCTGCTCTCTCCTGCAGCCTCCTACCTCTCTCCATCCTCCTTTGATTTGCACATGACTGAGAGGAGTCATCCCTGGGGATTCCAGGTAGAGGGAACAGCATGTGCAAAGGTCCTGAGGCAGGAATGAACTTGGTGGGTTGAGAAAGCATGGTGGCCCTTGTGAAGACAACAGGTGAGCAGAGGGGAGAGGCTTAGAGCAGCCCTCCTACCCCCTCCTCCACTTCTCCCTCCTCCTCCTCCTCCTCCTCCTTCTCCTTCTCCTTCTCCTCCTCCTCCTCCTCCTTCTCCTCCTCCTCGCCTCCCCTCCTCCCCTCCTCCCCTTCCCCTCTACCCCTTCCTTTTGCCTGTTCCTGCCCCTCCCATTCCAAATATTTAGTGAGTGCCAGCTATGCACCAGGTATCAGGACAGGCATGGGGCAACCTCGATGGACAAAACAGTCAGGTTCCTATGCTCTGGGTGTGTGAGAAGCACGTGAGGTCTCGCTCCAGCAGTAGTGATTTTGTTCAGTGGCCTCGTTCTAGATGCACCTGTCCCCTTGTGTTCCTCCCTTTCCCCCCGGGCTGCCCCTTACAAGGCTGGCTCTTCCTGGCCTTCTCTGTAAGTGTTGGGGTTGCCCACGGTTCCATCCTCCACCTCTTCTCTTTCTCTGCAACCTCGGCCCCTCCTTGACAGAGGGAGCAGAGGCTCCTGGCTCTGAGTTCCGACTGCCAAGCTTCTGCCAGCGCCCAAGTGTCTATCTTTGACTGGATTGAGTGTCCCTTGAGGTCAGGGGCTGGGTGGGATTTATTAATATCTTTGTGTCTTTGGGGCCTGCACAGGGCCTTAAGGACAGTTGGTGCCTGGGGCCCAACGAGTAAGGAGACAGAGAAGGCGAAGTCCCAAGCAGGCGAGGACAATGTTAATAACTCCTGTGGGTCAAATGTTTTGCAAAGCACCTTACAGCCTCAATGGATAGATCCTTGAACCTTGGGAGGGAAGTTTTTTTTTTATATTTTACAGAGGAGGAAGCTCCAAAAGGTGAAGTCACTTGCCTAGAGTCATGCAGCTAGGAAGTGGCAGGGCCAGGACTCAAGTGCACATTGGTCTGACCCACAACCGTGACCCTGATCCTGGCACTCCGGGCCTGTGTTACTTGTTCCTGGGGGGGCTATGTCAGGTTGAGGTGGTTACCAGA
This sequence comes from Varecia variegata, assembly GCA_028533085.1. NCBI lineage: Eukaryota > Metazoa > Chordata > Mammalia > Primates > Lemuridae > Varecia > Varecia variegata. The sequence continues at coordinate 84,229,607 of CM052442.1, read as the reverse complement.
CACTACCGAGGGAAAGCAGCAGCTAGAGACTTGGCCACTGGGGGTCTGTCTGTCTCTGGGCTGTCACTTGCCCACCCCTGTCCCCATCTGGCTCCCTTCCTGGCTCCTTTGCCGGCCCCTGTCCTTCCGTAGCACCTGGAATCCCTGTAATTAATCCTGGTTCCTTGGCCTCCGCCTCTCCCCCTTGCAGGTACTTACAGAATCACCTGACCAACCTCTTTGCGGGGGCCTGGGAGCCTCAGCCTGAGGGACCCCTATCCCTGGACATCCCCCAGGCGTCCCCCCAGCAGGTGAGTCACCTCTCTTCCTGGGCCAAGGACCCCTGCGGCCCCTGACCCTGTCCCTGAATCAGCACTGCAGCCTTGATTGTGGGGCTGTTGGCAACTCAAGGATGGCCCTTGGAGCCCCACTTCTCGCCCCAGGTTCAGCACTGTGTGGAGATCTTGAGCCGAGCCAAGAGGCCGCTCATGGTGCTGGGAAGCCAGGCCCTGCTGTCCCCGACACCGGCTGACAAGCTTCGGTGAGAAGCCCCAGCCCTGTCCTTACTGTCACGTCCCTGGTCCTCTGGTGCCCTGTGGGGAGGGGCCGGGCTCTTGGTCATGCTGACTTCTGCTCTGTCTGGACCCCCCAGGGCTGCCGTGGAGACCCTGGGTATCCCCTGCTTCCTGGGGGGGATGGCAAGGGGCCTGCTGGGCCGCAACCACCCCCTCCACATCCGGCAGAACCGTAGCGCGGCCCTGAAGAAGGCAGATGTCGTTGTCCTAGCAGGTGGGCCTCAGCTTCCTCCCCTCCTTCCCTCCAGGCATCCCTCACCCTGTGACCCAGCTCCAGGCAAAGGATGAACATCTAGTGCAAACCTATCATACCCGATACACGTTTTCACATACAGCGATTTGAATCCCGCCAGGTGCATAAGAGGTGTAGCAGTTAGCTATTGCTGTATAATAACCATTCCCAAACTCAATGGCTTAAAATGCGTTTCTGATTTCTCAAGCCTTAACTATAGGTTAGGCAGTAGTTCTGGTTTCGGCTGGGCTCATTCATGAGTCTGCACTTGGCTAGGCAGGTAGGCAGCTGTGCCGATCCAGGCTGGGCTCGCTCGTCTATTTGGGGGCTGGCAGGCTCTGTAGCTGGTCTGGGATGGCCTCAGCTGGGGTAACTGAGTTCTCCACTCCTGCCCCCACACCCCGCCATGTTTCTCAGCCTCCGGTGGGCTAGCCTGGGCTGGCTCACTTGGTGGCGGATGAGAAACCTCACGGGCTGGGGGAACAGTTATTCAAGAGGGAGAGTGGAAGCTGTGTGGTTTCTCCAGAGCGGTCTCTGGAATGGCTCCCTGTCACCTCTGCAACATTCTGTTGGCCAAAGCATGCCATGAGGCCAGCCCAGATTCAAGGGGCGGGCAGCTGCAAAGTCATTGCAGATGGCACCGGTGCAGGGAGAGGTGAAGAATGGGGACCCTCTTGCATTTGGTCCACTACAGTGGATCAAGTATAAGGTAAGGGGCATCCTTCAGGACATGGGCCCTCTGTCTTCCACCCCAGGAACTGTGTGTGACTTCCGCCTATCATATGGTCGTGTCCTCAGCCGCAGTAGCAAGATCCTCATCGTTAATCGTAACCGCGAAGAGATGTTGCTCAACTCGGACATCTTCTGGAAGCCCCAGGAGGCCGTGCAGGGTGAGTCCCCTGATGCTTCTCCCCAACAGATGTGCCCCATCCTCTGCAGCAGCTGGCTCGAGCAGGGTGCTGGTGATCGAGGCCCACACCTTGCCTCAATCAGCTAGTCAGCCAGACACATAGTTGGCTTTCAGACTGCTGGGCGTGCCTGAGGACAAATGGTGAGGTGGGCACAGAGGGAGGCTTAGAAACATGCATGTGGTCCTGTTCCCTCCTGCACTACTCACTGCCCAGGACAGAGAGCTCCCTCCTTGGCCCTGAGCCTTCTGTCATCTTGCCGTAACCCACCCGGGCCATCCTTCTAAGCACGTTGACTCTCCCTTGCAGTGTAGGCGATGGGGCACTCTTGTGTTAAGCAGAGAAGTGGCACCATCGCATTTACGTTTGCAAAGGTCCTCTCTGGCACCTGGCGGGCAGCAGGCTGAAGGGGGCCAGGCTGAGGCCAGGGGGGCTGTTAAAAATGGCAAGGGCAGAAGTGATGCAAGAAGCTCAACTTCTTCGGGCCTCTGATCGTTTCAAAAATGAAGATGGTGAAAAGTATGTCACCGGGCTGTTTATTCATTCACTCCAGTAATGCTCACTGGGGGCTTCTGCGTGTCTGAGTTTGAGAGATGTGTGGTGGATGCAGCTGTTTTTTATCAATGTGTTTCAGGGGCAGGATTGACAGGACTTGTGATCCGGGGTGTGGGGAAGAGGGAAGTGATGAGACCAGCTTGGGTGTGTAACCTGTTTTGTGCTCCCTCAGCCTTGTTTCTCAGGCCTTGCCCTGTCTCTAGCATTTTTCTGGCAGGTTCTGGGGTATGTTTCAACTGTTCTGTTCTCGAATCAGCCCTAGCCCTATCTTTGGGCCCCTGGTGCTGCAAGGGCAGGAGGAAGTCACCTCCCCACAGCTGTGCCCTGTCCTTTCTCCAGGAGACGTGGGATCCTTCGTGCTGAAGCTGGTGGAAGGCCTTCAGGGCCAGACGTGGGCCCCAGACTGGGCGGAGGAGCTGCGGGAAGCTGACCGGCAGAAGGAGCAGACCTTTCGGTGGGGGCTGGGGGAGTGGGGATGGGAGGCGGGTTCCCTGGAAGCCCTGCTGACCTCCACTGCCCCGTTGCAGGGAGAAGGCCATGATACCTGTGGCCCAGCACCTGAACCCAGTGCAGGTGCTGCAGCTGGTGGAGGACACCCTGCCCGACAACTCGATTCTGGTGGTCGACGGTGGGGACTTCGTAGGCACCGCTGCCCACCTGGTACAGCCTCGTGGCCCCCTGTGCTGGCTCGATCCTGGTAAGGAGGGCTCCAGGCCTGGGGCAGCTTGTGCTTTCCCCATCCTTTCATGCCCACCCACTCTTGCTTCTCCTAGGGGCCTTTGGGACTCTGGGAGTTGGTGCGGGATTTGCACTCGGGGCCAAGTTGTGCCGGCCAGATGCTGAGGTGAGGCGCTGGAGGTGGGAGACGTGCTGCATTCTGGGCCATGAGCCACCCTAACCGTCCCGGGTCCCCCACCGCCCCTTCCAGGTCTGGTGCTTGTTTGGGGACGGAGCCTTTGGCTACAGCCTCATCGAGTTTGACACGTTCGTCAGACACAAGGTGACTGGGCTGCCCTAAGGGAAGCTTAGAGCCTGGGGTTCTAGGAGAGATGTTGGCAGGGGTGGGCTGAGGTGGGGAGGGAGCCACCTATGTGTGGCAGAGGCCCTGTCCCTGTCTCTGTCTTCTGGCTGGCCACGCCTCGGGGCCCAAGGCTGCAGCTCGGCATCATCCTCTTCCTGCAGATCCCAGTGATGGCCTTGGTAGGGAATGATGCAGGCTGGACTCAGATTTCTCGGGAGCAGGTGCCCTCTCTGGGCAGCAATGTGGCTTGTGGCCTGGCCTACACTGGTGAGGAGCCTCGGCAGGGTGGAGAGGATGGGAGGCTGTCTCAGCCCAGCTGGGCTTGTGTTCCTCTTCTGGGCTGGCAGCCTCGTGGCCTGGGTCCCTGCCCCCTTCTGACTTAATCTCTCCTTTTAGATTATCACAAGGCAGCCATAGGTCTGGGAGCCCGCGGCTTGCTGCTCTCACGGGAAAATGAGGATCAGGTGGTCAAGGTGCTGCACGATGCCCAGCAGCAGTGCCGAGACGGCCACCCGGTCGTGGTCAACATCCTCATTGGGAAGACGGACTTCCGAGATGGCTCCATTGCTGTGTAGGACCTTGTGGGTCAGTACCCTTGGCTCCCTTCCTACCCCTGGACTGTGCCTAGCTGGTGTGGAGTCTCATCTTTGCCTGCTATCGGCCTATCCCATGAGGCCCAGTGACTCCACTGCCCTCTCTGAGGAGGGGAGGAAGGATCAAAGCTCAGAGGCTCCCTGGCATCCCTGGAGAGCTCTTGGGCCTTTTTCTCCACGTGTCTAACTGCCCTTTCTCCCCTCCTCTCTTAAAAGACTGAATAAACCACTCTGGCCCATGTGGGCCCAAGTACTCAGTCCCAGAACCTGTGCATATTGATTTATTGTCCACAAAGATGGAGGTGAGGGAAAGAAAAGGGAGACAGGAGGGAACCCTACTCTCCCACTGGACCTCTGGGGCCCACTGAGGCACCATCACTGGGGATTTCCGGGTGACTGGGCGCTGTGAACTCTTCCCCCCTCTGTGGTCCCTGAAAGAGCCCCACACGCCTGCTCCAGGCGTGTCCATGCACACTAATCCTCACACACAGACACACACATGCACGGAGGCAATAAATATGTTCCGTACCAAAGTGCCCCCAGCCTGATGCTTCAGGTGGGGCCCCTCCAAAAGGGAGGGGTTAAGTGCTCAAATTTTTTCAGGGGTAGGGGAAGGGAAATTGGGGAGGGAAACGGGCAGACTCTGTTATCTCCGTTTGCTGGCTGGAGGCCAATCATGGGGTCTTCCCTGGAAAAGAGGGTGGGGAAACCAGCTATCTTTCTATAAGCCCCCCTGCTGCCCCTATCCAGCTAAGCCCAGGATAGGGGCTGCCCCCTGCAAAACAGCACCTCATGATGGCCCTTGGGTCCTCCAAGGGAGGGAGAAACAGAGTGCAGTGCTCAAAGCTAATACTGATTTGGTTGGCAGCAGCAAGAGGACTGACTAGGGGTGTCTCAACACCCCAGGGTGATGCTCACAGTAACTGGTGTTTCCCCGGCCAAGGGGAGGCAAGAGAGGCCAGCCTAGCAAGCGGGAGAACTGCCTTTTGGCAACAAAAGGAGAAGCTCTTGGTGCTCAGGAAAGATGGCCACAACCGCTGGTCCCTAAAATTCGCAGTCCCCTGCCTTCTCAACCAGTGTCCAAAATACTGGGCGCCGGAAACTGGGAATGATTCTCAGCAAAAGGAGACTGGTCCCTTTACAACTCCCTAGCAACCAGGCGCTCGGCCTGGGCAAGCAGGTCTGGTCCTCCTCGGTTGTTAGAGCACCGCCTTAGCAACCAGGAGCCCGGTCCTTAGTAACGGGGTGGCTCAGAGGCACACGTTGATCTGCTTGGAGAGCTCTCGCTCCAGGTCCAGGATGAGGGCGTCAAAGTCTTTGAGATTCAGGTGCGGGTTGAAGGGCGCATCGAAGTCGTCTTCGAAGTCAGCGGCGCCTCTCGGCTCGCCTGCCGCCTCCTCGTCGTCATCCTCGCTGTCGCTGCCAGTCACGTGGTCGTAATCCGGCCCGGAAAGGAAGTCCCGCCCACAGGGTAGGAAATCCCGCCCGCAAACGCTCCAGTCGCCGGCGTAGCGGTTGCTTGGGGGGCTCTCGGGACCTCCTCGGCCGCGGGGCCGAGTCACCACTTCGGGGCTCGCTAGCGGCAAGTGCAGCGGCGGCTGTCGTTTGGGCCGCAAGTACGGCGCCACGTCCCGAGCTTCTGGAGGCAGGCGGGGATCTAAGGGGAGAGAGGGTGGATCATGCGCGGGGACTGTGGCAACCGACCTCTGATTGGCTGCTTAAGGTATCCAGGCCCCTGATTGGCCTGTGAAAAGCCAAGGCCTTCGACCGGATTAGGATTTCATTGGCGGAGCTAGAGCTGGTTGCTTAGGCAACCGGGCCTCTGATTGGCATGTCAAGAGGCAGGGGCTCTGACCGCATCAAAGATGGATTGGAGGAAGCTGAACTGGTTGCTCAGGCAACCAGGTACCAATGTACCCTGATGGAGGGGCGTGGCCTGCCTCAATTTGGACACTCTGATTGGCCCCCGTAGGTGGCATCGTTGCTGCGGCCTGGCTCCGATTGGTGGGCTGGCCTAGGGGCGGGCTCACCTGGCCAAGACTGCAGCAGGTAGTGCAGCACCTCGATGTGGCGCTTGAAGTCCACTGCGCTGGCGAGGCCTGGGCCAGAGCTGCGGACACGGGGTCGTGCGGGCGCCTGGCGCGCCGGCAGCAGCACCGGCCCAAAGCATACGGCCAGGTTCTGTGGGGTCATGCGATTGTGGGCGTGGAAGGAGGAGACGAGGCGCAGGTGGTCCAGGAGAAGCGTCAGCGTGGCCTGGGGAGAGGGTTGGGAGGGCATAAGACCGGCAAAGTTAGGCCCCTGTCGCACCTGTGGGAGGCTAAGGCAGCTTGGAGTGGGAAAGCTGAGGTTCAAGGTCTCATAACTGTAATCCAGCTAAGACTGTTAATCATTAGGTATTAATATTATGATCCCATTTTGCTGAAGAGGAGACAGGCCAATGCCAACTAAGCTTTGGAATGACAGACCTTGGACTTGAGCCCACTCCTCTGTGTGTTAGGCAGAGCTGGCACGAATCCCATTTTACAGATGAAGGCACTGAGACACAGAGAAGGATGAGACCTGTTCAGGATCCCACAGCCAGGAACCTCCCTTGTGGGAGGCTGATAGACCTATATTCAGAGTGCATTTTTGATACATCCTGGCTGTGTGACCTTGGGCAACTCATTCAACTGCTTTGGGCCTCAGTTTTCAAATTTGTGACATGGGGTACTAACAGCACCTACTGCACAGGGATATGATGCTGCTGCAAGCTCATGCCCATTGAAGGCCCAGGCATGGGTGAAGCACTGTATGGGTATCAGCCCACTCCATGTCTTGCTGCTCCCACCAGCCCAACTCACCCTTTCCACATCTGGCAGGCAGCTGAGGAGCCCTCGGGTGCCCTCAGGGCTGGGTGGAGCCCTGCTCGGGGGCCCTTGGGCCATGGCCTCCAGCACCACCTGGTAGAGGGGCTGGGTGATGAGTGGGGTGGGCAACTCTCGGAGATAATCCTTGAGGATGCCTGCAGACACAGAGCCCCTTCAGGTCAGGGACCTCCTGGCTTCTGAGGCCACAGGGGTCAGTGGGGCCGCAAGTGGAGGCGGGGAGGAAGAGGAAGCAGAGAGGTGCAGGATGGTGAAAACAAGGTCAGAAAGGAAGGGTGAAGTCCCAGAGGGACCACAGGGCGAGCCTTGAAGTGAATTGAATGGGGGTGAGCAGGCAGGGAAGAGGGGGCCATGCTGACCAGTGATAACATTGATATCGGGGTACAGGTCCTCAGAGAGGCAGACGGCTGCACTGTCCCGCTCAAAGGCATCCCGAAGCTCTTTCTTCACTGCTGCTGAGCCACACAGACGGTACAGCCCCACTACCTGGGGGTGAGAACAGAGAAAGGATGTCTTCTTGCTGGGGCCACAGACTGATTAGGGACCAGTGGGATGGGGGCCAGAGGTCTGGGCCAGGGTGGCAGTGGACACTGTATTCTGAGAGTTTGGGGACTGGCTGTAGCCTTGCTGGTTGCCTTCCTGCTCCTCTGACACCTGTCACTGGGGTCTCTACCTGGCTGCCTGAACAACCTGACCTTGTAAACCCTCTGCTTGGATCATTTGTCCTGGCTCCCACCTCCTCTGACTTAGGAAACTGTGACTCCTCCTCCAGGAAGCCTTCCCTGACTGCCCCAACCAGATCAGGTTTTGCTGCAAGCTCTCCCAGACCCCAGGTACTTCCCCTTCTTAACTCTTGTCCCAGTCGCAGTTTTACATTTGTGAGTTATGAGTCATATCTTTTCCCCATCAGACCCTGAGCCTCAGGAGGGCCTGAATCTTGTCATTAAAGGGTTGGCTGACCCATGGGTTCTGGGCTGGGTGTTACAGTCTGGGGGAGCCTCCTGCCTCTGTCTAGGCTGATGTTGGAGCTAGGAATGGCTCATGCTTGGGGGAGGGGTCCAGTGTCCATACACTGGGTGTCATGAAGAGTGGATCTGAGGTCTGGGGGCCTAGCAGGGTGGGGTGGGGGCTTACCCGAAGCCCTCGGCGCTCAATCTGCCCAACACACTTCTGGATGATGAGGGGCACCTGGCCTGGGGGCTGCTCCCGTTCCACCAGCAGCGGCAGGGGCAGCCCAAAGACTCGGGGCTCAGCTGTGGCAGGTGCTTCCTGCTGCTCTGAAAGGGTCAGCTTGGCATACAGCAGCCCCTGGGGCTCCAGGCGTACAGCCAGCTGTTGGGCCTGGCACCCTGAGGACACAAGGGGGCCTGAGCCAGGTCTGTCACAAAGGTTCCTGTACCCTGGCCCCCCTACTCCAAGTCACACCCCTCTCCCAGAGGCTACCCCTGTAGGCGTTCTGGGGGCAGGGGGGAACCCAGAGCCAGGTCCTGTGCCCTGCCCCTCCACCCCTGCAGCCATGTGTCCTACCTCGGAAGACAGTAGGCAGCAGCACAGTGCCCTGGGCACATGGCCGGTGCCTCCTCACACCAGGGTCCCACGCTAGCACTAGGGCCCGCAGTAGCCGGGCGGCCTCCAGCTCCAGGTGGAAGGTGTGGTCCAGCCGCAGGAAGTCCGGCCCTCCTCGAAGTGGTCCTGTCCGGGCCCGGGCCACCCCGTCCACTTGCAGCAGGCAGTAGAGGTTTCTCGAGGTGGCCCCCGGTGCTGGCCGCAGCCCCCCCAGCCCGTACAGGTGCAGGCTGAGGCGGCCCCAGAGTGCGGCTGGGGGTGCCCGGGCTGCTGGGCCCACCTCATAGGGTCGGAAGGCTGTGGGCGACGGGGGCCCTCCTGGGCGCTCCGGTGAGTCCCCATCACTGAGGTAACCGGTCTGCGGGCTCCGGGTGCCTCCGGCCACTGCTGCCCGCCCGGGGCCCCCTACACTGCTGTCCAGGTGGTAACGGCTGATGACGGAGCCTGCAGGGGCAGCCCTTTCCCGCTCCCGGCCAGCCCGGGGTCCGCGCAGGCTCAGGCGGCGCCTCAGCTCTGGCAGCTTCTTCATCTTCATAGAGAGGCGCCTGGCGGGGCCTGGGGACTTGGTGCGAGAGGCTTTGGTTGGGGGGCTGGCGGGGGCTGCACCTGACGGGAGAGGAGACCTCAGGGTCCAGGAACTTGGGCTTGGGGCAGGGGTGTGAGGCCGGTGCTGACCTGGGGGGCGGGGGTGTGAGGCCGGTGCTGACCTGGAGGGGTGGGGGTGTGAGGCTTGTGCTTACCTTGGGGGGCAGGGCCTTCTGGCTCAGTGGAGCCTGGCTGTGGCCCTGGGGGCTCAGGTGCTGGGGGCCTGGGGTCTTCTTCAGGGATGGGGTTGTACCAGATCTCACCAGCAGGCTCCCCACTGCCAGGAGCCCCAGGCCCCAAAGAGGCCTCCTCAGGTGGCTTAGCCCCACCCAGCACCCATCGTCGGCTGCTGGGCTCCAGGCTTTGCAGGTAGGCACCCCGAGCAGGGCTCCGCGGGGCCTCAGGGCTGGGGGGCCCCTCTGCTCCAGCCTGGGACCCTTCAGGAGCCTGGGGCTCTGGCTCTGGAGGGCTGGGCTCTGGGCGCTGGGCTGGGCCACCTGGTGGAGAGCAAGGGGAGTGAAACTCAGCTCCTCCCCGCCACTGTCCCCAGAACAGCCCCATGCAAGTGATCAGCAGGCAGGCAGGATGCGTGTCCAGCCATGTCCAGCACTGCCTGGGCTCCTGATAAGTCACTATCCCTGAAGGCCTACTGTGTTGTTTGGAATGGGCGGCCATAGGCTAGCTTACAGTCCACCCCCTCTCAATCCCTGGCACCCCAAAGGGGACTCTGTCCCTCCAGCCTCAGGGGGGTCCAAGTCAGGTTTCCTAGGGCCCTCTCAGGCACTGAATTCAGTCTCCACTTCCCCAACCCTTCTCATTAACCCTGGCAGGGAGCCCTGTGTCTGAGTGGCCTTGGGCAGGTTGCTTCCCTTCGCCAAGCTCAGCTTTTGGCTGTGGAATCAGCAGCTTGGATGCCCCCTCCAGGAAGGCCTCAGAGAGTACACACAGTCTACAGCGGACACTGGCTTGCTCAGGAGACAGGAGCTGGGTTTTCTCTTTCCTGCAGCATGTCACCCCCAGTCTCCCACCCCTTCTGCTCCCCCCTTGCCTGTCTTCCAAACTCGATGGGCCCTGTCCCTCAGTGCAAGCCACATCCCCCATGGGCAATGCCTTTGGGCCTTCCCTTCGCTCCAGCCTCTCTCCTCTCTGACATTCCAGGCTGTTTCCTGTGTGTGTTTGTGTTGTGGGCATCCCTGACCCTTCTCCCAGCCCTGGGAACCTTGGGAATCTTTGGGAAGGCCTGGGGAGGGAGTGGTCTGGCCTCCCTCCTTTAACTCCTTTATTCTGGGAACCCCCTATCCCAGCGGCTCCCGGTTTCGCTAAGGTCTCATCTTGCTAGCCTGCTGACCCCCTCCTCTCGTCACCTCCAATTTCCAGCCCCCAGGACCCTGTCCAGGGGCCGGGGGAGGGGAGTGCGGTCTCTATTGACAGAATAGTCAAAAGAGCTGTTTAAATCACTGCACTGGCCCCGGGGCACATTACCCAACTGCTCCGTGCCTCAGTTTCCCCATCTCTATGTATAAACGGGACAGTTTCCTGGAGCTGTCTAAGGCAAACGCGGCTGCAGCCACTGGTTACTAGGGGGGAGGGGGCCGGGGGCGGGGGCGGCTACTATGATTGATGCGCCGCCCTCCGTCTCCTTTGCAAGAGTACGCCCCCCACGTCCCAGCCCGCGAGTCCAGGGCTCTCCGCACCCCCTGCCCGGCCGGACTGGGCCCCAGTGTCCCAGCCTCCCAGCCCCTCCTCCCTTCCAGCCTCCAGGCGCTCTGTGGTGGCCCCATTTCCTGTCAGGGGCGAGGCCCCCTCCCGGGCCTCCCAAGGAGCCCGCAGCGCTGGCATCCCGGGCCAGCCGCACATAACGGTCCGCGCCCCCTCTCTCCCAGCTCCTTCCTTCCTGGACCCCCATCCCGCCCCCCACCTCCAGCCGTCCTGGTCCAAAGGGGGCTTCGCGGGGCTCCCCCTGATCCCCCCAAGCCGTCCCTCCCTGGCGCCCTGGGACATCCCCCTCCAAGGCCGGGCGGGGCTCGGCCCCCCTTTTCCCTACCGGCCCGCGCTCACCGCGCTCCTTCGCGTCCGACTTTTTCCGGGGAAGTTTCTCCCGGCCCCGCAGGCGGGAGAAGGTTTTCCTGAGCAGCGGCTCAGCCATGCTGGGGCCCGGGCCGGGCCGAGTGCGCGCCCCGGCTCCGGCCGCACCGCCGCGCGCCCTCCCTGCCCGCCCCCCGCCAGCAGGAAGCGCATTCCCGGAATGCTTGGCCCAAACTTTTTTTTTTTTTTCTCCCCTTCCCGCGGCCCGAGCAGGCGATGCTGGGATATGTAGTCGCCTGGGGCCGGGAGAAGAGGTGATGGGGGCTCTGGGCTGCGCCCCTGCGCTCCAGCTGGTACAGTCGTGGCGCAGGCCCAAGCCCTGTCTTCCCTCGCACCCGCCCTCCCGAGGTGACAGCGTCCAGGAGTTCTCTCGGGTTTACCTGCACAGCATATCGCCTACTGCATTCATGTCAATGACTGCTCCCCTTCCTTGGTTTCTTTGATGTCATTCTTTTTTAAAAAACATTTTAAATTTCAAAAAGATTTTTGGAGACAGAGTCTCACTCTGTTGCCCCAGCTAGAGTGCAGTAGCGTCATCTCACTACAACCTCAAACTCCTGGGCTCAAGGGATCCTCCTGCCTCAGCCTCGGGAGTAGCTGGGACTACAGGCACGCGCCACCATGCCCGGCTAATGTTTTCTTTCTTTCTTTTATTTTATTTCAGCATATTATGGGGGTACAAAAATTTAGGTTATGTATATTGCCCTTGCCCGCCCCTCCCCACCCCAATCAGAGCTTCAAGTGTGTCCATCTCCTAGATGGTCATTATGTGCGATGGTCATCACACTCATTATGTATGTACACACCCATCCCCTCCCCCCGCCAATTTTTTTTCTATTTTTAGTAGAGATGAGGTCTCACTCTTGCTCAGTTTGGTATCGAACCCCTGGCCTCCGGCGATCTTCCCGCCTCGGCCTCCCAGAGTGCTAGGATTATAGGTATGAGCCACCTTGCCCAGCTGATGTCACTCTTGCCTCTCCCTCTCCCACTGAATTCTCTCACCCCCCCCCCCAGTTCCAGTTAACTACTACTGTTTAACAAACCATCCCCAAACTTAGTAGTGTCAAACAGCATTTTTATGATGCTCACAGATGCTGTAGGGTGGGAATTTGGACAGGGCATTGCTGGCATTGCTTGGCTCTATTCATTAGCTGGGAAGACCCCAAGGCTAGGGGTGACTCAAAAAATAGGGGGGCCTGAATCATCTAGAGGCATCTTCACTCACAGGTCTTGCAATGGATTCCAGTTGTTGGCTAGGACCTCTGCTGGGGCTGTGGACTAGGTCTGTGGACTAGGGCACCTACATGGGCTTCTCCATGTGGCCCGGGTTTCCTCCCAGCATGGCAGCCTTGGGGTAGTCAGACTTCTCAGATGACCACCCAGAGCTCCAAAAGTGAACAAGGCAGAAGCTGTGTTATCTTTTCTGACCCAGCCTCTGGTGTCACGCTGTGTCACTTCTGGTGCCAGATTCAAGGAGAGGGGACATAGATCCCACTTCTTTTAATAAGAGGCATGTCAGGGTGACTTTGTGCAGCGGATATGGGATGGGAGATACTGCTGTGTTCATCTTGAAAAAACTATAACATGTCTCTCCCCTATGTTCCATTCTCCATATAGCACCTAGAGTGGACTTCAAGTGAAATCAGATTATGGGCACACTTCTGTCTTCCCATGAATGCTCACCCCACCTAGAATAAAATCCAGATTCTCACCATGATCTAACAAGATTTCTGATCTCATCTCTTTTGCTGTCCTATTCACTGACCATGGTCCTCCCTTACATCAAACTCTTCCTGCCCCAGGTCCTTTGCACACATGGTTCCTTCTGCCTGGGAAGCCCAGGTTCACTGGAGGCTGCCTCTCTCTCGCTCTTTAGGTCCAATGGTACCTGCCTGGGAGGACTTCACTGTCCACTACTGCTGTCTAGTAATTATTATATCAGTCTGTTTCCTTTCTCTAATACTTGCCACAGCTTGAATTTAACAATTTCAGTGGTATGTTCTAGTTGATCTGCCTTGTTAAGACTGGGGCTCACCAGGTGATGCTTGTCTATCTTGTTAATTGCTGAATGTTCAGGTAGGAGATCAGGTGTCAGGTGATGGAGGCCTGCTTAGGAGGGAGTGTCCAAGAGGGCTGGACAGAGGAGGATGTGTGTGTATGGTTATAATGTGTCTTGGTGTGTGTCTCTATGGGTTTATCATACTTGGAGTTTGTTGAGATTCTTGGATATGTAGATTTGTGTCTTTCACCAACGTTGGGAAGTTTTCTAGCCATTATGACTTCAGATATTCTTCCTGTTCCTTTCTTTTCACTCCTTCTGGGACTTCCATTATACATATGTTGGTACACTTGCTGGAATCTTACACATCTCTTAGGTGATGTTCATTTTTCTTGGATGTGTGTGTGTTTGGGAGGAGTCAGTTTGGGAAAGGGTGGGGTGCACCCTTCTCCCTATCAGATCCCTGCCCAGATGCCTTTGAGGCAGCTGCTGACAAAAAGGAGGTTGTGAGTCAAGACAACTCTTCTTCACAAGTCCAGGGGCTTCAGGACTAGGGTCCCCTTTGGGTACCCCAGAGCCTCAGAGGAGCTGAGGCTGATGTGGGGGTGAGAGCAGCCCTTGGCCCCACCCATATAACATCCACATGCCACATAAATATTTATTATTATTTTTAATAAACCTTTTTTGACAGGTTTTCCCGTTGCCTTTATTTGCCTACAGATGGCCCATTTAATTCACCATTGACTATGACTCTTTCTTAGCAGTCAGAAATTCTTGATAAGTGAGAACAAATTTTCTGCAAATTGTGTTTAATAAAATGGTTATGAATACTAAGTTTCAAGGATGTTTGTTTTCTTACTCTCATGTCTGTTGCTTGATGCTGTACAGGTTTGGAGCGTGTGTGTGTGTGTGTGTGTGTGTGTGTGTGTGCATGCACGTGTGTATTTATATTTTCTTTCCCCCAGATGTTCTCATTGCCAGCAGGCCTGATGTGCTGTCCTTTTGGTGCCTGATGGATAAACCAGCCCATGGCATATGCACAGATTTGTTGAAAGACCTAGTGCAAGAGGAAGGACTGGTCAGGTTTGAGCAGCGGACGATGGGCGTTGGTGGATAAATACCCCAGCTCCCCTGCCCCTCCTGTGGGCTGGCTGAGGTGTGTGCTCTACACTGCCCCCTAGGGGTCCCCACCGCACTGAGCGCCAGCGGCCCACACTGGAAATTCGCTTATTGATACATTCTTTACTGACTTCCTTCCCTTCCCTGTCTCCATATCCACTCCACTTCCAGCATTTCCTGTTTATTTCCCAAATAAACTACTTGTACTCAGGGTTGGCTTCTGGGGCATCCCAAACATAGTTGAGGACAGGTTTCTCATGTGTCCAAGGGGAAGACGCAATCCTGTAGTTATCGCATGCCCTACAAGGGGTGGGGCATATGTCTGTGAGGCTAAGTCCCTCCTCCTGCCAGCTCTCTGTGGTCCTCAGTTCCTGAGGGAGGGAAGACAGAGTAGACCCCAAGCTTTCTTCACCCTTTGCTGTCATTCCCAGTGGTTTCCACACCTGAGGCTCAGTTATGTCTGGCAACTTCCAGGTTAAGGCGGTGAGTGCTCCAGGCTGTGCAGGTGTCCCCAGCCAGGAGTCAAACCTCGGAGGAGCCAGGGAAGAAGAGACTGCCTGAAGATGTCCAGCAGGGGGACATTAAGGAGGTGGCGTGATTGATTTGCCCAGAAGCAGCCTCCTGAAGTGGCGCGTGGTCTCACCTGCCTGGCAGTCAGAGGCGCAGTGTTTCTTGGCCAGAGCCTCCCAGTGGCCCTTGGAAAAGTCCGATCAGGCAGCTATAGAGCTGAAGTTGAGGTGCACGGGGTTGGGGAGGCATCCCTAGCCGCTTCCCCCCCCCCCCCGACTCCCTGTCACCAGAGTGTCCCCTTTCATCAGCTGCAGGCCTGCTGCACGTATCATTACACATCATTGCTGCAAGAGTTAAGCACTGTCTGCTTGACTCCCCTGGGAGAAAACAACTGGACACTCATGCCTGCTGTCTCCTGGACGCTGCTTCTATGTGACTTTCACCTCGGTAGATTTTAATCTGTGTCCTTTTGCTGTAATAAACCATGGGTACAAAAACTTTGCTGAGTTCTGTGAGTCCTTCTAGTGAACCACGGAAGCTGAGAGTGGTCTTGGGGACCTCCCAAAACCACACAGGTTTACAGAGATGAAAGCATCCCCCATCCTCCAACAAGTTCCTGGCAAATGGACTTTTGGGGAGTAGAGCTGCCCCTCTGGGATTTTCAGCCCAAACCTTAGCGAGTCTTTCTCATGCTTTGTGGGAAGTGGCTTCTGGCCACTGCTGCCATCTTATCCACCTTCCATCCCCCCAAGCCCTGCCTCCCCAGCACTTTGGGATGCTGAGGCGGGAGGATCTCTTGAGATCAAGAGTTTGAGACCAGCCTGAGTAAGAGCGAGACCAAATCTCTACAGAAAATAGAAAAATTAGCTGGGCTTGGTGACGAACGCCTGTAGTCCCCGCTACTCTGGAGGCTCGGGCAGGAGGATCACTGGAGCCCAGGAGTTGGAGGCTGTAGTGAGCTATGATTGCACCACTGCACTCTCCAGCCTGGGTGACAGAACAAGACTCTGTCTGGAAAAAAAAAAGTTGGAAACAAACAAAAAGACTATATTTTGTGACATGTTACATATGATTTAAGTTTCAGTGTTTATAAATAAAGTTTTATTGGTACACAGCCAGGTCCATTCCTTGATGTGTCTTCTGTGGCTGCTTTGGCCCTGCAACAGCAGAGTTGAGTCATTGTAACAGAGAGGATAGGGTCCATAAAGCTGACAATGTTTACTATCTGGTCCTTGACAGAAATAATTTGCTGACTTCTTTTTTTTTTTAATAGAAATTTTGTTTGTGATTCTTACATTCTCAGTGTGAGCCCAGCTGGAACCTGCTGCCCCACCCCAGAAGTGGCCCAGTCCTGGGGGCAGCAAAAGATAAAAGGGAAGGGGGAAATGGGATGAGCCCCAATTCTTTCTCAGTGCTGGGGGAATGGAGATGCCACCCCCTTCTCCTGCCACCCTCTGGGATCCAGGAAGGAGAGAAGGTGGAATCTCAGGCCTGTGGCTTCTCCTCCACACTGCTGCCCCCGGGTTGGAGAGGAGAGACGGGCACAGAGGCAGGAAAAGATGTCACTCAAGAAAGAAGAGAACCGGAAGTGAGGGGTGAAAGTGCAAGACAAAACATTAGTTTAAAAAAAAAGGGGGGGGGGACAGAACCAAAAATTCACCCCAAATCTGAATCCACCTGGAAAAAAATGAAAGTTATCTAGTCTCATAGAGACATTATTTGGCGTGGCTGGCTCTGTGGCAGGGTGCACTCGGGCCTCAGTCCAGCCCCGGAGGCAGGTGGCGCGGCCTCTACAGCTCGTCCTTGGCCTGGCCAGGGGTGTCTTCCTCTTCGTCATCCTTGTCCTCTTCATCCTCTTCATCCTCATCTTTGTCCTCCTCATCTTCCTTGTCCTCAGCCTCCTCTTCCTCCTTGCACTTCTTGTCCTCCTCCTCCTCTTTGGGCCTCTGCTCCTCGTCCTGTTTGTCCTTCATTTGCTTCTCTGCTGCCTGCATGAATAGGCCACACCTCTTAGCACCTGGCGCCCCTGGCAGCCCTGCCAGCCCCCCCAAAATCAGGAGCAGGCCCCACCTTTGTGACATCCCACATCTTGTTCCCAAACTCCTTGGCATATGCCTCATCGTTGGTGATGAGGAAGTTGTCAAAGATGGTGCCAGACTTGACCTGCCAGAGATCGAGGCCCAGCACAGCAAAGCTATCGTAGGTGTAGATGTTGGGATCAGGGGAGTACTCAGGGTTGTCGATTTCTGGGTGGGTCCAGGTGCCCTTGTAATCTGGGTTGTTGATCTGCCGGGGCTTCCATTTGCCGTTGTACTCAGGGTTCTGAATGACTGGTGGCTCCCACTCTCCATCCATCTCCTCATCCCAGTCCTCAGGCGTCTTAGCATCGGGGTCAGGAATGTGCTCAGGCTTGTCCCAATCCTGGGGGGGCACATGAAGAGGTCAGAGGTGGCCCCGCTGTCTTCCACACCCTCTGAGGGAGAGAGCCCCTGCCCAAGCACCAACCTCGGGCTTAGAGTCTGTGGGGTCATCGATCTTGGCCCGCTCGTCCCAGTCTTCCGGCTTGGTAGCATCAGGATCCTTTATCTTCTTGGGTGGCAGGAAGTCCCAATCGTCCTCCAAGGAGCCCGACTCCACCTGGCTGTTGTCGATCTTCACCTCATAGGTGTTGTCTGGCCGCACGATCAGCGTGTACAGGTGTGTAAACTCATCGTCCTTGCAGCGGATGTCCTTGTCGATCAACACGTTCTTGCCCTTGTAGTTGAAGATGACATGAACCTTCTTGGTGCCAGGGCCACAGATGTCGGGGCCAAACATCATGATGTATCCCGAATCTCCGTGCGTGTCCATCTGGTCCAAACCATCAGGAAACAGTTTCACGTAACCGCCCCCACAGTCGATGTTCTGCTCGTGTTTCACAGTGAACTGCACCACCAGCGTCTGGCCCTTGTTGCTGAAGGGCTCAAATCTGGCCGACAGAGCGTAAAAGCGGGCATCCTGGCTAGTCTGCAACCCTGAGATGAGACCGCAGTGAGGTGACTGTTGGGC
>CM052442.1:84101989-84211465 GCA_028533085.1 Varecia variegata | reverse complement strand
TATCAGGCAAGAGAGCAGAATCAAGGGAGTCCAAATAGGGAAAGAAGAGATCAAACTCTCACTCTTTGCTGATGATATGATGTTATACCTGGAAAACCCCAAGAATTCAACCAAGCGACTCCTGGAACTGATCAATGAATTCAGTAAAGTCTCAGGATACAAAATCAATACACACAAATCAGAGGCATTCATATATGCCGGCTAATTTTTTATGTATATATTTTTAGTTGTCCATATAATTTCTTTCCATTTTTAGTAGAGACGGGGTCTCGCTCTTGCTCAGGCTGATCTCGAACTCCTGAGCTCAAATGATCCACCCGCCTCGGCCTCCCAGAGTGCTAGGATTACAGGCATGAGCCACCGCGCCCGGCCTTAACAAAATTTTAAGTGCATAACACAGTATTGTTAATTTTGGGCACAATGTTGCACAGCAAATCTCCAGGTCATCTTGTAGAATTGGAACTTTATACCTGTTGAATAGCAATTCCCCATTTTTCCCTCTTCCTAGCCCCTGGGACCCACCATTTTATTATACTTTCTGTTTCTAGAGTCTACGTATAAGTGAAACTGCACAGTGTCTGACCTTCTGTGACTGGCTTATTTCAATTAACATGATGTACTTCGGGTTCATCTATGCCTTTGCAGATTGCAGAATTTCCTTCTATTTTAAGGCTGAAAGACAGTCTTTTGTTTGTACATGACACGTCTTCTGTATCCATTCATCTGTTGATGGATGCTGTGGTTGTTTCCATATCTTGGCTGTTGTGAATAATGCTGCAGTGAACATGGGAGAGTAGATAACCTCTTTGAGATCCTGATTTCACTTCTTTTGGATATATACCCAGAAGTAAGAGCACTGCATAACATGGTAATTCTATTTTTAAGTTACCATTTTTTAAGTTCCAATTTCTTCACATCCTCTTCACACACATTTTTTTATAGTAGCCATCCTAACCACTGTGAAGTGATGTCTCTTTGTAGTTTTGATTTGCATTTCCCTGAAGATTAGTGATGTTGTATATATTTTAATATACCTGTTGGCCTTTTGTGTGTCTTCTTTGGAGAAATGTCTATTCAAGTCCTTTACCAAATTTTTTAATTGGGTTTGTTCTTTTGCTATTGCGTTGTAGGAGTTCATTACATATTTTGGATATTAACACTTTATCATATATATGGTTTGCAAGGATGGGTGGTTTTGCCTCTCTCTTCTCATCCTCACTTTGGGCTACCCTTGGACACTTCTCTGCTGTTTCAAGGCTCTCTGATTGGACACGGTATTATTAGTTTCTTAGGTGTGCTGTAAGAAAGTAACACGAACTAGATGGCTTAAAACAATGGGAATTTATTTTCTAACAGTTCTAGAGGTCAGAAATCTAAAATCAAGGTGTGGGCAGGGTTGGTGTTTCCTGGAGGATCTAAGGGAGAATCTGTTCTATGACTCCTTCCCAGCCTCTGAGGGCTGTTGGCAATTCTTGGTGTCCCTTGGCTGGTAGACACGTTACTCCAATATCTGCCTCTGTCTTTGCAAGACCACATCCTCTTTGTTTCTCTTCTTCTGTCTGAGTTTCCTGACTGTGAACTAAAATAAAATCTTAGGTCTCCCCCCTGCGCCCTCACCAGCTGACTGAATGGACCCCCTCTTGGCCAAGGGGATACCCTAAAACTGAGTTGCTGGCCATGAGAAGGGAGATCAGACCTGCCTCATCATGCTCCCTCCCTTCTTAGAGATATCCTTTGTAACTCAGTAACAGGCCTAAAGGTTATGCAAGATAGACCTGCAAGTCCTCAATTTACATAACAAATCACTGAATCTGGGGATATGTCCCCTGGCTTGCCTCTGATTAACAGACTTCCTTATCTTAATTTAGAACATTCCAAGCCTTTAGACAAAGCTTCATTTCTTTAACTAATTCCAAGCCAAAGAGTCTTTAAACCCATATAACCTATAACCTATAAGCCTCCCCCCAGCTCTGTGATGTCCCACCTTTTTGGGCCAAACCAATGTACACCTTCCATGTATTGATTTATGACTTCACTTGTAATTCCTGTCTCCCTGAAATGTATAAAACCAAACTGTAACCCAAGAGCCAATTTGCTCAAGGCTTGTTGGGCATGGCTCTGGGCCATGGTCCTCAAATGTGGCTCAGAATAAATCTCTTTAAATGATTTTACAGAGTTTGGCTTCTTTTCTGTTGACACCACCTTCTTATAAAGATAGTTGTCACTGGATTTAAGGCACTACCTGATTAACCCAGGATCACCTCATTTCGAGATCCTTCATTTAATTACATTTGCAAAGACCTCTTGGCCAAATAAGATTCACAGGTAATGGGGGCTAGGACTTGGATATATCTTTTTTGTGGCTACTATTCAACCCACTACAGACAGCATACTCTATTTTTCTGGATTCAAGTTCTATTTAAGTTTGGCAATGATTTGCTCTGGACTAGAATAGACTGGGGCCTGGAAGATGGGCCCAATTCCATGTGGTGCTAAAGATTCATTGGAGTGAAGCAGGTGTTAATGAATTGTGGGATATCAGAAGAGGGAAATCAGAGATCCAAGAGGGCACCTGGCCACCTCCTCCTGGGCTCTAGACAGAGCCGGACATATGCCATTATCTGCACAGATCCCTTCTATGCTTCTTCTGAGAAGAGAGCCCTGATTTTTCTAGAAGTGCCATTTATCTCCTAGTCTTTGTCAACGTGGTTGGGTTGGATTGATCTAATCCTAAAGTATAAGGGGTGTGCATGTGACCCAGGCTTGACCAATGGGAACACTGCTTGGGTCTGGTCACAGGCACATGGTCATGTGGTCAGCTTTGGTCATGTGACCCATAGCAGGTCAACCAACTTGGTTCTAGAACTATCATCAGAAGTTCTGGAAAAGAAAAACTTTTCATTCTGGACTGGAAACCTGTTGGATATAAATCTGGAGCCACTGGAGGCCACACTACCCCTCAAAAGGGGGTTCTTCCTAAAAATGAGGACAGTGTATAGAGAATAGAGCTACAAGTTAGAAAAAAATACATCCTTGAGGATCCTGACTATTGCCTTGGGTTCAGCGTGGATTTACACTAGACTTTCCAGTTATAGAAGTCAGTAAATTTTCTCTTTTTGGCCGGATGCAGTGGCTCATGCCTGTAATCTTAGAACTTTGGGAGGCGGAGGCGGGAAGATTGCTTGAGGTTGGGAGTTCAAACCAGCTCAAGCAAGAGTAAGACCCCATCTCTACAAAAAATAGAAAAATTAGCTGGGCATGGTGATGCACGCCTGTAGTCCTAGCCACTCAGGAGGCTGAGGCAGGAGGATCACTTGAGCCCAGGAGTTCGAGGCTGCTGTGAGCTATGATTGTGCCACTGCACTCTAGCCTGGGTGGCAGAGGGAGACCCTGTCTCAAAAAACAAAAAAAAGTAATTGTCTGAAGAGAGCCACTCAGCAGGAGTTATGGCCCTGAGTAGTGGGATGCAGCCAGGCCATGATGATGGGGAATGGAATGGGAGGGACCGAGAGGAGAAACATTCTGACCTCACACGCTCTTCCCTGCCTTTGAACTTCTGCTGCTGTTTCTCATTGACTAAACTCATGCGGAATCCAGAAGGCAAGGGAACAAGTTGATGTAGACCATGTAGGTTGCCACTCAGGGCCCAGAGCTGAGTAGGGAAGATGTAGACTAGAACTGGGAGAAGACAGACCACCCCCCATAGATGTTAGGGTTCCAGGTCACAAAATGTTGTATGTCAGAACCTGGCTGCAGTGAACAAATGCCTTGAATCACGAATGTGGCCATAAGAAGGGAGATTCCTGAGAAGGGATGAAGGCTGTCGATTTCCTTTAGCCAAAGACCACATGCACCACAGGAACACACCTGCATTCAACAAGTTGGGTTTATTTCTCATTGCAGAGGAGGAGAATGCACACCATGGGGAAACCACGGGGTGTCTTACTAAGAGGGTCTTGAAATGAACTTATAGAATTTGGATTTGTGTTATGTGATCAAAAGAGAAGCATGGGCCAGGTGCAGTGGCTCATGCCTGCCATTCCATAACTTCGGCCAAGGTGGGAGACTCACGTGAGGTCAGGAGTTCAAAACCAACCTGAGCAAGGGCGAGACCCCGTCTCCACAAAAACAGAAAAATTAGCCAGGCGTGGTGGCACGCACCTGTAGTTCTGGCTACTTGGGAGGCTGAGGCAGGAGGATCGCTTGAACCCAGGAGTTTGATGTTGCAGTGAGCTATGATGATGCCACTGCACTCTAGCCCGGGTGACAGAGTGAGACCCTGTCTAAAAAGAAAAAAGAAAAAGAAAAGAGAAGCATGGCTTGTGATTTGCTCTGGATTGGATGCTGTCATACACTGGGGTAATCCCATGATTGGGTGTATTAAATAATCTTACTTTTTTTTTTGAGACAGAGTCTCACTCTGTTACCTCGGTGAGTGCTGTGGCATCAGCCTAGCCCACTGCAGCCTCAAACTCCTGGGTTCAAGCGATCCTCCTGCCTCAGCCTCCCAAGTAGCTGGGACTATAGGTGAGCACCACCACGCCTGGCTAATTTTTTCTATTTTTAATAGAGACGGGATCTTGCTCTTGCTCAGGCTGGTCTTGAACTCCCGAGCTTAAGCATTCCTCCCACCTTGGCCTCCGAGAGTGCTAGGATTACAGGCATACGTGAGCCACCACACCAGGCCTCAACACATTCTTAATTTTCCAAGAAGCCCCTTGAAACTTGCAAACCTAAGGACAAGGGACCAAACCCTTTATTGACACAGTGGCCTTGTTTATGACAACAGTGTAACCTGGGATCACACACTCGGGCCTGGACTTTGATGAGAACATGGGCTGGGTTGTGTGCGTTCCTTGTGGCTAACCAAGTCTCGTTGCAGCAGCTGCACACCTGCCCAAACCAGGGCCAGCTCCTGCTTGTTGAGGGATGAGTCTCGCTTTCCTGGCAGAGATCCAAGAATGAGTCATTACTTGAGAAATACTTCCCAGGTGGAAGAACAAAGATGACATGTTGAAGAAGAAAGTTCCCAAAGGCTTTTAAGGTTTATTTTTTTCTTTCTTTAATTTTTTGTCATTTAATAAATTTGGGTATATTTGAGGTTTACAACATGATGTTATGGGACACATATAGCTACATAGATGAATATAGACAGATATAAATAGTGCATTGGTTACTATAGTGAGAGAGATTAACATATCTATTTCTCACATAGTTACTTTCTTTTGCCTGTGGCAGGAGCAGCTAAAATCTACATATTTAACAAGAATCTCTAATACAATACAATTTTGTTAACTTTAGTCCTCATGTTGACTTGTTCAGCCTACATATCTGCTATCTTGTATCCTTTGACCTACATCTTTCCAATTTCCTCATTGCTAATAAGAGGCGCCATTGATTGAGTGATCATGTTATGCCAAGCATGCTTCATGATTTAACCTCTAAAGCTCATGACTGTTCTCCAAAGTAGCTTTTCCCCTTCCATTTTGGAAACAGGGAAATGGAGACAGTGATATAGAGTGATTTGTCCAAGGACATATGGCTGGGAAATGGGAGAGCCAGGGTAGAAACCCAAGGTCTTTCTGACTCCTAAGTCTTTACTCTTTCCATTCAATCTTACCTTTTTTTTTTTTTTTTTTTGGAGACAGAGTCTCACTCTGTCACCCAGGCTGGAGTGCAGTGGTGTCATCATCGCTCACAGCAACCTCAAACTCCTGGGCTCAAGTGATCCTCCCACCTCAGCCTCCCAAGCAGCTGGGACTATAGTCATGCTTCAGCACGTCTGGCTAATTTTGTTTGTTTGTTTCTTAGGTGGCTAATTTTTAAATTTTTTGTAAAAACGGGATTTCATTATGTTGCTCAGGCTGGTCTTGAACTCCTGGGCTCAAGTGATCCTCCCACCTCAGCCTCCTAAGTAGCTCGTACTACAGGTGTGCACCACCACGCTTGGCTAATTTTTCTGTTTTTTTGTAGAGACACGGTCTGGCTCTTGCTCAGGCTGGTCTTAGACTCCTGAGCTCAAGTGATCCTCCTGCCTCAGCCTCCAGGGTACTAGGATTACAGGTGTGAACAACCACACCTGGCCAAATCAAACATTTTAACCTCAGTTTCCTCATCTATAAAATAGGACTTGTTTGTTGGAATGATCAAACAAGATAAGGAAATTGGAAAGAAAAAAAGTGCTATATGTTAATTAGCTTGGTTGCTGTAATCATTTCACAATGTGTTCATATGTCACGTCGTACACCTTAAATATGTACAATTTTTATTTGTCAACCATACCTCAAGAAAGCTGGAAATAAAATAAAAATTAAAAAAATAAAAAGCATGTATAAAGAAGAAAAAAGTGCTGTAACAAATGTGCATTGTGGTTGTTATAGTGTACTGTGTATATTGTACACAGTGTTGTGTGACACTTGTCATTACACCTAGGAGGAGAAGAGTTAGGTTTAAATTTGGTCGTTCAATTTACAAAGTAGTGGTTTGTATTTATTTATTTATTTATTTATAATCTCACTCTGTTGCCCAGGCTAGAGTGAAGTGGTGTCATCATAGCTCACTGCAACCTCAAACTCTTGGGCTCAAGGGATCCTCTTGCCTCAGCCCTCCGAGTAGCTGGGACTACAGATGTGAGCCATGATGCCTGACTGATTTTTCTATTTTTAGTAGAGAGGGGGTCTTGCTCTTGCTCAGGCTGGTCTCGAACTGCTGACCTTAAGGGATCCTCCTGTCTTGGCCTCTCAGAGTGCTAGGATTACAGTTGTGAGCCACTGCGCCCGTGCTTTATTTATTTTTACAGTGTTATTTTGCTTCTGTAAAAAATTATATATATATGTGTGTGTGTGTGTATACATATATATATATATATAGTTATAGTTATATTTATGGCTGTGGTTCAACCAGGGACAATTTTATCCCCGGGGACATGTGGCAATGCCTGGAGACATTGTTGGTTGTCACAATTACAGGTTACTACTGGCATCTAGTGAATGGAAGTCAGGATGCCACTCAACAACGTACCAAGCACAGGGCAGACCCCCTCACCCCAACAAATAAATATTCTGCCCCAAATGTCAATAGTGTTGATATTGACAAACAAGGAGGACACACAGGAAAATTTTACCTGCTGTTTACCTCTGGTATCTAACAATGTTGGATAATTTTGGTCTTTATTCTTCATATGAATCTGAATTTTTCTAGATTTTTAAAACCCATAAACCTGTATTCTTTAACAATAATTAAAATGCCCATAAGAGGCATTTATGGATAAAAGCACGGTTAATTACTTATGCAAGAGACCATGATGTCAGGTGGAGAAATGCAGATTTTGCAAAAGCAGGAGCAGGATTCAGTTGTTCGGCAAATAGGCCTTTGGTGTAAGAGTAGGCTAGAGTCTGAATTTCTCCTAGGAGCACTAAAAAGAGAGTATAATAACAATATGTTGCAACTGCATATACAACGGTGGTCCCATAAGATTATAATGAAGCTGAAAAGTTCCTATTACCTAGTGACTTTGTAACGGTGGCAACACTGCAGTGCAATGCATTGCTCCTGTGCTTGTGGTGATGCTGGTGTCAAAAAATCTACTGTCCTGCCAGTCATATAAAAGTATAATACATATAATTATGTACAGTACATAATTATAATGGTAATAAATAAGTAATGATAACAACTATGTTACTAGTTTATATATTTACTATACCATATTTTTTATCATTGTTTTAACGTGTACTCCTTCTACTTATTAAGAAAAAGTGATAACTGTAAAACAGGCTCAGGCAGGTCCTTCAGGAGGCATTCCAGATGGCATTGTGATCATAGATGACAGCTCCATGCATTATTGCCACTGAAGACCTTCCAGTGGGACAAACTGTGGAGGTGGAAGACAGTGATATTGATGATCCTGACCCTGTGTAGACTTAGGCAAATATGTGTGTTTGGGTCTTAGTTTTTAATAAAAAAGTTTAAAGAAGTAAAAAAGTATTTTTTTAAAAAAATAAAAAAGCATATAGAATAAGGATATAAAGAAAATATTTTTGTATAGCTGTACAATGTGTGTGTGTTTTAAGCTAAGTGTTATTACAAAAGAATCAAAAAGTTAAAAAAATAAAAAGTTTATAAAGTAAAAAAGTTATAGTAAGCTAAGGTTATTTTATTATTGAAGAAACAATTTTTTAAATATATAAATTTAGTGTAGCCTACAAAGTTACAGTTAGATAGGGCAAATGGGTTCTGGTGTTCTATTACATAGTAGGGTGACTATAGCTAATAATGATGTATTGTATATTTCAAAATAGCCAGGAAAGAAGATCTTGAAAATTATTACCACAAAGAAATAATAAAGGTTTGAGATGATGGACATGCTAACCACTCTGATGTGATCATTATACAATGTATACATGTATTGAAACATCATACTGTACCTATAAGCATGTACAATACTTATGTGTTGATTATAAACTAAAAAAATAAACTTAGTGTAGCTTAAATGTACAGTATTTCCAAAGTCTACAGCAGTACACAGTAATGTCCTAGGCTTTCGTGTTCACTCGCACTCACTCAGTGACTCACCTAGAGCAACCTCCAGTTCTGCAATCGCCATTATGGTAAGTACCCTATACACGGGTACCATTTTTTATCTTTTATGCCATATTTTTACTGCACTTTTTCTATGTTTAGATATGTTTAGATACACAAATACTTACTGTTGTGTTACAGTTGCCTACAGCATTCAGTGCGGTAATGTCCTGCACGAGTCAGCAGCCTGGGAGCCACAGGCTGTACCATACAGCCCATGATGTTGGCACAGGGACAAACTCGCCTAACGACTTATTCCTCAGAATGTATCCCCATTGTTAAGTGATGAATGACTGCATATAATTCTCTAAAATTTGCTTATTTATTTATTTAACTTGGCAGCACATACACCATGAAGTTCCTCCAGGCAAACAGATAGGTATCTAACTCACTCATTATTTTTAATAGCTGCATAATGTCTCACGATATGGCTGTGTTCTGATTATTCGACCGTTCTGCCTTTGAGGGCACACAGGCTATTTCCAGTTTTGTTGTTGTTGTTGTTGTTGTTGTTATTGCTACTACAAACAGTTCTTTGGTAAACGCATTTCTGTAGGGTGGATTCCCAGTGTGGGATTTCAAATAGGTATTGTCATGCTACCTTTCCAAAAGTGCAGTAAGAAGTCACATTCCCACTGACAACATACAGGCGTGTCCTTTTAAATCCATTGTTGCAAGCACTGGGTCTTATTTAGTTATTTTTTAATTATTGCCAATTTAATGAGTGAAAAGCAGCAGGTCATTGTTTCATCTTCATTTCCCTGACTGTGAAGTTGAACCTCTTTTCATTTGTTAATTTAATTTTTTTAAGAGCTCCTTTCCCGTGATTGCCCATTTAAAATATTATTTATGTATTTGGTTGGACACATTTGGATTATTTGTGTTTTATTTGAAGAAGCTCTTTACATGTTTTAAATGTTGATGTTTTAGTTGTCACAAGTGTAATCTGGCCCCAGAACTGTACGAAATATCATGATCCCTGACAAATCTACGTGCTTTAACTGGACTCTAGACCCCCCCGACAATCTCAACCCTTCCTGCCCACTGGAATCACTTGGGAAGGCAGGGTTGAGAGTGTTGAACCCTGATGCCGGAGCCCCACTCCCAAAAGAACTGGGTTTCAGTGGTTTGGGGTGGGGTCTATAAGTCAGGAATTTTTTTTTTATTGCGGTAGAATTCACATAATATACAAGACATCACTTAAACCATTTTAACGTGTACAATTCAGTGACGTTCAGTACATTCACAATCTTGTACAACCACCACCTCTATCTAGTTCCAGAACATTTTCCTTACCCCAAAAGGAAGCCCCGTACCTATTAGCAGTCACTCCTCATTCCCCCTCCCCAGCTACTGCTAATCTGCTTTTAATGTCTGTGGATTTATCTCTTGTGGGCATTTCATATAAATGAAATCTTATTCTATGTGACCTTTTATGCCTGGCTTCAAAAATTCAGCATAATGTTTTCAAGGTTCATCTATTTGTATCACATATCAGTGCTTTCTTCCTTTTCGTGGCTGAATAATATTCCAGTGTATACATATACAACATTTTGTTTATCCATTCATGAGCTGGTGGACATTTGGGTTGTTTCTTCCTTTTGGCTATCATGAATAATGCTGCTACAAACATTCGTGTACAAGTTTTTGTTTGAACACCCATTTTCAATTCTTCTGGGTATATTCCTAGGAATGGAATTTCTGGGTCATATGGCAATTCTATGTTTAACTCACTGAGGAACTGCCAAGCTGTTTTCCATAGTGGCTGCACCGCTTTACATTTCTGGGTCTTACCTGTCTTTGAACTTGGACTTCCACCAGGGGTCATTTGGCAACATCTAGGACAAATCTCACTGCTGGCACTGTCCTTGTGACACTGACTGGAGTAGTTAAGTGCCCCATGCTTGAGGGCACAGGTACATTGTCCTTCAGTCTTGCAGGAGACTCCAATTTTTTGCTTTTGTCACCTAATTTTAAAATCACTGCCAGTAGGATTTTTTCTTTTTTGAGATAGGGTCTCACTCTGTCATCCAGGCTGGAGTGCAGTGGCGTGATCACAGCTCACTGCAGCCTCAGGAGTTTTTGAACCTCCTCAGATTATTCTGACAAGAAGTCAAGGTTAAGAACTTCTGTCTTAGTAAATCTTTAACAACATTTCTAATCTCTATCCCAGCAGTTGCCTCATGTCAGTTATCTCCTCATTTTTGGGTCAACTTTGCTAATTTATATTTTGTTAGGCAATCACAAATTTTCCATTCATTTTCAAAAGTGTTGCCACATAATTGCATATAATAATTTCTTGTTATTTTAGTGTCTTCTGTAGCTGGTGATTATATCTCTTTTTTCTTACTAATCTCATGTAACTTAGTTCTTTCTTTATTTTCCTTACCATATTTATGAAGCATTTATATTTATTATTATTACTTTTTGTACGTGTCGTTCTATTTTCATTGTTTACCCTTTTAAATTTCCCCTTCCTACTGTCTTTTGGTTCATTCTGAGGGTCTTTTTAATTTTAAAAATATGAGCATTTTGTTTCTTCATTTAATCTTTCTTTGTTAACAACAAAGGCATTTACATTTATAGATTTTCCTCTAAGAACAGCTTCAACAGCAGACCACCTATTTGGTATGAAGTGCTCTCCTTTTTATTGTTTTTTTTTTAAAGTAAAGTTTTAAATTTCTTCTGTAAGCCAGGGGTTAACTCAGGTGACTTTTGAAGATTTTATGAGTTTGTGTTCATTGAACAGATAATATGGGTCAGGTGAACCTTATCAAGATGTCTAGCAAGTCCTCCGTCCTAAGGAGCTACAGCAGCTCTGGAGTTACTTAGCATATAATCAACAGTCATACCAAAAATATTTACATTTCCTAATTCCAGAGGGAGTCTTGGGGATGCTGGGATTTATTTTCCCTTCATTTGTTGGTTGTAGTGGAATTTTCTGGATTGGAATTTGATGCCATCTCTACAATCTCTTCTGCAACCCAAAGCAAGAAGAACTCAATTTTGAAACCCGGAATGACTGGTCCAAGGGGTTTCAAGTTCATCTCATGATTTGCCAAAGACCTTATTTATCCAATTACCATTCACTTCTGAATATCCTGGTCTCACCTGTCTTTGAACTTGAACTTCCACCAGGGGTCATTTGGCAACATCTGGGACACATCTCACTGCTGGCACTGTCCTTGTGACACTGATTGTAGTAATTAGGTGCCTAATACTTGAGGACACAGGTGCATTGCCATTCAGTCTTGTGGGAGACTCCAACCTTTTGCCATTGTCACCTAATTTTAAAATCACTGCCAGTAGGATATTTTTTTTTTTTTTTTTTTGAGATAGGGTCTCACTCTGTCATCCAGGCTGGAGTGCAGTGGTGTGATCACAGCTCACTACAATCTGGAATTCCTGGGCTCAAGCAATCCTCCTGCCTCAGTCTCCTGGAATTCAGTCTCCTGGAGCAGCTGGAACTACAGGCATGTGCCACCACACCTGGCCAATTTTTAGACTTTTTTGTAGAGATAGGGGTCTCACTATGTTGTCCAGGCTGACCTCAAACTCCTGGCCTCAAGTGATCCTCCCATGTTGGCCTCCCAAAGTGCTGGGATTACAGGTGTGAGCCACCACAACTGGCCCACTATTCCTTCTTTGATGATACAAAATGTACCCACAGAACTTTAGTGTCATCAATATAACCTACTATACTGTATTTAAGAAAAGTTTGGATTATTGTATTTTATCCTGGATTGAATTTTATGTAAATAGATATTTACTATGCAGACTATTTTTGGTACAAAATGCAATGGGATCTGAAAGTGTTTAGGAGAAGGCAACCTGAGGTTTTAGAATATAAGATGCAAGCAATTGAAATGGGGGCCCCTTTAAGGAATGGGAGGTGAAACTTGCAGAAAGTACATATTTGAAACGTCCCCTTTCCTCCAAAATCAGGGACGTCACCATATTTCTTCCATCTCAGAAGATGAGAGATGGCATTCCCAGGCACACTTGCAAAACAGGAGCCCGGTTATGTCTCTACATTTTTGCATGGGGAAGCAAGACGAATGGGCTAGAGTTTTAGAAATATCACCAATGTCTGAGCCTCAAACAAGCATGGATGGATAATAAATAATAATGTTACTATTTATTGCATGCATTGTGCCAGGCAACGACCTAAGTATATTACATGTATAAATTATTTCATTTAACCCTCACCACAACCCTACAAAGCAGGCATGACCAACCCTGCTTTAGCTATGATGAAACAAGTTGCCTGGCAGTGAACTTGCTTGCTTAATATTTCATGGCTGGGAAGTGGCAGAGCTGGAACTGGACCCAAGGTCTAAGTCCCAGTTTTGTGCTTCTCGCCCTCTGTGAATTAGTATGTGATATAGGTTTTCTTGGGAGGGGAATGAAGAGCAATGATGGATACTGTGCAGCAGGCATTTTACACACAGTATCTCTAATTCCTCTAACTCCGCAGTTCAGGTATTGCCATTCCATTTTAGTGATGAGGAAACTGAGGCTCAGGCCAGTTATGCAAGATTTACCCAGGCTCACTTGTAGAGTGAGTGATGTCACAGGATTTCCAAGGCCATATTGGATAAAGCTTGCTCTATGGGGTGAGAATGAGTTTCCAATCCATTCCCTTTGACGCTTTCTCACGATCTCATGTAAAGAAACCAGTTGGGTGTGATTTAGGAGGTGCTAGCATCCCATCTCCCAGAGAAGAGAGACCCTGGAATCTCTTAAGCAGATTCCATTCTTATTTGGATATTTATTTATTTGTTTATTAGAGACAGAGTCTTGCTCTGTCGTGCAGTGGTGAGATCATAATTGATTGGAACTTTGAACTTCTAGGCTCAAGCAACCCTCCCATCTCAGCCTCTCGAGTTGCCTGGACTATAGGTGTGCACCACAAAGCTTGGCTGTTTAAAAAAAATTTTTTTTGGTGAAGATAGGGTCTGGCTATGTTGCCCAGGCTGATCTCAAACTCCTGGCCTCCAGCCACCATCCTACCTCAGCCTCCTAACGTGCTGGGATTATAGCCATGAGCCACCAGACCTGTCCCCATTTGGATATTTAGACTTTGCAAGCTATGAACAGTATTCTGTAGGTGTTCATTAGTACAGTGACATGAACAGATGTGAAAATGCTCAGACAGTGGTTCTCCACCCAGGCTGCCCTATCATCTGGGGAGTTTTCAAATATATTATTGCCTGGGATTTACTTCAGACTTATTGAATCAGAATTTCTGGGCTTAGACTCAGGTGTGGCTCTGACGTATAGCCAGGATCAAGAGCTACAGTGCTAAGGAATTCTCTGCCTACCATGGTCTGAGAAAACCTGCATGACTGTAGATATTTTTTACGAGTCAGTGAGCCTCAGTTTCCATACTTGTTCCTTTAGGCTTTATGAGCACAAGGAAGGTGAAACAAGCATAGGCGCTTTAGCTCTGTGATGCCCTGATAACCGGCAGTCTTGTGAGCTGTCTCATTGCAGGCCACCTCCCAGGTTAGGAAAGCCAACCTCTTTCCCAACAGCTAGAACAAGGCTCCACCGCACCCTGACACTGGCCTCAGGTCCCTCCCTCTCCATCACCTTCGCCTGTGTCTCACGATGGCTCAGAGGTTTACTCTGGCATCTCTGTCCCTGTCCTGAGTGTGAAGCCTGAGCAATCCTGGTGCCCTCTTTAGGAAATCAAGTGTGGGAAGAGCTCCAGGCACAGACGGAACTGGCTTGTGTCACGCACTGGCTTGTGACCTTGAGTGGGGACACTCATCTTTTGTAGCTTCCATCCCTCCTCTAAAGACAGGGATAGTGATGCATGGAAGATGATATGTTCTGTGCATGAAGTTAAATGAAGTGTGCATGTGAAGAACCCAGCACAATGTGGGACACGTGGTAGTGTTGGGGCTCAGAAACCAAGACCCCCAAACATGGCACTTTGATGAGCTGAACTGAAGAAAAAGCTGCAAGTTCTCTCTGACCTTCCCCCAAATCCCCAATTCTCAATGCTCTGTGTCTCCCAAGGCACAAAATGAAGTTGTTCCCTGAAGTTCTCTGATATGCCCATAAAGCTAGGATTTTGTTTTAATTTACAGCACTAAGACTTCAACATGAATTTTTGGGGGACATAGTTCAGCCCCTAACAGTGTGTATATGAACATATATGTGAGTGTGTACTTATGGGTGTCTATATGTGTGTGTATGTGTATTGCATGGGCATGTTTATATGTGCACATGAATGTGAATGTGTACATATGTGTCTATGCATATTGTGTGGGCATATATGTATGGATATATGTGAGTGTACATGTGCATATATAAATGTGTGCATCTGTGTGTGTGAGAGAGAGAGAAAGAGAGAGAGAGAGAGAGAGAGATTGGGAGAGAACATTCCAAGTAGAGGAAACAGCACGTGCAAAAAAATCATGCTATATTTGGAGAATCTTGCACTGTTTAGCCTCCTCCTCCTCTGGGCCCATATGCACATTTATTTGGGCTTAGTTGGAAGTGCATGGAACATATCATTTCCCTCTGTGCTTTTCATCCCATAGCATTATATGATTATATTCCTAACATTATATGATTATTCTCCCCCTGTTGCTACAAACCCCTCATAATAACTACTCAGTGCTACTTATCCTTCTATCGGGTGCATAAATAATAACTGACTTAAGCTTTTTGTTGCTTTTACAAACTGTAGATAAGGCGAAATGAGCACTTTAACAATTTTCTTCTTTTGTTGCATTATTTCTTTATGATAACTTCCCCTAAATGGAATTACTAGATCAAAGGGAGTGAATATTTTTACAGGTTTTGACAAAGCCCCTGTTTCCCAAAGGTTATAACAATTTATAGTGTCACTCGCTCATAAAATTCTGTGCTAATTAGGTCAGGTTTTAACAGGTCCCCAAAGGGCTGGTGGAATTTGCATTTCTTTGACTGCTAATGCAGAAGAACACTTGCTTGTGTGCTTTTCTGCGACTTATATACCCTTTTCTGGGGATTATTGTGGGTGAGTTCTGCTTAAGTAGCTTTGGGGTGAATGGTTTCATTGGGGAGTAGTTCATGGTGCTAGAAGTTTCTTCCTGAGCTAAAATGTGGTCCCTCAATATTTCTACCTTTGTGTCCTTGCTTTTACCCTAAAGCCACTAAAAAGTCTCCAGCTGGGCCGGGCATGGTAGCACATGCCTGTAGTCCCAGCTACTCGGGAGGCTGAGGCAGGAGGATCGCTTAAGCCCAGGAGTTTGAGGTTGCTATGAGCTAGGCTGACGCCACGGCACTCACTCTAGCCCGGGCAACAAAGCAAGACTCTGTCTCAAAAAAAAAAAAAAAAAAAGTCTCCGGCTGCACCTCTTTTAATAAAGGGATTTGTTCTGTGAAGCTTGGATTCAGTTGAGGGGCCTCACTTGGGGATCTGGGGGCCACATGTGGCCTTGAGGCTGCAGGTCCCCACCCCTCGGCCCTTGCCCCAGATCCAACCAATCGAGGACTGAAAATACATTTAAAAAAAAAAAGCAACCCAAGAAAAAAAACACAAAAGTAAATAATACAAATAAAAAACAATACAGTATAATGACTATAAGTAGCATTTGCATTGTATTAGGTAATAAACATCATCTACAGGTGATTTAAGTATATAGGAGGATGTGCATAGGATATACACAAATATTACACTATTTTATATAAAGGACTTGAGCATCCTTGGATTTTGGTATCCACCGGGATCCTGGAACCAATACCCCACGGATACCAAGAGACAACTGCACTTCATTCTTTCTTTATTGCCAAATAATAGTCCCTCGTGTGGATAACAGTGCACTCGTAAGTAAGAGATAGTATTGTTTTAAAGGAAAATATGAACAAAATAACAGTACAGGAGTATGTTGATATGGGGTCAACGTAGTATGCAAAGACCATCAGATCTTCACAGGGCTTTTACTTGCTCTTTTTTTCATATCCCTGCTCAAATGTCACCTCCCTGATCACCCATCTAGGATTGAGGTTTCCTTTTGGGGTAATGGAAATGTTCTGGAATTAAATAGAGGTGATGGTTGCACAACATTGTGAGTGAACTAAATACCACTCAATTGCACACTTTAAAATGGTTAAAGGGATAAATTTTATGTTATGTGTATTTTTACCATAATTAAAAAAAATCTTATTTCCATTTTTCTTTTAACCCCTTATGATGATTTATTTTTCTCTATTGCACCCAGCACTACCAAAACGCACACTGTAGTGTGATGTGTTTAAGAACAGTCTCCTCACTAGAATGTAAGTTCCAAGAGATCAAGGACTTTGTTGTCTCTCTTTGTCACACTATTTCCAGTCCCTAGTACAGTATTTGATATTTGATAGGGACTTGAATTATTTTAATGCAAGGAGTGAGTGAACAAGTCTCTCAAAAATAAAAATGTTCATACCCTTTGGACTAGCAATTCTACTCCTAGAGAAATATTTGTACAAGTGCACAAAGAATAGGGTACTATTCTGTTTTCATGGTTTGGAAAGGCAGTATGTGGAACTCCTACTGCTCGTGGTACATTGAGATGACTTTTAGTGGTTCATACATGAACACTTGAACATTTAAATGTATATATGTCTTTAGTATCGTTATCTTCTGTTGTGACAAGTGACACTAACTTTCCACTTAGAGTAGTTACAGTTTCCTTTTTAAAATAACAATTCTATTGATATGTAATTCACACACCATAAAATTTTGAAGGTATACAATTCAGTGGTTTTCGGTATATTCAAAGAGCTGTCCACCATCACTGCTATCTAATTCCGAAACTTTTTCATCACCCCAGAAGGAAACCTTGTATCCATTAAGTAGTCACTCCCCACTTCTCCCCAACCCTCAGCCCTTGGCAACCGTTAATCTGCTTTTTGTCTCTATTGTTAGGGTGGAAAGGCTAGTAGGGGCTCATGGCAAGGGTGGAGAAAGATTTCTCATGCAGGAATTAAGATATAAAAGTAAAAAAGTTTATTTTATCTTCTTAGAGAAGAGGAGGGAAGAGTTGGGGAAGAAAGAGAGCAGAGAGATGGCATGGCCAGCAGCGAGGCCAAGTGGCTCCCTGATTTTAAGGGTGACGAAGAGAAAAACAAATAGTGATGGCTGTCAGTTGATAACAAAAGCGGCAGCAGGTAGATAACTAAAACTGCAAGGATGTCAAAGTCCAGGAGTCGGTTTCCTGCCTTTCCTTGGAGACGGGATTTGGGATTCTCGCAGGAGATGTGGCTGAGGCTGTAGCTCCTCCCCTGCTGTTTCCTCAGGGACTCTGTAAAAGCAGATTCACAAAAAACAATTTTGAAAGAGAGAGACTTACATCTCTTTTCTGTCCATTCAGCTCTCTTCAAAAGTGCAAAACGGAACTCCTACAGGGTACCTGTTAGTGTAAGAACCCATAGGATTGATCTTTAACTGTTGTTACTGGGGAAACTGTGGGATTGGGTATCTTCCCGTTACTTCTGCAAGGCCGTCCTTACGCTGAATTTGCCTGTTCTTATAATGTCATATAATTGGAATCATACAACAAGCGGCTTTTCCCACTTAGCATAACATTTTCAAGGTTCATCCAAGTTGTGGTCTGTAACAGCCATCATTCCTTTTTATTGGCAATAATATTTCATTGTATGGATAACAGTTTTATTTTAAATTAAAAAAATGTTCTAAAGAAAATATCAATGGAATAATAATAGTAGATATGTGGTGATGCAGAAGACCAAAGTTTGGGAGGCTGTAATATAGAAATCCCATTTGGAAACACGCGCAGTCAACAGGAACAACCAGGGGTGCCTTCTGAGTGCGCAAACACTCTTTATTTCTGCGGCTCCATGGGAGGGTCATTCATTCAGTCTTTGCACTGCTGCCGGTTTCTACAGAATAATCGATGAGAAGATGTTGGGTGTGATCAGGAAATGCTCAGTATCTGTTTCTTAATCTCTTTCAACCCTCCTCTCACAATGATCTGTCTAAAGGAATAGATACGTTGCCTTGAAAAGTTAAACCTACCCAGGGCAGTGTAGAATGGTTGAATGACACAGTAGCATTCATAACCCCAAGCACTAGGAGCAAAATCTAAATTCTTCTGAAGTACAATATCAAAACTTATGATTTGCCAATCAGAACTTACATTGTATTCTAATAGCAACAGATTAAAACTGACAAATTCACTTACATGGATTAGGTATTCTAGGTCTATTTCTCCTACTTTATAATCAGTGATGATTACACCCTGTTGTAATAACTGTTACTACCAGTTATTATTTTGTTATTTATTTAGAGATAAGATCTTGCTCTGTTACCCGGGCTGGAGGGCAGTGGTATGATCACAGCTCACTGCAGCCTCCAACTTCTGGGCTCAAGTGGTCCTCCTGCCTCAGCTTCCCGAGTAGCTGGGACTACAGGTGTGTACCACCATGCTTGGCTAATTTTTATCTTTTTTTTTTTTGTAGAGATGGGGTCTTGCTATGTTGTTCAGGTTAGTCTTGAACTCCTGGCCTCAAAAAATCCTCAAGCCTCAGCCTCCCAAAGTGCTGGGATTACAGGCATGAGCTATCACAGTGGGCCTTAAACGCCTTTTTGAGATATAATTTATACATCATACAATTCACCCATTTAAAGTACACAATTCATTTTTTGGTATATTGCCTAATTAATTTTTTAAAATTGTGGTAAATTATATAACATAAAATTTGCCATTTTAACCATTTTAAGAGTGTATAATTCAGTGGCCTGAGTTACATTCACAATGTTCTACAACAATCACCACCATCTATTTCCAAAACATTTTCATCACTCTGAACAAAAACTCTGTATTTATTAAGCAATCACTCTCCATTTTCCCCCCTACTCTCAGCTCCTGATAATCTCTCATCTACTTTCTGTCTCTGTGAACTTTCCTATACTGGGTGCCTTATAAATTAGAATTGTATAATATTTATGCTTTGTGTCTAGTTTATTTCACTTCACATAATGTTTTCAAGGTTCATCCATGTTGTAGAAGCATTCAAAGTATTTAGTGCAGTGGCACTATCATAGCTCACTGCAGCCTCAAACTCCTGGGATCAGACGATCCTCCTGCCTCGGCCTCCTGAGTAGCTGGGACTACAGGTGCATACCACCATGCTTGGCTAATTTTTAAAATTTTTTATTTCTGTAGAGATGGTGACACACTATGTTGCCCAGGCTGGTCTTGAACTCCTGGCCTCAAGTGGTCCTCCCCAACCCTTGGCCTCCCTAAGTGCTGAGATTACAGGTATGTGCCACTGTGCTGGGACCTCAGGGTATTTTCACAGAGAGAATTTAACATGGGAATTAATTAAACACATCATGAAGATTTGGAGAGGCAAGGGGCAATACTAGTTAACTGGGACTAGGTCAACACTAGGGTTAACACATAGATGATTCCTGTGGGAATCAGCTGACCAGCAGGTTAGACTGGGGAAACAAAAGGAAGAGATCATGATACTCTAGAGTCTTAAAGGAGGAGGAAGATGGTGCTGTGTGCAGCTCTACCCACATGTCTGAGACAGAGTTGCTGACCAGCTGGTGCTAGTATATTTGAGAGGGCACAGTGATGCTGATTCTGCACGTGGGGCAAAAAAGTTGGAAACTGGAATGATCTCATGCTGCTGGCAACCACAAAGGAAGACTCTAGTCCCATTTCCTCCCTCCTCTGTGGTCTCTCCCTCTTAAGCCCATTTTGTCAGAAGCTACCAGGAAGCCACTGGGTCTAAAGGAGAACAGCCTTGAGGCCATGGGTGTGGACATACAGTGGAGAGATTGGCCTGATGAATCAGGTGGAGTAAGGGTGACCTCCTTTCTTATAATTGATCATCTGTGAGAACAACTTCATGAAGAGCTGAAATATTTTATTCCCAAATAACCCAACCAATCAGAGCATAGGTGAACCAGTTCATGTCCCAAGTTCTCTGAGCTAAAACTCCCGACACTTCTCTTGTATCTCACGCTGAACTGGGGGCTGAACTGGGGGCTTTTGGAAACTGCTTGTGCTTCCTTGTTTGTGAATAAAATTGGAACACGATTAAGTGGAAACTACTCCTAGGTACAGGAAGTGGATTTTGTAAAAGAAAATAAAATTTCAAGACCCTCTCAATTTATTATATTATGCCAAGGGGGGAGCTAAGCCCTGGAAACCAAGTCATGTAGCATGTATGCAATTCTGTTTCCTAGATTATAACTCTCTTGCTCATTGTTCTTGTTCTGTAAATGACTAGGAGAGACCACAGAGCAGAGACCTCACTTACAATTACTGCTTTTTTATAGATTAACTGCCTCCTTTATTGTCCTATACCTAACTCAGACCAGATGGCACCCAAGATCCCACAACACTTACATCTTCAGTGTGAAATGTTAAATATACCCCTCTCAAAAGAGAAAGACCACCTGGACTAATTAGATTTTTGTGACTATGCCTTAAGCCTTCCACAGGAAGTTGTCAAAATTCTGTCAAACTTCCCTAAACTCTGTCTATATAAAAGATCTCAAACTTCTGCATTTTGGCTTTTGACACCACTGATCCAGAATGGTTATTAAGAAAGCATGCATAAATACACAGGACAACAAAAACACAGAGCATACAATTTCAGCCGGGTGTGGTGGCTCACACCTGTAATCCCAGCACTCTGGGAGGCCAAGGTGGGAGGATTGCTTGAGGTCAGGAGTTCAAGACCAGCCTGGGCAAGAGGGAGACCCTATCTCTACTAAAAATAAAAAAAAAAAAAAATAACCGGGCATGGTGGCATGTGCTTGTAGTCCCAGCTACTCGGGAGGCTGAGGCAGGAGGATCGCTTGAGCCCAGGAGTTGGAGGTTGCTGTGAGCTAGGCTGATGCCACTGCACTCTAGCCCAGGCAACAGAGTGAGACTGTCTCAAAAAAAAAAAAAAAAAAAAAAGAGTGGGATAAAATAAATAAAAAATAAAATAAACCAAAAGCTACCATTTAAAATAAGTCTTATTTTACTCTTTGGCTACATTTAGAAGTCCACCTGTAATCTCATTCTTGTTCTTAAACTGTAAAATGCGCAAGGAAACTCCTGAAGTACATTAATTTGAACCCTCTGGTTTTTGGATTGTGGATAAATTAACTTTATTATAAATCAAAACTTATTTTCCTCTCATAATAGAAACTATAAGCCACTTGAGTGCTTTGAAGACGGTACTTTCCAGTAGTTAGGTGTTAAATCTTAATCCAGGAAAAGACCACAACTAACACGCACGCCCCTTCACAAACTGGCATCTGGTACGCAGAGGCGAGCCCCCCTTCCCCCCAAGAGGTACCAGGGACGCTGTCACTTTCCTCTTGTGCCACGTAAGCGGGACCAGGTATCTCTAAGCTGCAATGTCCTACGATCCCCTGCAGCAAACAACGTGGGCCCCAGGGTAGCAGTGTTTGTACTGATCCAGACACTCCCGAACCATCCCCGAGGCCTCACCTGTCCTCCCCCGCGGTACGCCTGTTATCTCAGAGCTATTCCAAAACAAACAAGCTCATCGGGCCCAGGGCTGTGCAAACGCAGGGCGGACACCAGGCCAGAGCCTGTGCGGGCCGCTGACGCCTCCCCACCTGGGACCACCCAAGAGCGATGCCCCTCAGAGGGGACGCCCGCCGCCCAGCCCCTAACTTGGCCTGCCGACACCGAACACCCGCCTGGTGGGGGGGGGGGCGGCTCCTCCCC
This sequence comes from Varecia variegata, assembly GCA_028533085.1. Classification (NCBI taxonomy): domain Eukaryota; kingdom Metazoa; phylum Chordata; class Mammalia; order Primates; family Lemuridae; genus Varecia; species Varecia variegata. Next base: position 84,189,182 of record CM052442.1, on the reverse strand, counting down.
TCCAGAACAGGGACCCGGGGTCCTTAAACGGGGGAGACCAGGCGGGCGGGGGCCGTTGGACCAGCCCAAGGACCCCGCGACCCCGGCTCTCCCCGGGCGCTGACGGCCCCAGAGCTCAAAACTTCTGCATTTTGGAACACCACCTTCCAATGTTTGGCCTCTATGCTTCCTGGGTGCCTATCCTTACAATTTGCACTTGAATAAACTCTCTTTACACTAGGTTCTGACCCCCTTTTGATTATTTTGGGCTGACAATTTGTTTTCATTTCTTGGATTCTGTCAATTTCCTAGGTAGATTCTAGGAAACTCAGAGTGTCATCCATTATAATTGATTAATTTATTTTGTACAGATGGGGTCTCCCTATGTTGCCCAAGCTGGTTTTGAACTCCTGGCCTCAAGTGATCCTCCTGCCTCCGCCTCCCAAAGTGATAACGTGCAGTTTTAACCTGGCTCCACCACTTCAACCTTGTCTAGTGTGTCAGTCAACACAGGTTAGGTTACACTACAGTAACCAAGGACCCCCAAAGCTCACTGACTTAATGCACTCAAACTTTAGTCTTGGGGCATCACGTGGAAGAACCAGATTTTGAATAAATAATCACATGACGAAAAACATAATTTTATTTATTTTTATTATTTTTAAAATTTTTTATTTTTAATGATTATGAGCATGTAATAGTTGTATATCTTTATAGGGCACATGTGATGTTTTGAAACAGGCATATAATGTGAATTAATCAAATCAGGGTAATTGGGGTATCCATTGCTTCAAACATTTATCTTTTCTTTGTGTTGGTAACATGTCAAATCTTTTCTTCTAGCTATTTTGAAATATACAATAAATTGTTGTTAACTATAATCTGCCTACTGTACGATCGAATACTGGAACTTATTTATTCTATCTAGCTATATTTTTACACCCATTAACCAACTTTTATTCATCCACCCCTCCCTCCTTCCCTCCCAGACTCTGGTAACCACATTCTTATTTTTTTATTTTTTATTTTCCCAAGACGAGGTCTCACTCTGCTGTCCAGGCTGGAGTGCAGTGGTGTGATCGCAGCTCACTGCAGCCTCAAACTCCCCAGCTCAAGCGATCCTCCCACCTCAGCTTCCTGAGTATCTGGAACTACAGGTGCATGCCACCATGCTCAGCTAATTTTTAATTTTTTTTTTTTTTTTTTTTTTTGTGGAGACAGGAGTCTCACTATGTTGCCAGGCTGGTCTTGCACTCCTAGCCTCAAGTGATGCTCTTGCCTCAGCTTCCCGAGTAACTGGGATTACAGGCTCTGGTAACCATCATTTTTAGCTCTGTGGCACCAGAGAGAGAGATGGCACAGTTGCTAAATACTTGTGATACTATAACTAGCTGATCTCTAAGGTCCCTTATAGTTCTGAAAAGCTACATTTCTGCATCAGGATACTTCCTTGGGAACATTATGGAGATAGAACCATCATGGAAAATGCAGCCATTCAGCATGGAAGTGTGACCTATAACTTGACAAATTCCCAACACACCTGTTTTCACAAAAGAGGACAAGGCTCCTGTTTCTCCATTCATGAGAGACACACCCTGGAGGTAGCTGGCCATGGAGAAAAAGAGATGGAATCTGTAACTCCTTTCATAACAGCCGCATGGTTTAAGCACAGAGTGAAGATTCCAACACATTCTTTCAAAGCTTGACAATTGTTTATTGGACACTCATCATGATGATCGAAGACTTGTTCCCTGCCCTCCAGAAATCATAATTTCCAGTGTCTCATCCTGGGCGAGAGTGCAGTATCAATTGGAAAGACTGTTTGGAGTGGCTTTCTGGAAGAAGTAGGAGTGGGAGGTCATGGAAAAGAGAATGAGGGGAGAGGGAGGAGAAACTGGTGATGGTGAGGCTTAGAGGCAGGGGTGAGTGACAGGACATTAGCCTTGTTGGATGAGCAAATTCATGGTGTGGGAGATGGGAGACAAGTTTAGTAGTTCCAGCAAAAGTTTGATTGGGGTGGGAGGTAGTGAGTAGGCATTGTTTTTTTCAGTGGAATATTTTGAGCTTTATTTAGTATTTGCTTCATGGGAGAAATAAGAACACAGGAGCAGAAAGTGGGATAAGTGAATGTAGCCTTAGGTTGCATTAATAGAGGTAGAGCGCTCAGCCTGAGGGAGGTGATGTTAAGGTTACTGTCATGACTTGTGCAAAGTTTGGGCTGGTTTGCTCTAAGAAGGACAGGGACAGGTTAAAGGAGGACCTGCACGAGGGGTGTGATGTAAGAGGAACTGGGTGCCATTTAGCCTTGGGAAGAGAAGGTCTTGGAGGGTGGTGAGAGCTGCCTCTAAATATCTGTGGGCCAGAGAGAGCCCCTGGAGGAGAGCCTCTCTCTGTCCTTTTTACTTCTACTGCAGATAGAGCTGTTTCCGGAGGGTGCTTAGGATTTCAGGGTTCACTTTCCTCTGTTTCCCTTCCTGAAGCACCTCTGCTTCTGCCATCCGCCGGGTCACCTGCAGCAACAGGTATGGTCAGCTTGCGGGATGGGCGCCTGGGGGATTTGGTATAATGGGCTTATGGGGAGAAGGTTAGAGAACAGGGCAGGTGGGTATCCATGTCCTAAGAGGAGAGACCTCTGTGGTCTCCTCCTATGCCATAGTTTCTGTGGAATCATTGACTGGGCATTTTTTTCTCATTTACAATCAAAACACATAACCATTAGAAGAAAGATTTTGCCCAAACATTGGTTAATTCCAAGGGATTTGTTTATAGACACTTATCTGTACTTCATATAAACCGGCGGTCCCCAACCTTTTTGGCACCAGGGACCGGTTTCATGGAAGACAATTCTTGCACGGACGCAGGCAGGGGGTAGGGGTGGTGGGGGAGGAGGTAGAATTCAGGCAGTGATGAGCCTCCTGGTTTTCCTAACAGGCCTACAGGACCAGTACTGAGCCACAGCCCAGGGGTTGGGGACTGTAGATCTAAACTATGTCCCGTCCTATGAGCTTTGTGATTTCCTGCGTTAGAGAAGTTGCTGGTGGAAGATGGGCATCCTAGTGTCTGTGTTGGAACCCAGGTTGGATTTGGTGCTGGGGGTGTTGGAGAGAGGTTTGGAGGAGGCTCCACCCACTCTGCTTGCACCCTGCTCTGCCTAGGCAGGGGTTCCAGGTACCTTGTTCCAACTCACCTCTGTCAGAAGCTCCAAGATGGGTCCTTTCCTCTCCGTGAACACGTCAACCAAGGTCTGGATGAAGCAGGAGCCATTCTGATCATGTCTGTAGGAAGTGTACCCTGGGGGTTCCAGAGAGGTGGGCTCAGGGGGTCTGCTGGGGGAGGACAGGTAGAGGGAACCCTGGAAGTGGGTGGGTCTTGGAGGAGAGGCTGAGGGGTCAGCAGCAGTGGGTGGGAAAGAGGAGCAGAGGTCACCCTGGGCCAGCTGGGAGCTCATACCCTCCACTGTGGAGTAGACATGGAGGGCGTCTGTGTACGTTGGGATGGTGTGGGGTTTGTCATTTGTGATCATCACAATCTCATCTCCACCTACTGTTTCTCCTGGGTCCCTTTGTTCTGAAACACCAAGAAGAGGAAAAGGCAAAGTCAGAAATAAAGATAAGTAAGGGAGAAGGGGCCGGGTACGGTGGCTCACGCCTGTGATCCCAGCACTCTGGGAGGCAGAGGCAGGAGGATTGCTTGAGGCTGGGAGTTTCAGACCAGCCTGAGCAAGAGCAAGACCTGTCTCTACAAAAAATAGAAAAATTAGCTGGGCGTGGTGGCACATGCCTGTAGTCCCAGCTACGCAGGAGGCTGAGGCAGGAGGATCACTTGAGCCCAGGAGTTGGAAGCTGCAGTGAGCTGTGATGATGTCACTGCATTCTAGCCAGGGAGACAGAATGAGACCCTGTCTCACAAAAAAAAAAAAAAGAAAAAGAAAGAAAAGAAAAAGAAAAAGAAAAGAAAAGAAAAGAAAATGGTCTGGTGGCATGGCCAGCCTCAGTTGGGCCTTTGGATCTGGGATTGCGTTGGATTACAAATACAGACTCTGTGTTCTTGGGTTTGTCCCCACCTCCTCGACAGGCCTGAATGATGTACACCTTGGGCTTGGCTCTCAGGGCCCGGCAGTTCTTGTTGTTCAGGACCTCGAAGAGGTTCTCCAACTTGACCATCTCTCCGTCTTCCCCCTTGAGGAAGCCTTCCTCCCCGTGTGCCATGAGCACCACAAAGGCACAGCTGACAGGGTCTTCCCAGGTATCTATGGCCTGCTGGAATTTTTCTAACTCTTCCTGGAATTGCTGGAGTGAGAGGAATGGCCAGAGTCAGGTGGGTCCTCAGAGCCCAACCATCCGACCCAAACCCTTCCCCGCTGGAGCTGGCAGCTCAGTACCTGGGCAGTGGGGTCTCTCTTTATGGTACTTTTAAATCTCAGCTGTCTGAACATGCGTTCCAGGGCATCCAGATCTGCCTCTGAACCTTCCCGGGCTTTGGTGACACACAGCGTTAGGGCTAGGCGGGCTCCTGACATGTCATATGCCTCCTGGAGCAAGAGATGACCAAACAAGGGGGGGTTTAAGGAGAAGCAGATGTAGCCAAAAGAGGCCCTGGGTTAGAGTTGGCAGGTAAAATACAGGATGTCCAGTTACATTAAAATAAGGCTGGGTGCAGTGTGGCTCACGCCTGTAATTCCAGAACTTTGGGAGGCCAAGGCAGGAGGCTCACTTGAGGCCAGGAGTTTGAGACCAGCCTGGGCAACATAGAGAGACCCCATCTCTAAAATAAATAAATAAATAAATAAATAGCCAGGAGTGGTGGTGTGCACTTGTAGTCCCAGCTACTCTGGAGGCTGAGACACAAGAATCGCTTGAGTCCAGGAGTTTAAGGCTGCAGAAAGCTATAATCATGCCACTGCACTCCAGCTTGGGTGACAGAGTGAGAACCTGTCTCTTAAAAAAAATCCAAATAAAAAACAACTACATTTTTAGTAGAAGTATGTCCCAAATATGGCATGGGCTGTACTTATACTACAAAATTGTTTGTTGTGGATGTGAAATTCACACCTAATTGGGCATCCTTTATTTTTATTCACCAAATCTAGCAACCCAACCTGGGGTCCAGCTCTGTTTTAGCCCAGCGTGAATGTGGGCAAATTACTGCTCCTATCTGAGCCTTGGTTTCTAAATATAGACAACGAGTGTGTGTGTGATTTTGAAAATTCCTTCCAGTTGTCACGTTTGGTGGCTTTGCCTCTCTCCCCATCCTTCCCAAGAGTGTTCTGAGCCTTCCTGCATTACTTCCTTCCTTGCAGAGGTCTCAGAATTTCTGAAGCTAAATACCGAGATCCTATGTTATCCCCATCTGAGGAAGAAGATTATTGGGGTACATATTTCTTTTCATAAGAGAAGCAGGATACTGAGTAGCATTGTGATAAGAACTTGATCTTTGGAGACAGAGGTAGCCAGGTTTCACCTCGCTGCCCCAACTTGGGTTCCATCTCTGAGTCGTTTTTTGCCATTTGGATGATCACAAAGCACCTTCTAGCTCTGAGTTCAGGTCATGATTTTTTCACTCCCTCTACCCACCCTCCCTCCTTTCCTTTTCCTTCCTTCCTTCCTTCCTTCCTTCCTTCCTTCCTTCCTTCCTTCCTTCCTTCCTTCCTTTCTTTTTTAATATAGGAACATTTGTACACATATTGTCTAGCTTTCTCCACTAAGGAGACATAGAAGCTGTGATAGCACAATATTAATGAGCACATTTAGCATCTGGATCTTGACTTCTAAGTATCATTCTCTACTAGAAAGACCCAAGGCTCTAGCCAATTCCATGTCTAGAGCGGCGAATGAACAAGATGAGCCTAATACATCTTGTGCTTAAAGCAAGGAATTGCTCAAGGAGTCATGGAGACATTTGTTAAAAGAACACAGGAGTAAGCTTGAAGATGCTCCACTGGCCGGTCATACTGGGCAATTTGAGAATCAAAATGAATGATAGTAACACATTATATAGGACAACACAGGAAATCAGGAGTCCATATAGATATAAATAAAAAGGTAAGTGGAAGCCTGATATCCCCATAGTTCAAAGTACCTCCTTACAAAATACTAATTTCAAAGGAAAGAGGCAATTTATAGTGGAGAAACCTGGCACACAACATCTTAATCAAATGATCAAAATATACATCATCAATAACACCTTCATTTTTCCCAAAACGTTAAGATCCTCAACTCCCTTCTCCCAATACGCTCCCCCTCCCCTCAATCTGCACCCAGCCCACCTCCTGCAAAGGCCGAGGATTACTCATTTCTTCCTCCGACTGAGTCTGGCTGTCAGCACTCTGGTCTGGTCCTGGGGGGTCAAGAGAAGATAGATTAAAGATCTCTATGGGGAGGCAGAGGGGCTCAGGGGACAGACTAGTTTATCCGTATGGATTTTTGAAACTGAATAGGACCCCAGTGGTGGGGACATGGCACATGATCAGACCTGGGCAAGAGCTGACAGTCCATGAAGCAAGTCATCTCTAGAATGACAATCCTGTGGTGTCTTCTACCCCTGGAAGTCCTCAGAACTCTTGCTGGGCCAACCCCACAAATGCCGCCCCTCCGGAACCTCTCTATATCCCCTTTGGGATACTGACCAGCCTGTAATGGACTGTACTTTCCCTCTGAAGGCCCTGGATTGATGAGCAGGGCAAGTGGCCCATGTATTCCCTCTTCTACATGGGAGCTGACCAGCTGGGGAGGTGTCAACAAGAACATGCCTTGGAGTTGTGTTTTAATAAGAATGTCATCAAAGTGGGGAGTACCACTTTGAAATTGTCCCAGTGGGTCTCCAGTAAGAAGGAGTTAATCCACCTCCCTCCCTCTGCCTTGAGTGTGTACATCTGTCCAAGTTCTTCACTCTCATCTCTGAGTCCTGTTCTACTCTCTGGCTGAAGAGAAAGACTTCTGTCATACTCTTGGCATTTCCTCATCTCTTTGTCTTTTCCTATGCTTCCTCCTCAGCGTTGAATGCTTCTATGCCAGTCAAGACCCTTCCCTGACAATTTTGGTGGCAAAATGTCTGCTATGCCTTCCCCTATTATCCATGCACTCACCCCCTCACCCATCCATTCATCCACCCATCTATATACCCACCTATTCCTCCATCCACTTGCCCATACTTCCATCTCCCCATCTGTCCACTCGCCTATCCATCCATCCATCCATACACCCACCCACTTACTCATCCATTCATCCTATCTGCCCATCCATATTTCCATCTACCCATTTATACACTCACCCATCCATTAATTCATTCATCCATCTACTCATCCATGTATCCATCAACCCATCCATCCATCTATCCACCCATCCATCCATCCATCTATCCATCTATTCAACTATCTAACCATCCATCCAGCCATCTACCCATCCATTCATCCATCATCCCATCTACCCCTTCATCCTTCTATCTACCCATTTATCCACTCGCTCATCCATCCATCCATCCACTTATCCATCCATTCATCTATCCATCTCCCATTCATCCAACCACTCATTCATCCTGCGTTATGTAGCTCTAGTCTATGACAGAAATGAATATTAAATCTCTCTCTCTCTCCCTTTTATCCTCTCTCTCTCTCTCTCTCTCACACACACACATACACACACACACACACACGAAACAAGTGCTGTGAGGAAGGAGGAACCAAATGTCATGAGAGAGGAAGTGGAAGGAGCACAGCTCTGGTGCCAGGTAAACCAGAATTGAGTCCTGCCTGGGTCTCTTCCCAGCTGTGTGAACTTGGACATCTCACCCCCTCCCCTGAGACTCGATTTTCCCATCCAAAAAGAACCTGAAAAGAGTGCCAGGTACTTGAGAGCAATGACAGAGCAAGGTAGGTTTTATGATGCCTGTTAACCCCCTGGAAGTCGCCTCTCCCTTCTCCGGACTCCCTCAGCTCTGCCTGTTTAGACTTGAGTTACAGCAGTTGTTTTTGATCCTTATTCTTGTGGCTGAACTGGTAGCTTAGTTTTCAGGACCGAGAGCTTGACTTCTTTATCTCTGTCTCCATCAGAGCCAGCCGTGTGGGAATGGGCAGAGAGGTGATGCTGGGGAGCATTTGCTGAGTAAACAAATAATAAACAAATGAACAGACGAAAGTGACAGATGGAGGAATGGATGAAACGTCTTGAGTTCTGCCCAGACTTGCCAGAGCATCCATGCGTGAAGGGAGCGGGGAGCATGTGTGCATGTCTGTGTGTGAGAGAGAGGGAGGCAGGAGAGCTAGTATATCTTCCATATCACTTACCGATGCTAGAAGCAGTTGTTCCTCAAGGCGAGGCCCAATCTCACCACTCTTCTTGCTGCCAGCGCAGGGCTGGGTGCCAAGGAGGAGTCAGGTCCACGTGTTGATCTTGGAGAAGGGGCTGATGCTGAGGAGTCTTCCTAGGTTTCTCCCGAGAGCCTTGTCCATGAATGGGGCAGCAAAGTCCTCTGGACGTTTATTGCCAGTGAGTTTTCTGTCACTCGAGAAATGTCACAACAAGAGAGACACACCCTTGGCACAGCGTTGGTGTGGAAAGGGAGCCAAACGCCAATGGCATGAGTGATAGCAAGGCGTAGCTAGCCGACGCCCCTTGGCGAAGATGCATCCAAAATTAGCCAGAGCTTTTGTGCCGGCCCAATCACAAGACCTGCCTCCCCTCTGCCCCAACATCCAGGTCCAGCTCATCTGGTTATCACCATCCACCACTGTGTCCATTTCATCCGCTTCACCTTCCACTATGCAGGTAACACTAACTTCACTGGTTGATTATCTCATCCAGCCCTCAGGAAGCCATAGGGATCAGCATTGTTGCTCCCTTTTTGCAGATGGGGAGGCTGAGGCTTAGAGAAATGAGGTCAAGTGATCAGTAACTGGCACAGTTGTCACTGAAACTTAAAAGGGTCCAGTCCAGCTGTCCCAACCGATGCTTTGCGGCTGCCTCAGCCCCTCGTCTTCTCTTCCTCATAACATTCCTCCTGTATTCTTTTTAAGCCATTTTATTTTACATTATTTCATTCTATTTTACCTTAACAGCTTAAATGAGATGGAATTCACATACCACACAATTTACCCACTTAATGTGTCCAACTCAATGGGTTTTAGTATATTCACAGATTGATGCAACCACTACCACAGTCCATTTTTGAATGCTCTTATCACCCCAAAAAGAAACCCAGTACTCTCCAGCTATCACTTCCAATCCCTCCATAAATCCTAGCCCTAGGCGAATGCTAATCTACTTTCTGTCTCTGTGGATGTCTCTGTTCTGGACATTTCACAGGAATGGAGTCATATAATATGTGCAATGAACATGGGAGTGCAGATATCTCTTCAACATATTGATTTTGTTTCCTTTGGATAGATACCGAGTAGTGGGATTGCTGAATCATATGGTAGTTCTATTTTTCAGTTTTTTGAGGAACCTCCCTACTGTTTTCCATAATGGCTGTACTCACTGACATTCAAAGTTTCAGTTAGACAGGAGGAATAAGTTTGTCAGATCTTTTGCATGACAGGGTGACTATATGCAATAATAGAATATCGTGCATTTCAAAATTTGAAGGGAGCAAATTTCCAACGTCTCATCATAAAAAAGGATAAGTATGAAAGGTGATGGCTATGTTAATAAGCTTGATTTAATCATTCCACGTTATATACATGTATCAAAACATTACATTATGCCCCATATATATATATATATATATATATACACAATTATCTGCCAATTGAAAAAAAGTCATAAAAATTTAAAAAGACGGTAGTATACACATCCTGTAGTGTGGGGGACATAGTAGGTGCCCAAGAAATCTTAGTGGAGTATGAATCAGAATGGTGAGACACGGATGTGTCACCATGGGCTGGAGCAACCGTTAGCTAATTAACCTGATGAAATATATTTATTGTCACCAATTTAATAAATGTCTAACCTTATTATTTGATTTGATATCATTTTATTGTTTTATTGTATGAAGGTGAACTTCCTTCAGGAAGATCTCCTGGGAGATCCAGACAGTCCTTAGACAGAAGTCAAGGTGACCAGTGCTGAGATGGGGGTACAGGAGGCTGTGGGAGCCCCAAGGAGGCCTCTGACCTGGCTGAGCACAGAGATCGGGGCTGGGCTTTTCCTGAATCTGCATTCTCACTCTGGCTTGGCCACAGGAAAGTCACCTAACCTTTCTGAGGTGGAACTGCCCCACCTGTAGAACTTACTTCTGAGAACTAACTGTTCTGAGGGCAAAATTAAATAAAGTGGTGTTGCCCACCTGAGCATTCAGCGGGTTCAAAGGCTGGCCCCGTCCTTGGAGCTGTGGACACATATAGAGCCTTCAGGAGCTTACACACAGGGCTCCCCTCTCCCCATGTCCGCACATTGCAATGACTTGGGAGCTTCTAAAAAATACAGAAGTCTGGGACCTCCCCCCGAGATCCTGATTTAAGTGATCAAGGCAGTTCTGACATCGATTTTTTATTCTTTGAGATGGGGTCTTGCTCTGTTGCCCAGGCTGGAGCACAGTGGCATCACCATAGCTCACTGCAACTTCCAACTCAAGTGATCCTCCTGCCTCAACCTTCTGAGTAGCTGGGACTACAGGCACACGCCACGACGTCTGGCTAATATTTTTAAAAGTTTTTTGTAGAGATGGGGTCTCACTATGTTGCCCAGGCTTGGCATAGTTTTTTAAAGGGCCCTAAGGTGATTTGAATGCATCACAGGGTCGAACACTACTGGTTTTGTGGGAAGGGACAGATAATAAGTGAACAAATTAGTAAACAAGATAGTTGGAATGGTGTCATGTGTTTAAAATGGAAATAGACTAGATGAAGTGACAGAGACTCATTGGAAGGGACTGCAGGATGGTCGAGGGTAGGTCTCAGAGGAGAGGATGCTTGAGCCAGGTCCTGGGAAGTGCAGATGCTCAATCCATGCAGCGACTTTCCCCTTCCTTTACACCACTGGTTTTCCAACTTGGTTGTAGTGTTAATGCCTGGCTTCCATCCCCAGAGATCAGATTTAGCTGGCAGAACCCAGGCCATATATAACATAAAATTAACCATTGTAACCATTTTAAAGTATATATTGATAATTCAGTAGCATTAAGTACATTCATGATGTTTTGTGCCACCATCACCACTATGTAGTCCCAGAACTTTTACATCACCCCAAATGGAAACCCTGTACCCACTAAAGCAGCCACACCCCTTCTCCTCTTCTCCCAGCACCCCGGAAACCATTAATCTGCTCTCTGTGTCCATGGATTTGCCTATTCTTGATCAAAATCATCAAAGGGTGGAAACAACACAAATGTCCATCAGTGGATGAGTGGATCAGCAAAATGTGGTCCATCCAGACAACAGGATAGTATTCAGACTTAAAAAGGAATAATGAAAGGTAGATCCATTAACCTTGAAAGAAGCCAGACGCAAAAGACTGTATCCTGTATCAGACGGTAGTAAGTATCAACTATCACCTTACGCTGTGTTTGGTTTTCAGTCAATAAAGGATTGATGTTAGGGGACAGTTGACTTTGTTCACAATCACCATCAACAGTGGTATCCTGAAACTTTGTACCCTTTGACCAAACATCTCTAAGTTTCAGTGAGACAAGAGGAATACATTTTGTAAAAATCATTATTATTGTGATTTTTTGGATAATTTAGATAATTTTTAAAAATTTTTAGATTTTTAAAAATTGACACATAATTGTACATATTTGTAGGGTACACTGTGATGTTTCAATACATACAATGTATAGTGATCAGATCAGGGTAATGAGTTATTATTTTTAATTGGCACATAGTAATTGTACATATTTATGGGGGACAGGGTGATATTCTGATACATGTATACAATGTGTGATGCTCAAGTCAGGGTAATTAGCATATCCATTGCCTCAAACATTTATCATTTCTTTGTATTGGGAATATTCAAAATCTGCTTTTTTTTTTTTTTTTTTTTTAGCTATTTGAAAATAAATGGGCCAGGTGTAGTGGCTCATGCCTGTAATCCCAGAACTTTGGGAGGCCAAGACAAGAAGGATCACTTGAGCCCAGCCTGGGCAACATAGCAAGACTCCATCTCTACTAAAATTAGAAAAATTAGCCGGGCATGGTGGCATGTACCTGTAGTCCCAGCTTCTCAGGGGGCTGAGGCACAAGGATCACTTGAGCCCAGGAATTCAAGGCTGCAGTGAGCTGTGATCACTCCACTGCCCGGGTGACAGAGCAAGACCCTACCTTCTAAAAAATAAATAAATAAAAATTAAAAAAAGAAAACAAACAATAACTTATTGTTAACTATAGTCACCCTACAGTCCTATGAAACACTGGAACTTATTCCCAGGAGGAATAAGTTTTTGAGATCTGTTGCATAGCATGGTGACTATAGTTAGTAATATTATTATATATTATACGTTTCAAAACTGCTACAAAGAGTAGATTTTAAATGTTCTCATCACATAAAAAATGATAATCAGGAGAGGGGACAGATGGGTATTGGCTTGATTTATTCATTCCACAATGTATATCAGCACATCACATTGTACTCCAGAAATATATACAATTAGTATTCATCAGTGAAAAATATAATAGAAAATACTATTATTTGAGAATACTATTATTGAATACTATTATTGAAAATACTATTATTAAGAAAACGACAGCCTCAGCAAGAGTGAGACCTCATCTCTACAAAAAATAGAAAAATTAGCTGGCGTCATGGCACATGTGCTTGTAGTCCCAGCTCCTTGGAAGGCTGAGGCAGGAGGATCCCTTGAGCCCAGCAGTTTGAGGTTGCAGTGAGCTATGGTGATGCTACTGCACTCCAGCCTGGGCAACAGAGCAAGACCCTGTCTCAAAAAACAAAAACGAAAACAACAATGGCATCTTATACCTGAAACTGACTTATTTCTCAAGTAAATGTGAGTGAGGGCTCCCAGTCCCCAAGCAGCCCAGTCTCTTAGATCGTTTTGCGGAAGAGTGAATGGAGACACTTCATTGAATGTGCACGTGCTTCCTGGGCACCGGTTTCCTGAGAGTTCACGGGCATGGTGGATATACCCTATCTTCACACACAGTCAGCGAATGGTCATGTGCTCAAATGGTCCATGCTTACCCCTGGGCACATCTATGAATTCATCTTTGCAGCCGCATTTCTCTGCCTGGTGCCTGTATTTACATCGAAGTCACCGCCAGTCCACAGTTCCATCTGAACCTCAGGTCCTGACCTCTGGGGCTCCCTTTGCCTGTGCTGGGAGTCACAGCAGCAAGATCTTATTGTCGTGATGAAAACAGGCGCTGTTGCTCTAAGATTTTTGGCAACTTCTTCTCATCCCAGGCTCCCTTGGGGGGTAAACAACTCATGGGCGCTCGGCAAGATGAGGCAGCATCTAGTCAGACAGGATTTTGTTGGATTTTGTCTGCCACAATCCAGGAAGACGCCCAAGTGCCCTTTCCTCCCCGAAAGTATCAAAGTATCAACGTTTTGCAAGTCACTGAGCTTGCGATACAATGGGGAGGGTTGGCTGTACTTTCTCAGGCACCCACCAAGAACATTTTATTTTATTTTACTTTATTTTATATTTTTGTGTTCCTTCTGGTGTTTATCATCCTGTACTGTACATTCACTACAAAAAATCCAAATATATTTACAGTAGCTGTAATACCGGTAGTAGTATTAATAGTTGTTACTATTACAGGATGAAAAATCTTCATCCTAGTAATATGTATTCTTGCAGCTCGGCTTTGTGCAGTGGGAGTGGGGGGTTGATTTCCCATAAAGGTAAGGAATACATATCATACATGTTTCTTTTCAAAGCATACACGGAAGCTGTCAATCAATAACTCAGGATACCTATATTTCAGGTACCGTAGGTACTCTTTTACCTTGACCTTCACTTACCTGAGTCACAGGATTAAGGGGTGTTCTTCATGCCTTCAGAGCATTTCAGGCATGGGAACTCTACTCCTCACTGTAACTGTGCAACTGCATGGAGAAAACGGAGGTTTAAGAAAAGTTTTGTAAGTTGGCTCCAGGGTGGTGCAGCTGGGCTCTGAATACAGCACTCTCAAACTCCCAAGCCCTCTTTTTCCCCTTCCTTTGTGGCCCAAAGATTGGTTCCAGGAAAAAGAAATGAAAGAAATGCTTGGTCACTTTCCAGGTCTGTCCTGAGAATGTCATGTGAGCTCAGCAGATTAGACAAGTCAGCCAAAACTACTGTGGGGGAACTGAAATAGGTCTGGTAACAAAAGCAGTTCGCTCTCTGACCTTGACTGAGTACTCCCACCTTGCACGGCCACGTTCTCTGATGTGGTATACCTCTCGGGCACCTATATGTTGCTTTTTAATTTTATTTTATTATTTTATTTTTTATATCTGTAGAGACAGGGTCTCTCTCTGTTGCCCAGGCTGGAGTGCAGTGGTGCAATCATAGCTCACTGCAGCCTTGAACTCCTGGGCTCAAGTGATCCTCTTGCCTCAGCTTCTCAAGTAGCTGGGACTACAATTGTGCACCACCACGCCCAGCTAATTTTCAATTGTTTGTAGAGATGGAATCTTGCTGTGCTGCCCAGGCTGGTCTGGAACTCCTGGCCTCAAGTGATCCTCCCACCTCAGCCTCCCAAAGTGCTGGAATTAGAGGCTTGAGCCACTGAACCCAGTCCCCTACATGTTGCTTCTATCCATACCAATTTGCCATGGACTCTCTGAGTGTGTGTGTGTGTGTGTGTGTGTGTGCGCGCGTGCACGCGCACGCGAGCTCGTGTGTGTGTGTGTGTGTGTGTGTGTGTGTGTGGTGGGGTGCAAGTGGAAAGATGCGACTACAAGTGGAGACTCTTCATTCTGTAGCAAGCAGATAACTGAATGGAAGCATAATGGTAAAGGATGTATTCTTTGAAATTAGACTCTCTGGCTTGGATTTCTGACCCTAGTGACTTGAATTATGTAACCTCTTGGTGGCTCAGTTCTGGTCCATAAAGGAGAGTAACACTCACCTTGCTTTATTTGAGGGGTTAACATATCTCAAACACTCAGACGAATTGCTGTTACCTAGGCAGCACTCTATTTTACCTCCTAAATACCTCCTCGATACATCCTTTTCTCTCCAACATCACCTCCTCTATCCTCACTGAGATGTCCAACATCCGTGAGCTGGGCAGAGCTGCACACTCTAGTGGATCTCCGCTAGCTGGTGGTGTGACCTGGACAAGTCCCTGCTATGCTTCAGGAAAATTGCCCCTTCACTGTACACAGAGAGGTTGGCTCTGGTCAGCTGGCTGGTGTTTTGGAAGCTGCGTGGTATGCGTGATGTACGTCTTTTTCACACTGAAGGTGGAGAAAAGGCGACAGGAAGGACGTGGCCCTGATACTATCTGTGATCTGAGCCAAGTCTTCAGGGAGGACCTGATTCACACCACCGTGGGATGAGATG
This sequence comes from Varecia variegata, assembly GCA_028533085.1. Lineage (NCBI taxonomy): Eukaryota > Metazoa > Chordata > Mammalia > Primates > Lemuridae > Varecia > Varecia variegata. The sequence goes on along the minus strand of CM052442.1, from coordinate 84,173,759 downwards.
ACCTGATAGCAATTAACGATGGCTGTAATTGTGCTATTAACGAGGCACAAGATGAAGATAAAAGACTAATTATTATGTATTAGTGCCATGAACAAGCAGAAATGGCAAATGTGGTTACTATCGCAATGAAGAGTCACAAACATGTTGTCATCTTCAGAAATGGGTGAGGAAAGACACAGGAAAGAATGACTGAGAGAATCCTAGCAAATACGGGAAAGGGTGCTTGGGTGGAAAATGATTGCTGGGAAAGGGATTTCAGTGGAATTGCCTGCACAAGGTCATTTCCCCACAGAGGGGTGGAACGCAGGAAGTCTGCTGCCGGTGTCAGCTACGTATCCACTGACGGGACATTTTGCAACTGAGGGGGATCTATTGATGAGATATTGAGGCCTCTTAGGACCTGAGAGGCCAGAAATAGAAAATGCCTATGGGAAATCAGGCTTTCCAGATGCTGACCTCACAAATGTCTCCTGACTGTGGGCAAGACGTAGAGCTGCTTGTGCTGGGGGGATGCTTAATGGTGTTACACAAGAAGTATTTCTTCCATATTGGCGGAATGTTTTTAGGTCGGACTTCCTTTCTGCCCCTTCCTTCCTTTCTGCCATCCTTCCTCCTTCCTGCCTTCCCTCCCTCCCTTCCTTCCTTCCTGTCTCTCCCCTTCCCTTCCTTCCCCTTTTCCTGCTTGCATTTATTGTCTGCCTACTATGTCCCAGGCATGGCAGATAGAATGGAGAAAAATTAGATATGGTTCACGCTCTCGTGGAACTTAAGCTTACTGGGGGGAGACAGTCATTAGTAAAACAATCACACTAATGAATACGTATTTGGAAGCTGAAATAAGTACACTGAAGGACAGAAGCTGATTCTGTGAGAACTTAAAGAGACCAGCCAAGACTCCTGCTCCTAAGACAACTGGGAAGGCTTCCCTGAGGAAGAGACGTGCTTCAGTGAGAATTTTCTGGGCAAAGGTGTGGGACCGAGGGGAAATGAGAGAGAACTTCCCAGGTAAAAAACAAAAATGGACAAAAGGCGCTGTAGCTGGGGAGGAGGCCAATGGGAGGGGTGATGGGGGAGTGGTCCAAGATTTGAATGGAGAGAAAGAGGCAGGATCTGGCCCCACAGGCTTCTGTCTTAAAGTGACTCTTTTCTCCAAGTGAAATGTAATCGAATCTCCCCACCTTGGCCCCCAATTGCTGCAGGTGGCAACGTCAGGACTCACAGAGAAAAGTAGCTACAAGAATGCTTGAATCAGACCCAGAGAAGCTGTTCCTCAATTCATACAGAACCAGGCCAGGCATCTTGTGAATGTCCCAGAGGGGGAGACCTTCCTTAAGAAATGTGTTGATAGGGCCAGGTACGATGGCTCACGCCTGTAATCCTAGCACTCTGGGAAGCTGAGGTGGGAGGATCTCTTGAGCTCAGGAGTTTGAGACCAGCCTGAGCAAGAGTGAGACCCCCATCTCTACAGAAAATAGAAAAAAATTATCCGGTTGTGGTAGTGTGCATGCCTGTAATCCCAGCTCCTGGGGAGGCTGAGGCAGGAGGATCGCTTGAGCCCAGGAGTTGGAGGTTGCAGTGAGCTAAGATGATGCCACTGCACTCTAGCCGGGATGACAGAGCAAGACTCTGTCTCAAAAAAAAAAAAAAAAAAAAAAAGAATCTGTTGATAAAGACTGGGTTCTCAGGACTGCTGAGCCTGGCAGTACAATAGTCCTTGAAGTCCTCAAGTAGGTTGAAGGGCTGCAGAATTTTCCATTAGCAATAATCAGATTTCTGTTGGAAGAAAGTGACTTTCCAACAACGAGGGATGTGCAAGAAAAAAAGAGGGTCCTAAATAACTAAATACAAGGAAAGGGGCATCTAGATCACATTCAAACAGGAATTTGTCCTGCAAAATTGGGCCCCTGGCCACCTCTTCAGCCTCATCCACCAGCATCCTAAAAATATTTTCAACTTCCCAAATGTACTATATGCTCTCTTGCTTGCCCCAGGACCTTTGTATAGCTGTGTCTTCCTAGAGTACTCTTCCTCACCCTCCCTTTCTTTTTTTTACATGACTGATACCTGTTCATACTTCAGGTGTCAGCTGTAATGTCAGCTTCTTTAAGGCTTTACCTGATTTGCCTTCACTCCAGGGGTTAAGATCTCTCTAGTTTTTTCTTTTTTTGAGACACTGTCACCCAGGCTAGAGTGCAGTAGCATCATCATAGCTCACTACAACCTGCTCTTGCTCAGGTTGGTCTCGAACTCCTGATCTCAAGCAATCCTCCTGCCTCGGCCTCCCAGAGTGCTAGGATTACAGGCAGGTACCACCATGCCCAGCCAAGATCTCCCTAGTTGTATGCATCCATCACATTTTGCTTTCCTTTCTTTCTAAAACTTTTAATTAATCAGGTTAATATTTGTTCTCTCCATTTATGGAGTGTCACTGTGTGCGAGGAATTATCCTAAACACTGTAAGTGTATTATCTCACTTAATTTTCACAGCTCTGTGAAGTAATAACTGCTTATTATGACCATTTTATATGTTGGGTAAACTGAGGCACAGAAGTTAAATAACTTGGCCAAGGTCCCTCAACCAATACTTGGCAGCACCACAATTTGAACCAATAGCTGACTCCAGTGTCCATGTTCCTTATTACTGCCCGTGGCATAAAGAGAAGAGGGGTGAGGCTGGATAAGTTATGCAGGCGCTTCTCAGAACAAGATGTCTCATCTCTTTCTAGGCCATCCTGGAACTCAGAGCTTACCCCAGAAAACATAGATCATTAAACTCCCTGTTAGGTCTCAGCAAGCAGAAATACAATGATTTGCAGGGACAGAGGGTTGAGTTAGTAGATGACTCAGATGATAAACTGGGGAAAGTGAAAGCAGATAACTGCTTAGTGGTCTATCGTTACACCTCTGGAGGTCTAGAGACACAAAGGGGACCCTGGAATTCTCTGCTAACACAACATGGGAAACTGAGAGAAATCATCTTTTTCCTCCATTTATAAGTTTGGAAGTTTTATAGAATATAAGTAACTGGCTTAATAAATGGAAGTTCATTTTTTCTTTCATGCAAAATTACAGGTAGATGGCTCAGAGCTGGAATGGAAGCTCAGTAATCACCAGGGAGCCAAACTCTCTGTATTTGTTGCTCTTCTTCCATCAATATGTAGCTTTCATCTTGTGACCCAAAATGGCTCCTTCAGCTCCCACCATCACATCCTATATTCCAGTTGGCAAGAAAGAGGAAAGGGATACTATAATACTATAATATAGATAATGGTCTCCAGTTCCATCCAAATTGTTGCAAAAGGCATTAAGTCATCCTTCTTCACAGCTGAGTAGTATTCCATGGTATACATATACCACATTTTGTTAATCTACTCATGAATTGATGGGCACTTGGGTTGATTCCACATTTTTGCAATTGTGAATTGTGCTGCAATAAACATTTGAGTGCAGGTGTCTTTTTGATAAAATGATTTCTTTTCCTTTGGGTAGATACCCGGTAGTGGGATTGTTAGATCAAACGGTAGGTCTACTTTTAGTTCTTTGAGGTATCTCCATATCATTTTCCATAGAGATTGTACTAATTTGCAGTATCACCAACAGTGTAGAAGCATTCCTTTCTCTCTGCACCCATGCCAGCATCTGTTAATTTTTTTCCTTTGATGTGCAGGAGCTTTTTAATTTGATGAAATCCCACTTGTCTGTTTTTGCTTTTGTTGCCTGTGCTTTTGGTGTCATATCCAGGAAATCATTGCCAAGACCAATGTCTAGAATCTTTTTCCTTAGGTTTTCTTCTAAGAGTTTAATTTTTCGTGTTTTACATTAAGTCTTTAATAGGTTTTTTTTTTTTTTTTTCTTTTTTTTGAGACAGAGTCTTACTCTGTTGCCCAGGCTAGAGTGAGTGCTGTGGCGTCAGCCTAGCTCACAGCAACCTCAAACTCCTGGGCTTAAGCGATCCTACTGCCTCAGCCTCCCGAGTAGCTGGGAGTACAGGCATGCGCCACCATGCCCGGCTAATTTTTTCTATATATATATTTTTAGTTGGCCAGATAATTTCTTTTTATTTTTTTAGTAGAGACGGGGTCTCACCCTTGCTCAGGCTGGTCTCGAACTCCTGACCTTGAGCGATCCACCTGCCTCGGCCTCCCAGAGTGCTAGGATTACAGGCGTGAGCCACCGCGCCCGGCCTTTAATAGGTTTTGAGTTGATTTTTGTATTGTGTAATTTAAGGGTCTAATTTCATTCCTTTGCATGTGGCTATTCAACTTTTCCAACACCATTTATTGAAGAGACTATCTTTGCCCTGTCATGTATTCATGACAACCTTGTCAAAGATCATATGTGGATTTATTTCTGAGCTCTCTATTCTGTTTCATTGGTTTACCTGTTTTTATGCCATTACCATACTGTTTTGAATATTTTAGCTTTGTAATATGTTTTTCAATCAGAGAGTGTGGTACCTCTAGCTTTGTTCTTCTTGCTTACGATCACTTTGGGGTATTTTGTTGTTTCAAATGAATTTTAGGATCTTTTTTTCTATTTCTGTTAAAAATGCCCTAGGGATTTTGATAGGGATTGCATCGAATCTATAGATCACTTCAGGAAGTATTGACACTTTAACATTACTTTTTCTAATCAATCAACATGAGATATCCTTTCATTTATTTGTGTCTTTAAATTTTTTCTTTAATGTTTTATAGTTTTCAGTGTACAACTATTTCACCTCCTTGGTTAAGTTTATTCCTAATTTTTTTTTTCTTTTTGATGCTCTTATAAATGGACTTTTTTTCTTAATTTCCCCTTTGGGTTGGCTATTGTTAGTGTTTAGAAACACAACTGACTTTTGTATGTTAATTTTGTATCTTGTTATTTTACATACCAATAGATGACCAATACAGGTCCTTCAATTGCTGAGGATGCTTTACAAGGAAACAAGGTATTGCTGATTTTTGCCATGCTGACTCTTACACACAATCACAATGAGGAACTACTATTTTTCCTACCAATTAGAATACTGAGCAAAATAACCAAACTTTTGCAGGTTCAGCTTTTAAATACAGGTCATAATCTTATTTCTGAGTGCCAGTTCTTTGAAGGGCAGACTACTTTGCAAGTTAAAAAAAAATGTTCTCAGCTCTCAAATTCTCTCCTGAGTTTTTGCTGAATAAAAAGAACTTACTCTGTTGCCAGAGAAGGAAGTTTTTAATATTACTGCACAGCCGGGGTTGCCATTTGCTAAGGATTGGGAACTGCACACTGTTTCCTCTTCTTCCTATTTGCTAGTGAAGGGTTTTAAATAGCCACTCTCCTGTTTCAAGCCCAACACTGTTTATTTGATGTGTTTGGGGCAGATAACTTACTGTTTGGTTTACTGACCACAAGATGGTGATTCACTCTATTTGGACTTACTGGGGGAGTGGGGAGAATGGCTCATAGCCCAGAGATCCTAGAGTTTGAGGTGGATAAAACACTTATTTATTTATCTACTTATTTCTTTGAAACAGGGTCTTGCTCTGTCACCCAGGCTGGAGTGCAGTGATACAATCATAGCTCAATGCAGCCTCGAACTCCTGGGCTCAAGTGATCCTCCTGCCTCAGCCTCCTGAGTAGCTGGGACTACAGGTGTGCACCACTGTGCCTGGCTGGAGTGGATAAAATATTTAGTAACGGGGCCTTGGTGTGTTGGTGTGTCGCTCTAAGTGGAAAGAAGAATGCATGGACATAACCAATTCCAATGTGTTGCTGAATCTATTTCCAGGCTTTGTACAACAGTTTTTGACTTTAAAGATGACTCTGAGTTATCTCAGTTTGGTCTGGCATTTCTCAACCGTGGCACAATGGACATTTGCAGCTGAGTACTTCTTTGTTATGGCAGGAGGCTGCTTTGTGCACTGTAGGACAATTTAGCAGCACCCCTGGTCTCTACCCACTAGGTGACATCAGGATCTTCTGCTCCCCCCGCCAGTTGTGACATTCAAAAATATCTCCAGACATTGCCAAATGTCCCCTGGAGGGGCAGAATTGTCCTTGAGAACTATTGAGAACTATTGCTTCAGCCCAATGTGAGACTCCCCAGTACAACACCCCAGAAAATTCTAGCCTGTGCTTGATTGCTTCTGTTCCAGGTAACTCACTACTTCACAAAGTACCATCTCCATGATGAGATATCTCTGAGAAGAAGCACTATCTTCCTTAGAGTGAAATGGGGAGTGACTGCCATTGGGTGCAGGGTCTCCTTTTGAGGTGATGAAAATGTTTTGGAACTAGATAGAGGTGATGGTTGTATATAACACTGTGGATGTACTAAACGCCGCTAACTTTAAATGGCCAATTTTATGTGAATGTCTCCTTAATAAACAAAAAAGTGTGTTTTTGGCATTTATGGAGACCTCCCTACATCCCAGGCACTGGGGTAAATGACATACGATATTGCCTCAATGTGTTTTCAAGCAAGTTGGTGAGAGAGGTAGTCTTATCACCTCCAGTTCTACAGGTAAGAAAACAGGCTCAGGGAGGTTCAGCAAGTTGCCTAAGGTAACACAGATGGATAGGGTCAAGCCCAGACCTGCATCTCTCTGCAGGTGATACTGCACTGGTTCCTATGCCGGTCTCTTATTTTCCAGGAAAATTGGAAAGATAACAAGGAAGCCAGTAAAGCTGTGGTGAACTGGATGACTACGAAGGGACCTTTCCAATTCTAAGGTGGAAATTAAATAAGGCAATGCACACCTGCAAACTACAGTTTGTCTGTTCAGTTATTCACTTAACACATATTTACCCAATGTCTGCTATGTGCCAGGTACTGGGCCACAGAGGAGCTAAGACAGATGCAGTCCCCATCTGCAGCAGATGCTGTCAGTGTCCTGCTCACACCCTCAGCATCGGTCATTCCCACGCACACTGGCCTTCCCAAGTGCTAGTCCTAGCAACTCCCTGCCTGAGGGCTAGCTCTGGCCATTGCAGCCGGCTTGGCGCATGCAAAGGGTGGATCAGAAGGAGTGAGGAGTTAGTCCCTGTTGGCCAGGAGCAGCGCTCAATGACTGACTAGAGTTGGCGGATAAATAAACACCCCAGCTTCCCTGCTCCCAGGCTGGAATAAACACTGAGATGCATGCTCTGCACTGCCTCTGAGAGGTCCGCAGAAGGATTGAGCCTCATGTGCCCATAGTGGTAACTTATTAATATTTAACATCCATTACCGGCTGCCTCTCTTTCCTGCATCTCTGCTCTACTCTGATACTACAGCTCCCTGGGATTGCCTTCCCGATAAACTTCTTACACTCGAATTCTTGTTTTGGAGGCTGCATTGGGCACAGTAGACGACGAATGGAAGGGCCCACAAAAGTGTTTTCATTGTAATTCCTTTTAAAATCAGAACAAAAAATAGGAACAGAATAATAATGCATAATGTATAGCATTATGTATTATCTGTACTATACACATTCAATATTAAGATTAAAATTATTTAAATGAAAAATTCAGCCTGAATTATATTCATCTTCATACCAATGCAGGGTTTCTTTCAATTTTTTTTATTGTGGTGAAATACAGGTAACAAAATTTATCCCCTTAGCCATTTTTAAGTACACAGTTTAGCGGCATTAAGTACATTCATGTTGTCGTGCAACCATCACCACCATCCGTCTCTGGAAATCTTTAAAAATCTTGCAAAACAAAAACCTGGGAAAGGACCCCAAACCAAGGAACTACTCTCAGGCACCCTTCAGTCACGAGGCCATCACATCCTAAGCTCCAGAGCCGGTGAGTGTTGGCTCACTGGCAAAAGGGACTTGCCAAATGTGATGAAGTTAGAGGTCTTGAGATGGGGATGTTATCCTAGATTATACAGTGGCCCAGCAGATCACAGGGCTCCTTATTAAGAGCAGGCAAGAGGGTCAGAGTCAGAAGAAAGAAATTAATGATGTAAGCAAAGAATCAGATTTAGAGAGATATTTAAAGATGCTACTGCTGGCTTTGAAGATGAAGGATGAGGCCACAAGCCAAGGAATGCAGGCAGTTTCCAGAAGCCGGAAAAGGCAAGGAAATGAATTCTCCCCTAAAACCTTCAGAGGGACAGTGGACACCTTGATTTTAACCCAGTAAACCCATTTGGGACTTGTGACCTCCAGAATCGTAAGGTATAAATTTGTTTTTGTTTTTTGGAGACAGAGTCTTGCTCTGTTGCCTGGGCTAGAGTGCCATGGCATCAGCCTAGCTCATAGTAACCTCTAACTCCTGGGCTCAGGCAATCCTCCTGCCTCAGCCTCCCCAGTAGCTGGGACTACAGGTGTGTGTGGACCAACACGCCCAGCTAATTTTTCCTACTTTTAGTAGAGATGGGGTCTCACTCTTGCTGAGGCTGGTCTTGAACTCCTGAGCTCAAGGGATCCCCCCTGCCCACCCACCTTGGCCTCCCAGAGTGCTAGGATTACAGTGTGAGCCACTGCAGCTGGCCAATTTGCGTTGTTTTAAGCCACTAAGTTAGTGATATGCAGTTTGTTATAGCAGCGATAGGAAACTGGAGCAGAAATGAAAATGGCTGGAGCCCAAAAAGTGTTGGGTGAGTAGAGAGTTGTCTGGATGGCGGGGTAGCAGGAGGGAGAGGAGGGGTTGAGGTCAGATCTATCGCAGTCTTATGGGCCGTGGTAGGACTGCACTCTAGGAGTGATGGGTGCTGCTGGGGCTGGTGGTGGTGGTGCCTGCCCACTCCATAGCTGGAACACCCACAGAGATGTGTTTGTACGTTGCAAGGAGACACATCAGCAGGAGGCTCAGTCAGGAGGCTGGTTAGGACCACCAGGAAAGAGCTGATGGTGGGTTAGATTGGAAGATGGAGTGGGCTGGGGCAGGGGTGGGGGAACACAGAAGGATTTGATTATTAGGGGTAAAATCAACGGGACATTTTGGTGTGCAAAAATGCCTTGTCCTCATGCTTCACACAGTGGCTGGTCTTTGCTGATGCTATTGAATGATGTTGATAAAGGAAATCAATGAATGAGAAGAACGTGCCCAATATCTAAGGGGAAAGTTGCAGGGTCAAGTTTTGGGTTTTAAGGGCCAGAGGCACTTTTACCTTTGTGGACCCCTTTCTTCCATACAAAATTCTAAAAAAAAAATAAAAAAAAACTGCATCGATATACCTTATATGAGATACCTAGAATAGTCAAAGTGAGGGACAGAAAGTAGAATGGTAGTTGCCAGGGGATGGGGGGAGGAGGGAAGGAGAGGTTATTGTTTAATGGGTATAGAGTGTCCATTTTGCAATCGTTTTAAAGATTTCCAGAGATGGATCGTGGTGACAGTTGCACGACAACATGAATGTACTCAATGCTGCTGAACGGTGCACTTAAAAATGGCTAAGAGGGTAAATTTTGTGTGTATTTTACCACAATAAAAAGATGGAAAGAAAACCTGCATTGGTTATAAAGATGAATATAATTCAGGCTGAATTTTTAATTTAAATAATTTTAATCTTAATATTGATAATATAATTATATAACATAATGTGTATAGTATAAATAATACATAATGCTATACATTATATATTGTTATTCTGTTCCTATTTTTTTTGTTCTGATTTTAAAAGGAATTACAATGAAAACACTTTTGTGGGCTCTTCCCTGCAGTGTCTACTGTGCCCAATGCAGACGTTGGCCCTGGGAAGCTGGCGGCATGCAGGCTCTGCATTTCAAACCTTGGTGTGTGCGTTGGACTCCCCTAGGAAGCCCATTAGAAATGCAGACTTCTATGCCCTGACCCCTGAGATTCAGATTTCGCAGGTCCGGAGCATGGCCCTGGAACCCGCAGCACTGATGTGCACTGCAGGTGCTCTCATGCAGATGGTACCTGGATTGTTCTTTGGGGGCATGGGAGGACTTCTGTGGAGGAGGGAGCATCCCCACACTTTTTAAAGTCCAGATTGGCCCCTTACTTGTTGGGTGGCATTTACAGATCTTGCCAGCGCTCCATGCCTGTTTCTTCACCTCTAAGGTAGGGATGGTGACACCTACCTTATGGTGTCATTGAGAGGCTTGCTGGGTGCCCAGGATACATTCACATATGGGGCAGCAGCTGAAATCTCAGCTCTGAGGCAACAGGGTGAGGGGATTGTGCAAATGCTATTCGAGAACATTGTATGAGCTCCCGTGACAAACCAGGGCTGTGTCAGCAAGGCTGAGGGTGGCAGGGTGCTAAACCCCAGGGCAAGGCATTGCTTGCAAAGGGAGTATTTGCATTTCTGTGCAAGGTTTCTGGGCACCAGGATGGGCGAAGGTGTGGGCAAAGGAATGATCCCCAGCCCCAGGGAGGACTTGCAAGAGACTCAGAGGTCAGCAAGGTGCTTCAACTAATAGGAGACGCTGGCCCATGGAGGGAGAGGAGGTAGGGACATTTATTCCCCAGCGTCCACACTGCGGCATTGCAGTGCTGGCTGCTTCCAACTGCTAACAGCCCTTTCTCTTTGTCCTTTCAGAACCACAGGGGGTAAAGGCTGCCCACAGTTACTAGGGCCTTGGTACTGCACTATCCCTTGAGGTTTCCCTACTCCCTTCCTATACCTTTGCAAATATAGCCAATTCCCATTATCGATGGTAGTTATGTTCTATAAAGTCACCGCAAACATTGGATCAGCAAATACTGAAACCACAGCTCCCGGGGAAACACAGGGTTAGGTTCCTATGAACTTCTGGTCACAACATTTTTGTCAACTGATCAAGACATAACCTTGTTTTGTGTGTTTCTATTTCAAGACATCATATTCATATTTAGTATATACGGTAGATTCAACCACATTGAGCTCCCGGCCAGAGGCACTCTAACTCATGCCTGAATGAACCTTATCTTATATATGTATTTTCTCCTGAAGTCACATCAAAGCTTTCTTGTGCTCAGGGCACTACCCCTGGGGGCTACTTTAAGCAGCAAAATCATGAACAAAAAACACAAACATGCAAAAAAAGTGTGGCACTAAATAGACTGCAACAAGGACTCTTGTTCACTGTAAGAGAGCCGACACAAGAAGGCAGAGTGTCACCTTGTTTGACCTCAGCTGGGGGATGTGCACATAAGGCGGCTGAGAGTTTTCACGGCTCCGTGCATGCCTGCAAATGACTGTGAAAGCACCACCAGTACTGATTTGGAAGTTAGCAATAAATTTTAGTAAGTGAATTCACAAAGATGGAACCTTTGAATAATGAGGATCAACTGTGGTCTCTTTATTAAGCTTCCTTCAAGTCAAGTGTGCTGTCAGCTTCCTGTTGGTGTCCTCACTGGCACGGGGAGGAAGTGTCTTAAGAAGAATGGTTTGTGTTCTACTAAAGCTGTGACGCCCAGGCTTCAGGGTCCTTCCTGAGATAAGGGGGTTGGCTGTGATGCCCAGTAGTTGAGTCAGTTACAGCCGGTTTGAGCCCCAGCATGCATTCTGCACAGCTCTGTAATCCTGGGTGGGTGGCTCTTTTTTTCCCATACATTTCTCTCTCCAATGGGCACAATTTACCCCATCTCCAGTTGGTTGTTGTGGGGACCCCTGAAGATCCTGGTCCCTGCTTGCAGTGTGGAGCAAGAGAGATTTAAATCCTGCCTTACCCCTTGCTGGCTGTGTAGCCCTGGGAAAATGAGCTTACCTTTCTGAACTTCATTTCCTTCTCTGTAAAATGTTGCCACTAGTGTCCAGATAACTGGCTGGCTTTGCCAAAAAATGCCAATATTCTTGGCATATGTGCTGGCAGCTCCACGAGGGAGGGACACACCCTCATCGTATCCCTGGCACCGAACAGAGCCTCTGGCACCGAATAGAGCAATTGCTTAGGAGACATTTGTGGCTGTAATGAAGACCCCTTCTCTATGTATGCCACGCCCTGAGATCTTCCTGGGAAGAGCAGGTGATAATCACAGTTTAGTATGAGGAGGTCTGTGATAGGGTGTCCAAGAGACCACGGGAATACAGAGGAGGAACTGAGCTATGACTGCATGGGTGGATGCAATCAGGATAGGCTTCCTGTAGGAGGCCATGCCAGAGTTGCTCCCAGAAGGATGGTGTTGGCTGCGCTGGATCAACTTGCGACTTTCCCCAGGGCAGGGACTGCATCATCCCTGTTCACTGCTGCATTCTTAGCAGCTAGCTCAGGACCCTGGCACTTTGGAGGGTGAGGACAGAGCAGAGCTTTGAGGAGTTCTGCTTACAGCACAGGTTCTAGAGTCAGGGATGAAAATCCCAGCTTTGCTACCTACCACTGTGTGACCTTGGGTAAGCTGCATAACCTCTCTGTGCCTCAGTTTCCTCAACTGTAAAATGGAGATGCTAATCGTAACAGCTCATGTGCATCGAGGATATACTATATGCAGCCACCATGCTACAGGCCTTACACGTAAGAACTCATCTATCTTATTACTACAACCATTTGAGGTGGGTGTTTTAATGCTTCTCATTTTACAGGTTGGACAGATTGAGGCCAGAGAGGGACAGTGACTTGCCCAAGGCCACACTGCTTGAAATTGGGAAGCCAGGATTTGAATCCCAGCAATCTGGGGCCCAAATCCATCCTGTTAACTTCCAGGATACACTGCCTATAACTTGTAGGGTAAGTGATTCACATACAGTAAGTGCCTAATAAAGGACAATTAATATCTTTAATTAAAATTCCGTTAGAGGGCGATTAGAGGGAGGAGGAGTCGGGGCTAGGGAGCGCTATTGGGCTGGGAGACTGATTTCCGAGGGCCGGGCCAGCATCGCGGGCCAGCAGGCTGGGGCGGGGGCCGCGCCCATCACTTGGTGGCGGCGTCGGTGTCGCCGCGCGGCGGCGTGCCCGGGTCCCAGTCGTTGACCAGGCGCTGCGCCTGCTCGTAGCACATGTGCGGGTGGCGCTGGCGCAGGCGCAGGCGCACCACGTTGTGGTCAACATCGAACCCGATCTTTTTGCAGTTTAGGCTCCAGGTGAGGTTCTTCTGCATGGTGAGCAGCTCGTTCAGGTTCTTTTCCACGTGCGAGATGTGGCGCTGCAGTTTGTCTGTGCCCTGCAGAGGGGGGACGGCGGGGCTGCGCTGGGAGAGCGGTGAGCTGGAGCAGAGGGCGGGGAGCTATCGGGGGTGGGCGGGCACACCTGCGCCAGGTGTGCGTGTGGCGCGAGCACAGTTGAAGAGGGGCGGGCCTCTTACGGAGTGGGAGCGGGGGAGCACACCTGGGTGGGCTAGGTGTGTTTGAAAAAGAACCCGCGACAGGGCGGGCTGGGGGCACGGACCTGGGATGGGAGAACGTATCCGGGCAAGGTGTGCAAGAAAAAGGAGAGGGTGTGTGTGTGGGGGGGGGGGCGCACAGGGGTTGAGGGGACTTATTTGAACCAGGTGTGGATATTGAAGGGCCCCTCGTGGGCGAGGGCTGAAGGACAGGTAGACCTGGGTGAGGTGGTCTTACCTGGTCCAGATGTGCTTGAGGAAGGACACTTACCAGGGCAGGGCTGCGCCCAAAGAGTGCGAAGAGGCGCGGAAGAGGGACAGGGAGGGGACATACCTGAGCTAGGCGTGTGGCCTCGGGGAGTTGGGTGCCCACGTGTCTCTGGTACACGCGAACCAGGGGTCTGTCCAACTTTTCTCGAGTCTCTAGGTGACGTTTCGACAGAGGACCCTGGAGGAGTGCGGTGGGCGGAGCAGTGAAGCCAAGCCTACACGGCACCCTTGTCCCACCCCCGTAGACGCGTCCCCCAAACCGTACCTTGATGAGGCCGCGGGTGATGTACATCTCTTGCTTGAATTTCGTGCACCGGTGGATCGTACCCCTCATTAGTCCTACACTCATGTTTAGTCGTTCCTGGAGATGGAGGAGCGCAGGGGGATCACGCGGGCTTCCCGCAGTCCGGCTCTCACCTGGGCACTCTCGCACCCTCGCCCGCGGCCGCGCACGCGGAGCCCACCTTCAGCTCGCAGGTCTCCTGCATCTTCTGCGCCAGCGAGGCGCACACGCGGTCGCTGTTCTGTAATTGTTGCTCCCGGATCTCCGCTTCGTTCTTTGCCATTTCTACCAAGGTGTCATTGGACTCAACCAACAGCAGCTTGGCTTCGTTGAGCGCCGCGGCGCACTCTGCGAACGCACAGGGCACGCGTGGGGACACCAAGCCTCCCCTGTCCCAGACCCTGGCTGTCTGTGTCCCCCTCTCTGTTTTCAGGTGGTGGGGGGTCCCGGGCGAGGCGGCTTCATGGAGGGGCTGGGAGAAAGCCCAGGGGAGAGGCTGTCAGTGCGGGGGATCCTGCGAGTAACGTCTTGGGTTGGTTGCCTTAGAAGCAGAGCCTGTGAAAGACTGAGCTCACACCGTGTGGGGGGAAAGCCAGGCGATTACGTGGGCTCAGCTCCAGCTGGGCTCTCAGCCCTCCCATTTGGTCCAGGGCCATTCCCCACGGAAGGAGGCAGCTACGTGGGCGAGGGGGTGCACCAAATGTCAAGGGTGCCCGGGTGGGCACCAGTGACACCAGCTATAGTGGACTCCTTCCGGTGGCGCCTACCTGGGGTATAGGTGCCCACGGGGTCTGGAGGCGGCGTTTTCTGACCCTGAGTGCGTGGGGTGGGGGCGCGGGACAGGTTCACCCACGAGTGGCGGCCGGCCTGCTCTAGAACCTTGTCCAGCGGCTGGTTCATGAGGTCCACGGCTTGGAGCCTCTCCTTACAGCAGAAGGCCAGAGTGTCGCGGCAGGAGGCCAGGGCCTGAGGGTAGGGGAGGAGGGAGAAGGCAGAGTGTGAGCTGGGACGTTGCAGGGAGGTGGCTGAAAGTGATTTTTCTGCTGGGGCCTTGAGACTTACAGGCTGCAAAACATTTCTGCCTCCAAACTGACCCTCTCCAGGGGTCAGAGAGGGCGAGGAGGTGCGGAAAGGCGACAGGGAGGGGACGTACCTGAGCACCCCCCCCCTTTTAATGCTGGTAAAGGCTTTTATTTATGGAAATATTTATTTTTTATTTTTTTTATTTCAGCTTATTATGGGGGTACCCAATCCCCCGAGTCCAAGCCTCAAGCGTGTCCATTCCCCAGACAGTGCACATTGCACTCTTCCTGTAGGTATACACCCATCCCCTCCCCCACCCCCGTCCCCCCCAAGTCAGAACTTCAAGCGTGCCCATTCCCCAGACAGTGCACATTGCACTCATCATATAGGTATACACCCATCCCCCTCCTCCCACCCCCCCCCCCCTGTCAAATACACAATTGGTGTTATTCCCAAATGTGCACTTAGGTGATGATCAGGGAAACCAATTTTCTGGTGAGTACATGTGGTGCTTTGGAAATATTTTTTGAATAAATTTATTCTTTAATGTTCCAGAGAATTATTTTCTTTCATGAAATCTCTTTTAGGAATGACATGTCTGTGTCTCAAGAAAAATAAAAGATTTTTATTTTGTCTTTGGCCCACATCATGCCACACTTAAAGGTCCTCTTTATTTTCTATTGAAATTCCTTCTTTTTTTTAATCTCAGCATATTACAGGGGTACAAATGTTTAGGTTACATATATTGCCTATGACATAATTGTATGTATTTATGTTATACAACGTGATGTTTTGATATAGGTATGTGTGGAATGATGAGATCAAGCTAATGAACATGTCCATTACTTAACATACTTATCGTAATTTTTGTAGTGAAGTCATTTAAAATCTATTCTTTTCCAGTTTGCTTTTTTCCTAGCTTTACTGAGGTATAGTTGACAAATAAAAATTGTGTATATTTAAGGTGTACAATTTGATGTTTTGATATGTGAATACGATATGAAATAATCACAACCAAACTAACATATCCATCACCTCACCCAGTTCCCATTTTCTAAAAAAGAATTTTAAATTTATTTTTTTTTATTTTTTCTTTTTACTGATTTGTGGGGGTACATGTCCAGATTTGTTACATGGATATATTGCATAGTGGTGAAGTCTGGGCTTTTTGTGTAACCCTTACCCGATTAGTTGCCCATTAGGTAATTTCTCATCTCATTCCCCTCTCCCACCCTGCCACCTTTCTGAGTCTCCAATATCTATTAATCCATTCTGTATGTCCATGTGTACTCAGTATTTGGCTCCCACTTCTAAGTGAGAACATGCAATATTTCACTTAAAACAATGGCCTCCAGTTCCATTCATGTTGCTGCAAAAGATGTGATTTCATTCTTTTTAATGGCTGAATAGTATTCCCATGTAATTAGGTGAGGTACTGCCCAAAGCAATCTACAGAGTCAGTGCAATTCCTATCTAAATATCAATGTAGTTTCTTACAGAATTAGATAAAACAATCCTCAAATTCATATAGAACAACAACAACAACAACAAAAAAGAGCCCAAATAGCCAAAGCAATCCTAAGCAAAAAGAAAAATCTGGAGACATCACATTGCCTGACTTCAAATTATACTGCAAGGCTACAGTAACCAAAAATAGCATGGTCCAGGTATAAAAACAGGTACATAGATCAGTGGAACAGAGTAGAGAACCCAGAAATAAAGCCATATACTTACAACCAACTGATCTTTGACAAAGCAGACAAAAACATACACTGGGGAAAGGACACCCTAATCAATAAATGGTGCTGGGAAAATTGGATAACCATATGCAGAAGAATGAAACTAAATCCCTGTCTCACCATACACAAAAATTAACTCAAGATGGATTAAAGGCTTAAATGTAAGACCTGAAGCTATAAAAATTCTAGAGGAAAACCTAGGAAAATCTCTGTCAGACATTGGCCTAGGCAAAAAAAATCTATGACTAAGACCCTAAAAGCAAATGCAACAAAAACAAACACAAATGGGACTTAAACTTAAGTCCCTTCAGCACAGCAAAAGAAATAATCAACAGAGTAAATAGACAACCTACAGAATGAGAAGAAATATTCACAAACTATGCACCTGACAAAAGACTATTATCCAAAATATACAAGGAACTCAAACAACTGAACAAGAAATAATACAAATAACCTTATTAAAAAGTGAGCAAGGGACATGAACATACATTTTTTCAAAAGACAACATATACATGGCCAAAAAACATACGAAAAAGTGCTCAACATCACTAATCATCAGAGAAATGCAAATTAAAACCACAACGAGACACCATCTTATAGTCAGAATGGCCATTATTGAAAAAATCAGCACAATTCACAATTGCAAAGATGTGGAAACAACCCAAGTGCCCATCAATACATGAGTGGATTAATAAAATGTGGTATATGTATACCATGGAGTACTATTCAGCTATAAGAAACAATGGTGATATAGCACCTCTTGTATTTTCCTGGATAGGGCTGGAACCCATTCTACTAAGTGAAGTATCCCAAGAATGGAAAAATAAGCACCACGTGTACTCACCATCAAATTGGTTTCACTGATCAACACCTAAGTGAACATATAGGAATAACATTTATCGGGTGTCAGGCAGATGGAAGAGGGGAGGAGGGGATGGGTATATACACACCTAATGGGTGCAGTGTGCACCATCTGGGGGATGGACATGCTTGAAGCTCTGACTCAGGGTGGGGGCAAGGGCAATATACATAACTTAAACATTTGTACCCCCAGAATATGCCGAAATAAAAAAAAATCAAAAAACATTAGACGATGGTGAGAAAATGGAGAAAAGGGAACACTTATACGTTGTTTCTGGGAATGTAAATTAGTACAACCTCTGTGGAAAATAGTATGGAGATTTCTCAAAGAACTAAAATTAGATCTACCATTCAACCCAGCAATTCCAATACTGGGTATCTACCCAAAGGAAAAGAAATCATGGTATCAAAAAGTTATCTACACTCGTATGTTTGTCTCAGCACTATTCAAAATAGCAAAGATATAGAATCAACCTAAGTGTCAATCAGTCAATGACTGGATAAAGAAAATGTAGTGTGTATGTGTGTCTGGCCCTTTAAGAAAAAGCTCACTGAATCTAGAACTTCATCTAATGGAATCATACAATGTGCACTCTATATATCCAGCTTCTTTCTCTGAATATATCTTTGGGATTTATTCATTTAAAAAATAGATTTAAAAGTTTTTTCTTCCTTTTTTTTTTTGTTTTTCAGAGACAGGGTCTTGCTCTGTTCCCCAGGCTGGAGTGCGGTGGCATGATCATAGCTCACTGTAGCCTTGAACTCTTGGGCTCAAGTGATCTTCCCACCTGAGCCTCCTGAGTAGCTAGGACCACAGGCATGTGCTGCTATGCCCAGCTATTAAATTTTTTTTTTTTTTGTAGAGACAGGGTCTCACTATGTTGCTCAGGCAGGTCTCAAATTCCTGACCTCAAGCGAACCTCCTGCCTTGGCCTCTCAAAGTGCTGGGATTACGGGATTTTATTCATTAACTTAAATATTCATCAAGCCCCTACAGTATGCTGGGCAGCGTGCTAGTTGGTCAGGATGCAGTGGTCAGTAAAACAGGTCCAGTTCCTGCCTAAAGGAAGTGAGCGAGTCAGCATGTGCAGTCAAGATTGTTTAGCCTGAGAAATGGATTATCTGGAGGGGCACATAGGATCAAGAAAGGTGGACTTTTTATTGCAATAAAATAGATGTAGCATAAAAATTTGCCATTTTAACCATTTTAGGTTTACAGTTCAATGGCATTAACTACATTCACATTGTTGTGCCACCATCAATGCCGTCCATTTTCTGAACATTTTCATCATCCCAAACAGATCTGCACCCATGAAAAAATAACTCCCCCTTTGTTCATTAGTGAGAAGGCACCAACAGAGAAGGAAATATTAATGAGGCAAGAAGAGGTGGGTGCAGAGGTAGATAGACTTATAGGATTGACAGAGTAAAAATGAAAGAGGTTCCCTTTGGTGGCTTCCATGCATTGGGGTCATTGCAGAGTGAGGAAGAAACAGGGAGGTGTAGAGGTCTGAAGGAAGACAAGGGATGAAATAAGTTGTCCAATGGGACAGGGTGAGATCCCCAGGAAAGTTCTGATGGATACTTTGGAAGTTTGAATTCATGATTTTAAATTCAAACAAGTCTGCTTAGTGGTGGGCATTTTTCTCCAGCAATATCAACCCCAGGTCCTCTCCAGCAGCCTGTTTTCTATCTATACCTGTCTTTTCCCACCTTCCTACTTCCCTTTTTCTCTTTCAAGTCCTTACCTCCCATGTCCACTGTCATGGTCTTCTCCCTTGCTTGTTTCAGACTTCCTGGAAGGATTTCTCAGGAATCACCAGATTTGAAAGAATATGCCAATGGGTCAGGGAGTGCTTCCTCTTGAAGTTCAGCACCACGGACAGCGTCACACCAGCCCCCTAAATCCTACCTCATCCCCCAGCTTGTCCCTTTTCTTTGAATGCCCCTAGAATGTGATCTCTGCAAGGGCACGGTCAGTTCTGTCCTGTTCAATACTTTATCCCCAATGCCAAGTACGGTGCCTGGGACAACAGGGTGCTGGATTAATATAGGTCAAGGGGATAAGTCAAAAGCACACACAGGTTACCAGGTAATCCTAGCAGGTCCCAAAGGCTCCCTGAAATCCGGTGTTTTCCCATTTCCATTCATGTCCTCATAAAGAAATTCAGTGAGCAACCATGTCTAGCTGAAATTGACAAAGGTGGAGTCTTCAGAGTGTAAAGAACTAGACTCCAGATACCTGGGTTGAAACCACAGCCACACCAATGGCAGCTCTGTGATTCAGGTGAGGTCACCTCTCTCTGAGTCTCAATTTCCCCATCTCTCATGAAGAGATCATAGTTTCTATTCCACAGGAATGTTTTAAAGAGTTGATTCAATGACTGCACAGGGTTTGGCACAGAGTGGGTGTTCATTGTTATTTTGCAGCCCCGCTTCATCACTCATGGCCCCAGTTTTTCCATTTTGCAAAGTGGAAATGGGAAGTGAATATCAGGGCAGTGTGGGTTGAGGGATGTGCTGTTGTGACAGTCTCCATGTCAGAGCAGTTTGTTCATCAGGCAGCCAGGGATCCCCCTCCAGCCCTCGTAACTTGGCCCCAGGTACTCCGAACCTTGAGCAGGGCCTCTGATTTTTCCATATCTTCCTCCATTTTCCTCTTCATGTTCTTTAGCTCCTCTTTCTCCCAGGTAAGCATGCTGTCAGCTCTGTCAGGGATCTAGGAAACAAGGAGGGAATCTCTCACACCCTCGGGACAGGGCTGGAGAGATATTTCTCTTTTCAGGGTAGTAGAGGGTTTGCCAACCTCATAAACTCTGAGTCTGGAGGATGAAGTTGGGGGTACTCTAATCCTTTGGTGCTTTCACTCTCTGAGAAAGCTTGATCCTTTCAGGAGGCTCTCACTTGGGAAGGGTCTTACCCTCTGGAGTTTGGGGCTGGGGGTTTCTCCCTTTTACCAATAAGAACTCAGTGGACTGGGATGGAGGTGACTCAACTTGGGTGGGGGGAGTTGTTCTCACTCCCTGAGGCTGGGGGCTGGGCACTCCTTCCTCAGTGATGGTCTTATCTCCTCTGCCTAGCCAGAGATGGAGGGATCTCATCATGGAGGGTTTGCCTTTTAGGGTGTCTTACTCTTTGGATCTGGGGGCTGGGAGTAGGAAACCCACCCACTGGGTCTCATCTCTCCCCAGGGAGGCTGGAATGTTCCCACATTTTGGGGTTCACTTTAGGAGGGGATTTCATCAGGACTGGGAGTAGGGGGTCTCAAACTTTCTCCTTGGCCAGGGGCCTCACTCTCAGGTTCAAGGACTGGGAATCTGAAGGCAGGACTCTGTAGGCAGGACTTTTTTTTCTCAGATGAGGCCTGGGGAGGGTTCTCACTTCCTGAGGCTAGAGGGTTGGGTTTTATTTTACATTTTGGAGGGTTTCACCTTGGTTGGGGCTGGGGCATCAGCTATACTCAACTGGGAGTTGGAAGTGTGTTTTCACTAGGATCGGAGCATTGAGGGTCTCACGCTCTGCACCTGGCAGCTGGCTGGATGATTTTATGCTTGAGCTGAGGGCTGTGGGTTTTGCTCTTTGGGAAGACTTTCATAGAGTCTGACTTAGGAATCCCATCCTCTCTTCCTGGCTGGGAGATTGGGATGGTTTCCCCCTCTGCCGCAAGGAAGTGGAAGATCTTATCCTCTTTGGTGGGTCTCACCCTCAGGGACTTGGGGGTTTAGGCACCTCGTCCTGGGATGCCTTTCTTTCTCGTGCCTTTATTCACCGGAGTAGGGGCCTGAGAGGTGTTCTCTCTTTATGGGGAAGGTTTCTCCCAGGCTGAACACGCGGTAGTGGAGACCTCAGTCTTTGCGACTAGGCTTGGGGGTGGGGGACCCCACCTTCTCAGATTTGGGCCTGTAGCCCCGCAGCTTCACGCTCTGCTGGTTAATAAGCAGGCCCTTGCGCACTTCGCTGAGCCTGTGGTCGGTGGCCTCGCGCTGGCGCTGCAGCTGCCGCACCTGCCCATTGATCTGGTGCTGCGCGCGGCCGAGGCGGGCGGCGGTGAGGCGCGCTCCGCGCGCGTGCGCGAGCACCACCTCGGCCGTCTGCAGGGCGCGCGCGTCGCGGTGCAGAGGCAGCGGCAGTCTGGCGTGCCAGGCGGGTGGCTTCATCTTGCCCTTCCACAGCGTGACGCCCTCGCCCGGCGGCGGCTTCTCCACGTGGCCTCCACCTCGGAGCATCTCCACGCGGAAGCGCCAAGGCTGGATGTAGGCGGCGCGGCACAGGTGGTGCGCCACGTTCGGGTCCCGCACGCTGTCCTTGGGTTGCCACATGGCCACCGCCTCCTGCCCGCAGCGCTCAGTCACATGGTGCGCCTTCCTTGTTTTGGCCCTTGTGGCCTCGCGCCATGCTGGGGCCCCAACGCGAGTGTCCTGGCTGTGCTCAGCCGGGGGTGCCAACACGGGCATGGTCCCTGCTTGGTGCCCCGGACTGGCCCGGGATCCCCACGTTGAGGAACGGGGACCACTCCAACGACACACAACTCTTTCCTAGTCTGTAGAGCGAGTGAAATGAGAGTGCCTATCACCTTGGCAACGACGGAGGCAACAACGAAGACAGAATTCCAGAGGTGGGGGAGCGGAGAGACTGGGGGAGGGGTAGGATAGAGTCTTTGCTTTGGAGCCTGGCCTAGGGGCTTTGGAATTCTGATTCCTTTAGCAAGTCCCCATCCAGCAACCCTCCAGCAATATGGTCCTTACAGCTCTTAGGACACACTAAGCATTTTCCCATTTCTAAATTTTAAACTTGCTGTTCCCTCTGCACGGAATACTCCTTTCCATGTCCTTCCCATGGCTGGTTCCTTTTCAATCTTCACATTTTTCCTTGGCTGAGTTCTTGGTGTTCTTCAGGGAGGTCCCACCTCTTAGACAGTTTTTTCCTTGACTACTTAAAAGGAGCTCTTGCTACCGAGCAACGGGTTTGCTGCACAGCCGCATAGAAGCCAATAGTAGGGCGCCGGCTTTTGATGAGGAAAAGAGCTTTACTGCAAGTCGACTGGCAGAGAGACAGAAGGCAACGCTCCCCGATCTGGAGGGGTGGGTGGGTCAAACTGTTACGTTCCTAACTAGTCCCAGTGATGCCAATGCAGTGGGTGCGCCAGGCTGCTGCTGTTAACAATTAGGAGGTTAAGCCTTTGTCCTGTGGCACGTGCAGGGGCTACACGACTTGCAATTTTAGCTGTGTCATCTGTAACAACTTAAGCAATGGCTAATTGGCTAGAGTTGGTCCCACAGTTATACTCTCTTAGTTTTACCTTTCCTTTACTGTATTCATAGCACTCACAACTATCTGAAAGTATCTCGTCCATTTATTTGTTTACTTTTTAATTTTGGGGTCACCCCTTAGCTGCCCTAGAAGAATCTAAGGGCCTTGGGAGTGGGAACTGTGCTGGTCTTGTATTCTCACTGCCTGAAATGGTTCATGCCACATAGTGGGTCCTGAATAAATGTGGAATGAAGAACTAGAAGGCACTGATCACATGCTGTGACCATTTTATTTGTTCCTTTTTTTTTTTATATGAAATTCTCATAAATGAAACTAATGATTCTAAGGTGCACAAGTCAGAGGTGTTTGTACAACCGCCACTTGTATCTGGTTCTAACATTGTCATCGCACCCAAATAAAACCTCATCCGCATTAGCAGTCACTCCCATTCCCCTGTCCCCTCGGCTCCTGGAAACCACTCATCTGCTTTTCTGTCTGTATGGGTTTGCAGGTTCTGCACATTTCATGTAAATAGTGTCATGCAATATGTGACCTCTCACGTCTGGCTTCTTTCACTTGGCATCATGTTTTCAAGTTTCTTCTACATTGTAGCATGGATCAATGCTTCATTCCTTTTAATGGCTGAATAATATTCAGTTGTGTTTATTTACCATAATTTTGTTTATTCATCCAGCCAACAATGGATATTTATTTGTTTTTCGCTTGTGTCCTTTGTCTGCCTTCCACATCAGACTGTGAGCTTCCTGAGGGTGTTGACTTTGTCTCTCTTATATACCACTGCATCCCCCCATCCAGCGCCCAGCACAGATAGGAGCTCAGAGCAAGCACTCAATAAATATTTATTAAATGAGTATATGGGCGGAATGGATAAATGTTTTATTGTTGAGTGAATGAGAAGTGCAGAAATGAAGAAAGAATGAATGACCCTGCCTTTGCAACCAAAGGATCATTCAGTCACGGGGAAGAATAAGATGGACACCCAAAGGCTCCCAGGCCAGCCATGCTGGAGATTCACCCATTATGTTCTTCAGGGTGACCAGGAAGAGACGGGGGCAGGCTCGTTTCAAAGATTTGTGAGAATGTGTGTTTATTGCAGTCATTACCACTGGGACCAGTGTGGTATCCAGCTCAAAAAATCTTCACAAAGAGTCAAGATAGTGTCATGGTCAATATT
The DNA here is from genome assembly GCA_028533085.1 of Varecia variegata. NCBI lineage: Eukaryota > Metazoa > Chordata > Mammalia > Primates > Lemuridae > Varecia > Varecia variegata. Next base: position 84,149,971 of record CM052442.1, on the reverse strand, counting down.
CTGGAACCAGAGATCTGGGTTTCAAGTTATGATTCCAGCACTTACTGTGTGACCTTGGGCAAGTCACTTAACTTCTCTGTGCCATATTTCATCCTCTGTCAACTACGATGATAAGATTGTGGCATGGATGAAATGAGTTAATATGAGTGAAATGCTTAGCACTGTAGCTGACATATAGCAAGTAGGATGCAAGTTTTTACTTTGCATTTTTGTTAACTGAATGAACACACAAATGAGCTATTTCAAAACCAGGAAGTATGGAGAGGGTTTCACGAAGAACCAGGGAGACTGCTCAGGTGGGACAACATTCTGCATTCAGTCATCTACTTTTTGCTTTGTTCACATCATTGGGTTAGTTTACTGCCTGGTAGGTATATGGTGCACCTCTACTGGGCAGAATTTGTGCCAAGCTACCTCGGAGATACCTGAGAAGCTTTCTTGATCCCTACCTATGAGGATTTTGACTCCCACATGACTCTCTGGTGAAATTCACTAGGGCTATGAGTGGAGGTGCAGTCCATCCCATTCCAGTTTTTTTTGGTTCAACACATTCACACCAACACATTGCTAGTGTATAATACTGTTGTCCAAGCATTGAAATTGGTGCAGACCATTGCTTAATCTGGCCAACTTCTCTTCCTTTCCATCTCCCAAACCCAGTTTTGAGTCTCCATATCAAATTCTAAAAACTCACCTCTAGCCCACTGTGGATACTTCTCTGGTGTGACATGTATGCCTGCATTTGAGCAATAGGTGAAGCATCTTCTGCTCTGCTGTGAAAGCCTGCTGGCCAGCCTGGGGTGGCAGGGGTTTGGAAGGAACCAATGATCACGGGGCTGGGATTATCTCTCGGTCGCCAGGAGATTCAACTATGTGTGACTGAACAGAAATGATGACATGGGAACTATGCTACAGTGACATATACAGAAGCCTGAGAGGTAGGGAAATAGCTCATGACTCTTTAAGCCCAAATACTTCTCTTAAGCTATTGAGCCTGTTTTTATGCTATGAAAGCATAACGTAAAGTAAAACGTGCAAAAGGGAGAAAAACATAATGAAGAAAATAAGAATCATTTTTGATTTTACTAGCTAGAGGTATCTATTCTGAACTTGCTCTTGTTTAACCATTTCCCTATATACTTCTCTCTCTCTCTCTCTTTCTCCCTCTGTGTATGCACTTATAGTTGTACACATCTTCCTCCTCCCAAATATTTCTAACTCAGGCCAATGGGGAATTATATTTCTTTTTGAAATTAGCTCTCGAATTTTTATAACAAAGGATGCTTTGCAGAAATTCCTTTTTGGAGCCATGTTTGCTGGGGCAGCCTGTTATATATACCGAGTAATGCAAAATAGGGAGAATTCTGCCCTTGGGTGAAATAGAGTGAAATTGAAGGATGGATTAAGAAGGAGAAGCTTCTAAAACTTCTATCTTTTCTTTCTTCTTTTTTTTTCTTTTGCTTTTTTGGGTACTATATGGAGATGCCCTTTGCTCTGAAATCTTGGCAGGTAATTATCAGAGACCCCTTTTTAGGTTCCCCGATGTCTTCCCTTCTGGGGCACCAGGTTCTACTTTTAGTAGGTGCCCCCCTTTCTCTTGGAGATAATCACATCAGTTGGTCTCTCATTCCAGGGGGATATGACCTAGAATCTGTTTTGTCTTTGAGAAATGAGGTCGCGTTTCTGGTGGAGGTGTCAGGAGACGGTGGGAAGCCCCAGGCTGGGAGAGGAGGTGCTTCCTGGTTCTTCCCGGGTCACCTCCTGCGAAGGTGGTGACTGTGCTGGTCAGTGAGTGACAAGGACCAGTGTGTATGGCTGTACCACTCCCCTGCCCCCATCAGTCCCCTGAAATGGCCCAGACAACCATCATCAATGTCCTTTAGTTTTTTTAGAGTAATAGATTTTATTTTTTGAGATGTTTTAGGTTTACAGAAAAATTGAACAGAAAGTACATAGTTCCCATATACCCCCTCACACTTCCCTCTGACCCCCGTTTCCCCTATTATGAGCAGTTTGCATTAGAGTGGTACATTTGTTACTGCCAAAGGGCCGAGACTGATGCATTATTATTGACTAAAGTCCGTAGTTGACATCATGGTTCACTCTTGGTGGTGTACATTCTATGGGTTTTGACAACGTATTATGACACATATCCGCCACTACAGTATAATAGAGAATCACTTCACAGAGACAACTTTCATTCTTCCCTCCCCCGAACCCCTGAACTTTTTCCTGTCACTTTTGCCTTTTCCAAAATGCCATATAATTGGAATAATATAGTCTGTAGACTTTTCAGATGAGCTTCTTTCACTAAAATGTTACTATCCATACTGTCTCCAGACCAGTGGCACCAGTCATATTTGGGAGCTTGTCAGACATGCTGAACTTAGCATGTCCTTCTATAATTGGGAAAGTCCATAGTTTTTTTTTTCTCCATCTTGTTTAACTTGACCCCCAGGTAGCACTTGAAATTGTCAACCCTCTGAAACTTGAATTCCCTCCCCTATACTCTGTGACACTATTTCTTTTCACTTCTATCCTGTGTCTTTCACCAGCTGGATGTCTGCCACCCACCCCTAAAATACAGTTGTTGATTTTTTTTGGTGGGGGGGTGAGTCAGGCAATCTTGAAGATGACCCTGAATGGTCCCAACCTCCTGGTCTTCACACCCTGTGTAATCCCCTCCCTTTGAGTGTGGGCTGGACCTAGTGTCTCTTTTCTAACCGAGAAAGAATATAGCAAAAGGGATGGGATGGCGCTTCTGAGGTTAGGTTTCAGAGAGATGCTTGTTTTGCTCTCTCCTGTTTTCCCTTTCACGTGTTCACTCTGAAGGAAGCCAACTACCATGTTGTAAGCAGCACAATGAGCAAGCCCATGTGGCAAAAAAACTGAGGGCATCCTCTGGCCAATGGCCAGCAAGCACCAAAAACCCTCCAGTCTGATATCCCACGAGGAACTGAATCCTGCCAACAACCATACGAGTAGCTCAGAGGCAGATCCCTCCCCCAGCCTACCCTTCAGATGAAACAGCAGCCCCACTTGACATCTTGTCTGCAGCCTGGTAAGAGACCCTGACCAAGCCAGAGGACACAGCTAAGACATGCCCAGATTCCTGACACACAGGAACTCATATCATTATGTGTTATTTTAAGCTGCTAATGTTGGGGATAATTTGTTACGCAGCAACATCTAACTCATACATCAGGTTTCTTTAGCAACTTAAGCGATGGCAAATCAGTGTGAGCTGGTCCTGTGGTTATAGATTCATACAATATTTGTCCTTTTGTGTCTGTTTTTTCTTTCACTTAGTCTGATGTCTTCAAGGTTCATCCACACTGTAGCATGTAGGCATGATTCTAACTTTGAACTAGGAAAGATAGCCCCACTTGGAAAGCAATCCACCAACTTTTTTTTTTTTTTTTTTTTTGAGACTGAGTCTTGCTCTGCCACCTGGGCTAGAGTGCAGTGATGTCTTCATAGCTTGCCTTCAACCTCCAACTCCTGGGCTCAAGTGATTTTCCTGCCTCAGCCTCCTAAGTAGCTGGGACTGCAGGTGTGCATCACCATACCTGCTAATTTTTCCATTTTTTGTAGAGACAGGGTCTTGCCCTTGTTCAGGCTGGTTTCAAACTCTTGGCCTCAAGTGATCCTTCTGCCTTGGCCTCCCAAAGTGTTAGGATTACAGGTGTGCACCACTGGGACTGGCCAGTCCACCAACATTTTAGTGGTGATTTTAAATAGGATTTGGGTGATTTTTTTCTACAGTGTTTTCTTCTATACTTTCTGCATTTTTCAAATTTTCTACAATGAATATGTATTACCTTGGTAGTAAAATAATTTTAAAAAATCTCTGCCCTCTTTTCCTTCTCTGTCTCTTCCCCATTAATGACATTGCTATTCTGTGTTCCTTTCTGGGGTACCCCAGCTCCTGGATCTACCACTGAGGACACTTCTATTACTGTACTCTACTTTTTTTAAAAAAATGTCAAGTTTTATTTTTGTTTATACATAAGCAACCTAATACAATTATTTACATCAACATTGGGGATCTGGAATTAAAATTTTTTTTTAATTAAATACATTTTAAAAATTGACAGAGAAGGCCAGGTGCAGTGGCTCACGCCTGTAATCCTAGCACTCTGGGAGGCCGAGGTGGCGGATTGTTTGAGCTCAGGAGTTCGAGACCAGCCTGAGCAAGAGCGAGACCCCGTCTCTACTAAAAATAGAAAGAAATTATATGAACAGCTAAAAAATATATATATAGAAAAATTAGCCGGGTGTGGTGGTGCATGCCTGTAGTCCCAGCTACTCGGGAGGCTGAGGCAGTAGGATTGCTTGAGCCCAGGAGTCTGAGGTTGCTGTGAGCTAGGCTGATGCCACGGCACTCTACCCCAGGCAACAAACAGAGTGAGACTCTGTCTCAAAAAAAAAATTGAGAGAGAAAATTGTATGTATTTACTGTGTACAGCATAATGTTTGAAGTATAAATGCATTGTGCAGTAACTAAATCTAGCAAATTAACATATGCGTTGCCTCACATAGTTATCATTTTTGGGGTGAGAACCCTTTGCATCTACTCTCTTAGCATTTTCAAAGATACAATATATTATTAGCTATAGTCACCATGTTGGATAATAGATCTCCTGAACTTATTCCTCCTAACTGAAATTAATTTGGTATCCTTTGAGCAACTTCTCCCCAACCCCCGACCCCAACCACTCTGGCCTCTGGTAATCACCGTTCTACTCCCTCTAAAAGTTGAGGTCAACTTTTTAAAACTCCCCATATGAGTGAGATCATGCAGTATTTGTCTTTCTGCACTTGGCTTATTTCACATAACATCATGGTCCTCCAGGTTCATCTGCGTTGTTGCAAATGGCGAGACTTCCTTCTTATCTTATGGCTGAATGGTATTCCATGGTGACTCAACTCTACTTCTAATTGCCTGTTTATTTTTCTGCTTCCTCTCCTAAATACCTGTCTAGAGGGAAGTCTAAGCAGGAACTAGGGACATACTCCAGCTGGGTAATTTGAGAGAAATTTGGGCAAGGTGTGGTAGGGGGTAAGGAAGCCATGCATGATTGCAGGACGGGTGTGGGGGCAACCTGGAGCTAGCAGCACCTGGGAGTTGTTAACACCCCTGGGCAGAAGCAGAGAGGGAAGGGAGCTGTCCCTCTTGAAACCTGGAAAGGGCTGCCTGCCAGGACCTGTGGGCTGCAGTCTAGGGCCAATCTGCAGGGAGCATGCAGGGAGGGACCCAAAGGAATAAATACTCTGGTCTCACTCTCCTCCACCCCTCTGGCTGTCTGCAAGGGCTTTTCATTTCTTGCACACAGCCAGGAGCCAGAGAGCAAGGGAGCCTGCTGGTGTGATCCACAAAGGTCAGTGTGCCTGGACACAGAACAGAGGGAGGACACATGGAGAGTGTCTCTGAAGGCCATATGGAAGGTCTCCAACATCATTTATCACCAAGACAGAGCTCTGAGGGCAGTGCAATGCCAGGCACAAAGGAGATGTTAATAAAATGTTGAGTAAAGAATCATACATTGGAAGGAGACTGATTTTTTTTTAAAATTGTAAAATACAGATAACATAAAATAGGCCATTTGAAAGTCTACGATTCAGCAGCATTTAGTACATTCACAATGTTGTGCAATTGTCACCACTATCTAGTTCAAGAACATTGTCATTGCCTGGAAAGGAAACCCCATATCCGTTAGCTGTCACTCCCCATCCCCTTGTCCCTTCAGCCCCTGGCAAACACTAACGTGATCTCTGTCTTTATGGATTTACCTGTTCTGGATATTTTATTTAAATATAAATGCAGACTGGATTTGAGAGGGAGGGTACTTAACCCCTTCATCTCTGACTTTTCCCTTCTTTTCTTCCCTGAAATTCCGCATGTGCTTTTGGACACTTCACTCACGTATCAGGCCACTCTGGTAATGAAGGAAGGGGTGGATCAGAAGAGGGAGACCTGGCCCTCCTCCCCTCTCCTCTGCTCCCTCTGGGGCTCTGGGAATGCAGGGGAAGCTGCTAGCCGATAATGAGACCCCTCTCTCCCTTAATGACTCTGGGGGCTGCGGGGATGCCGCAGGCCAGCTCTGCCCTAATTAATTAATAGGGAGAGTCTCCCACAGAGGAATTAGCCTCAATTCCTCTGTCTCAGGCTCCACCTTGCAGCCGGGGCAGTCATCTGGGACAGCCTGGGGTTGCTCCGTCTGAGCTGGCCTTGCTCTCCTAACACTGCTGCCAGAGGTAGAGCCATGGGTCAGGGTGGCCCTGGGGAGGCCAGAGGTTTGAGCCAGACACACGTGGGCTCCGGTCCTGGCCCCACTATTTGTTAACCCCGTGGGCTGCTACTTAACCTCTTTGAGCTTCTTCTACACCTGTACAATAGAGCCAGTAACCTTTACTATGGAGAAATCAGGGACTCATATGGCCAGGGTGAGGGTAAGGAACGTGCCCAGCATGTAACATGTAAGGGAGCACCAAAAAACCCTCTAATTAAACTAAATAATATTCCAATGGCAATAATTTAAAAAATCCCACAAAATTAATGCAAAAAGTCCACAGCGAACAACACATCAATATGTTCAACACAGAATCAGTCCGAGTGTTGAACTGAGCCCTACAGAAGCCTGAAGCAGGAGGAAAAAAATTAGAAATTTTGATCCTGTCTTGAACATGTTGATATTTGTTCACTGTGGATTTTTTGACATTCATTTTGATTTAAAAAATATTGCATTGAAATATTATGTCTCTTAAATACTGAGTTTTTTGGTACCCCCTTTTGTTTTTATTGAGGTGAAATTCACATCACATAAACCCTTTTAAAGAGTATAATTCACACTGTTGTGCAATCACCATCTCTATTTAGTTCCAGAACTAGTTTTTCCTCACCCTAAAGGAAACCCCATCCCCATTAGCTGTCACTCGCCACTCCTCCTCCCCCAACCCCTGGCAACCACCTATCTGCTTCCTGTCTCTATGGATTTACCTATTTTGGATATTTTGTATAAATGAAATCATACACTATGTGGCCTTTTATGTCTGGCTTATTTCACTGAGCATAATGGTTTTTTATTTTAGGTGTATTTTAAAAATTATTCTTATTTTTAAATTTTATTTAAATTGTATGTATTTATCATGTATAATACAATGTTTTGAAGTATACATACAGCATGGAATGGCTAAATCCAGCTAATTAATATCTGCATTGCCTCACGAACTTATTTTTGTGGTGAGAATACTTAAAATCTACTCTCTTAGTGTTTGTCAAGAATATAATGTTATTATTTCTAACTGAAATTTCGTATTCTTTGACTAACATCTCCCAATACCCTTAATTGCCCGCCTCAGCCCCTGGTAACCACAGTTCTGTTCTAAACTTCTATGAGCCCAACGGTTTTAGATTCTACACATCAGTGAGATCATGTGGTATTTGCCTTTCTGTGCCTGGCTTATTTCACTTCACATAATGCCCTCTGGGTTCATCCATATGTTGTCACAAATGACAGCATTCTCTTCTTGTTTAATGGCTGCATAATATTCCATTGTGTATATATGTCACATTTTCTTTATCCATTCCTCTACCGATGGACACTTAGGTTGCTTCCATATCTTTTCTTTCTTTCTTTTCTTTTTTTTTTGAGACAGAGTCTCTCTCTGTTGCCCAGTCTAGAGTGCTGTGGCGTCAGCCTAGCTCACAGCAACCTCAAACTCCTGGGCTCAAGCGGTCCTCCTGCTTCAGCCTCCTGAGCAGCTGGAACCACAGGCATGTGCCACCATACATGACCAATTTTTCTATTTTTTTTTTTTTTTTTGGTATAGAGGGGGTCTCATTCTTGCTCAGGCTGCTCTCAAACTCCTGACCTCAAGCCATCCTCCCGCCTCGGCCTCCCAGAGTGCTGGGATTACAGGCATGAGCTATGGAGCCCAGCCATTGCTTCCATATCTTGGCTGTTGTGAATACTGCTACAATGAACATGAGAGTGCACATACTCCTTTGAGATGCTGATTTCACTTCTTTTGGATATATACCCAGTAGTGGGATAACTGGATCATATGGTAGTTCTAGTTCTAATTTTTTGAGGAACCTCCATACTGTTTTCCATTAATAGATTTACCGATTTACCTCCCCACCAGCAGTGCTCAATAAGTCCCTTTTCTCTGCACCCCCGCCAACACTTACCTCTTGTCTTTTTGATAACAGCTATGCAAAAAGGGTGAGGTGATATCTCACTGTGATTTTAATTTGTCTTTCCCTGATGATTCATGATCCCGAGCATTTTTTTCATGAACCTGCAGCCATCTGTATGTCTTCTTTTGAGAAATGTCTATTAAGGTCCTTTGCCCATTTTAAAATTGTTTTCTGAGAATAACATCGTTGAGGTTTATCTATGTTGTGGCATGAATCAGTGCTGCCCCCATACATTCTGCACGCACAGCTAGTCCCTCACCCTCCTCCAAGCCCTGGAGAATCACAGCAACTGACTTTTATTGAGCCTCTCCTATGTGCTTCTCCTTGAGCCTCACTATGTCCACATGGGGTAGTTCCTGTCATTCCAATTTTGTGGATGAAACAAGCTTGGAAAAGTTAAACAACTTGCCCTAAGCTGCAGAGGGGAGAGTGGAGTTCAAACTCAGGTATTCCAAACCAAGGGTCTGTGCCCTTAAAATGTGTCTCTAGACTACCCTGGAAGCCTCTGGCATGGAAGGGATGTTTAGTACCTGCAAGGAATTGGGGTCATGGGAATAGTTTAGGTCACCCATATTCAAAAAAGGCAGGCTCTTTTGCATGTGACATCCATTTGTTGAAGACACTCTCCATTCCCCATTGTGTTCTTGGCACCCTTGTCAAAGATCAGTTGACTGTATATGTTTGGGTTTATTTCTGGGCTCTCCATTTTATTTCATTAGTCTATGTGTCTGTTTTAATGCCAGTGCCGTGCTGTTTTTTGTTTTCCTTTTTGTTTTGGGACAGAGTCTCGCTCTGTTGCCAAGGCTAGAGTGCAGTAACATCATCACAACTCACAGCAACCTCAAACTCCTGGGCTCAAGTGATCCTCCTGCCTCAGCCTCCCTGGTGGCTGAGACTACAGGTGAACACTACCACCCAGCTCATTTTTCTATTTTTTTGTAGAGACAGGGTCTTGCTCTTGCTCAGGCTGGTCTCAAACTCCTGGCCTCAAGTGATCCTCCCACCTCGGCCTCCCAAAGTGCTAGGATTACAGGAGTGAGCCACTGTACCCGGCCCTGCCATACTGTTTTAATTATTATATTTTTGTAATATATTTTGAAATCAGGAAGTTGGATGCCTCCAGTTTTGTTCTTCTTTCTCAAGATTGCTTTAACTATTTGGGGTCTTTTATAGTTATAAATAAATTTTAGAATTTTTTTTCCCATTTTTGTAAAAAAATGCCATTGTGATTTTGATAGGGATTATATTGAATCTGTAGATCACTTTGGGTAGTATGGACATTTTAACAATATTAACTCTTCAAATCTGTGAACACAGGGTGTCTTTCCATTTATTTGTGCTTTCTTTAATTTCTTTCATTGATGATTTGTAGTTTTCAGTGTACAAGTCTTTCACGTTCTTGGTTAAGTTTATTCCTAAGCATTTTATTCTTTTTAATGCTATTGTAAATGGGATTGTTTCTTAATTTCCTTTTTGGATAGTTCATTGTTAGTGTATAGAAATGCAAATGATTTTTGTGTGTTGATTTTTGTATCCTGCAACTTTACTATATTCATTTATTAGTTCTAACTTTTTTTTTTTTGGTGGAGTCTTTAGGATTTTTTTTACATATAATGGAATGTTATTTAGTCTTAAAAAAGAAGGAAACACTATTGTATGCTACTGCATGGATGCACCCGGAGGATATCATGCTAAGTGAAAGAAGCTAGTCACAGAAGTACAGATACTACATGGTTCCACTGATATGAGGTATATAAAACTGTCAAACTCATAGATACAGACTAGAAAGGTGGTTGCCAGGGGCTGGGCTGGGGAGGGAGGATGGGAAGTTTTATTTAAGTCACAGAGTTTCAGTTATGCAAGTTCTAGAGATAAGTTCTAGAGATCTGCTATATAACATTGTGCTTATAGTTAATACTGTATTATACACTTAAACGTTTGTCGAGAAGAAGGTGGATCTCATATTGATTGTTCTTACTACAACTGAAAAACAAAAACAAAATAAAAATGGCAGGCTCTGCCTGGGGCCAGACTAGTTTCCCCAAGTTGTTTGCCAAAGGCTTTCTAGTTGGGCTTTCTGATTATTTTTTTTCCATAGGACTTATGACATCTGACAATGGTTTGCAAAATGCGGTCTGCAAATCCCTGGGATGAGGTGTCCCTGAGGCCCTTTAGGGAATCTGCAAGGCCAAAACTATTTTAATAATACTATGGTATTATTGGCCGTTTTGCACTGTGTTAATCTGTTCACTGATGGTGCAAAAGCAGTGGGGAGTAACAATGTCTGGCATGTAAGTATGAATCAGGCTGTACCAGGTCATTATGTTCCTCATTGCCACTCACTCACAGTTTTAAAAAAAGCCATTTTACTTTAGCATGTACTTGATAAAGCATTTAAAATTATTCATCTTCTTAAATCTCAACTCTTGAGTACATGCCTTTTTAGTACTCTGTGTGCATAAAGTATGCATAAAGCATTTTGCTACACACTAAAGTACTCTGGTAGCTGTCTCTAGGAAAAAAAACCTTCTAGTGTGATTCTTTGAATTGCAAACCTAACTAGCCACTTTTTTCATGGAATACTATTTTTAGACAGACAAACATTGGTTATTCTGACATGGATATCTGGTGGATAGTTTTGCAAAACTGAAAGATATGTATCTGTCACTTTAAGGAAAATAAGGGACAGTCTTTATTGTCAAGGATAAAATTTGAGCTTCTAAGTAAAAATTCGAATTTTGGAAAACTTGTATTCATTATTGTAGTTTGGACAGCTTCCCAACACTTAAAGACTTTTGGTAAGATGGATGGTGATATTAACAAATGTGGCTTTTTGCTATTGAATAATGAAATGTATTAACATTTGGAAGATCTGTGTAATTCAGTGAACTAATATTTTTCAAATGACAAATGCATGAGGTTTCAAAATCATGCATGGGTAGAAACTTAGCTTGATGGATTTCAGTGTAGAGTTCAAAAAGTTCACCGACAGAGCTTCAGATTCCACATCATAACTGTCCTTTAAGAAACCCAAATGTGTAACATTTTAGTGTAGTCTACAAGAATAGCCAGTTACCTACAAAGCTGATTAAAGTACTCTTCCCTTTCCAGCTACCTATCTGTGAAAGGCCGAATTTTCTTCCTGTATTTCAACCAAAACAACACACCATGACAGATTCAATGAGGAAGCAGCTACAGTCAATTCCCATTATTGTCGGTAGTTACGTTCTATAAAGTTGCTGCAAACACTGAATTAGTGAGTACTGGACCTTTGCTTTTAGGGGGAAGTAGAGTTAGGTTTCTGTGAGCCCCTGGTCATAACATTTTTGTCCACTGATGAATACATCACCTTGTTTTATGTGTGTTTTTCTGTTTAAAGATGTCTTATTTAATACGTATTGTTCATGCATTAACATTAAGTTCATGGCCAACCGTACTTTGTAAGCCATGCCCGGATGAAGCTTATCTAACACACATATTGTCTCTGTAAGGCACAGCACAGCTTTCTAGTGCTTAAACACACTAGACAGCACTTCAACACTGTGTCTGGGGGCCATTTTAAACAGCAAAATCAACAGAAAGCACAATAGTTAGAAAAGCTCGGCACTAAATAGACCACGAAAAGGTTCACGATATGAGCTGGAAAAAACAAGAAGGCAGAGGGGGCCACCTTGTCAGAAGCACGTGTGGGGCAGTTCAAATTTTTCAACGCTCTGCACATGCTCCAGAATGACTGAAAGCTCCGTGAGTATTGATTTTGGGGTTACACATACATTTTAGCAAGTGGGCGAATTATAGAATCCATGAATAATGAAGATCAACTGTGTGAAAGTTCCACTTTCTTTTTTTTTAAAATTAAGCTGGACATTAAAACAATTTGAAAAAGTGTAAAGCAATGTTCCTCTTCTCACTAATTGTTTTTTTTCTCATTTTGGAAAATATAGTTATTTTTCATAAAAGTAGGTTATTTAATGTTAACAGGTAGTGGGGTCCTTCTTGTTATGTTAAAATGAATCAATATTTAAAACCTTTTTCAGTTTCAATTTCTTTTTTTTCTTTTTTCTTTTTCTTTTTCTTTTTTTTTCCAGACAGAGTCTCGCTCTGTCGCCCGGGCTAGAGTGCCGTGGCGTCAGCCTCACTCACAGCAACCTCAAACTCCTGGGCTCAAGCGATTCTCCTGCCTCAGCCTTCTGAGGAGCTGGGACTACAGGTGTGTACCATCATGCCCAGCTAACTTCTTTTTCCTATTTTTAGTTGCCTGGCTAAGTTTTTTTCTATTTTTAGTAGAGACAGGATCTCGCTCTTGCTCAGGCTGGTCTTGCACTCCTGAGCTCAAGCGATCCTCCTGCCTCGGCCTCCCAGGGTGCTAGGATTACAGGTGTGAGCCACCGTGCCCAGCCCAATTTCAGTTTCTGATACAGTAAAGATTCATAGGTATAACCTATATAATCAAAAGCTCTTTGGGGTCCTCCATAATCTTTCTTATTAAGGTACAGTTTTAGATTTACAGAAAAATTGAAAACATAGTAGTAGTATAGCAAGATCCTATATACCCCCTTGACTTAGTTTTTCCTATTAATACTGTCTTTCATTAGTATGGTACCTTTGTATAATTACCATATTGTAATAGTGATACATTATTATACTGGCACATTAAGTAAATATTATTGATATAGATATATTATTATTAACTAAAGTCCTTACTGTATTTAGATTCTTCTATTCCAGGATCCCACATTACATTCAGTCATCTTGTCTCCTTAGGCTCTTCCTGGCTGTGACCGTTTCTGAGATTTTCCCTGTTTTGATGGTTTGACGGTTTTGAGGAGGACTGGGTAGGTGGATTGCAGGGTGCGGCTCTACTGGAATTTGTCTGCTGTTTTTCTCATGGGTAGACTTGAGTTATGTTTTTTTGGGATCCTCCCTGATTTTTTTAAGAGTGTAAAGGGGGCCGGGTGCAGTGGCTCACGCCTATAATCCCAGCACTTTGGGAGGCCGAGGTAGGAGGATCACGTCAGCCCAGGATTGGAAGCTGCAGTGAGCTATGATGAGGCCACTGTATTCCAGTCAGGGTGACAGAGCCAGACTGTCTCTAAAAACAAAAACGAACAAAAAAACCAAAAAGAGTTCCAAGGCCCAATAGTTTGAGGACTGCTGCTATTTTATTTCCTTATTATTTTGTGTAATAGAGGAAGCAGGCTGTCGTCTTGCCTGCTGAATCTGCAGCTGCCAGCCCAGCCTGCTGCACAGTGGATGCACAGTAAATATTTGTGTAGTGGATAAGCGTAAGTGCTAGGAGCTCAGGGGCAGCTGCGGACTCAGAGAAAGATGCAGAAGCATCCAAACACAGCCAGTGACTGAAGCAGAGGGAGCGAGGAGGTTGCAAGCGGGGTTTGCCAGAGAGGCCCAGGGGACCCTGACTTCTAGGGCAGGGGTTCAACCTCAGCCATACATTGGAATTATTAATACTTGCGGAGCATTAAAATATACTGATGCCTGGGTCCCACTCCTAGGGATGCTGATGCCTTTGGGCAGCCGGGTGTGGCTTAGGCATCAGGATTTTAAAAAGCCCTCCTGGCGAGTCTAAGATACAGCTAAGTTTGAGAATCACCTGTCTAGGAGCTGTTGTCAAGAAGCAGAGCCAGGACTGTGTGGATAAAAGAGTTGGAGTTGGGGCAGCTGCCTACTGAACCTCTCTGATTGCCTGTCCGCTTATCTGCAAATAGAGGAAGTGATAACTACTTCATACAGGTGTGTGGATTAAATATAAATAAAAGAGCCTGCCTAGTTGAGGAGGTTGCCATCAATAATCGCTCAACCACAACAGCAATAACGGCGAATGTGTACCGAGTTTTTATTCGCATAACCGGCTCTGTGCTCAACTCTAAATGGCGTTAGCTCTCAGGAGAGGGGGGAGGTGTTGGGAGCAACCAAGTCAGTGCCACTGGAGAAGAAGACGGCAAAGAATGATATTAATTACAATACGAGCAGCAATTACTAATCTCCCATTTGCCCAGCGCTCCTGACTGTACGGAGTATTTCCAAGCTCGCGCGCTTTAATCTTTTCAGCTTTAATATTCCGTAGGGTCGGCCAAGTCATCTCCCTTGTTTAGAGGAGGAGGCCAGGCTCAGAGAGGAAGAGGGTCTGGCTCAAGAACACACAGCAGCCAAGGCCGGAAGGTGCACTCGAAGGGAGATGCGGGGCAGCGGAGCCCACGCAGTGGCTGTTGTCACCGGGATGCTCGCGCCCGCAGTCCCCAGACCTCCACCGAGGATGCGAGGCGCGGGCCCAGCGGTGCCACGGCCCGGTCCCCGCGCTCCCGGGGGGATGCTCCGGCCTCCCAGGGCTCGGGAGGAGGCGCTGGGCGGGGGCTCGGAGGCGCGGCTCCGAGCAGGGGGCGGGGGCTGGGTGCGGGAGTGGCGGGAGTGGCAGGAGAGGCCACTCACCCCCGCCCACCGTTCAGCCCCCTCCCTCCCCAAGCACGCGGTCCCCCTTCTCCGGCGCAGCGGAGGCGCCAGGGCTGGGCGCAAGGGAGGCGGAGGGCATCCCGGAGGGGATCCCGCCCCCTCCCCCGGCCGCCCGACGCCCCCGTACCCACGTGAGCGCAGGGCCGGCCAGGATCCCGCCGGCCACACAGCGCGTCCCGGCTCCGCGCCCGTCCGGTCCCCGCGCCAGCGCTGCACGGTCCCTGGCGGGTCCCCGCGGCCCCGGCCCGGCGCTTCCCGGGCTCCTGCTCCTGCATCCGGGCGCAGCGCGCAGGCCGAGGCGTGGGCAGGCCGCCCCCGCCGCTCCGGACGCTGGTGAGTGGGGACGCCGCCGCCCGGCGCGGGGACTCGCGCACGCTGGGACCTGGGATTCGGGCAGGCGGGGACGAGGCGCGCTCGGCTCGCCCCGGGGTCAGGCGGGTGGGCCGCCCTTTGTCCCTGCTCCTTAGGGTCGCTGCCGCCGCTTTTCTCCAGGTCGCCTGGTGAGTTTCCTGTCGCCTTCGTTAGGCCTGGGTCCCCTACCCAGCTCCCCGCCTGCCCATCCCGTGGCCTCGACTCACGGGCATGTTTCCATCACTGTGCCTCGTCCACGTACGGGGCTCAGCTCCCTCCGCTGTCCGGGCGTTTATTCCTCCAAGTGCATACACACCTGGTGTGGCCGAGACTGCAGGGGGTCTGCGGATGGGGTGAGAGTGTGTGTGTGTGTGTGTGTGTGTGTGTGTATGTGTTGGGGTGTGTGTGTTTGAGCCTGAGTTCATGAGTGGAGTTGCGTTTCTGAAGAGATGTGTGGAGCTGAGTGTTTCCACGTGCGGATGAATTTCAGTGTCTGAAGTTTTGTATTTTGTGCCCTAAGTTGTGTGTGTGTACTCGCGCATGTGTGTGCATAGGAATTGTATGACTGTCGCTGCCTGTGTAGAGTTTCATTTATGAGGGGTAGTTATGCACGGGCATGAATGTGTGTGTGTGGTTGTGTGCCTCACAGTGTGTATGAATGTGGCGTGTGTGTGTGTGTGTGTGTGTGTGTATAGGAATTATATGACTGTATACGTGGAGTTGCATTTCTGAAGGGGTGCATGTGGTTTTATGTCTGAAGAGTTTGTGTGACTGTGTGTCCGTGCAGGGTTGTGGATGCATCGATTGTGCACAAGAGGTGTGAGAGGTTGTGTGTTCCCGAGTGTGTGTGTGATGTACACGATTCCCGTCCTGTCTTTCCCTACCCTCACTCACTCCTCTGGCCAGTATAGCATTGAGAGAAAATGTGTAGAGAACTTTCTCATTTTGCTCAGGGTCTCTTCCTTTCTTCCCACTTGCTCCGAGGGGCAGCTGGCAAATCTCGTGACATCTAGGAGTGTGGTGGTTGGGGAAACCAGGTGGGAGACCCATCCTTGAATCCCTCACCCGGCAAGGCCTGGGGATGCTACAAGGGCCATTTCCAGGGCAGGAGGCCTGAGAGGCAGGGCCTAGAACCAGGAGGGACTAGAACAGAAAGAGCCCAGGGAGAGGGGAGAATCCCCCCAAATCCAAGAGAGACCCACAAAGGCTCAAGTGGAGGTCCCGTTTCAAGTCATGTATTTTTAAAAATCTAATATTTAATGGATGTATCACATTGGTATATATGAACGAGAAATGCAGACAGTACTCAGAAAAGTCATTAAGAAGACATTCTCTCATGGTAGCATTTTTCTCTGTTCTTGATTTCATGGGTGTTGGGTTTCTGCTTCTTATCAACCACAGTCAACATCTATTTCCTGGTCACCAGGTGCTGTTCTAAGTGTCACAGGCTCTTCTCTAGGCTGGGGATTGGCAAATTTTTTCAGTAAAGGGCCAGAGGGTAAGTATTTTCAGCTTTGTGGCCCATAAATCTCTGTTCCAACAACTCAACTCAGCCATTGTAGCTCGACAGCAGCTCTAGACAATACATAATGAATGAACATGGCTGTGTGCCAATAAAGCTTTATTTACAAAAACAGGCAATGAGGCCAGATTTGGCCTGAAGATCATGGTTCGTCAATACTCTACTATGTCTTGTAGGGAAAACTCCAGGTTCTAGAGTTTTCCTAACTAGTTTAGATCTCAGCTCAGTGATCACTCTTGGTTTCCACAGGCAAATTCCTCCTGCTGTTTGGTGACTGGGAATGTAATATTCCAGAGAGGGAGGGATTGTGTCTCCTGTGTAGTCTCTGGTTTCCTGTCCGGGAGTTTTTTCACAGCAAGGTGAGAACAGCATGATGATTTCAGGAGACTGGTCTATTTGGAACAGGATCCCAGCTGGGGCTTTGCTTTGGGAACCAGAGCTTAGACCTGGAGGCTGCATAGCCTGAGAAGCCAAGGCAATGTCCCATCTCTCAGATGCGGGAGGAGCAGAAGAGGGCAAGGAAGATGGTGATCCTAGAAATGTAGCTGCTCAGCCAGTGGAAGCAAAAAAAAAAAAAAAAAAAAATCAATCCAGGCACCTACATATTGGTGCAACGGAGACTTCTAAGAGACTTCTAGCCCTGATCTGGATAAATTCAGATGCTGGGGGTGATCCTGGGGGTGGGGGGGGCAGAGTGAGGAGAGCGATTGGGAGCTGAGACCCCTCAGAAAGCAGCCGTGGGAAGTGAACAACTTCTCTTTATAAGTGTGAAAATCTCAGGCAAACCAAATAGGTACGGAGTCCAGGTAC
This sequence comes from Varecia variegata, assembly GCA_028533085.1. NCBI lineage: Eukaryota > Metazoa > Chordata > Mammalia > Primates > Lemuridae > Varecia > Varecia variegata. The sequence goes on along the minus strand of CM052442.1, from coordinate 84,132,617 downwards.
AAGATATAATACTTAATGTCTTCTTTTGGTTCATAGAGAGTTTTTTTCTAAGTGTCAGATGAATTCAGTGTATTGGTAGGGAAATAGCACATTCAAAAAGAGGAATTGAAAAGAGTTTAAGATAAGGACTGTTTACAAAGATATGAACAGGGAGGGAACAGGGGCGGGACCCAGGGAGAGTTGTAGGGGAGAGAGGCTGAGAGTGGATTTAGAAAGATGACCAGATTCCCAATATGCCTGGATTAGAGTCCTGCTACCTTCTGGCTACAAGATCCGTGTAGGTCAGTCTGGCTTACCCCTCAGGAAAGGAGGCTCAGTGCCCAGAGCCCACAATACTTACAGGGACTCATAGAAATGTTTTCATTTCTTTTTTTCCCCTTTATTTTGAGTTGACACATAATAATTATACATATTTATGGGATACAGAGTGATATTTCAATACATGTATCTGACGCATAATGATCAAATCAGGGCAATTAGCATATCTACCCCTCAAACATTTATTATTTCTTTGTGTTATTACATTCAAAATCCCCCAGTCTGGCTATATACAGTAAATTATCATTAACCACATTCACTCTACAGTGCTGCAGAACACCAAAACTTACTTCTCCTATCTAGCTAAAAATGTTTATTTTTAATTAATTAATTAATTTTTTTTTTTTTTTTTTTTGAGACTAGGTCTCGCTCTGTCGCCCAGGCTGCAGTGCCGTGGCGTGATGACAGCTCACTGTAATCTCGAACTCCTGGGCACAAGGGCACCTCGCCTCCGCCTCCCAAAGTGCTGGGATGTGTCAGGCCTCTAGCTGTAACTTCGTATCCATTAACCAACCTCTCCCCATCCTTTCCCCAACCCACCTGCCATCCTCTAATACTACTCTCTACTACCATGATGCTTCCACTTCTTTTAAAATCAGAAAGTAGAAATAAACTTTCAGGTCAAAGAAAATGTTTTAATGTGTAATATGAATATATCCATTTTAAAAGTTGAGGTGAAGTTCACATAACACAAACTCACAAAATCCACCATTTGAAAGCGTACAGTTGAGTGGCATTGAGTACTTTCACAATGGTGTGCAGCCATCACCTCTATCTAGGTCTAAAATAATATACTTACCTTTATACCAATGCAGTTGCAAAATATAATTTTACTATCTACGTAATTTTTTTTTAATGGAGGAAAAGATCCACGAAGGAAAAAGTTCCTCAGGTCCGTGAAGTCATAGATTCTAAGCTGCCCTGGACATGTAAGGTGTTTAGTTGGTAAATGGATGGGCAGGTTTTTATCTCTATATAAGTTTTATTTAATGTTGATGAAAAATATAACTATAACAACATTTCAAGTAGTGGTCTAAAGTTTTCATCTTAGATTTTTTTTCTTAGAAATGTAAATGAGGATGCATGGATACGGCCACATGTAAAGAAAAGACACGAAAGTCTAGGGCTGGAAAACCATCCACGTGCAGTGCCTACAACGCCAGAGGGACTCACACTGGGGCCAAGAATTGCCACCATTTCCTTCCCAAATCACTCCCCCCCTCCCTGTTGCTCACCTGGGCATTTAAGCAGAGCAACTGCATTTATTAGGCACCTGCTGCTTTTGTCCTTGTGGAACACCTCCAGGCTGGACACCGCACTGTATTAATTTTGGAGACTAGCTCCAAAGTGCCGTGTCTAGGGCTCTGCATGCAGTTGGCACTTAGCAAAGGCTTGTTAGTTTGGTTGGCGAGCTGGGGCAACCCCCAATTGCCTGTGATGCTCTCAGTGAAATAAGAAAAATGGCCAAAGCGCCCATTATTTTGTGCTCGTCTGCCTCACCTCTTTCCAGGCCTGCCCTGGAGTGATTCTGGGGACTCTAACCCTTTCCTGCCAGGACAGGATCCTAGAACTCCGGGCAGTGTCCCAGCACTGGCACATCCCAACAGACTGACTTCTCCCCTCCCCTGCTTTCTCAGTTTCCTCCAAGTGCCCATCCTCCTTTTCCACCCTTCCCCCTCTGCCTGCGCAGCCTTCTGTCCTGTCCCTCACCAGACCTTGGCTTCTCTGTCCCCCGCAGATAGACGATGAGCAGCCATGGCAACAGCCTGTTCCTGCGGGAGAGTGGCCAGCGCCTGGGCCGGGTGGGCTGGCTGCAGCAGCTGCAGGAGAGCCTGCAGCAGAGAGCGCTGCGCACGCGCCTGCGCCTACAGACCATGACCCGCGAGCACGTGCTGCGCTTCCTGCGCCGAAACGCCTTCATCCTGTTAACCATCAGTGCTGTGGTCATCGGTGAGCTCTGCCCCCAGGAGGGCGGGGACTTCAGGAAAATTCCCGGCGCGCCCCCCCACATCTATTCCCTTTTGCACCCCCTCCATTCTTACCTGCACTCAGATGTCCCACCAGCCCCCTCCTTCCAAGCCTCCATAAGGACACACTAGCACAGATGGGTACACACACGGGCAAACACAGCTGTGTTATGTGCACACAGCGTCACATGTATATCCATGTGTACACACACACACACATATATACACTGTACAAACACACTTTACATATGCACGCACATAAGCATGAACATATTTTCATGCATGCACAGAACGTACAGGTGCAAACATAAACTCACGTGCACACTTTTACACATATATTAGAATTCATGAATCGATTCACACCTTGCACATACATTCTCCTGAGCACATGTGCACACACTTATGAGCTTAAATACACATACATTTCAGTGTTTGAAAACAGTAACGCACACACAAATTACACCTATAGACACACCCAGGAAGGTACATGTGCATATTCACGTGTATGGGCCGATGTATACAGGCACGTGTACATGCTCTCAAGTGAACATACACTGTCACATATGCATGTATATGTACACACTAATGGGTGCAGATGTTTATACATTTATGTACATGTCAACATGTTGTCCCATAAACTCATATGTTTTTACAGCGCACACACGTACCAATGCATGCATACATACACACACACACTCGTTGAATGTTTTTCTCTTTCTTTCACTCCTACCCTCACACACCCTTCTTGGCATGGATGGACCTTGCCTGGGGCTCGGTGACCCAGACTGTGGTCCATGAACCCCTCCTTTTGGCCTTAGGGGTCAGCCTGGCCTTTGCCCTGCGCCCGTATCAGCTCACCTACCGCCAGATCAAGTACTTCTCTTTTCCTGGAGAGCTTCTCATGAGGATGCTGCAGATGCTGGTACTACCTCTCATAGTCTCCAGCCTGGTCACAGGTGAGAGAGCCATTCAGAGCTCTAGCTTGAACCCAGAGCTGAGGCAGTCCCACGCATGGGAACCCCCCTGCCCCAACTCAGCACCTCAAACATGTAGCCTGCATCCTGCCCAGAGTCTTTGGTCAAAGCCCAGGTCCCGATCAGACCCAGGTTCCAGACCCCATATGACCTACACTACTTATCTCAGTAACCTTCCTGTTCTTTTCCTTGGAGGTCAAATGTCAACCTGCAAGGGGTTAGGTACCATCCAGGGGTGAAAGAACAGCTTGGAGGGGCAGCAGGGAAGGTAACTGGGATATAGTGTGGATGGGCAGGGGGATGTGGGTGAAGGTGTGGAAGGTGAGTGAGATGGAGGTGTCAGGATGGTGAGTGGAGGTGGGATGCGAGTTTGGTTGGTTTATGCAGGGGTCTGAAAACTTTTTCTCTAGAGGGCTAGATAGTGAATGTTTTCAGCTTTGAGGGACATATGGTCTCTGTTGCAGCTACAGTTGACTCTTTTTTTTTTAAATTTTTTTTTTTTTTTTTTTTTTGAGACAGACTCTCACTCTGTTGCCTGGGCTAGAGTGCCGTGGCGTCAGCCTAGCTCACAGCAACCTCGAATTCCTGGGCTCAAGCAATCCTCCTGCCTCAGCCTCCCAGGTAGCTGGGACTACAGGCACGTGCCACCATGCCCAGCTAATTTTTTCTATTTTTAGTTGTTTGGCTAATTTCTTTCTAGTTTTAGTAGAGACGGGATCTCACTCTTGCTCAGGCTGGTTTCAAACTCCTGAACTCAAGCGATCCTCCCACTTTAGCATCCCGGAGTGCTAGGATTACAGGTGTACAGTCGACTCTTGAACAACAAAAATGGGGGTTAGGGTTTCTGATCCCCCCTCCACACAGTTGAAAATCCACATATAAATTTTGACTCCCCAAAAACTTTACTACTAATAGCCTACTGTTGACTGGAAAGTCTTGCTGATAACATAAACAGTTGATTAACTCACATTTTGTATGCTATATGTATTATACATTGTATTCTCACAATAAAGTAAGCTAGAGAAAAAATGTTATTAAGAAAATCATAAGAAAGAGAAAATATATTTATAATTCATTAAGTGGAAGTGGATCATCATGAAGTTCTTCATCCTTGTCATCTTCACGTTGAGTAGGCTGAGGAGGAGAGGTTGGTCTTTCTGTCTCAGGGGTGGCAGAGGTGGAAGAAAATCCACATATAAGTGGATCTGAGGAGTTCAAACCTGTGTTGTTCAAGGGTCAACTGTACTCGTTTATGCTGTTGTAACACAAAAGCAGCCACAGACAATATGTGAACAAATGGGCCTGGTTGTGGTCCAATAAAACTTTATTTACAAAAAATAGGCAGTGGGCTGGATATGGCACATGGGTGGTGGTTTGCCAATCCTTGGATGTGGGGACAGAGGTGAAGAAAAAGGCATGAAAGAATGGTTTCTTAGGTTGGGTTTCCTAAAAGCAGAGCCTGAGATGGGGATATTTGCACAGGTGGTTTATTAAGGGCTACCTCTCAAGAAAAATCCACGAGGAAGTGAGGGAAGCAGAATGAAATAGGGAAACCAGTGAAGGAAAGATGTGGGTTCAGAAGCAGGCTGGCATCTCAGCCTGATCCCATGGAGAGTCTGGAGTGTGAATAGCACCATGGAATTGTGCCCCCCCATTTCTGTCCTTTCCTGGGTCAAAGGAGCTGGCCTTCGGAATCCCTGTACCAGTCCATCAAGGGCGATGTGCGCCTCCTGGGGCCTTTCTGGGTGAGGCAGCTCCTGTTTTGCCAAGAGCAATTCTTGGGAGAACGAGGCAGCTTGGGCTGTTAGCAGCCGATGCTCGCGGCAGCTGAAGGATAAGCGTATTGGCCTGGTGAGGGGCGTCTGCGTGGGCACCAACAGTATGTACTACAGTGAGTGTACAGTGAGGTGGATTGGAGGTGTGATTTGGGGGTGGATAGTGGGATGATGAGTGGAGTGAATGTTTATGGTGCAAAATAGGGGTCAAGAGAGGATGGGGTGAGGGTTGAAAAAGGGTAGCTTGGAGTAGAGGGAAGGTAGCATGGTTAGCAGAATGCTGCTTGGGTAAAGGATGGGGCGGGGTGTGAAGGTGTCTATGGAAAATAGAATAGGGGTAGAAAGACGGTGGTGTGGATGAATGGATGGTGGGTGTGTTCTGGTTGTAGAAGGGGATGTTTGGTGTAATGGTAGTTGAGCTGGTGATACGGGGAGCATGGGATGGATGGATGGGAGAGTGGGTGGTGGGGCATAGATGGGGCTGCACCATCTGTCCTCCAGGTATGGCATCCCTGGACAACAAGGCCACGGGGCGGATGGGGATGCGAGCAGCTGTGTACTACATGGTGACCACGATCATCGCAGTCTTCATTGGCATCCTTATGGTCACCATCATCCATCCTGGGAAGGGGTCCAAGGAGGGCCTGCACCGAGAGGGCCGGATCGAGACTATCCCCACAGCTGATGCCTTCATGGACTTGATCAGGTGACATTCTTTCTCATTTCGGTGGGATTTCCAGCTCTACATACCAAAGGAACAAAAGGACAAAAAGAACAGATTGACCCAGCCTGGAAAGGGAAACACCCATTGGTACTCATTTTTGGTACCCAACTTCTGCCCTGGAGCTATGCACATATTGTCCAACAGCATCTGCTCCTAAGATATGATCTTTTGACCCTTGGGCTGGAGAGGCTATAGCTATAGCTGCAGCATCTTGGGGTGCGGTCAGAACAGCTGATATTTGCTTGGTGTTCCCAAGCCCCATTGGAGGGCCAATGATTCTCTTAGAGCAGCAAGATTTTGCCAGCCAGAATCAACTCTAGCCATGGCTCCGCCTTAGTCAACCAACCTTAGGGGAACCTCGGGTTGAAAGAGTTTAGGAGCTCTCTATAGTTTTGTGATGTATCACTGGCACATGTGTTTGAACTGAAGTCCTTGAGGTGATGTAGGGCTTCCGGCAGGGTGCTCAGATGGACCTCATTTTGAGGTCCATTTGTACCTTTTGCCAGCTGTGTGGCTCTGGGTAACTTATGTAAATTGCCTGTGCTTTGGTTTCTCTCTGTATAAAATGAGTAGCAATCATTTCTAGGGTTGTTGTAGTATTTACATCAGAGGATAGAGGTAAGGCATGTGTTCAGTATATGATATGTTGGCTGCCGTAATTACTGTTACTGTTATTGTTCGTGTTACTATTATCACCTGAGACCACTCCCTCTAATGTCTAACCGCTCTGTCCTTTCTCTGATGTTTTTCTGCAGAAACATGTTTCCACCCAACCTTGTGGAGGCCTGCTTCAAACAGGTCAGAGGGAAGGACATGGTTTGATGAAGGAGGTTTGGGGGGTGGCGGGGGGGTGGCGGTTGCTGTTGAGGGGATGGCCCAAGGGGAAGGGCCTGACAGAACAATGTGTGGGGGCTCCTGGAGGAGTCTAGAATGTGTTTCCCTTTGGTGTGATGATCAAGGGAGGATTAGAGAGAAGGATTTAGGCCGTGGGCTGCCTGGACATGGGACTAGACAAGGTTTCAAGGCTGGGGTAGAGATTCCAGGTCTTCTGACCATAGATGGTTTGGGAGGAAGGCTCTCAAATATGGCTGAATATTGCCCAGGGAGCTTGTGAAAAATGTAGACTCTAGACTCATGCTTCCATGCGTTGGTTGTTCACTGCCTCCATTATTCTTTTTAAACATTTAATTTTATTTATTTGTTTGTTTATTTATTTAATTTAAGACAGAGTCTTGCTCTGTGGCCCCAGATAGCCTGCAGTGGTGCCCTTGTAGCTCACAGCAACCTCAAACTCTTGGGATCAAGTGATCCTCCTGCCTCACCCTCCCAAGTAGCTGGGACTACAGGTGTGCACCATGACACCTGGCTAATTTTTCTATTTTTTAGTAGAGACGGGGTCTCCCTGTTGCTCAGGGTGGTCTCAAACTCCTGACCTGAAGCGATCCTCCCGCCTCGGCCTCCCAGAGTGTTGGGATTACAGGCATGAGCCACCATGCCTGGCCCAATTTTTTTTTAATTTTTTGAAATTTATTTTTTAATTGACAAATAAAAATTATTTATTTGTATGGGGTATGACACGATGTTTTGAAATATGTCTGCATTGTGGAATGGCTCAATGGAGTTCATGAACCTATTATATCACATACTGATTATTTTTTGTGGTAAGAACACAATCTATCCTTTTGGTGATTTTCAAGTACACAGTAAATTGTTATTAATTATAGTCATCATGTTGTACAATAGATGTCTTGAATTTGTCCCTCTTGTCTAGGTGAAATTTTGTGTCCTTTGACCAACATCTTCCCCTTCACCCCCAGCCCCTGGTAACTGCAATTTTACTCTCTGTTTCTGTGAGTTTGACTTTTTAAGATCCCACAGATAAGTGAGATATGTGGTATTTGTCTTTCTGTGCCTGACTTATTTCACTTAGCACAATGTCCTCTGTGTTCGTTCATGTTGTCACAAATGACAGGAAGGCTGAATAGTATTCCATTGTGTATCTTATCACATTTTCTTTTCTTTCGATTTTTTTTTTTGTTTTTGAGACAGGGTCTCACTCTGTTGCCCAGGCTAGAGTGCAGTAGTGTCATCATAACTCACTGCACCCTCAAACTCCTGGGCTCAAGCGATCCTCCTGCCTCAGCCTCCCAAAGCAGCTGGGACTACAGGCACACACCACCACGCCTGACCAATTTTTCTATTTTTTGTAGAGATGGGGTCTTGCTCTTGCTCAGGCTGGTCTCAAACTCCTGACCTCAAATGATCCTCCCACCTTGGCCTCCCAGAGTGCTAGCATTACAGGCTTGAGCCACTGCCCCTGGCCAACATTTTCTTTATCTATTCAGCTATCGATGGACACTTAGGTTGCTCCCATATCTTGGCTGTTGAAATAGTGCTACAAAGAACATGAGAGTGCAGATGTCTCTTTGAAATATTGATTTTATTTCCTTTGGATATATACCCAGTAGTGGGATTGCTAGGTCCTATGGTAGTTCTATTTCTGATTTTTTGAGGATCCTCCATACCATTTTCCATAATGACTTTACTAATTCATTCACTCATTCTTCTATGCATTGGTCAAATCATCCATTCACTCATTCAGATCTGCCCAATAAGACTTTCCAGGGTGTGGGAACCAGGAATTGATGTTCATAAGGAATCTCTCTAGGTGATTCGGATGCACTCTCTGAACCAGTTCTGGGATCGATGTGTCTCTATTTCAGTTCAAGACGCAGTACAGCACGAGGGTGGTAACCAGGACCATCGTGAGAACGGAGAATGGGTCTGAGCTGGGTGCCTCCGTGCCTCCTCCATTCTTGATGGAGAATGGAACCAGCTTCCTGGAAAATGTCACCCGGGCCTTGGGTACCTTACAAGAGGTGCTGAGCTTTGAGGAGACCGTGCCTGTGCCTGGCTCAGCCAATGGCATCAACGCTCTGGGCCTCGTGGTCTTCTCTGTGGCCTTTGGGCTGGTCATCGGTGGCATGAAACACAAGGGCCGAGTCCTGAGGGACTTCTTCGACAGCCTCAATGAGGCTATTATGAGGCTGGTGGGCATCATCATCTGGTGAGTGCTGGGCTATGCCAACGGGAATGTGGAGCCGGGACTGGGAAGTCAGGCTGTGGGGAAGCCACTGGAGAGCTTGCTGGAGACTTTTGGCGAAAGTCATTCATTGATGTATTGGTTACTTCACTTACTAACTCATCCATTCACTGCTTCCTTGTCTTTCTGCAATGATTTCTTCACTCATTCACACCTTTGTTTATCTGTGCATCCACTCATTCTTTTATGCATTGACCAAATCATTCACTCATTCATGTATTCATCTATATTCGTTCTTCCATGCATTGGTTCACCCATTTCCTCATCCATTAGTTATCCTTCTATGCGTTGGTTAATTCACTCACCAGCTCACTGACTCATTCATTCCTTCATGCCTTCCTGCAGTGATTTATTCACTTGTTTACTCCCTTGTTGATCTGTTCATTCATTCATTCTTCTATGCATTGACCAAATCATTCATTCCCTCATTTACTCATCTCTACTCATTCTTCCACACATTGGTTCACTCAGTTGTTCATTATTCATTTATTCGTTCTTTTAAAAAGGTTAACTTATTTTTTAGTTGACAAATAAAATTATATATATTTATCACATCCCACATGATGTTTTGAAATATGTCTACATTGGGGAATGGCTAAATTGAGCTAATTAACACGTGCGTTACCTCACATACTTATTTTTTGTGGTGAGGACACTTGAAATTGACCCTCTGTGATTTTTGTGTCTACAATACATTGCTTTCAACTATAGTCACCATGTTGTACAATAGATCTCTTGAATTTATTCCTCCTATTTAACCAAAATTTTGTATATTTGATTAAAATCTTTCCAACCCCCTTGCCCCTGCTCCCGCCCCCCCAAACGCCTGGTAATCACCAGTCTACTCTCTGCTTCTATGAGTTCAAACTTTTTTCAGATTTTGCATATAAGTGAGATCATGCAATATTTGTGTTTCTGTGCCTGGCTTATTTCACTAAGCATAATGTCCTCTGGCATCATCCACATTGTCACAAATGACAGACATTTATTCATTTTTCTATGTGTTGGTTAATTCACTCACCAACTCACTGACTCATTCATTCCTTCGTACCTTTCTGCAGTGATCTATTCACTCGTTTACTCCCTCATTTATCTCTTCATTCACTCATTTGTTCATTTATTCTCATTCTTCTGTGCTTTGATTCACTCATTTTCTTATCCATCCATTTCTTTTATGCACCAGCTTCATTCATTCATTTATACATTCATCCTCTCATAAATTTATTGACAAACTCATCCATGCATTAGTTAAACCATTGATGGACTCATTTATTTATTTGCTCACTTCTGTCATTTATTCATTCTTTGACCCACTCATTTGTGTATGCATTTGTCATTCTCTCATTGACTTAAATATTCCATTCATTCATTCATCCATTCACTTGTTTATTCCCTCACCCACTCACTTGTGTCTCATTTCTTTATTCATTTTCTTACTCATTTATCCCCTTGCTAATTATTCCTCAATTGATGCATTTATCAATTTATTCATTCTGTAAGTTTCTTCATTCCTTTAAACATTCCTTCACTCATTCAACAGGCATTTTCTCAGGCTGACTTTATCTTGAGCTCTGGAGTACAGAGACATATTGCATTCATGCCACAAGGAGCTCACAAAGTCTTGGAGAGGACAGACAGGGTGGTAGATTCTATTGCAAAGAGACACTTAGAAACTGTCGGAGGCATGGAGAAGGGAGCAGTGAATGGAGAGATATGCAGCGAATGCTGCCTGGGGAGGTGAGGAGGTGTCAGAGAAGATCACCTCTCAGCTGGGCTTTGGTGAGTATGAATCCAACTGGACAGAGAAGTACTTCAAACAGAGGAAAGAGAACATGCAGAGCTTGAAAGTACCAAGTTGTTTGGAGAATGGCGGAGAGTTCAGGAAGGCGAGAGCATAGGGTAAGTTGGAAGCGGTGGTGGAAGATGTTAACAAGGGTGTCTGATGCCAAATGGAGGAAGACTTTGCACATCATCCTAAATAACTTGAAAGTTGTGTAGGGGACTTGAGGCTGGATCAAGAGCTTGAAAACTCATCTGAGGGGAATGGAAGGAAGAGGAGCTTATCAAGGACAAGCAGAGGATTAACAAGGAGCATCGAAGGCTCTGCTGAATTGGGAACCATGAATTTATAGTGGTGACATTGGCATGGCTGGGTAAAATGTCCAGATGTGCCAGGTGGCTGAGTGCAGGGGCAAGAAGTCACGTACAACTCATCCATGGCTGAGGATGTTTGCAGGGCATAAGGCAGAAGGATGGAGGTGAGGGAGCTGGCAGAAGGGTTGCCCAGAGTAAGCACAAAGGTCTAGACATGACTTGGAGAAGACTCAGCAACCACTCCCCCGGACTAACCCTGAGCCCAGCTTGGGAAACACAGATGTGGCTGGAGAAGTTTCCTACATCCTCATTTCTGACCCAAGCTATTGCCCCAACTTCTCAAGAGGTCCCCATCTCCACCAGTACATCCACCATGAGCATGGCCAAGGGTATAGACTTCAGTTTCTAAAGAGAGGGGAGTCACAATTGAAGCCTGGGGGTTGATGGGTGACAGTGCCACTGACAGAAACTCACTGGATTGAGTAGTTTGTGGGGAAATCAGGTAAGCCCCTGATGAACTTGATTCTTTTGTCTTCTCTATTTCTCTTCACTCCCTGCTCTAGCCACAGTAGTCTTCTTTGTGGTCCTCCAGCACTCCTTAGCGCATGCCCACTTCACGGTCTTTGCACTGCACCTGCATTGATTTCCCCCAGATACCCATGGTACCTTGTTATCATTCAGGGCTCAGGTTAAATGTCACCTCCTCAGAGAAGCCCTGCCTGACCACCCTCTGCGAAGCAGCCCCCTCCAGTGACTCTCTTTTGCAGTTATCACCACTTGAAGTTTATAACTAGTGCGTTTCTATGTGCACTTTCTGTCTTCCCCATTAGAATGTGTCTTAGTCCATATGGGCTGCTATGATAAAAATACCATAGACCAGGTGGCTTAAACAGCAAACATTTATTTCTCCCAGTTCTGGAGGGTGGGAAATCCAAGATCAGGGCACCCACACGTTTGTCTGGTGAGGGCCATCTTCTGGCCGTATTTTTGCTGTGTCCTCACATAGTGGCAGGAGCAAGGGAGCTCTCTGGGGGTCTCTTGTATAGGGGCACTAATCCCATTCATGAGGGCTCCATCCTCATGACCTAATCACCTCCCAAGGGGCCCAACTCCTGATACTGTCACATTGAGGATTAGGATCTCAACGTATGAATTTTAGGGCAGACACAAACATTCAGTGCGTAAAAGAATGTAAGCACCATGAGGACAGGAACCATGTGCCTGGGACGTAGTAGGTGCTCAATGGTCATTGAATGAATGAATACATAGGTGATTTTGATAGCACTGGTTGTTTGAGATGTGGGTGGGAAATGCTGGTGAAACAGGCTGGCAAATGAGTGAGAATACGCACTGCTAGGAAAGGGAATGGGGCATGAAGGTTTCAAGTGTGGAACAAAGAATTGGGAGCAAGAAATAAGGGAAGTTTAGAAGGCCAGAGATAGGGACTATCTTGGCACTATCTAGGGAAGGGATGCTGAAGATGTGATTATTTGGGGGCAGGGAGGGGAGGATTTGAATGGGGGAGTGAAAGAAGGAGGGACCTGATAAGGTTCTATGTCCTGGAGTTGTAGGAACTTTCCTGCTGTTGGGGTGAGCTGTGCATGAGCAGGAGGAGGAGGCAGGCTGTGTTTATGGGGCCCAGTGCTGTTTGTTAATGTGTGGGGAAGACTGGGATGCAGCAGGGTGCTGTATGGTGGGCACTGCCTGGCTCCAGGGCCCTCTGTGGGCAAAGCCTTGGAGATGCCGGCTTCAGCCCTGCAGGGGAGGTTGGGAGGGAGACCTGACAGGTGTGTGGCTTGCCTAGGTACGCACCTGTGGGCATCCTATTCCTGATTGCTGGGAAAATTCTGGAGATGGAAGACATGGCCGTCCTGGGAGGTCAGCTGGGCATGTACACCCTGACTGTCATCGTGGGCTTGTTCCTCCATGCTGGTGGCATCCTTCCCCTCATCTACTTCCTCGTCACTCACCGGAACCCCTTCCCCTTCATCGGGGGCATTCTACAGGCCCTTATCACTGCCATGGGCACGTCTTCCAGGTATGGCCTTGCTTCCTGCTACTGGCACCCTCCCTGGGCTTACTCCTTGTCTTTCATGGCCTCTCCTAGGAGTCCTGCCCTCTCCCTGCCATAGACACTTCTTCTGAGTTGTACGGTAATGTCAGGGGCGCTTGAGGGTCTCTTGGGGGGCTGGACTTTGTCCTAGGCTGGCTCTCCTGGTCCCTTTTCCTCCTCTCCTGTTTTTCCATTTTATGTGGAGGAGAGAACCAGATGCCAGTTTTGAGGTTAGGAGGAAGGTTCCAAGATGCCCCGTGAGGTCAGTCATTTCCTAGCTGAGATCTCATCTCTCCTTGAGATGGTGTCTGGGAGCTCTCTTGGCTTCCTTCTCCTTTTTTTTTTTGGTAGTTTTAGGGGGTTAATAAAAAGCTCCTCTTCCTGCATCATCCAAATTCAAAACAATTTGAGAAGTGTCACAAGAGCCAACCAGATGGAGGAAAAGTATCATTTTTAAATTGCCGGTAACACTGATTGGCAAACGTGCCTTTTGGTCTGTGGCCAAGCCAGACTGATGTTGCTGTGTCCCAGAATTAAACAAACCTGGTTACCGCCAAGCTGGACACCCAAAGGCCCCCTCTGTGAGTCCAGGCTTCTTAACGAATTATGTAAAGCTGACCAGGCAGAGCACAAGTCCAGTGGGCAGGCTGATCCCAAATGAGACGCCCACTGCTGCTCAACTTGCCAACCAATGAAGTCACTCTTCCTCTCCTGTGAAGTGGCAGGAAGAGAGAGAGAGGGAGAGAGAGAGAGAGAGAATTAGCATAGCCGAGGTCACTCCCCGTGCCAGGAACTAGGGTCCTTTGTAGTACCCCTCTTTTAGCCCTGAGCTGTGGGAGGTCAGCAGACCTTTAATCCTCTTCTTTCTGGCAGTAAACAGTTAGAGTGAACTAGTGGCATAAACTAGTGTCTAGTCATCGGCCTTAAGCTATTGGCTGTAAGTGGGTCAAGAGATCTTCAGCCTAGGGTACCCCCATTGCTTTGTTCTCCCTGTGTCCTGAGGAGCTCCCCCCTTCCCATGCACAATTAGCCTCTGAAATGTTATGCCCCTGCCTTCTGCCTCTTGCTGAACCCTCACCTGGCCTTCTCGGTGTTTCCAAGGGGAAATCTCCTTGGGCCCATTGCTGCCCTGGCCACGCCCCATTCTCAGCCCTACCCCTGGCCTTGCCCTGCTCTCAACCCCTCCCCCACCTGGCCACGCCCCATTCTCAGCCACAGCCCGGCCATGCCCTTCTCTCAGCCCCTGCCCATACCTGGCCACGCCTTGCTCTCAGCCATACCTCTGGTCATGCCCATTCTCAGCTACCCACAACCATGCCTGGTTCTCAGCCACGCCCCCTTCACAGTCCTGCGCGCCTCACCTGGCCACGCCCTGTTCTCACCCTCTGGGGCTTGCTCTCTCCCCAAGCTCCGCCACGCTGCCCATCACCTTCCGCTGCCTGGAGGAGGGCCTGGGCGTGGACCGGCGCATCACCAGGTTTGTGCTGCCCGTGGGGGCCACGGTCAACATGGACGGCACTGCCCTCTACGAGGCCCTGGCTGCCATCTTCATTGCCCAAGTCAACAACTACGAGCTCAACCTGGGCCAGATCACAACCATCAGGTGAGGTGCCCTGGGGGGGGACCTAGGAGTTCAGATACCAGCTTGGCCGTGGGGGAGGAGGGAACCACAACTGGAATGCAAAGGAGTCCTCGGATGTTGGAAGCAGGATGTAGGAAGACCCCAATGCCAGGTGAGGTGGAAGTTGAGACTTCTCCACCTGAGGCTTCCAGAAGCTGGAAAAATGTTGCATTCAGTTCTCTTCTCACATGCTGTTGTGGGATGTCCCTTTGTCCAGTGTTTTCCAAAGTGTGCCTGGTGCATCCTAATAACCTGAGGTTCTTCTTATTAGTATGGATTCCTGGGTCCCCTCATCCAGAGGTTCTACTTTAGTCATTATAAAAGTCACAGCAAACATTATCATCTCCTTCAGGTCTTTGCTCCAATGTTACCTTTTCAGGGAAGCCCTATTTAAAATTGTACACCTGGACTTTCTAAGGTTGCACTGTTCCCCATGTAGCACCAACTGCCTTAGTATGGATTTCACTTATTCATCGTGCTTATTGCCTCCTTCCCCTGAATGCAGGCTCTGTTTGGGCAGGGATTTCTTCTGTGGGAATTTCTGCTAGGTGTCTAGCATGTAGTAGATGCTGCATAAATGTGTGTTCAAAGGATGAATTTATTGAACGCTCTGTAACCAGTCTTGGGCAAAGCTCTTTTATGCACACTCTGGATGGGACAGGCCTCGTTTTCTAGGGGAATCCAAGGATGCAGGAAAGAATGACAGAAAGATAATTTCAGAGGAACACTTTTTTTCTTTTTTTGGGTGGGGGCAGCATCCCAATCATTGCAATGACCACTTCTCATGGGAAACTTTAACGTCTTTGGGAGTAGGGAAGTTATCAAAAGGGGTAAGGATGGGAGAATTTTGAAGGAGTGTTCCTAAGAACAGACAGACCAGGGCACTGAGTGTTACTCCAGCTTCTTCCTGGGAATCTGTGGAGAGAGCTTGGTGGATGGCTAGCTTGAGACCCACCAGGTAGTACTTCAAAAGTCAGTAGCAGGTAGTGATTGGATGCCTGGAGCTTCCTAATTTGGAGGTATTATGCAATCTAAACTTAACCCAAAGAAGTTTGGAGTTGGCTTCTTGGATCCAGGTGGAATTAACTTACCCTATTCCGAGCATGCTACCTGCCTCCTGTGGGCACCCACAGATGACTGTTCATGCCGGGGCCAGAGTTAGGAAGAGACAGGCTCCTTCACTTAGCATAGCGGCAATAGTGCCCCTCCTTGAGGCTGAGTTCATGAAGCACTGTGCGCTCTCTTTCCCTCTCTCTTTTCTTTTCATTCTTTTTTTTTTTTTTTTTTTTAAGGAAACCGAATCCAAATAGAATAAACCAAGGAGAAATTGGATGACCTTTTAGAAAATGAAATTTTATTTCTTGAAAATTTTATTCATAGCAACAACTGATTCCTATGAAGCATTTATTACATGCTAGCACTGTGTTCTTTTGTGGCTCAAACAACCCCACAAGGTGGGTATATGTCTCCTACTCTACAGATGAGGAAACGGAGGCTCTGAATGTATGTCCTGGGTCGTATGTCTCATGAATGGAGTCTGCAGGACTCCAAAGGCCGTTCCCTGTCCAACAGCCCAAGCAGTTGCTCGGTCCCTGTTCTGACAGAGCCATCGTCTGGGCTAAGCATGTCCAGTGGCTCCATGTTCACAATACTAGAATCTGGGAAGGGGCTTCAGAGGCCACCAGAAAGAGGCACTGACACCTTTCTTAGTAAGCTCGGTGGCTTTAGAATCCTTGGCTCACCACACCAGGTAAACAGAGCTGATGCAGGAGATAAAAAGCTAGCCCATCTTGATTCAGTCTGACCATGCACTTTTTTTTTTTCCCTAAAATTTCTGTCTTTTCTCCTACAGCTTTAATGAGGTATAATTGACAAAAATTGTATTAATATATAGTTAAGGTGTGCAACATGATGATTTAATATATGTATACACTGGGAACTGATTAACAGTCAAGCTAATTAACATAGCCATCACCTCACATAGTTATCGTTTGTTTTTGTTTTTTTGTGGTAAGAATACTTAAGATCTGCTGTCTTTGCAAATTTCAAGTGTGCAATATAGTATTATTAACTACAGTCACCATGCTATATATTAGATCCCCACAACTTATTCATCTTATCACTGAAACTTTGTACCCTTTGACCTATGTCTTCCCAGTCCCACCCACTTGGCAACCACCATTCTGCTCCCTGCTGTATGAATTCAACAATTTTAGATTCCATATATAAGTGGGACCATGTAGTATCTGTCTTCCTGTGTCTGACTAAACATACTAAACATAATGTCCTCCAGGTTTAACCATGTTGTTAACAAATGGCAAGATTTCCTTCTTTTTAAAGGGTTAGTACTATTTCTTTGTGTATATACACCACACTTCCTCTATCCATTCACCTGTCGATGGACACTTTGGTTGCTTCCATATCTCGGCTGTTGTGAATAATGCTACCATGAACATGGGAGTTCAGTTATCCCTTTGAGATACTGATTTTGTTTCCTTTAGGCAGATACCCAGAAGTGGGATTGTTGGATCTTATGGTAGTTCTATTTTTAATTTTTTTGAGGAACCTCCATGTAGTTTTTCGTAATGGCTGTACCAACTGACATTCCCACCAACAGTCTACAAGAGTTACCTTTTCTTCACACCTTCACCAACGCTTGTTATCTGTTTACTGTTTGATAATAGCCTAACAGGTGTGTGACTCTATCTGATGGGGGACCACTATCTCTTTCATTTTCCACCATGTGTTCTGCCTTTTAGTTCCCCCCCACCTCATATATGTATATATATATTTTTTCATTTGCTCAACACTGTAGACAATCACATAATTTGCTTTTGTACAATTTGAGTCAAAGTTAAAAGTGTGCCCTTCTCCCAGTTAGTGAGCATTGTGCCCATTAGGTGTGGATTAACCCTTCCTCTCCTCCCCGTCCCACCTCCTTGATTTCCCTTGAGTTTTACTTCCATATGTGCACATAAGTGTTGATCAATTAGTTCCAATTTAGTATTGATTACATGTGGTGTTTGTTTCTCCATTCTTGCAATACTTCACTAAGAATGGTCTCCAGCTCCATCTAGGTTATAAAAGAAACTAGGTCATGATTTTTTTTTATGGCTGAATAGTGCTCCATGGTATGCATATACCACATTTTATTAATCCACTCATGTGTTGATGGGCACTTGGGTGGTTTCCACATCTTTGCGATTGTGAATTGTGCTGCTATAAACATTCGAGGGCAAGTGTCTTTTTTTTTTTTTTTTAATAAAATGTCTTTTTTTTCTTTGGGTAAATACCTAGTAGTGGGATTGCTGGATCAAATGGTAGTTCTACTTTTAGTTCTTTGAGGTATCTCCATACTACTTTCCATAGAGGTTGTACTAGTTTGCAGTCCCACCAACAGTGAGTAAGTGTTCCTTTCTCTCCGTATCCTTGCCAGTATCTGTTGTTTTGGGACTTTTTGATAAAAGTCATTCTCACTGGAGTTAGGTGATATCTCATTGTGGTTTTGATTTGTGTTTCCTTGATGATTAGAGATATTGAGCATTTTTTTTTCTTTTCTTTTCTTTCTTTCTTTCTTCTTCTTTTTTTTTTTTTGAGACAGAGTCTCACTCTGTCGCCCCAGCTAGAATGCAGTGGCATCAGCCTAGCTCACAGCAACCTCAAACTTCTTGGCTCAAGTGATCCTCCTGCCTCAGCCTCCCGAGTAGCTGGGACTGCAGGTGTGCACCACCACGCTCAGCTAAGTTTTTCTATTTTTGGTAGAGAGGGCGTCTCAGTCTTGCTCAGGGTGGTCTTGAACTCCTGAGCTCAAGGAATTCTCCTGCCTCTGCCTCCTAGAGTGCCAGGATTACAGGCGTGAGCCACCACGCCCAGCCGGTAGATGATTTCTTCTCTTGGCTGTAAACTTGGCCCCTTTTCCAGAGTTCCATTCCCAGCACCTGGACCTGGCTGTCCTGATCTCCTGCTTCTAGGATACGTATGTATAGGGAGGTCACCTGGCTGCAGTGCAGTTTGATGCCTCTGCATTCCTCCAGGCTTCAGAGGCAGCTGCTTCCATACCTACTCTTGCATCTACTAAAGGTATCATTGAACCGACTTCCAGCCAGAAGCCAGCAACGGATGAGGGGAATCTGCCTGCCTGGGCCCTCAGTGGAAGCCGCTTGAGGATTTGCTTTTCATTTTGGGGGAATTTCATTCATTCATTTCTTGAATGTAGCAAACTGTTTGCTTTGTAAAAATTTACTTTTTATTATTGCATACATGGAAGGTGTACAACATGATGTTTTGATGTACCTAGTGAAAGGGTGACTACAGGTCAGCAGTTTAACATAGCTGAAACATCACAGAGTTATCTTCCTTTTGTTTTCTAGTAAGAGCACCTAAAATCGACTCTCTTAGAAAATTTCCCGTGTACACCACAGTATTACTAACGGTGGTCCTCATCCGGGACATTGCATCTCTAGCTTTATTCATCCTGCATAACTGCAACTTTGTGTTCTTTGAATACGTCTCCTAGTCCCTCATCACCTCTGGTAGCCACCATTATTCTCTGTTTCTGTATATTCGACTTTTGTTTTTTATGTTCTTTTTTTTTAGATTCTACATATAAGAGAGATCATGCAGTATTTTTCTTTCTGTGTCTGGCTCAGGTATTTAATTAAGATGCCTCGGGGAGCTGATCCCTTCCCGTCTGTGTGTTCTTTCTCTCTCTCTCTTCCTTGTCTCCCCCTTCTCTCCCCCTGTCTCCCCATGTTCTCTCTCCACGTGCAGCATCACGGCCACAGCGGCCAGCGTTGGGGCAGCTGGCATCCCCCAGGCGGGTCTGGTCACCATGGTCATTGTGCTCACATCAGTCGGCTTGCCCACGGAAGACATCACACTCATCATAGCCGTGGACTGGTTCCTGTGAGTGTCCTTCAGGCTGCACCCTGGCTCTGTCTTTCCCATGACCTGTAACCCGTGGGATTTTATTCCAGCAAAGATACAGAGTTCCAGAATTTTAAAGTGAAAGGAGGGCCTTGGAGAGCACCCCAAATGCAATAGAGTTACCCTTGGGATGTAGGGTGGGGAGGAGACATGCAACAAAGGCTTTATCCATCGGCTAGAAAAACTTCTCTTTTACTTGTTTTATGTGGAAGTCACAAAAAGTTGATCCATGGGGCAGATCTGGCTTGCAATTTTTTTCTTTTTTTAGAGGTGGGGTCTTGCTATGTTGCCCAGGCTGGTCCGGAATTCCTGGGCTCCTCCTGCTTCACTTTCCTGAGTAGATGAGACTGCATATATTTTTTTTAAAAATTCTCTGGGAGACAGAGTGAGAACTTGTATCAAAAAAAAAAAAAATTATCAGCTTTTAAAAGCAGGAGGTTTACATTAAAAAAAAAAATCTGGACTGTCAATCCCCACGTGGGAGCTGTTAGCTGGGCCTGAGTCCCATTTGACAGTCTCCAGCCTGCCCTAGTCAGTGCCTCTATTGACTTGGGCCTGACCTGATTTACTCACGGTGGTTACTTTCCTGGTTCTATGTGATTTTCAGCTGATGACTCCTAATCATCTGTATCAGATATTCATATCTTTTTTTTTAAAGTCACATTGCTAAGATCAAATGTGAATATCTCAGAGCGGGTCCAACCTGAGTTTGTTAGGAGGGGAAACTGAGGAAGGAGAGGGTGAGGAAGCTGCTTGAGTTCATGTGGTCATGGATTGTACTGGAATTCACAGGGAGCTCCCACCCCCCCTGACCTCTGCTGCACCCTCTCCCTTGTGGAACTTTTCAAGCCCCCATTAACAGCTGCTTTTCTCTCCCCTCCACCAGTGACCGGCTTCGCACAATGACCAACGTGCTGGGGGACTCGATCGGGGCGGCTGTCATTGAGCATTTGTCTCAGCGGGAGCTGGAGCTGCAGGAGGCTGAGCTCACCCTCCCCAGCCTGGGGAAGCCCTACAAGTCACTCATGGCACAAGAGAAGGGGGCGTCCAGGGGACGGGGAGGCAACGAGAGTGCCATGTGAGGGGCTCCCAGCCCTGTCAGCAGGAAAGGGGACCAGGGAGGGGAGTCCTGGGGACAATGTGACGCCCAACTGACCGTGGGCTGAACACACATGTTCTGCTTAGCTTGTTTAGCAGGGAGGATACTGAAATAAAGGAACAGGAACGAAAGGTATCCAAGGTCTCCATTCGTCTTTGAGCGTATGCTGAGAACTTGACGGAGGGCAGCGAACGAGGGAGAGGGGGAACAGTTTCTCCTGGGTTTAGGGGGAGGGAAAGCTTCAGGTTCAACAAGAAGAGAGGTCAACTCATGCTCCTGATTTGCTCAAGGAGTGGTGGAACTGAAGAGGACAAAGAAAAAAACCACTGTTTCTCATAATAAAACAATACCATAGTCTCTGTATCGGGCCCCCCAAGACCATTTTCAGGTTCAATGATTCATTAGAAAGACTCACAGACCTCAGAAAAGCGATCGTGCTCGCAATTACGGTGTACTACACTGAAAGGTACAGATTAAACTCAGCAAAAGCAACGGGTGCATGGGGCAGAGTCCAGGAGACACCAGATGTGGGTTTCTAGTCCCTCCTGTAGAGCTGTGGACAGCACTGAGTTCTCCCAGCAATGATGTGTGACGGCACATGTGAAGTATTGCCAACCAGGGAAGCTCGCCTGAGCCCTGGTGTTCAGTGTTTTTATTGGGGCTCCGTCACAGGCATGGAGCACTTGCTGACCTTACCTATTCAGTCCGCAGTCCCTGCGGAGATCAGTCTGATGCAGCATGGTCCAGGGCCACAGGCATTCATTCACCATAGACCACATTGCTAGTGTAGACTATGCATGTGGCCTCCGGTATACAGACATTCTTATGAGTCAGGTCATTCCAAGGGCTCAGGGGTCGTGTCCCAGGAAACACTCAAGGGCCAGTCCTTTCTTTGGGATGTGCAGGCTCTGAACGTCCCAATCCCATTGAGTTAACTCTTTATTGCACATACTTCAAGGTTGGAAGTGGAGGAAACAGATTCCCATGGGAGGGATGGCTAGGTCTTGTAGCCTCAACTCTTAACTCTTGGAGACTGGTTGGTGCCTCACCTCCATGCTGGTGTCAGGGCCGGTGGTGTCTCTTTACTACACAAGGGTGGACCTTGGCCACTTTGTGTTATTTTTCTGCAGCCTAGTTAGCCAGGTGGGACATTAAAGACTTGGAGAAAACACAAGATAAGTAAACATGCTCTAGCTAGACTCTATGACCCCTTTGTCTGAGAAATACAACATAATTTGTTCTAAATCAAATTAAGCTTTATTTGAGCTCCTGTCCCCAAAAGGGGAGGAAAATCCAAGTGCAGGCATGATTTGAAGCATTCCCCACCCTTGCACATTTTTTTTTGTTTGTTTGTTTGTTTTACTTGAGACAGGGTCTTGCTCTTTTGCCCAGGCTAGAGTGCAGTGGCATCATCATAGCTCTCTGCAACCTCAAATTCCTGGGCCCAACTGACTCTCCTGCCCTCAACCTCCCCCGTAGCTGGGATTACAGGCACACACCACTACACCCGGCTAATTTTTCTATTTTTTGTAGAGACCGGGTCTTGCTCTTGCTCAGGCTGATCTCGAACTCCTGGCCTCAAGCCATCTCCTGCCTTGGCCTCCAGAGTGCTAGGATTATAGGCGTGAGCCACTGTGCCCCGTGCCTGGCCCATAAGTACTCACTTTTAATTTTAAAAATGATTTCACCACCAGAGAGTAGGATAAACATTACTCAGATATGTGGATATTAAATAAACGTAATGTATTTTATAATATTTTACATCAGAAGTAAAACATTTTAAAAAATCCCTGTGAAATCTCAAATATTCCATAGAATAAAAAAAAAATAAAAAAAAAATAAAAGGGCATGAAAACCCTCTGCTTAAAGATGAAACCATATTTTACTTACATGTTGAATCACACATATGTTCCTTTATTAAATCGTCATTAAAGCAGGACAGAAAGTTTTTAGACTTGGCTTTCACACTACAGGGGTTGCAATATAGGACACCTCTTTTCAGAAAGATGAGTGTTACAGAGAGGAGGCTCATAAAAGATCGTTTAAATCATTTACTTATGGCTGAGTAGAACTCCATGGTATACATGTACCACATTTCATTAATCCACTCGTGTGTTGATGGGCACTTGGGTTGTTTCCACATCTTTGCAATTGTGAATTGTGCTGCTATAAACATTTGAGTGCAGATGTCTTTTTTTCCTTTGGGTAAATACCCAGTAGTGGGATTGCTGGATCAAATAGTAGCTCTACTTCTAGTTCTTTGAGCTATCTCCATACTACTTTCCACAGAGGATGTACTAGTGCGGTGTGCACTGTCTAGAGGATGGGCACGCTTGTAGCTTTGATGTAGGTGGTACAGAGGTAATTTATGTGATCAAAGCATTTGCACCCCCGTAATATTCTGAAATTTAAAAAAAATTACTGAAGCACTTAATTTCCCCTCAGAAGTGAAAGTTTCCATACTTAAGTAGAGTTTCTTATTGTGTGAGCTTTTACAATATAAGTCTGGGTTTTTAAGAATCCCCTGGGGTAAGGAAAACATAGCTCATTTTTAGGGGGATTGTGGATTAGATTAGATGATCTTTTCATTTTCTTAAGTCCCTTGTGGCAGCTGAAACAAGACAAGTTGATCTGTCTTTGACCACAGAGGTAATCTGTTGTAAAATATGTGACGTTTTCTCTGGGTTCACTTTGAAAAGGGAAGATTGATGTAAAATAGGCAAGACCAAGAGCTGTCTGAAAGCCACCAATAAAAGATGGAAAATCACAAGGATAGAATAAGGCCTGTATCCATTAGTGTTGCCTCGGACGTTGGTGATGAGGATGTTCTTCAGAATTCAGAGCCATTTACTATGGAGCTAAACACACACACCAGGCCCAGGAGGCAGAGAAGCTGAAGAAGGATCTAAGGGAGTTGCAGTTGCAGGAACAGCTGCTACTTCATGCCAGTGATGCAGATCAGCAGATCGGCAGATCAGCCACAGCACATGTGTGCCACAAAACAGCTGCTGCTCCTGTTAACCCTCCAAATATCTTCCATACGGCCTGTGTTCATTTCCTGTGGCTGCTGTAACAAATTATCACAAACTCGGTGACCTAAAACAACAGAAACTTATTTTCTAATAGTTCTAAAGGCCAGAAATCTAAAATTAAGGTGCAGACAGGACCAAAACTTCCTTGCCTCTTCTGGCTTCTGGTGGCTCCAGGCATTCCCTGGCTTGTGGCAGTGTCACTGCAGTCTCTGCCTTTATCTTCACACGCCTTCTTTTCCTCTTTATCCTTCTCCTCTTCTGTGTCTTCACTTGTCATTGGATTTAGGGCTTATAATGATTTCATTACTCCTTAGAGCTTCTAGAAAGGAACACAGGCCTGCAGACACCTTGATTTCATCCGAGTGAGAGCCATTTTGGACTTCTGACCTCCAGAACTGTCAGGTAATACATACATTTGTGTTCTTTGAACACAATGTTCTTTGAAACTATTATAACAAACTATAATAGTTTGTTATAATAGTTTACAGCAGCAATAGGGAACTAAGACACAGGATACCCCTATGTTGATGTTTTAAACTGAGTATATCGCCACCACCAGCAAATTAATGTTCTATTATTAAGGAAAAAGCTGAGAATAAATATTCGAAAGGCAACCAGCCATGTTTTCCACAAAGAATAATTGGGCAAGATAAGTTTTTTAAAAGAGGAGTAAAAAGGAAAGATTTGGCCTCCTCTTTATTACAATATAGAAGAAAATTATGTTTATCAAAGCATTGTGAACTCGAGTCTAAATAAATACAGTCATACATCACTTAACGAAAAGGATACGCTCTGAGAAATGTGGCACGAGGTAATTTTGTGGTTGTGCAAACATCCCAGAGGGCACTTACACAGACCTAGACGGTGCAGCCTACTACACACCCAGGCTGTACGCTACGGCCTATTGCTCCTGGGCTGCACACCTGTACAGCGTGTTACTGTAGCCAACTGTAACACGATGGTATGTATTTGTGTATCTAAACGTAGAAAAGTTGCAGTAAAAATATGGTATAAAAGATTTAAAAATGGTACATCTGTATAGGGCAGTTGCCAGGAAACGAGCTTGCAGGACTAACAGTTGCTCTGGGTGGGCCAGTGAGTGAGCGGCGAGGGAATGGGGAGGCCTGGGACGTTACTGTGCCCTGCTACAGACCTTATGAACTCTGCACACTTAGGCAACACTAAATTTATAAAAAACTGTTTTGCTTTCTTTGATAATAAATGAACCTCAGCTTGTTGTAAATTTATGACCTTTTCAATTTTTAGAACTTTTTGACTATAATAACAGCGTAAAACACAACCCTATTGTACAGTGGTACAAAAATATTTTTTCTTTATATCCTTATTCTATATGCTTTTTTTATTTTTAAAATTTAAAAACAAATTTTCCTTTTAAACTTTTTTTTTTGTGTTAAAAACTAAGAAGCAAACACACACATTAGCCTAGGTCTACACGGGGTCAGGATTGTCACTATCACCGTCTTCCACCTCCACGTCTTGTCCCACTGCGAGATCTTCAGGGCAACAGCGCCCACGGAACTGTCATCTCCTCTGATAACAATGGCTTCTTCTGGAATAGCTCCTGAAGGACCTGCCTGAGGCTGTTTTACAGCTAACTTTTTTTTAATAAATAGAAGGAGTACACTTTTAAATAATAATAAAAAGTATATTATAATAAATACATAAACCAGTAGCACAGTTGTTTATTATCAAGTCTTATGTATTATATGTAATTGCATGTGCTATGCTTTTATAGAGGTTTGTTTACAGCGGTATCACCACAAACACATAATGCATTGTGCTACCACATACGACAGCTATGACATCACTAGGTGATAGGAATTTTTCAGTTCCATTATAATCTTACGTGACCATGATTGTATATGCGATCTGTCCTTGACCAAAATGTTATTATTATGTGGCACATAACTGTATATCCATGCAGCAGAATCATAAAAAAATTCAGTAAAATAAGAAGCTACTGTATTATAAAAGTGGTTTCAAATTTCATGAGGAAAGAAAGGATTTTGAAAGAAATGGTGCTTGCATAATTAATTATTAATGGGAAGCAAAATCAAGTTAAATTCCTATCTTAATGCTAATCACTATAATAAAACAAAGTTGAAGGAAAGATCTGAAATAGCAGTAAACTTCTAGAATAGAGATTCACCCTCTGAGTGTAAACTCAGAAGAAAAAGAAAGGAATAGAACTGAGAACATAATTGATGGATTCAAGCACATTAAACACCTGTAGGTCAAACAATAATGATAATAAAAGGCAAATGGAAAGCTATGGAAAATATTTGGAATGTCTTGGAAATTACACAGCATAGCAATGTAGACATATAAAAAATTCTTTTAATCCAATTGAAATAAAAAATCTAAGATGATAAATGATCAAAGGAGGTGAATCGAAAATTTAGAAAAAATAAATACAAGTAAACCATTATACAACGTAGATGTATATTACATCAGCACTTTGGACACCTTGAATATGTCCATTTTTTTATTTGTCAGTTATACCCCAGTAAAGCTGAAAAAAAGCGTTAATAGAAAAACATGAAAATGTGTTCATTTTCATGAGCAAAGGAAGTCAAATTAAAATATTAAGGGAAACTTAATAAATCTTACTCTATGGTTGGATTTATTTCTAAGTCTGCAGTCTCCAGACACAGAGCATTTCTTGGTTGGGCAGAAGAATTCTAGAATTAGGACTTTATGTCTGAGAACTCCTATTTCCTCTGAGGTTTAGTAACTATTATTATAAGGTTTGATCATCCAGCCTGAGCAAGAGCGAGACCCTGTCTCTACTAAAAATAGAAAGAAATTATATGGAAAGCTAAAAATATATATAGAAAAATTAGCTGGGCATGGTGGCGCATGCCTGTAGTCCCAGCTACTCGGGAGGCTGAGGCAGGAGGATCGCTTAAGCCCAGGAGTTTGAGGTTGCTGTGAGCTAGGCTGACGCCACGGCACTCACTCTAGCCTGGGCAACAGAGTGAGACTCTGTCTCAAAAAAAAAAAAGAAAAGGTTTGATCACGTCTAAGAGAGTGGCCTGATTTACACGGCTCTGGGTTTGAGCCTTGCTACCACCGCATTCATTACCTCTAGTTACTTTCCTAGTTACCGTGAGATCTTACTTCCGTATCTGTAAATACAGGAAAATGATACTGTTCACTAAAAGAGTTATTGGAAACATTAAATGAGATAATGTGTATGAAATGCTTAAACAGTGCTGGCATATAAGAGTGTTGTTTTTAATATCAATAACTTTGAATTTATTTCTAGCTCAAACATTTTAATTAAATTAATAAATTTGTATCATTCTGGTCCAGATTCTATTTTATATTTTTTAAAATTTTTAAAAATTATTATGGGTGCATAATAGTTGTATATCTTTATAGGGTACATGTGATGTTTTGATATGGGCATACAATATGAATTAGTCAAATTAGGATAATTAGGGTATTCATCACCTCAGGCATTTATCATTTCTTTGTGTTAGGAACATTCCAATTCCATTCTTTTAGTTATTTTTTTAATATTTAACCATCCACCCATCTATTTTTCACTCCATTCAACAAATATTCACTGAGCAGAGACTCCCTACCAAGAGCTATACTAGGCATTGTGGTCACAAAAATGAATAAGCTATAGCTCTGACATTCAAGAAATTCAAATTGTGGTAAAGTAGAAAAATTTAATAAATTCGTGTGACTAAAAGGAAAGTGAATCACATTAAAAAAAAGGGAGAGAAATCTTCTGAGTTAATTTTGTTCACATAACCTCAAGAAACACTTCTGTCAATGAGTTTCCAGGGCAACATTTCCAAAATAGGTGCACATCCCATTGCTTCTGAGGACATATATTAAACATGTAAGATTTGATTTATTTTAAAAAATCCATAATGTACCCACAATAATTAAAAATAAAAACATTTTTTAAAAAGAGCATTAAAAAATCCAAATCATTACTGGAGATAACTGAGAAAATGCCAGTTTGTATTCATGCAAAGTTGAAATTACAGGTTAGAAAGTGAAAAGGGAGATCTATTAATAATATATAGCTTTATTAACAGTAGCTAGGGCAGGAAAACCCCCAAAGGAAGATCACAGGAAAGAATTGAAAGACACCTGCAGTCGAATGTTTATAGCAGCACAATTCACAATTGCAAAGATGTGGAAACAACCCAAGTGCCCATCAATACATGAGTGGATTAATCAAATGCAGTACATGTGTACCATAGAGTTCTACTCAGCCATAAAAAATGGGGAACTAGCACCTCTTATATTCACCTGAATGGGACTGGAGCCCATTCTTGCAAGTGAAGTATCACAAGAATGGAAAAGCAGCCACCACATGTACTCACCATTAAATTGGAACTAATTGATGAACACTTACGTGCACATATGGAAATAACATTCACCGGAAATAAAGCAGGGTGAGGAAAGGGAATGGGTAAATTCACAACTAATGGGACAATGCACACTATCTGGGGGGTGGACACACTTTGACTCAAATGGTACATAAGCAATTTATGTAACCAAAATGCTTGTATCCCCATAATATTCTGAAAAAAAAAAAGCAGTGATACCAAAAAAAAAAAAAAAAAACCCATAAAAACAGAAGTAGTCAAAATATTAGCTGAAGGAGGCCAGGTTTTCTGGTTCTTAGTATTGTGCACATTGCTACTCATGAAAGGCCTTGGGTAATTCCTTGAGAGGTGTTGCCTTGCCAAGGAGTCTCCCCAAGGCCCCCTTCATGTCCCTGTTCTTCAGGCTGTAGATGAAGGGGTTCAGCATGGGGGTGACCATGGTGTACATCACCGAGGCCATCAAACTTGTCCTAGAGGATGGTGTGGCCGCAGAGCTGAGGTAGACCCCAAGCCCCGTGCCATAGAACAAGGAAACCACAGAGAGGTGAGACCCACAGGTGGAAAAGGCTTTGTTCTTGCCCCTGGCCGATGAAATTCTAGGATAGAGGAGAAAATCTGAGAATAAGAGAAGAAGATCCCAGAGAGAGGACAAACAGCTAGGACAATGGTGACAAAATATGCCACTACGTTATTAACGAGGGTGTCAGAACAGGCAAGCTTCAGGACTTCGGGAAGATCACAAAAAAAGTGTGGGATTTCCACGTTTGCACAAGACAGCTTCAAAACAGGCAAGGTCTCCAGCAGGGAGCCCACGACACTGACGCACCAGGACGCCTGAGCCAGCAGCCCACAGGGGGGGTCATGGTGCCCGTGTAGTGCAGGGGGTGACAGATGGCCACAAACCGGTCATAGGCCATCATGGTCAGGAGTAAATTGTCCAAGCATCCAAACACAATGAAAAAAAAATATCTGGCTGAGGCAGCCTTTGTACGTTATGACTTTGCTCCGTGTCTCCATGTTCACCAGCATCTTTGGGACAGTAGAAGAGACAAAACAGATGTCAGCAACAGACAGGTTGGAGAGGAAGAAGTACATGGGGCTGTGCAGGTGGGAGTCTGAGATTGTGGCCAGGATGATGCACAGGTTCCCAAGCACAGTGATCAGGTGCATGGACAGGAACAGCCCAAAGAGGACAGCCTGCAAGTCAGAGTTTTCTACGAATCTCAGGAGGAGGAAGTTTCCAACTCTTGTCTGGTTTCTCTTTTTCCATGGGGCTGCTGGGTTTGTCCAGAAGAAGGGAGAGAGAGAGAGAAAGCAACACAAAATTCACTCCAAATAGGCATTTCCCAGAATGACTGCAATATCCTTTATTCAAACCCGGGGAACTCAAGAAGTTATGCGTTTTGGCTAATCATTGGATCTCTTTGCTGACAAGCTGCAGTTACTATTGCTACCTGGAAAAATTGTCTCTAGCTCAGTGGTTCTCAAACTGTGGTCCCTGGAACAGCAACATCAATTAGCATCACCTGGGAACTCGTGAGAAATGTGCGTTATCAGACCCACGGGATCAACTGAATCCTATACTCCAGGAATGGTGCCAGCATTCTGGGTTTTAACAAGCCCTCTTGGGAATTCTGATGCACACCCAAGTTTGAGGACTGCTGCTCCAGGGCTTGCCTGCATCCCTAAGCAATCAACCCTTGCCCAGCATCCCTGGTGGCCACTCTTGCTCTTTCTGCCCAATTCACGTGGGAATAAGAATTCCCTAATTCTAGGCAGATTTTTTTCAATCGTTGAAAAACTCTTTCTTCTGTTGTGCTACATTTCTGTAATTTCTACATGTTAAATCCTCTGAACCTTGGATGCTCCTTCTGCTAAAACAAAATAGCCACTGTTATTATTAATCATTGTTTTTTTTTTTTCTTTTGAGATTGGGGTATTGCTCTGCCGCCCAGGCTGGAGTGCAGTGGTGCAATCATAGCTCACTGAACTCTTGGGCTCAAGTGATCCTCCTGCCTTAACCTCCCAAGTAGCTAAGACTATAGTGTGCACCACCATGCCTGGTTAATTTTTTTTTCCATTTTTTGTAGAGATGGGGATCTCACTGTGTTGTCCAGGCTGGTCTCAAACTCCTGGCTTCAAGCGATCCTCCCATCTCAGCCTCCCAAAGTGCTTACAGGTGTGAGCCACTGGGCCCAGCCTTATTAATCATTGTTTACATTTCATTTATATTATCAATTTCCCTACATAAACTTAACAAAAATGGAGTTTTTAAATACAGAATTCCTAGATTTTCTTTTTTTTTTTTAATTTTTTTTTAATTTCAGCTTATTATGGGGGTACAAAAGTTCTGGTTAGATATATTGCCCATGTCCCTCCCAATCCCCCGAGTCCGAGCCTCAAGCTCGGACTGTCCATTCCCCAGACAGTGCACATCGCACTCTTCCTGTAGGTATACACCCATCCCCTCCCCCACCCCCATCCCCCCCAAGTCAGAACTTCAAGCGTGCCCATTCCCCAGACAGTGCACATTGCACTCATCATGTAGGTATACACCCATCCCCCT
>CM052442.1:84081694-84101489 GCA_028533085.1 Varecia variegata | reverse complement strand
GGGATGCCAGAACCATCATTCCTTTGTAAACCCTGAGCATCTCTGAGGACACAGACCCCACAATGTCCGTATATCGTGAAGCCAAAAGCCTAAGAATGAGCAAGACAAGCCGTGAGGGTTCAGTCACAAGAGATTTATTGGCTGACGCCTCAGGCCAAGCTTTGATGGACATGCAAGAGGATGAAATTGGGGGCCTTACCGCCTCAGGACCCACCCAACTCCCAGGCATCACTGGAACAAGGCACTTTCTCAACAGCTGGGAAACACCTGGGACCCCAACTGCGTCTGGGCCTAAACCCCACCTGAGACTGGCCATGCCCACCACATCCACCCTTCTCGAATGCCATGGTGACCAAGGCTGAGATGAGCTTGGCCAGGAGGGAC
Source organism: Varecia variegata (assembly GCA_028533085.1). Classification (NCBI taxonomy): domain Eukaryota; kingdom Metazoa; phylum Chordata; class Mammalia; order Primates; family Lemuridae; genus Varecia; species Varecia variegata. Next base: position 84,101,105 of record CM052442.1, on the reverse strand, counting down.
CCTTCAGCCATCATCCCCCTCGCTTACCTCAAAGCAAGTTCCCGGCCTGCCCAGCAGCAGCACAAGGCTCAGCACAGAGTAGGTAGGTATCAGTGTTTGTTGAATGACTGAGTGAGCAACAGTGGACTTCCAACATGAGAGAGGACTAATACTTTCAGGTCCCAATGTGAGCGTGTGGAGCCCCTTGATGAAGCTGGATCTTGGAAACCCTGCATAGCTGGCTGCATTTCTTTGGTTTAAGGGCAGCCTGAAGGCAACGGATCAGAACAAGCCTTGCGCACACTATGATCTCTCCAGCCTGCCCTAGATGTGTCTACCGAGGGCTTCCTTTGTGCTGGGTAACTTGAGATGTTCTCTGATCCACAAACACAAATGATGTAATGTGCAAAGCCATGTTTGATCGTCATTTGAATTGGAACATGGAGACTTCCTGGTAAGAAGTGCTTGAGCTCTATCTTTGATGTCTCAGAAAGTCCAGTGACACAACATGCCATTAGGTAGATGCTCACCATAAATACAGAAAGAGGCTGGATCAGCTCAATATTCAGAACTCGAGCACTGGTCCTTTCCTCTGTCAGAATCAACACACCTTGTTATTATGCATACCCAGGTCCTGATACAGGAGTCAGAGCAACTATAATCCACCTACACACATTTGCTCAAGAAGATAAAAATGACAGTAAGTTATAATGAAGTATTCTACTTTCAAACATTAAAAAGTGTGAGCCACAATTACAGATGAAAACATGCTTCGCATTTTAAAGGCACTGTTAGTGATTCTTTGGGAGCATGGAGGAAGGTTCTGAGGTCCCCGTCATATTATTGACATAAATGGTTGTGGAAATCCATCAAGCTACGGAGGAGATAGTTTGTTAAACTGCCAGGGAGTGAAATAGGTCTTGACGATTATTATGGATCTAATGTAATTCATAATTAAAGCCACTTTTGATTATTTAATTCTTACTTTTTTATCCCTTCTTTCTTTCTCCTGTCTCCCATCTATTAATTTTCAATTTGCTTCATATTTTGCCACAGACAAATATTATTTTCTACAGCTCTTCTGATTTATAGAATTTTGCATTTACACTTAGTTCTTGGAGAGAGGCAACTATACAAGACACCATTTACATCCATATAAAAACATGAAAGCTCAGAAAATCAACTTGAACATTAAAATATAATTTGAACTCATTTTTAAAAGCATGGTAAAAGTAAAAACTTACTAAAAATTTTAAAAATGCTATAACTTGTACCTAAATTTCACTCACATAATAATAATATTATACAATTACACAGAAAGAAATAACTGTGACTAAGCTGTAAAATTAGGGAAAGGGGAATTTTCATTGACTAATTGTCATTTACAAATTTTTTTTTTCTAAATGGACTCTTAAGGTTACATTTTATTCCTGCCCAGAACTATAACTAAATACATACAGGGGAATTATTTAGCTGATTGAATGGGAATAATAAATACAAAAGGGATTTAGGAGCCTAAAAAAGTATAGTCCTGAATGGGTACAATGGGTGACTGTCTGTATTTACAATTTCATGATTCAAAGCACACTCTACCAAAACATCCTCCGCCAATTTGGCACACCTTTTGGGATTAAGAACTATCATTAGAGCTTGTTCATAGAAAAGGCCTAGGTGTTACTTCAGTAAATTTCAGTAAGAACCAAATGAGTATCTACGATATGTGAGGTATTATACAAGATATAAAGACAAGTGAGATATGGCAGAAGAACTCGTAGTTTATTCACGGAGGTAAAGATATGCTCACACATAATTATATACTACAATGTTATGAACCACAGGGTGGAAGTATTCACAGCTGCTTTGAGGGCTCAAAGAAGCAGTTCGTTGTATAAGAACTTTAAAAACAATATCAAAATTATTCACAGATCTGCTCTGGTCTTTCTCTGTCTCTGGGCAACAGCATCTACTCCTGTAGCTTATTTATACGGATTCAGAAATCTGTAACTCCTTCTAAATCTTCCTCTTCAGCCTAATTGTCTTTATTCATCCTCCCACTCAGCTTTTCAGTTGGATAGCTCACAAATACCTCAAACTCCCTCTTTTCCAACTCTGTTACAACAGTTATTCATCATCAAGAGCTACTTTTAAAAACTCAAATTTTATTAGAATACTTCATTTAAACATATTTATGCTTTCTTGCAGATGTAAGACTAACTGCAACATCTTCAGCACATTTTCCAAGCCCCATGTGTTAGCTACATCTGCCTCCTCTTGTCAAGAACCCGCGTCTTCTGTACTAGAGTCTGAGCAGGGCTACCTTCCCCCCGAGGGAAACATCACCCCTGCGGTCCCAGGCTCTTTGCTGTACAAGCATCCTTGAAAAGATAATCTGGAAGACAGGAAAAACAAACAAACTCTCATTTTGAATTGGTTTCAGCTCCTCATAGACTTGTGGCAATTTCTCACTTTCTCTGTTTATTCACACTCTAAAATGGAGGGTCAGAAGCACTTTTAGATATGTTTTAGGTCACGGTAAGAAATTATAATATTACCTTAGAGGTATGTACTTGATCATGGGCACAGAACTTAATATTTATATTTATAAAAGATCACAAATTTCTTTTTTAGAAATCCATAAAATAATAATTATTACAACACCTAGACTTCCTTAAATTATTTCTTAATTGCTATTCTTTGTAGAGAACAATTAGCCTGTCAGAAATTTTTATTACTTCCACCTCCACTGTGGCTAATACAAGAAAAGAATAAAAATTATTTCTATCTCTAGCAGCTTGTTACGTGTTTAATGAGACAGAATTAATGCCCATAAAATATTTTTAAAAGATTACAATGTAGGGTATAATCAAGTGCTAAAATCTCTGTGAATCACATCAGGAGAGATCCTTATAAACTGAAGTCATCATGGAAAAATTTACTGGGAAAGTGGGAGATTTCTGGACCTTGAAATGGGAGAATATTTTTGAAAATATTAATAATTTTCATTTATGGAACACTTATCATATGCCTGATGCTGCACTAAGTACATTATGCACATCCCATGATTGGTTCCTTACAAGTATTCTGTGAAGCTTAATTGCAGCCATTTCACAAATGAGGGAAATGAAGCACAGGCAAGCATGGGTGCCACGGCCCACACAGCTGGCACGTGAGAGCACAGCCTTCAGTCTAGGGCCCCCGACCTGTGCTGTTGGATTCTCAACAGAGAACATGAGCTAAAGGACGTGGACAGCGCATGCACTGGCTCAATATGCACCTTAACACAACAGTTTGGTGATGGGAGATCTCAGTCCTGAAATGGAATAATTAGTAGTCCAAAAACCAACTGACAGTTTGGAAAGTAAAATGAAACTGGTTAACCAACTAATCTATTAAACATAAGTAATATGTAAAAATTTTTAAACTTTTGGATCTAAAAAATACAACTTTCCTAAAGTCACACAGTTTGTATAATTTTACTAGAATAACTTTTATAATGCAAGCAGCTTCTAATTTCAATAAATACTATAACAGAAAATACAATAAGTAGAATTAGCCACATATCATCTATCAGATCTTATGCATACAATATTACTAATATTACTGGATGTAACTACTTAATCTTTGTGGCATAAGCTTCTTTTTTTGAATTTTATTTTGGTAAGTTGACAATATAGGCTATTATTTCACTACATGAGGTATCAAGGAAATATGCTTAACTAAAATATCTCTGTTCATTACAAGAAAATGCAATTGGAGTGTGAGAAAGTGAGTCCAGGCAATACATATCTTCATAATTATAATTACCTTATCTTGTTTCTAATGCAGGAGAACTTTGATATCTGTAATATTCTCAAATTATGCTTTGAGTCTCTTTATAACCACTGTATTACTTGGGGAAAGATAGTTGTGATGCTAAAATTATGGAAGAACATACATCTAGAATAGGAGAATCTTAGAAAACATTAAAATAACAAGACAGAAACCTCTATGAAAAAATTGTCAAAAGATGTAAACATTACTCACCATTAAATCGGAACTAATCAATCAACACCCGTGTGCACATATGGAAATAACGTTCATTGGAAATCAAGCAGGTGGGGGGGGGAGGAGGGGATGGGTAAATTCACACCTAACAGGTACAATGCACACTGTCTGAGTGATGGGGACGGTACAAAAGCAATTTATGTAACTAAATCATTTGTATCCTCATAATATTCTGAAATTAAAAAAAAAAAAAAAAGAAGAGGTGAACAGGAAATTGTATGAGGGGAATCCCAGAAGAATAGGCATTTGCAAAAACACTCAGAATCATTAGTATTTAGAGAAATGCGAATTAAAAGAAAAATGTTCTATCACTTCACACTTAGACCGACAAAGGCATTATGGAGCTAAGGGATATGGGGAGTGTAGAAACTCTCTTGCTGGTAAGAAAACGCCTGCTGCAGCCATTGAAGAGCATCTGGGATCACCTGGGTAGATTAAGTATTCACATCCCAAATGACCCAGCAATCCTGTTCCTGGTACACAATCCCTAGAAACTCTAACGCAGTTCCATAATAGGACATACAGAAGATGTTTAGTTTAGTGTTGCTTGACGGGAAATTCAAAGCCATTTGGAAATCTATCACCGATGAATGGATAGTCAAATGTGGAGATGCACATTATGGAGCATAAACAGTGCTCAGAGAGATGCTTGAGCTGTGCTTGTAGCAACAGGAATAGATTTTAAAAGGGTCTCTTCTCTCTCCACCCATTCTCCTCCCCCAGCATTCTACTCTCTATTTCTGAGTTCAAATATTTAGATTACACATATCAGTGAGATTTTGGGGTATTTATCTTTCTGTAGAGCCTCAGACAGGAGGCATAAACTTTAGTGATTTATTGCACAGAAATGGTGACTATTATAAATTAACAGTGCACTCTATATTTCAGAATTGCTAAAAAAATATATATATATTAAATGTTTTCTTCACAGAGAAAAATATGTGAGGTAACAAAGTTGTTAATTAGCTTGATTTAATCAGTCCAGTATAAATATATAACAAAACATCACATTGTACCCCATAAATATATACAATTATTATTTGCCTACTAAAAATAAGATTCAAATTTGAAAAAAGAGTGCTAAACGAAAACAAGACAGACTCAAAATTCGGTATGTATAATACACTAAAAGAAATTAAACTACTCTTCAAACATATGCATTTCTAAGAAAACATTCTAAAAATTAGATGTTGGCTTATAAGAGACACAAAAGATTTCAGGAGTTTCACAGGGCTTTGCCTTGAAGGAATATGTGAACGTGTTAGTTCACAGATCGAAAGCGGCCTCGCCTCATGAGGGCACCTCATGGGTCAGGCGTTTGCATGGCGACGCTGTCTCAGACCTGAAGGCTGCTTGCACCTGACGCCTCTGTAGGACAAGGCTCGGTGTGTGGTCACAGGTTGAGAACTGATCAAAGAATGCCCGCCCGGCCGTCACCTGCAGCTAGAGACAATTGGCCTCAGGGACAGTTCCTGCTTCACGCCTGACTACTTGTCTCAGTCAACAAGAAACTAGATAAAGAAATATAGAGGCACTGTGTTTCTGTCTAGCCTTTCTGCTAAGTGATAATTTTATCTTAGGACTTAGAAGTTTATCTCAGAAAGATTTTGTAACCGTTTGCTCACATAGAGTTAATTAAGGGATCTCTAGAAGCTTTTGGGGAGATTTTAAACCTAAACGAACAACCTATTATTATGTAAATCTATTACCACTGGCAACTAATCGCTGTACCAATAAATACTGATGTGGGACTTCACTTGTGGCCTCACAGCTCACGGGAATGCTGGAGAACCCCCCTGACTCCCTCATCTTTAAAACTATACTTTCGTCTCTGTGTTTTCTTTTATTTCTATATTTTCTATTTCTATTATTTCTTTATCTCTTGCGACAACCCCTGCCAGAGGGACCCAATTTTGCTGGGAGCATAGCTAACTCCCTGCAATTGGATACTCAATTCATTAGAATGGCTGCCTCTGGGGAGCAAGGGAAATAACTATTCTAGAAATAAATTTTTCTAAAATTGTGCTTAATTGGCTGAGCTAATACTACCTGCTGTAAGAGACATATCTGAAATTTCTGTGATTTAATGCATTAAAGGTTTATTTTATACTCCCATTACAGTGCAATGAATATTTTTATAGGCAAGCAGCCAACATGGTGATTTGGAGATTCCATCCACCTGTAAGTGACTCACGAGGTCTCTTGCAAATCATCTCCATCCCAGATGGCAAAAAGGAACAAAAGTGAGGGTTTTGACGGGCCAAGTGTGGAAGATGCACCCCTCACTGTTGCTCCCGTTTATTGGTTATGCTTCATCACAGATCGTTAGCAAGGAAGGCTGGGAATGTGGAGTCAAGTTGTGTGCTCAGCAAGAAGAGAAATGAGTTCTATGAACAGCAAGCCAGTACTGCCCATATGTGTGGAAGGATAATGTGACTTAAATTGAGGTGTTGGATCAATGCAACCATCTCCACTGAGATGCACCTTTCCCTAGATAAGCACGCAATACACTAAGCTTTATGTCAAGCACAGTCAGGAATGATGAAGCAAAATTACACATACATGTACTGTAAGTCCAGGCATTGCTGTGAAAGCAGTATGATGATTGGAATTTACTGTAATCAGAAGAGAAATATGTTTTTAAAATAGGGAAATATTATAACTGGCAGTGAGGATTATTCCAAGTATACAGAGAAAAATATCTATCATAAAACTGAGATTATGTATTAGGATAGTTGAATAATTATTAAATAGATATAATTGTATCTTATAACACTTAGTGCTACATTTTTTCTTAGAATTACAATGAGAAAATGACAGATGGAAAACAGACATATTAGCAGAAACTACTATGATTGATTGAGGCAACGCTTGATAATTATGTGATATTAAGATCTGAACATTCAAATCTCAGCTTTGTAAACTGCAAGTGTAGGCTTATTTTTCCACAAGCGTCTACCAATGGATTTCTGAGCCATAGAGAGTTCATGTACATGGATCTCTATGTCTAAAGGACCATGATCAGAAGAGGTTACAAAATCTAACAATGACCAAGGGACAAAAGAAGTATAACTATTATTTTTTTCTGAAAAATATGTGTATTTTGGTACATAAAATAACATTTGAAAAATGAGGTAAGTTCATAGTTCCCTGGATCTTATCATAATGCATGAGTGATTGCAAGAACTTTTTTTTTTTCATTTCAAACAAAGATTAGTTTTGAGCATTAAGTGAAAGGATCTTTCAGCTTGGGAAGATGCTATCTGCATTTTTTCTTTTCCCCTGATTATGATTCAATAACAGAAGATATGTAATTAGTTCTGAGGGACAATGACAAAGACAAGAATAAGCATTTTCTATGTATTTTGTAAAAAGTAATTGATTAAATTCAGAAGAATAATGTCATATAAAATTGGAAAACGCCTTTAATGTTCAAATCTGGACCTAAAAAGATGACTCCATATACTGCAGATATAGCTTTTACAGCTACACACCAGCTAGCTCTTCATTGATTCCTTCTGTGCAATCACAGTTGAAGTTGATAATTAGAATAACTGAGGTCTAAAATATTCAGCCGAATATTTTCGGCTGAAAATATTCAGCCGAAAGGTCTAAAATACCAGCCAAAACGGAGATACTGGTCCAAGTTTTTCCTTCTGTCTTTTCCTTGCACTGACAGTGAAGACCGCTTCCCCTACAACCACTGAATAGATTTCAGTCAGCTATATCCATCAACCTTATATGAAATTGTAGGATATATCCTTGTTCTGGGGACCGTGTTACTTGTTCATTGTACATTGATCATTAATGTGATTTTATAATTTTAAATGAATTTTGGTGATGAACATAATTATTTCCTTCCCTTCTGACTGTCCCTGTGTGATAGCAGGGGGTGGAAATTGTACCATATTGTTATTTTTTTATTTTTCTTTTTACCATTTTTCTCTTTTCTCTAACTCTGCCTCCACTTTTCTGTGTCAGATGGCCCTAGGAGAAGTTTTAATTAGCTTTCTGACCTTGGCTCAGATTGCATTTGCAAAGGGCAGAGGACACAAAACCCAGCTTGTGAATCTGCCACTTGCATCTGGGATGGTGAGTTCACATTTGCTGTGTATCTCACCTCATTTGACTTTTTATTTCAAAGTAAACGTGTCCAAAATAAAAATTAATAGTAATGAATCATATAAATATTTTGCCAGTTGAATGTTCATTCAGATGTGTATAAGATGATAAAAATTGCTGCAATGCTGGTGTATATAGAGTTCCTGTACAATCTAAAAGATTGTTAAAATTACTAAATTTAATTACTTGAAAAAAGCTTGTGTAAAGTAAAATGATCACCTACATTTTAGAGAAAAACAAATGGATCGACTATTTTACAGAATAGATAATAATTTTGCTGATGTTCTTGGTTTTGCATGGCACTGTTGGCCAAGCCTGGAGTGTTTGCTGTGCTATGGTGTGTGAAGTGCATTGCATGATGCACAGAAAAAGCATTTATATTTCAATACTTATCTTAATAGATGTGAGTATGTTTTCTTTATGTTTCAACTAGTCATAATTTTACAGATATCATTTTATGACAAAGTTCATGTATAATAGTAATGTTGATTTTCAGACATGAACAATAGGTGTGGTGCTTAACAATGCCAATGAAAAATTTTTGAAACTTCAGAAACTCAGAATTAGAAATCAGATATGTATTTCCACCATATCTGACAAAAAATATAGGTAGTACGGAATATATATGGAGATACCTCAAAGAGCTAAAAGTAGAACTACCATTTGATCCAGCGATCCCATTACTGAGCATCTACCCAAAGGAACAAAAGACATTCTATAAAAAAGATCTGCACTCGAATGTTTATAGCAGCACAATTCCCAATTGCAAAGATGTGGAAACAACCCAAGTGTCCATCGATACATGAGCGGATTAATAAACTGTGGTATATGTATACCATGGAGTTCTACTCAGCCACAAAAAACAATGGTGATCTAGCACCTCTTGTATTATCCTGGATAGAGCTGGAGTCAATTCAACTAAATGAAGTATCACAAAAATGGAAAAACAAATACCACATGTACTCACTATCAAATTGGTATTAATTGATCAACATTTATGTGCACATTTGGAAGTAACATTCATCGGGTGTTGGGCAGGTGGAAGAGGAGAGGAGCGGATGGATATATTCACACCTCATGGGTGCGGTGTGCACCGTCTGGGGGAGGGACATGCTTGAAGCTCTGATTTGGGAGGGACAAGGGCAATATACGTAACCTGAACATCTGTAGCCCCATAACATGCTGAAATAAAAAAAATTTAAAAAAGAACATATAAATTACTAGTTTAGATTTGTATATTGATGACTTCAGGACAAACAATGTCCCATGCCTAGAATATTTCCTGGGAGATGCTTGGATTATCATGGTTATTACAATAAAAGGACTTTATACATTTTTACAAAGATACACTTTGAGGGGCATGTGGAGCATACACACACACACACATATATATGCACATACACACATATATAATCATTTAAGAAAATCCTGATATGCTAAGTAAACTATTTAAAATATTAATAGTAAACCATATTAAAGTCATGCCACTAAACTATCAAAATTTACTTTCTCAGATATCAAAGAGATTAGAAATGACTAAAAAGTTACCATGTACTTGGCTTTCATGTCGAAAAGTGGCTATTTGAGTATTAAAAACAACCTCATGTGCCTCTGGGCGGAACATTATATCTGTGGCATCAAAGTCATGATTGAGACAGGCTGTGCAAATGTTCATATTTTGCAGTTAAATTTGTTCATTTCAACAGATGAGATCCTATCTTTAACAGCAAGCTTACATCATCAGTCCCTCTGCAAGACAAAGTAGATATAAAGATTGCACACCTGGAGTTACGAGAATACCTTAATAATGGTGAATTGTATTATTTTGGTAATCTGAACAACTGGTTTCAAATCTGTGTGAAGAGCATGCTGAAAATAATTTTTACCATTAGTAAGAAGTACTGGAAAAACTTGATCAAGTCTTCATATGTATTTTCCTGAGCACGTTGGCAGTTGCAATAGTATAATAAATTATTTTTTCACCACTCCTCAGACATTACTAAATCCTTTTACACACTCTAATGAGCAGAATTTAGACATCACTTCATATGCCTTCTACAAAGACAATAAAATGCACTTACATCATTTTGTTTAGGAATTAATCCTCAACATCTAAACCTTTTAGTAGGGTGGTTAAATATATTTTGTTCTTTCTACAGATGCACATGTAAATTGAGTCATAGTACTGAATAACATTGAAACAAAAGTAATCATCCTTTATACATAAATCTGTTTCCTCAACAGCAAAATAATACCAGGCATATTGTCCTTTATATTTACCTTACCCTCTGCTTGCTTCCCTTTTATCTATGCTGCCTGTGATATGTACATGGAACTGGGAACATTGCCAACATCTTGCAATGTGGACATGATAATACATTCATATGTTAAGGATAGCAAAGCAAATGATAGAAGGAGCCTGAGGCTGTAATGACTTCCAGGAGGAGACGCTTATTGTCCCTGAAAAAGTCTATCTCTAGATTGGTGAGAATACCAATGTTTACTTAAGCTTAAAGAGTCAAATTTCTGTTGCATGCAGATAATTACACACATAAATGCTTCAGAAAGTAAGCAGTTATGATGGAAACTCAGGACTGTTATGTTCAAATTCAGGACATTGGGATAGATTAGTTACTTCTTGAGAATATGTTCATAATAATGCTTCCTGCTACCAAGTAGAAAGTGTAACAGACAGGCTGTATAGGAGAAATACCAAACCTCCTTTCCTAGGAATGAAAAACTCAGAGACTGTAAAAAGATCATATCCAATCATAATGATTTTATTTACATAATGATAATTATTTCAATATTTTGTGAAACAGAATAACATGTAAGATAAATATATTAAAAAAAATATAAGCAACAGTTACAAACTAAAGATGTCGAAGTAACTGATAAGCCACGAGACCTGGCAGCTCAAAAATTTACTTTGAATACCTTTGTTTTAAATATAAATCTGGGCTGCACTCTTATTAAAGTTCCAAATTGTATATGAAGTAGAAATAGAATAGAAATAGAAGTAAAATAATTTTTCTCAATACAATACAGAGATAAAGAGAAAGAAATTTGAAAAGGTAGATTCAAAGATGAATATAAAAGAGTGACAAGTCTAAATATACATTTAGTCAGTGATCCATATTGATATAATTGAGAAAACAGGGAAGAGGAAATATTTGCTACCATAATGATTAAAAATTTAGATTTGTATAAAGACACAAAAGCTCAAATCTCTGAATGCCAAAGAGCCTCACTAGGTTAAAGTTAAAGAAATTAATATTTATACAAATGATAGTGAACTTGTTAAACATCAAAGACAAATAGCAATTCCTAAAGGCACTGAAGAACAAAGAGAAAGTAACTACATATATATATATATATATATACTTTGTTTTTAAATGCAGTTAGACTTACAGACTGATTTTCAGTAACAACAGTGGAAGTCAGAAGGCAGTGGAATAATACCCACAATGTGCTGGGAGAAAATGCACACAGTGAAAATGCCTTTCATTTAAAACAAAGACAAAGATTTTTTAGTAAAATAAAAAACTGGAGAGTTTATTATCAATATGTTCACAGCAAAGAAATATAAAAAATTATTCCAAACTCAAAATATTTTGAATTTATCTTAACTTCTTACATTTTAAAAAGTATGTCAACAATTTCCCTACTTCATTATTAAAATACATGGCTTTTTATTTGAAGAACCATATAATGTATCTTACCAAGGAGGAACTTAATAAAAACAATAACTTCAAACTCCTTGGTCTCTCATTCCCATCATTCAGGCCATGTATGTATTTTACTACTTAATGTAACCACATTGTAAGTCTCTGCAACTTAACACTCGTTCCCCATTAGAATATGTACAACATAAAGGCAAGACTGCATCTGATTTTATCTTTGTACTACCAGCATCTGACAGAGTAGTGACACATTGTAGGTGCTCAGTATGTAGTAAATTAACTAATGAATAAATGTATTTATTAGGATGCTTTTTGTTTGGAGCAAGAGCATATATAAATGATTACTCAGAGGCACCTGTTAAAGGAGTCAGAGAAACCAGCAAAGTCCAAGGTAGAGATGATAAACCTCCTGAAACAATTTGCATCAATGTAATTATTGTACATTAATTGTCAATGTAATTATTATTCATTAGAAGAAGTAAATATAAATCACCAAAGCATTGAGTTGCCAGTATTATTGAAGAAGCCTTGTCAAATCTTGTAAAGTTTCTCCAAATTTTCAAATGTGAATCTTTATCAATAAACTTTATAATTGTTATTTAAAATAAAGTTTTAGTTTGAATGACCATTTTGCCATTTTTCCCCTAAGATTTCTGAAACTTTTATACTGGTTGGTGATATATATTTTATTCAGTAGAATTTGACTAACCTGCTTCATTAGCCGACATGTGAAATTAAAAGGACCTTTTTGGCTCCACTGTCTTCAACTCTCTCACCAAAGCAACCACCAAGTGGTTGTAGATTAAATTCACTGAGTGCGACACTTGTTCTAGAAGCACCTGACCTCTCTGCTGATTTTGCTAATGGAGTAAACATACCTAATTTTTTCATGAGAGGGAAGTGAAGGTATACAGGTAGGTGTGTAGCTTATTCAGTGATTGCACATAAAAATCAAGAATGTTTGTGAGAAGCATATTTTCTAGAGAGCAACAGCATGTGGAAACATAGCCTGATGGGATGATTCAAGGAAACCGTAAAGCTCTTAAGAGATCTCAAAATAATGAAGTTCAGCACTTAACTGGAATTGCATTCTGTGGTTTGAATAAAAGTGTTGGTTTAAAAAGAATAGGGAATTTTGTGTAAACTTTAGAGACAGAAACTACTTATAAGTCCCTAGTAGCCTCAAGGACTTAATAAAGAACCAATATATCCAGCTGATTTCGTCTCTAGACTCTTATCACATAATAACACACTTTTCTATCCATACTCTCAAGTTTTTGCCTTTATTTTATTCACCCTACTCAATTGTCCCAGTCTGATATTCTATGTAATATAAAAATAGAAAGAAATTTACCTAAAATAAATTAAATAAATCCTGGCCCATAGTCCCTCTGATTCTCACTCTTGCCTTTTTTTGATTTTTCTACATCAAAGTTTCTGGGGTATGATATAGGTGAACTTAATGTTCTTTAGCTTTTAGTTAACCTTGTACATGTACTTTATAAATTTAGTTGTTAACAAAAAATGGTTTCTACAGAAGCTTTTCAAGTGTGCTTCTATTTTCAGAAGCAAAATTAGTGTTTTTTCCCCTCAGTGGAAATCTGGGTAAATTTCTCTGCAAAAAGATAAGTATATTTTCTCAGGATAGTAAAAAAGGAAGATAATATGAGGTGATGTCTATATTTAGAAAAATAAATTTTCATCACTGAATATAAATAGAATCACCATAAATATTTGTATTTTGATATGATTAAATATATAAAATTATCCTTTAGAATTTAGCTTGAAAGGATTTCCTTGATCCTTCACTTATTGCTTTTAGTTTCTAGTTCTAACCTAGTCTCTTACTCAAGTCTGCTTTGACCAATTCAATCTGCCTGTTTTCTTCATCTTTGGAATGTTTGTTCCAAATCTGATGTTTCTAATTGTATTTCATTTTTGTTCACAGATGTGCTTAAAGATGTAGTACAAACTGATTCCATTTTATATTTAAATCATTGGTATATTTTGTAGCCAGTCTAAATTTAAGCAGATAGTCATTAAATAACTATTGAATTATCATGTACAAAAGCATATCATATAAAAGACATGTGTGCCATAAAAAATAAATTTCCATGTCAGTGACTGAAACATAAATGCTTTAAGAGGGTGGGCATTTAACCCAGGTGTGTGTACTTGGTGAATGGAAGAAAACATGGTCAAACTAACTTGTTCAGTAACTAAGTATATCTCCCACCCATTTACAGTGTTTATGCAGTTATAACAGAGCTATCAAGTTGAACAGGTGGGTAGCCTACATAGTGTGTATAGGCACAATTCTGAAACCTTTGTTCTATGTAAAATCAAAGAGAGAGGTTATAGTTAGAGAGACTCTAAAATATTTCATGGAAAATTTTTTGAACTACAATATGATCTGTACCATCACCAATAACAAAAACAACAGCAGCAAAAACCCCAAACACTGCAAACTAATGCAGTATCATCAACAAAGGTTTTAAGTTAGGAAACCTCATTGCACACTATAGGAAAGTGAGTGGTTCATTGTCAGTTGATATATCATGCACACAGTACAGTGTTATAAAGTAGAATGGCTGTGTACATGTCCTGGATAAACGTATTCCAAGCCTAGTAGCAAAGATTTTGTTCTGTGGGCAATCAGGGTTCTTTGCAAGTGTTGAGCAGGGAGTGTTATTATTATTAGAAAATCACTACCAAGAGATGAATATGACAGCTCAGTGTAGAATGTAGGTTAAAAAATGATAAAACATAGGAATTAGAGCAGAGACACTGGAATAAAGCATCACTGTTCTTTTTTTGAATTGATATTTGGCAACTGGTTGAAGGAAAGGGGCAAAACAAAGCATAAAATTATTCTAAGCACCTGAACTTGCAAAAGTCCAAAATCTTGATGCATTTCTACAAATAAGAAATAAAGCAAGGCCGGGCGCGGTGGCTCACGCCTGTAATCCTAGCACTCTGGGAGGCCGAGGCGGGCGGATCGCTTGAGGTCAGGAGTTTGAGACCAGCCTGAGCAAGAGCGAGACCCTGTCTCTACTAAAAATAGAAAGAAATTATCTGGCCAACTAAAAATATATATAGAAAAAATTAGCCGGGCATGGTGGCGCATGCCTGTAGTCCCAGCTACTCGGGAGGCTGAGGCAGTAGGATAGCTTAATCCCAGGAGTTTGAGGTTGCTGTGAGCGAGGCTGATGCCACGGCACTCACTCTAGCCCGGGCAACAGAGCGAGACTCTGTCTAAAAAAAAAAAAAAAAAGGAAAAAGAAATAAAGCAAAAAGAATAGAGTTAGTAAGGGAGATTGGTGTTGTATTTGAGATTCTAAATAGATAGTCAGGCAAAGATTATGATAAACATTAATGTGGAAATTCAAAGTCAAACTTAAGAAACATCAAGCCCAGAAATACCATTTACTGGGTTCATTTGTCCAGTATTACACACATCACTGTTACTTCTCATGTCAGTTCCATATGGCATCTATCATTGTCTCTTCCAAAGATTAGAAAGCTGCGGGTGAGTAACTTAGTCAAGGCTAGTCACTGTTGAGTGCAGAGACTGTGAGCTTTCAACTCATAAAGATTTGGCATGTGGTGGTGTACTTAAATCCATGACTAAAGGATACTCCCCAAAATAACGGACAAGGAGTAGGGATGGCAGAAGAGACAAGAGGCACAGGAGGGGAATGAGTACAGTATTCCTCCTATTTGTAAGAGGAGAACCAAATGAGCACAGAGTCAATGAAATGAGGGGGAGAAAATTAAAGAAGGAAGACGAAGCAGAAACAAAAAGGAAGAATTATCGATATAGACGAGTCCTCCACCACAGCCCCGTCTGTGTGGTTTAGCTAACGCGTACAACTTATCATGATTTCTACCCTGTATCCAAAGAGATGAAACACACGTCTCTCTTTGGATTTATGGAAAAATAATCTACTAACCAAAAGCATCCTTAAGAAATGTAATCTTTAATGAAGATTCCGTAGAGGAGCTAGTAGTAGAAGCAGCAGCAGTGAATATTGACTCAGGATTTTACTGTTACTATAGCACTGCTCTAAGGCACTTAGCAGTCATCAACATCTAACACCCCCAACACCACTATGAAGTACATACATTTTACACATGAAGAAACCAATGTTCACAAAGTCCATGTAGCTTTTCTGAGGCAACAAATACATTTAAAGAAATCACATAAACATACAAACAAATCTCATTAGTAGTTCTTTTTAAAAAATTATCATTACCTTTACATGGCTGCTACCGCTTTGACTCTCCCATTTAATTTTTTTTCTTGCATTGACAATTTCTATCAGCATATGAACAAATTGATAGAGATTTGTGAGCTCTGAATTTTACACTCCTAGAATTATTTTAAATTATTTTTCACATTTTAGCCTAACTTATATAGCATTTCCAAAGTATCTGACAATGTCTTCCAGCTCAGAATGGGACCAGAGCTTACAACCCACCTTAAGATCTTGCCTTTTTCTTAAAGAACTTTAATTTTATGAGGAAATTGAGATTTAGAGGATTTGAGCTTTGAAGGCCATTGAATGTTTGAAACTGTACTTTCTGTTCTAGTATCTTCTCAAATGAACAATTTATTTTTATCAAAAGTTACTGAATGTGGCAGATTTTCATCTGGAGTTATAAATATGTATTGTATAAAGAGCTCGGATCTGAGACGGAAGACTAAGTCCTGTTGATATGCTTGTCCTCAGTTGTCAACGTGAAAGGAATTTCCTTCCTAAGCTCTAGCATTTCCAGTTCTAATACTCTGAATTCTGCAACCTCATTCTTCTCCATGCTGCCATCTTTCTCCTTCTTTAACCACCCACTTCACTGGGTCTCTCTTATTTATATGTTTATTTTACCATTTCACCTAGCAGGACCCTGCGGATTTTCAGTCTTTTCATTTCTCTCACCCTCCTGCCTATACTTTATTTGCTTAACTCATTAACTTTCAGATAACAACCCTCTAAATTCAATCTCTTCTTTGTTAAGCTGGCCCCTGTTCATCAGACCTGTACCAAGTTTTTTAAAATGGATTGGCAAACTCAGACCAAAGGCAAGTACAAATAGAAATATTAATTTTAAATGATGCATAATTTAAAAATAATTTAAAAAGCAGTATATTGATAAAAGTTAAAATAATTAGAATTTTTAAATAAAGAAATGGTCATAGGCCAAATTACATAGCATTAAATTGTAATATTTATAAAAACAAATTATAGTATAAAAATGTTGCATACCATCACTCTCTATATAAGATAGAGAAAATGCAAGCCTGGGAAAGAGGTTTAAATTTTTATTTTTTGTAGGTAGTATGCCTTTTTTTTTTTTTTTGCTTGTTTGTTTTTAAATTTTTTTTTTTTTACTTCAGCATATTGTGGGGGTAAAAATGTTTAGGTTATGTATATTGCCCTTGCCTCACACGAGTCAGAGCTTGAATTGTGTCCATCCCCCAGACAGTGTGCATCGCACTCATCATGTGTGCGTATACCCATCTCCTTCTCCCCCCTCCCATCTGCCCGACACCTGATGAATGTTATTGCTATATGTGCACTTAGGTGTTGATCAGTTAAAACCAATTTGATAGTGAGTACATGTACTGCTTATTTTTCCATTCTTGGGATACTTCACTTTGCTAGACACCTAAGGAAATGCTGTGTAGGAACTCACAGTCATTGCAGGAAGTGCTGCACTGATGGAGGCTACAGAATCAGATTCATGCCAATTGTGCTCAGTTCTGTGAGGAGTAAAGAGTTGACATGTGCACTGGATGGACAATTTTTATGTAACAATCTCACTTCACAATAGAGAATATCTATGTTTCCATTGTTGACTCTGCAGCAGCAACAAATTGAATTGCTCATTTAAAATAATTAATGTAATGTAAACACTATAAAATGTATGAAAATTGGATTGTGAAAATGTGCACTAAAATGTTAACCATGTTTGCTTCTGGGTGGAATTCATGTTAGAACATGAATAATCTACAGCTTTGAACATTTAGAAGGTCCCCGCAGCAATTCTTTTATTTCAGGGCCGATAGTCTCTCCTTCTGAGATTGACTTTACTAATAATTTCTTTGATGCTGGATGGATGTTAAGGTAAATAGTTTTAATATATGCTTAACCAGTAGTACTATGAGACAGTTAATATATCTGCAGTAAGTAAACCAATTCTCTTTCAGATGGTAGTTTAAGATGCAGATTGAAATTGACTTTTCAAAATGAGTCAGAAAAACAAACCTGGATCTCTTCTAAAAGAAGTGTAGGCATTGAGGAATAAACAATTCACATGTTGAAATGTTTTCAAAATTTTTCAGAGTAATAGAAACTGTTTGGGGGCCGATATACCTACGAAGAAATCTTTCCCAGCCTAAGTTATTGTCGTGAACGAGTTAATGAATCTCCAAAACAATAAACAATTCACTATTGTTTTGGTAGGTTTAAGGCTGTTAAGCATGATATAAATGAAAACTGTTTTTTTCATTTTCTATAGTCAAGCAAATGTGTTACATGCCACTGCTAATAGAAAAGACACTTAGGCATTTGCCTGAACAGCAATTCCATTCTTAAAGAACAATGATAAATGTTCTTTCTTTATAATGAGAATAAGAAATTACTTGACTATAAACCATTCAATCTAGTATTATTAATTATGTAGACAATTTCATGATTTAATGGAATTTATATAGCCTTGCAGGAAGCATTGTGATTTAGTAATATAGTGACAATTAGCTAAGAAATGTACCGTGTATATTTTATACACATTTCTAGACATCAACCTCTGATACATTAGAAGTACGAAGAATGAAAATACACATAAGTCATTTTTGAGCACTAAAAATGTCTTCTTTAAAGAATGGGAAACATTCTGTCCAAAAAGAGAGATTTTATAATAAAACTGATTTTATAGCAGGACCAAAATATCTAAAAGTGCTTCATGTGTGAGAAGTTCAACTACTTGAAAGAAAAAAATTAATTTGAAAATAGTAAAAAGCTAATAGTTGTTCCTTGGAACTTGATCTTTTTCATTTTTTAATCCCAATGGCACTTTGGACTTTTTTTGTAGCACATACTAATTTATCTCTTGCACACTACAGTTACTTATTGCTGTCTTGACTCTTGAAAGAACATTTGCATCGAATAGCGTATGGCATCAGCTTCAAGGAGACCTAAATTAAAATTCGTGGCTGATTTACTTAGAATCATGGGCCTCAGTTTTCATATTTGAGAAGTGGGGAAAATGAAACCTTGAGAGTTTTTCTCATCATAAAGATAATTTAAGTAAAGCACTAGCAATATAGAAAGAATCCAATGAAAGTTGTTACCACAGTGTAAGCTACCTTGATCTTTCTTTATCTCAATCTATTATTAAATGTGTCAAGAAAAATGTCTAGCACCTAGGAGAAGTATTAATCATTGTCAAGAACCAAGAAACAAATTAATAGTGACAGAATTTGAGAGCTAATGTATGTTATTTATACTCAATAGATCAGAACATCAATTAATGAAATGAACAGATTGTTATAGTATAGACTTTCTCTTTAAGAAATGATGATA